>OZ017801.1:4956610-6156610 GCA_963969395.1 Pseudoscleropodium purum
ATCAAATACTAAAATCATCATGTTTATTCAATATAAATTGATACCCTAAGCTCCAATCATTTAACTGTAAGCTTGCATCCTTTATTGATGTTAGTGTTCCATCCATTGGTGTTTAATTTCAATTTTTTTGAGTTTGAAAAAATGCAAAGTACATTACAAATTTATGATTTAAATTTATAGAAAGCATTTGGATAGTAAATTGGGGTAATTGCATACTATGATACACAAAGTCCCATTATGCACTTGGAGTACATAATATAGACAATCCCATTTTCATTCACTATCTATTTCCATAATCCTACTTTTTGCCCTAACACTATCAAAAAATCATCCAAATTTCTTCATATTCTAAAAAAACACTACAATGATTGCTTGACTATAATTTTTAGCCCATTTAATGAATGGAAAAAATAGTTATGACATTCTAAGCTCAAAATGCTCGATCATCAACAACAAAAATCAACGACAAAATTCAATATTTAATGTTTTAGTTTTTTTCCTCGTAGATTGTATTTATGTCTTCTTAAAAAGCTTTGATTTGTTTTATTTGGATTTGTGATTTGAAAGTTATTAAGAGTCAGTCTTTGTTTTTTAGGCAAGTAAAGTATCTTCTTTATAAAATAATTTATAAAATTTGTTTCTGAAGATAATTTTTACAATTTTTCAAAATGCAAACATTCATAGTACGAAGGTTATTTTTTTAAACAACTTCACCATTTGAATTAATATATTTCAATTCCATTTAAAAACATTTTAACAATTTAATTTTCCCTTCTATCTTATATCCATTTTTACATTCTTAACAATTTTTTTAAGAATGAAAAAATAAAGTAAAATTTATTGAATTATTTTGTTGATCATTTTTTTGTATTCCATTATGAGGATTTAAACTTCAAAAAAATTTAGTGCAAAATATTGAAATTGATTTCTAAATATTTAGAGCATATTTGATATTTCAAGAAAAAAATTGTCATAAATTATCAATTTTTAGGGCCATAAGTACAAATTGAAGAATATTATTTTATTTATTTTCAACCCTACAACTTTTATACTAGACTACAATAAAAATTTGAGTAGGTATGAGATTGAAGGCAAAACTAAATCATTAATAGCTCTAAGATGGAATAAAAACACCCTAATACTAATAAGGAGATTTTTCTAGCAAGTAAATTAAACCCTAGATATGGGACCTTTTATTTTGAAAGATTGTAAAAATTGAGCTTAAAAATTAATCCTATGAGTTATTTTTTCAATTATTTAATTGCCTAAAAAAGAAGACCCTCCATAACTCTCATTGCTAGTTCAAATAGAATGAATCCAAATAGAATTGAAAAAAAAAATTCTTATAAGAAACAAATTTTGTAAATTTTTTTTTGACTATTTGTGATGTTTTTGTAGTACCCTATGAGCTCCATTTGGGGTTGAAGATGGCATATATAAATTTTACTTCTAGTTGCTAGTTGAAATAAAAATCATATTCAATTGAATACTAATGTAGTGTTTAGTCTTCAAAAAAAGTTTCAAAAGTCTAAAAAAACTAATGTAGCAAGGGGCCAAATTTAAAAAATTCATTTAACTTTGAAGTTTGAACACTAATATGTTACAATCTACATGGTCAAGTTTTCTATAAGTTATTCCACACATTTTCATTCAAGTCTGATGCAAGATCCTATAGTTGAATATACCCTCAAAAATAGTCTTTTTTATTGTAACTTTTTACACTACAAATGACAATTTTGAGTTAGTTTTGGTGAAACATAGCCATAAACCTTTAGGGGTTAACCAATCCAAATAGGTAGAGGAGGAAGTATCCAATTCTATATTGATGCATTCAAAACAAATTGACCCTGACACTAAGAGTCAAAGTTATTCAACTACTCAACTTAACTTTAGAGAAGATGTATATGGATTCAAACTTCTTATTTTTTGAATAGTGACTTTGATATTGTAAACAAATCATATACCACATCCATAAATTCATTCAAAGACACACTCCAACTCCATACATCAACAACTAAATATACACTCAACAATATTAATAATTTACCATCAATGATCAATTATTCCAAGTCATACAATTTTGCTTCATAAAAGAAGGATTGAAAATAACTAACTTCTATCCCTACACCTTGGGTCTAATACTAAAATTAATTATCATTTATCTACCTCTAATATTTTCTTCACTACTTCACCTTGATCCTTATACTTTGAAATTGTGGATTTACCCTTCCATCCTTAATTTAATTAAACCCCATCAACATCTACTTCTTAATATCATTAATTCAACACTTGAGTACTCTCTTTATAAATAGAATAGAATCTCCTAATTAGTGATGCTATGTAGACTTGTTGTCACTTAAGGCGGCTCTTCGTGGACCTCTAGACGTAAGACGCAAGGCAAAGAGACTCTTCATTTACACCAACCTTTTAAAAATTGGATTGGAGTTTTTTCTATCTCTCTTATAGAGCCACAAGTTCAGTCGGAATGGATGGAGTCATGGAGGGACTCCACACATATTAAACTAAGTTGATAATAATCATTACTAGTATGATGTAAGCTTAGACAAAAAAATCTCAATGCAGACAAGTCACATGGTGGTAAGTTATGTAGTCTTGGTGTCACTTGGGCTTGATTCTCAAACCTCAATATGGGACCCAAAGTGAACAGACTCTTCATTTACGCCAACCTTTTAAAATTGGGTTGAAATTTCTTCAATTTCTCTCATGCAGCTGCAAGTTTAGTCGGAATGGATGGAGTCGTGGAGGGACTCCACGCATACTAAGGTAAAGTACCCCATTCCAGATCAAATGGGAGTAAACCCATTGTGGACAAAATTCTGGTAAAGGTGTACATTCAAGTTTTGAAATGTACACTGCTCACATAATTTAACCCACAATGGGCTTGCTCACATTTGGTCTGGATTACGGTAGTTTACCTTAAGCTAAGTTGATAATAATCTTTGCAAGTATGATTAATGTCAACTCAGACAAAAACCTCTTACTGTGCTGACATTCAAGTCCAGTAACACATTGATTTCAGAATTGGTTCTGCCTGTGGATGAAGCCAACTTTGTTGCACTGACCATTTAATTTTCCATATATTGAAGTGAACAGTTTTTTTGTTTTTTTTGTTTTTGACACAAATAAAACAGGATTCCATTGCCTAAGTTAACAGTTTGAAACACTGTGCGGGTGAAACATGGCAAGTTTGAGGTCCATTGATCTGTTGGCAATTCCATCCACAACTTGAGGGCCATCTTAAGTCTTGACTAATAAGGTATACTTGAGCAACTGAATGAAGACTGCCTTCCATTGATTCCTTGGCTTTTTAAGAGTAACCATCCACAACTTGAAGTCCGTCTTGACTACTTAAAGCAACTGAAGATTTATATGATACATACATGAACTTATGCAGGTAACTGTCTTCATTAGGGGCAGCCAGCCCAGCATGAAACCAGCTTATGCTATCCTATGCAAAGGTCAGATTCAGCATAAATTAAGTCATTCTCTGTAAATGTAAAAGAAAAAGAAAAAGAAAAGAAAGTGTCATTTTGTGAATGGTGTGATCAAGGTGATATGGACCCCTGAAAATCTGACATGGAAATTCAATTTTGGCACACACACTGGGTCTTGATTAATCAGATCATCTGAAGATATACACATTAACTTACTTAATGTCTGCATGAGGGGCAGCCCCCCGGCTTGCATGAAACTAACTTATGTAGACATTGCATCCATCAAAAATACACCATATGTAGCGCCCCAAAGGTCCTGGAGCCCCCTGTGGGTAGGAGGAGGCGACACGGTTTTAGCCTCTGGAGTCCAGCCCTGGACTCCTATTTTAGAACCCAGTAGTAAGTTACCGCAGTACGATTGCTCATGATGAGCATGAACAGCAGCAGCAGACACTCAGACATCCATAACCGAGTTCTTCCAAACATTCCAGACTACAAATGTAATGCATAACTTGTGGGGACACGCAACTCCCATAAGACTGAGGACCAATGGGTCGCTCAATGGCGGAACCTTAGCAATGACTAGATGCATACAAACAGTAACAACTGTGTATAACTTAAATGGTTGCTTTTCCGACATTTTCCGACATTTTAAGAAGAAGACGAGTAACTCCTACCTTAGGAGGCCAACTTGAAAAAAGAGTAACCTGTCAAGGATACGTCCACCAATTTAAGTTACGGATACTAAGGTTCTGAAGTGTTATCTTTCATCAGACAATTCAAAAGGGGCTTTGCTTAGAAGGAAAAGGCGACCGCAAATTACTACATATTCAATTTGGATTATGGTATTTGAAATGATAACTTCTTGGTAAAACAAAGTGAAAAAAAAATCAGGAATGGACAATGTGTTAATTGTGGTGAAACTTTCTACCAAACTAGGGCAAAGATTTGAAGTGCCAAATGTATTGAATTATGCTAGAAAGTAGAACAAATGTAATCCAGACTAATTATTGAATAGTTTTTGTTAACTCTTGGTTTTAAGTCTATTATGTAAATAGACATTTTTAACAAAATTAATCTTTCGAGACTTAGGGAGCCCAATGGTAGTGACAACATGGAGTTTCTTTTGTGTGCATTTGACATTGAAGGTCCATGGATTGAGAACTTGAGGTATGCAATAGAGACAAAAGTTTGTCCTTATGTTGAGTAGGACACCATTATGACAAATGACATTCCCAATTTGGATCATTGTTGCACCTCTTATATATTTGAATAGCTACAAATGGTCATGCATTCTACATCTATATTGAAGCATTCTAACATGATAAGATTTAGATATTAATAGGAACCATAAATGAAAGATGTTGATTGTTGAATGATCAATCTAATGGTGTATGTCTTTCTATATTTTTTAAGTGTATGATTTATATTCTAAGAGTCAAAAATAGTGTTGTATTTAAAGACTTTTGGAGAATTAATAGAAAATGATAGCAAATGCATTTTTTTACTACTTGGATCTTATTCATTCTTTTGAATATAATTGAATATATTTTGATTTTCAATATAATTAAATATTGATTTACAATAATTCATGTGAATCAATTCAAAGATGATGGTTCTCCAAACCATACAATTATTATTATCCAAATTAGAATATTGGTAGTGCATCAAGACTCCAAATTAGAGTATGTTCAAAATTATTTTGGCTTTCTATGATTTGGGAATACATAAGATTTCTATAAAATGCTATGTGTCTTTTCATAAAATTAGATTTTATTTGTTAAAATCATTATTATAACTATTACTAACTATGATCCATATTAATTTTCAAATTTTGTACTTTGATATCAAAGAATGTAAATGAACAATATACTTGACTAGTGGAAAGAAGTGTTCTAGAGCACTAAGCTACAATGTCACAATTTGGTGCTCTAACACCATATTAAAACTAGTTTGGTATTTGTGTGGTCTTTGAGTACCAAGTTCTAATACTGTAGCTTGGTACTCTAAGATACTTCTTTCTATTAGTGCTTTGATGAATCATCTTGTACTTATTTAGAAATTGTATCTACTCAAAGATAGGGACACATTTAATCCCTAAGTGCCGAAAGCCTTTTGAGATTTAAAAAAATCATTGCTTTTAAAGTGTTATAGGTTTAAATGTCTCTAAAGTATAGAAATCTCATTCATTCAAACTCGTAGTGCACATGTTGTAGGTGACATGAACCACATCTAGATAAGGCTCAACCTCCTTCTACTAAAATGATTTTTAGACACTCATAACTTTTTGGATTGATATGAAATTTTAAGTACACAAACTAGACTAGTATGCATAATTTTTTTCCAAAAAAATGATTAGAAATGAACACTCTATGAAGAAGAAACAAGGCACTAAAAATGTCCGGATTTTGAACTTCAAATTACTTCTAAACATTCAAAACAACTTCAATTGACATAAATTTTTTTATTAAAATAACAAAACTTCGAGAAAAACATAATTCAACAAATTTGATTGAAAACAAACATTGGATGAAGGAGATACAAGCCCCCAAAGTTGCAACCATCAAAATGGAGTTTGGTAAAAGCAAATTAAACCCATAAACTTTGAATGGCTTTCAAAAAATCATAACATCTTTGATTCATTTGAAATTTTACCACACAAATTAGAAGAGAGAACATAAATTTTCCAATAAGTTTTATTCAATTTGGACATTGAATGCAAAAGTTATAGCACTTTGAATTGAACTTCCAAACTATGTGAGGATTGACACTCTTAATGCTCCCTTGGGGCACTTAGGGGTTAGCCCTAGTAGGTTCAATTATTCATTGTAAGTTTTAAATGTTTTGGCTAGATTTTCAAGATGTCAATTGTTATAAATAATTCTTTATAATTTTTTTTGGAAGTGTAAAAATGTATGAGTGTTCCAAGAATTTTATTTCTTTCCACTAGTCTTTAGAAAAATATGTCGTATTGTCCTTAACACAAAATAGGTGACTCTTAGCACTTCAAAAAAAGGTGAAATAAAAGTTATAAGAAGAAAAAAGTATATTGAAGAAAATATCAATATCTTCAAGCTAGGGGAGTTTTGATTAAATGTAGGACATGAAGGCTAAGAAGTGGTCAATGAATGATTTTCCAATCACTATACATAGAAATGAAGAATGCACTTATTGGTCTAAAAATTCTTTTTGAGTGACTAGTAACTACCTTAATCATAGTCTTTTTAGAATTAATCCTATAATGTTATAGTAAACAAAAAATGGTCAATGAATGACTTTCAAAATTATTGTAGAGATGAAAAATACATCTATTGGTAAAAAAATCAAATCATTTTTGACAAAGTACCTTGGTAGTAGGTCTCTTGTTTTCAATATTAATATTGATTATCAAAAGTGAAAACATATTATTATTATTTTTGGTTTGTGGATGGTTATTGAACCTTGTAGAAAAAAGACACATGATATTTATTATTAAATTATATTTTTATTATCTTCAAAATCAAATAAATAATTGACTATCCTTAGATTATTTGCAATGATGTTGTTACCATTGTAATTGATATTTTTCAATTCCATATGGAATTATTTAGCAATTTTGTTTTTCATTTCATCTCATCTCATATTTTTTTCTACTTAATGATTTTATAAAGCATGAAAATAATGATTTTTGGATTTTTTTTCTTTCATAGATTTTCAATTCAATTTTATAGCACAATTAAGAAAAAATCTCTATTGTATAAAATTTTAAGCCACAAGCATCAAAGTCTATTAACCATGCTTGAGAGCTTGCAAAACTATATCTCACTCTTCAAGTCAAAGGCTATGATCTTGGCTATAACCTTGCAATTTATGCAAGCATTGTTATTGAAAATAATCCTACATGTTTTTATTAGTCTAAGGTAGGATTGTAAAATTGAATACTAAAATTAACTCTATTGGATGAAAGGATGAAATACTTTTATTATTTCAATGTCTCATGATAGAATGTAATTTTAATATTCCAAAACTTTTGTGAAACTTTTCAATTTTAATTGGACTTTCAAAATTTTTGGAATATTAGAATTACATTCGATATGTCCAACTTCAAATTATATTTTATTTATTTTAAAATCAGATGCAGTCTAAAAGTCAATTATTATAATTAATCATGATTTGTAGTTTCTATACTTTTAAATAGTATTTAGACCTTAAAAATCCATTTGAGATTTTGAGCTTCTAATCAAAAATTATGAACAAAGTTCAATGACAAGTTGAAAGGGATATTTTTTTGGACATTTTCAAACATCCTCTCTAGATTTTGTCCATAATTTTTTGGGGATTCTCAAAATCACAAATGGATTTTTGGAAATGGAATTTAGCTTTATTTACCAACTCTTTTTAGTTGAAATTTTTTTTTTAAAAGAGTTATTTTACTATGCCAAAATGAGGTCTGAAATGTTACTTTGAATACAATTCTTGTGATTTAACAATGAGTGGTCAAGCTCCTGTCTTCAAATTATTCCATACTCTTTGAAAATTCATCATGTACACTAGATTTTGTTATAAAAAAAACTTGTCACTCTTCATACATACTAAATGTCAATAAAGCAAATCATCCATTATGTCATGTAAATTTTTTATGATGTAAATTTTTTTATGTTAAATCGTCAAACAATGACAAGTTTGGATTGTTATTATTGGATATCCATCACTGCACTAGACTTTGGACTTCTTTTGGCCTATATTTTGAATTTTCCGTCTAACAGTGAACATTTATTTATTTTTCACAACTTGGTCATTATTTTAGTTCTTGCTAAATTCAATCATCTCTCTTGGTTATTTTGTTTTTTTGACTTTCTTTAAAAATAATTTTTTATCACATGTCTTTGCCCTACGCCTAACTTCTAGAAAGAAGTTTCAAAAATCTTACCAAAAATTGAAATCATAAGTACTTGCCCAAACCTTCAAAACTCTTGTGAGAGAACTTTTGGGAATTTAGGGGTTATAAACACACTCTTTGTTGTTGTCTATAATATGGTTTGTGTACTATTTGTATATTCCAAATTCCAACTTCAAATTTGTTTTCTTAAACTCAAAATTTAGCACTAAATCCCTCAAAATTTTACAAGTAAACAATAATTGAAGATGTATATAAACAAAAAAGTTATTTTTGAAATATATAAAATTTTATGTGTAGAAATGCCTTGTATACCTTTGTTATGACTTAAGTTCATTAAAGATGTAACGCATACTATAAGTGTAGAATAGGGTTGGCACTTCTTTGCCAAATATTTATTTTTTGGAAAAAAATAAGTTTAGATACTTGCTAAAAATAATTTTTTTGACTAATACTATTTTTTATCATGCAAAAAACTCCTAATATTTTTTCATCTATTATTAAGAATATTTTTCTACCAAGATTTAGCTTTCAATTACAAAAGTTATGGCTATAAAACCACACATACCTTTGAGATAGGGGATGCAAAATAGGACACTTTCTTTTAAACTATACAATCAATCTACTAAACTAAGTTGCAAACAATAGTCTTTAATTTAGTATTATTTTATCATTAAAAAAAAATTAAAGCATTAAAGTATTTGTTTTCTTGAAAATTTCCATCATGGCTATTTCATACATAACCTTTGGAGATTATTTTTTTTGAAACTTGATTATTTTGGAATAAATTATTTATGATGTTTTATTATTAAAAATAATTCAAAATTCATAAAGTTCTCATAACTACCACCATTTGGCATAAAATCATTTCTTGCAATGAATCTCTATTGAACTGATATTTAACTAATTATGGACAAATCCATAGTCCAGAAATATATTGGCCGTCAGCCGATATAGTCGAATGCATAGATTTGTGTGTCATAAGCAATGAACAGAAATGGACGCAACCACTAAACAAACCAAAGTACCACAACACACGGCAAGTTATTGAGTTCAGAGCCTCCAATTAGTAGTTAAATGAATAATTTCATAAGCTCCTATGCTGTGTCCAAATTTGGAACAAAGTATCGGCTGGCGCCTGATATTGCCAACCGACTCCTAACATCATTCTCTAAAGCACCTAGATCTATGAAAGTGTTTGCACTACGTAAACTATGAAAATCGACTATGGCAGCCATCTGTAAGATGAAGAGCAACGAATGCTCCTCCTTAAACCCTAAACCCTGAGTCCATCCGATCCAATGAATTGAATTGCTCGTATCAGCTGGCAGCCGATATCCCCCCCAGAAAACTCCAGAGAACAGGTCTTGAAGTGAAGAGGCAGTCGATTCGATAATACTGGCGTTGACAATAAAGCCGTTCAAATTTGTGAATAAGGTAAAGGGGATGAGATTGGAAGGTATTGAATCCCCTCCCGATTCTAGTCTGCAAGGGTATCGGCTGGCGGCCGACACCATGTAGGGCAAATCACCAGAATATCCCATTCCAGTTTGGCTTCCTATACTTGATTGACTATGCAACCTCATAGTGTAATTGTCCCGGTCTGATTGCGCCTTTCATGTATTCTGAGACTGCCTCATACTCGTGCATGGGATAAATGAATGGAATAATATCTGTTGAAATGTTTGGAATAACTCTACTACTATTCGGGAAATTGAGATCCCCCGTAAATGGTAGCGGAATATAGCACGCCGGATCCGGCGTCCTCCTGAGCGAAAGCGGGCACACATCGACCATGAGCACTTGGTCCGTGAAGCATGTCATCCTGGATGGTCTCTTAGTGTGAACGATTGAGAGCATTTTGTAGCACCACGGGAAATTTTGGCTATCTACACAATACTCTCTGCCATAAACGAACGCTAGGTTGTCTCTGACATGTTTTGGAAGCAAGTGCGCAAATAGAGGCCTAAGATCCACTATTGGCATCCTGGACCAAATTCCTACGTGGAACTTTTCAAACAGTGTCATGAACATTGCAACTAGCCCTGGCCTTTTAATGACATTTCTGTGCGGGTCCGACTTGTCCACCTCGATATTCGGGTCGAGATAACAAAATAGTCCCGTGACGCATAGAACCACACATTTCTTGAACGATTGTGGATGGCCCACGTTGGACTCCTGAACAGAACATGAGTTAGTAGCTACAAGATTATACAACATCAACATCCACTGAAAGAAGACAAGCCAGTTGATATCGGCTGGCAGCCGATACTGCGGCCTGACACAAGACAGCAACCAATAATTCATATTGAGAAACAAACAAAAGGTGCCAGATAGATTGTGCACAGATGAGTGAATGCCTGCACCTACATTATTGCGATCACTTGATTAGAATGACCAAGACCTAATGCTGAAACTCTCAAAGGAAACATTTGAATGCTTTGAGAGTGAATGTCCCATGTGCAAGTTTTAGGAAAAATCGGACTGATATGCCTTCATTACAAAAAAATTGTTTAATCAATACAAAATAAAATAATGTACACAAAAGATGTAGTCTCTAGACGTCCTCCTTTATCTACAGAGAATATATACAATCTACAGAACTATGTGTCGGCTGGCAGCCGATACACTACGCCTCCACCATTAGGACCCGCTTCATTTGGGAACTCCCATGGCCTGCAGCTCCTCCAGTGAATATGGCACCTCGAATCCCTTTTGATATGGTGGTGTCACATTCACGAACTGATTATGAAGAAGAGAGCCTGGCATACAGCGTGCACTCCCAAGTGAAGAGTTCCTTAGACAAAACTCTGGGACCGTGAGTCCCGAAGACAAAAACCGTTCAATGAATGGGATGAGCTTCGCCTGAAGAAAAGGCAGTTTTCCACCCTTCAGCGAACCCTCCGAATACATAGTAACCGGGGGTGGATGAATCGCACTATATGGCTGATTCAAAACGTTCCGATAGGGCTCGTGATCCACGATCAATGAGTTGTTGATCGTGGCCCCATTATCATACAAGGAGGATGAAGCGAGAATCCTTGCGAGACGCTTCAGAAAAATTGGTCGTGTGGGATTCTGAGGGTCTTGATAAGCACTCTCGTCATAGTACTCCTGTCCAAAAGCCAGGTAATCGTCTCCGATATCCGACACCATCCATTTCAGGTTATGAAGACGCTGCTCAAGAATCTTCTTGGGTAAATGCGACCAATAAACCATCTGAATGTCCTAACCCTTATAGAACCTGATGAACTCCTGAAGACCTAGTCGAGGTCTTACTTGCGACCTCTGATGCATACTTTTCCCTTTTAAAATGAGGGGCTCATAGAAGAGCAGAGTTCCCTGAACCTCAAGGAAAAGAAACAACTTCGGAGTCGCTACCTGAGACGGGCCAGCACTAGACGATTTCCCTGCCCTTTCTTCTAGAGCTGGTTTGTCACACTCCTGCCCACCTTCAGACGCGGTGGCGGGGAATTTCTCAGAAGTTGTGGAGTCATCATCTGCATTGCAAAACAAAATACATAGAGCATGAGAAGTAATGAACCTAGGTACATAACAAAACATTTGTGCACCGTATCGGCTGGCAGCCGACACAGTCTATAAGTACTCTAGTCTGCCGAGATGAAGGCTCCTACTGACAAGTCTACGCACAAGTCTGAGCCAGGCAGTGCTACGTATACATGAGCTATTTTAGATACTCCACAAACATCGCGGAGCATGTCTATCGCCTACGAACCTCTAGTCTGAGCCCGCCTCTGAGATCGAGCGGGAGACATTGCTTCATTTGGGAAGTCCTGCTCCCGCGCCGCCATGCCACCGTCTTCCTCGTCACTCGGTCGTTTCCGCTTTTGCTGAACCCGAGTTGACCTCCGCGAATCCGCCGACTCCGACTCCTTTTCGAGCGTGGCTGACTTGCTTCTTCCCCGTCGTGGTTCAGGCGGGGAAACCACCATGGGTGTCGACTGGCAGCCGATACTAATGTCAGTTGCAGTAGCCGGGCGGCCAATTGCAGTGACTCCCACTTGAGGCTCTGTCGCAGGACTGACCACTGGAGCCTGTGGAATCCTACGAATCTCCTCTGACGGTGGCTGAACGTGCAAGTCCACGACCATTGCGACCGATGAATTTTCCGGTTGGAGCATCTTGAGCGTCTCCGAATTTGAAGCCGGGGAAAGATTAAGAGAACGCCGCGGAGATGAAGGACTTCGTTGCCGCTGCCTTCGAATGAGTGTCTCTTCCGGGGTGTCATCATTGTCTGAGTCAATCAGAAATGTCTGAATTTCTGGTTGCTCCTGAGACTGACCCTGCGGCCGTCTTCGCGCCGCCACGCCACCGAGAGTCTCCGTCAGATTGAGGGTCGAGATCGGCCGCGGTTGCTGATGTGATGCCGCAGGCGACACTTGCCCCGATCTGCTTGCGCCCCCCCGGTCTGTCAACGCAGGCGTCCCCGAAGAAGGTCCTAAGGAAGCCGAGGAGACGAGGTTCATTCCCCTCACACGTTCCATGGCCTTCTGCAATCCGTCCTCCTCCCGAACGAACTCCATGACGGCCCGCCCATTCCTCTGCGAATCCATGGAGTACAAGTGAGTAACATGTTGTATCGGCTGCCAGCCGACAGGATTTCACTTCCTCTGAACAATGCAAATGTGAGGAAGGGATAAGAAAACTTACCAGAGCAATCTCCGTGATGTTCCTGCCCCCCCAGATGTTGATGACGGTGGCATCCTTGGATTTTAGGGTCGGCATCATCAGTTTCTCTAGAAGTCCATGACCAACCCCGCACATCCCGCCATTCCAGTCGACCTCGCCCTCAACGTCGACATTGAACCAGTCGGGCGCCTTGTTGATCCCAGTGAAGCGCTTGAAGACCGGGAAAATACTGGACCTGTCCTCGGGCTTCGGGAAGGTCAAGGACAGAGTCACCAAAGGCATGGATTCAATCTCCGCCTTCTGAAAGCCTCCACGGGGAGATGGTTGATAGTACACCGAATGGTAGTACCAAGAGGACGAGGACGAGTACGAGGCCGTCGCGACAGAATCTCGGAAACGCGTGTTCCCGATCAGGAGCATTGGCAGGGGGATGTACGCTTCGGTCTCTCCGATATTCGGGCCGTCCAACTCAGGGATTTCAACGGCCAGTGCTAGATCGAGCAGATCGTTCTTGTTGACTGGAAGCGGTTCCCCCATATCTGTATACCCAAAGAGGACAATGAATTTTTTGTCCTCGGGTTCCAGTGCCATATTCCCCTTCGATTGACAGACGAAGTCGACCACCTCAGGAATACTCTCTCCGACATAGCATTCGTATTTCAGGTCGTCGGATTTCCCACGCGTCGGAGGCAATTCGACTTTGGCGTAGTTCGCCAACGTCATAAAGAAGACCCCCGGCGCCTTGCCATCCTTCGACTTGTCCGTCGTTGGATTCATAGGGTTCACTCGCCCCTTCAACCAGTTGTTGGCGTCCGTGAACTTCATCATGTCCTTCCAGACGTTTCGGACTACGGTCGCTGAGTACCCCTCCTTTTCAGCAAGCTCCATCCAATCCTCGTCAATATATGGGGTCCAATTCTGGTCCTTGCAGGGAAGGGGATGCTTTTTCCTGGTCCACATGATCTCGTTCATGACGATCCTGTCCAGCTTTTTGTCCTTGCACTAGTCGAAGAGAGTGATCTTCCCCGAGGACTTGGCCTTCACGGTGTTCTTGATGCTCACGCGAAGTCAACGATCTCCCGCCCTAGCTCGCACAGATCCGAATCCCGAAGCCCCAGCGTTGGCGTGAGATCCGTTTTGGTGATGTGAGTGAGCGGCTTCCGATTGACGAGGAGATTCGGCACAGTCCCATCATCTTCAATAAGCTCCCTGTTCTCCCACGCATCGAAGACCTCCGTCCATAGCACCCAGGTGGTCTCCTTGATGAAGATGAGGGGCAACTTGGAGGACACCTTCTCATCCACGAAGTGCGCCATCACCTTCAGCTTCACAGCCTGGAGGAGATCCACCGCAATGTTTAGAGCATGCGAGAATGGTATCGGCTGCCAGTCAATACATAATATATTAATGAAAAGGGAGAAAAAAATAAAGGTGCGTGGGAATTACCTCAAATGCTGCTGACGGCTTTCCACCTCCACGATGCGGCTCTGGGCACCCCGCCTGCACCCACGCCGCTCTTCCCATCTCTGCGCAGGATCTGAAGGTCTCCTTTGCCACTTTCTCCGCGATGTTGAGATTGAGGGCATTGGAGACTCTGATGAGTGTGTCTGGGTCTCTACTGAATACCGGAATGACCTCGAACTCCAGGAGGTCTGTTTTGGCTTCAGAGCCGTCCGGATATTGCTCGGCCAATTCTCGACAGGCCGTCACTGTGTGTTGCCCACCAATGATATCCCAGTGGACATTTGGCGCCTTCCACCACGGCATTGAGATGCCGTCGACAACAACAGTCTGATCCTTCCCGGGACACTCGTCCATCACGGCGTCTAGCCCTTTGTCCGTTGGCAGTGGAGCCCGCTTCAAAGGAATCCCATGGATTTCTGGCTTCTTCCTGATGGACCCGTATCCCTTGTACATGGTCTTCACCTGAATTGAGAGAAGGCCAAAATATTAAGGACCAGCTACAGATGTCGGCTGCCAGCCGATACATTATATGGGAAGATAAAAACCAGTAAAGGATGGAAGTCATCGTCGAATTACCTGGCCAAGTTGGTCCTTTGCAATCTTCCGGTACTTCAACTCGTCCGGTACAATGTGGAATTTGTCCGAGTGAATGACCCCTGGAAGACGCTGCTTCTTGTAAGGAAACGCGTGCAGGAGCCCCGTTTCCAACGCGTGGTAAATCGCGTTCACCTCGTTCTCCTTCGTCTTGGTTGTGAGATGATTTCCACGTCGGAGTGCCTCGTCGAGTGTCAGCTTCAGTGGCTTGTTGGGGTTGTCCCTGGCCTTCGCTTTTCTCTTCGGTTTGCTGGGCGACCCGGTCTCCTGCAGATCAGTTGCAGCGTCTTCAGTCACTCTCGCCGCCACTTGCTTCCTCGCCGAGGGTACCTTTTTCTTCCCCTTTTCCAACTCACGAGCAATGAACGCATTGTGTTCATCGCGCTCTATCCTCAAGCACTCCCAGCCCTGGATGAGCTCCTCTGTACTGGACGGCGTGCTTCCCTCGAACATCATGCCCATCGACATTGACTTCTCTCCACAAACCTCCTCCGTGCACTTGTTCACCGGCAACTCCACCGCGAAATAATCGGCAACTCCATCCGTGCTTCCCAATGGCATCAAGCATATCATGACGTGCACGGAATCGCCAACAGCCATGACGGACAATACACTTCCTTTGCCAGGGGTCATGTTCCCTTTCAGCTTGAAGGAGCATACGATCTCCACTGTCGTGTCGGGTAACTGCCTCCAACACAGACCCCATTCTTGGATGGCCTCGATCGCTCGCCATGTTGCCCTCGGTGGAAACCCGTCTCCCAATATCCGAGAGTTTGGGATTTGCTGTCTTAGAAGGCGGGCCAAGAGAGTCGGTTTCCTACAAAACAATACAATTGAATTCTCAGTACACTCACACTATGCACCTTCACTTTGTGCATCCACTGTATCGGCTGCCAGCCGATACAACCTCTCAGTCCCTAAACCCTACCGTCGGAAGACATTTCTAGAAATTCCTAAGTCAACCGTCCCGGGGTCATATCGGCTGCCAGCCGACATAGCTTAAGCTCAGGCTCCTAGTAAGTGCTGCAATGTATGTTGGCTGCCAACCGATATAGCAAGTAATAGGTGCCTCAGAATCTCAATGGCTATCCTATATGATATAGCAAATGATAGTGTATCGGTTGGCAGCCGATACATGTAGTGAAAAGTACCTCTCAGTCGCCAAATCGGAGGACGCCATCGCCAATGGACTCTGTTGCTTATCGGCTGCTGAAGATGACTTGTCGGCTGCTAAAAAAGCACGCTTGCCTCGCTCTCCTTCACTGTCGGCTGGCCAGAAATGCGTATCGGCTGCGCTAGGATGTATCGGCTGCTACTTTGCTTTGCGACGGGATGTCAGCTGCAAGCCAGACTGAAGGAGGGAGAATGGCAGAGTGAGAGTGAGTGAGGCTGAGAGTGAGTGAGAGAGAGAGTGAGTGACATAGAGAGAGCAGGAGACGCAAATGGCAAATGAGAGAAAATGAAAGTGGCCAGGGGTGTATACTTCCTAAACCCTCGGCTGCCAGCCGGTAGGCGCAATCATGACAAACCGAGTCTGTTCTTCCATAAATTTCATCCATCGCAGGTTTTCATTCAATAGCATGTACTCCACATCCAGCAAAGTACATGGAAGTTACGAACACTCATTGCAGAGATGCGTACGTTTCCCAACACGATCTCCCGATGCACGGACTTGTCTCTCTTGCAATCACCACAACTTCATCCTCTTCCAAATTCAAATTTCAGGCGCCAAATTCAGTTTCAGGCTTGCTCACCTAGGATCAGATCTTGGAGGACTTCCATTTTCATTTGCCCCACACATGCACTCAAAGCGTCCAAGAACCGTCAGGGAATTGCAGTGGCTTGTTGTGGAATGTTTATGAGGGATGCAACGTGACAGGGAATTCAGTAGACCACAGTTCAGTGCAGCATTGAGTAGTCTTCGGGTTCAGGAAGCGCTCTTCGACAGTTGTTATTTGGCGTTTAGGCTTACGTAGGATTTGCAGTAGGATTTGAATTGCTCCAAGCTACATTTGAATTGCAGTAGTAGTTAGGAGCATTCTCGATAATTAGTTGCCTGACAGAGGTTCAGGATTTCCAATTCGGTTGCACATGTGTTTCCATTTCATTATTTTTACTGGTTAGAGCATTTGTGGACAGTGCCTAGATCATAGGAAGCGCAAAATCTAGCTTCTTGCATGATCCCCAAAGTTCTAGCTGTACAGTCCTGCTTTTGTGCTTTGCCGTACGGACAGTGGTATCAGCTGCCAGCCGATACCAATTTGTGTACCAGGAAGGTCGTGAAGCAACAGGTACACAGACGTATCGGCTGCCAGCTGATAAGGTCATCACGAGTCTGACAGATATTCCGATATTGTGGGTTCTGACTCCGATTTCAAATCATGAGTGGATCTGATGACTGGACATCGGGTGCGAGTCCTATTGAGGCATTCACGAAAAATGGAGGCTCCGGAAGACTGAAAATGCAGAAGGGAGTTGTTGTGGCTCTTACACTAGAAGGATTATACTACTCCGGAAGGGCGGTCGTAGAAAGGGTGGTGAGCCGCGATCCCTACCTCGTACGTGTTCATGTCCTAGACATTCCAAATAACCTCGATATGCCTCTTCCGTTTCCTGAGGGAGACATGGTGTTCCTGCGACACTGCCCGGGAAGGTCAATCGTGTGGGAGGCAGAGAACATCTATCCCCATGCAGAGTCTGAAGGGTCTTCTTCTGCTGGTGTCGGCCGGTAGCCGATACAAGTGGTCACAGATGAAAAACCCATACAACAATTCCTGTCACTCACTATCAATATGGATGTCTCACTACTGCAGACTGTGGGCACGGATCTGCTGTATGCTGGTGTAGGTACAATTGTACAATGCTCTCCGAAGGGTTACTGGGAAGGCTTTCGCGTTCCACACAACTTCTTCCTCGTTGTGAAGCTACTGCACTTCGTCGATGATTTCCAGGATCAGAGTGCTTATTGCGAGATTCCTGAATTCATGACACTCAAACGTTGTGTTGGATTCAAAATACTCTGGAGTGGTTATAAGGTCAGACCAATCGAGACCTCCGTCCCAATAACCAAGGTTGTCGGCTGCCAGCCGACAGGAGAACCTACGACCCATTTCATGCAGGCTCAAGTCGATGGTAACTACGAGAGTGGTGGGAGTTCGAACGATGTACAGGTAGAATTATGTGATCCGAGAACATAGCGAGTACTTCCTACTGCATCAGATGAAGACGAGCGAGATGATAGGCTCTATTCGTCCGACGATGACAGCCGCGAGTCTGCAGAGGATCACCGCGATGTTCATGGTTACAGTACCTCTGGCACTGCCATGTCCAATACAAGTGTTGCTGACAGCATAGATCATTCGGACACGTTTAGAGCTGATACTCAAAGTGGAGATAATGGCCATCCAGATGGAATGTAAGCTGGGCTTCCAATCCCAGATAGACCGCTCTAGAGAAATCAATACTGTGAACTTCTCAATGACGACTTCTCGGTTCTCGGAAGAGCCATGATCCAAGTCTGCCTATCAGATGAGGCCTGCGATGATGGCGTCCTGGGCGACACGGATGTCGGGGTCATGTTCGTATCGGACAATGATGAACTGCAAATGACAACCATGCGCTGGAGGCTCACACACACAAGGTTGGAGGGTGGAAGGCTACTATCTGAAATTGTCACGCTCTGCTCAGAGGCTACTCTATTGAATGAGTCAGACGATAACGGAATGTAGGGGGTACCGAGGAATCCATACCGCTCTGTGCGCAGAAGGGTGATTCCCAAGGATCACGAAAGCCAATCCAGGCTGCAAATGAAGACCTCGGAGACGGAGGTACGTAAGGTCAGCTCACAGAAGTGTTGTAAGCTCAAATGCTGCCAGACGTTTCCCTAGGAGGACACGAGGTCTGTACGACGAAAGTTCTTCGCTTGCACATTCGAGAGTAGAAGGGAGGTAGCGTATGCGGTGCAGAGTCAGCTTCATGCAGGGGTTATTCCAGGAAAAAAATTCATTACTCTTGCAAATACAGACGTCTGCGAGAACGCATGGTATATCATTCACGGGGTATCGAGGTCGGCCTATCATGTTTACAAGGCTGCGGCCGTGGGAGGATCCGTTAACGGCTCGCATGGAAATGCGGGGGGCCGACGGCCACGGCCACAAACAATCCAAGCTCAAGCAACCCTCAAAAAGATCATCGACGACAATGCCGACAAAATGCCAAACGAGTTCAGAATGGTTGGAAATAAACGCGTCGACAATCTCAAGGTCCTCCCCTCTGCAATGAATTGGGATCACATGCGCGAACAAGTCAATTATGTAAGTCCATCATCTGCCTCTTCGTCTACAGTAGAAAAGTCCTTTTATCGGCTGCCAGCCGATACAATCATGTCTGGACTTTGAATGTAGAAGCCATTGATCTTTCCTTTCTATAGGCCGTCATTTGCAGTTCAGTCGGCTGCCAGCCGATACAACTCTATAGTCTTCCATGGAAACTCATCCATGAAGTCATGTTCTTCAAGTCAATGGAATATGCAATATGAAGCCAGTCTCGCAGTCTGCTATCAGCCGCCTTCGGAATGCTCATTTCAAAAACGTAGAGGTCAAGGCCATAGGGAGCAATTTCTCAAAATGCACAGAATGTGACTTCCTAGTAGAGTTCATTGCAAAATATCCGAGAGGTTGTGATGAGTGGCAGGCCCTGGTCGACGACAGAGAGAGACATCTCAATTACCAGCGCGCTTGTAGAAATGTATATAGTGGATGGACCGCGCAGTCGGTGCAAAATCCATCAAAGTTCCTCTGCATTATTCATGACAAAATGGACACCACAAAGACTACCATTCCGAGGATGTAGCGCATCACCAAGGCCACCGCAGGGTTAGGGCAAATACCAATCTCGTGTACTAGAATGCTCACACATGGACATGGAGATGGCGCGTATGCACATTACTCCACATCACTCTAGCCTGGGGATTCAAATTTCACAATTTCGTCCATCTGCAGGGTCCTCAGGGCCTTAGAACTACCACCTGTTCGGGAGTCCAAGATCCTCTTCTCGACTCCACCGCTAAACACCTTCTTCGAGGCTCTGCTTCATGGGAAATCGAGATGCAACTCGTCAATCCCGTAGGCCTCGGACATGGTGATCGACGCAGCGAGACCAGGACGACTTCACGTCCCACTTCCGAGGAAACTGTTCTTGCAACTCGACAATTCAGCAAAGGACAACAAAAATCGATTCCTCATGGCTTTCTGCTCACTACTCACTACCAGGCGCATATTCAAGGAAGTTTCAGTGGGGTTCCTTATTGTCGGGCATACGCACGAGGACATTGATGCGCACTTCAGTTATCTCTCGAAACTGATCAAAAGGAAGAACACATACGTACTTGCGGATCTCATGAAGGCGTTCATGGATTCACAAAAGACTGTAGCCTTCATTCCAGAGTTCGTGCAAGAAGTGGCGGACTTCAAATCATACTTCAAGGGCTTCCATCATGATGGGGTGAACAAAATCATCGGGCTCGGAGATAAACACCTCTTCAAGTTCTACGTCGTGGAGGATGGTGTGGATCGTGGATGGCCGGTCATGAGGTACAAGCTCAGGGCCACAGATTCTTCGTGGCTGCCTCCTGGCGCACTTGTCAAAATGTGGATAGCGGACGAAAATGGACAACCCAATATTCCACAGGGGGACCCTCGACCTGTGCCTTTCAAGGCACTCTGGGGGAATGTGGACATTAATACCAGAAGGCGAAATGCAGAAAAGGAAGTCGCAAGGGCTACAGAGTGCAATGAGAAACAGACATTCATCAAAAACGGAATAGCAAAGTTCATTGAGTTCTGGAAATCGGGAATGGCCAGAGATAGACGGTACGCACAGGAAATGGCAGGCTGTGTGGCTTATTGGGAAAGAATTCAATCGGAGATCAATTCGACACTGCCTCAAACTCCTACATTGCTTCAAGAAGGATTACGGCCGCTCTCTGACTGGACAAGAGATCACACGTCGACTTTTGTAGACAAGGGGGCGGAGGAGAATTATTCAGTAGACACCACTCCGGAGGACGAAGGGGATCCCACTCCATACTGCGGACCTGCGAAGGACAGGCCGCGCTTGAGATTCAATCCATTCAAGGATGTTCTGCTCGGAGACTTTGTTCTTTGTCGACCATGTCACAACAATCATCTGCCTGTCTGGTTGGGACGGGTACTCCAATGTGTGGACATGTCTCCGGGGCCCATGTATGGTAATTTTAAAATTGAGTGGTGGACTCCGATGAAAGCCAAGAGGGAGTCAAAAGTGCTCATTGCGAGGGAGTGCTGGACCCGAAGATGGCACAAGGAACTCTGTCTTCCGCAGATGGTCCATGTCAACATTGTCTTGTATTCGCACAGAATGCCCTCGCACGCAAAGAAAGGACCTCCCACATCTCATGTCATCCCGGAGGCATCCGTTGCTGCTGCTATTGCGAATCTGGAGGCCGCGGGGGCAGCTTTAGACAGAGATGCAGACGAGGGCGGAGAGGATTACTGACATATCGCCTCAGACCTATCGGCTGCTAGCCGATACAATAGTTTAGCTCTGGAGTTGTGTCACCATCACATTGCTAGACGGATCCGAGTCCTCGCTGTAGGTGTCGGCTGCCAGCTGATACTAAGGGCTTTGCTGCATGTCGATCGCATGGTTCTTGAACAGGATGTTTTCACTTCAGGATGATTACATGCATATCCACAATATTTACTCATTTGTGGATGTGCCTTCATATCTTTTAGGTTGTGACTATAAGTCTTATGACTAGTCAGTTTTGACATTTTTAATATGTATCCGTTGGCTGCTGACAAATCACATTTATTTGAATCTTCTATGGGGACCATGTTACAACTGTTTTATCTTCAGTGCACATGCGATTTGCTCATTTCTCTATCTTTCATGTTCATTGTCCTGCTTTTTGGTTTTGCGCACTTTACTGTGCTGTCTTATCGGCTGCCAGCCTATATGTCAATGGGCACGGGATGGGTGCACGGTCATAGGCACTGGTTCTGCTATTGCATAGAAACCAGTCCAAAATACAATAATCCACTTTTTTTTTGTACCCTCGGTTCTTCTGAACAAGGTGTGGGTGGGCTGCCGACACTTTTTAATCATTTGAAGCATGTTCTCTACCTTTTTTAATGTGGCTATGGACTATGAATTTGTCCATAATTTGTGCAATTGTCCATAATTAGTTAAATATAGGTTATTGGTGAACACTTGTACAAATTGTAGTTGAAAACTTGAAAACAAATTGGCATTTGGTACATTTTTAAAACTTCATTTTCTAATTTTAATGCATAAGGAAATTGAGGAAAATGATCAGATTTTAAGTTTTCATTTATTGTAATATCTATAAATTCAGAGCCATTTCAAAAACTGATATAAAATCAATGAAATTCTCAATATTAATAATCATTCATATATTCTTGTAAAAAATCTCAATATCATATAAATTAAATAATTACAAGTATTTTTAACAAATGAAATTTGAATTTCAAAGGCATGAAAAGTCTAAATAAAATGTAAATAAGCTATACAATATCTTTTTAGTTATGGATTATTGGAAGAAAGACCCTTTAGATTTTGTCACATTTGCTCCCTAAAATTAAGATTTTAACCTGGGATACTTTAAAAATATAAAATATATTTTTTATAAAATAAAATAAAGACGATTTGTAAATTTTAAAGAAGATTCACGTTGGAAATTTCAAGCATAGAATAAGTTTTCGAAATGGAAACTTTACTTATTCCAAAGTATAAAATAATAGATATTTTGAAATTTTAATTTAAAAAAAGAAAATAGGACAAATTACAAAATGTCTATGGACTTCCACTATAAGAACAACCAAAATCATTTTTTTCTAGGTTCAAAATACATTCAAAAAACATATCCATGCAATCTTAGATCAACTGTATTAAGATTGCTTCATTAAAATAGCCTATTGGGAGACCATCACCTCCAAATTTTAGCTCTAGAATCTTTAGAACAAGCATTTAATAACACTCAAAATTCCTAAAACCATAAGTGTGATGTATTTTCAAAAATTAGTATCTACTATCAATTTAGTTTAGAAAAAAAATATTTTTGTTAATAATTTAGAGAGGTCAAATCTACCTTTTATAAATTTCAACTACATTGAATATCATTTCAAATGTTGTGATGGAAAAAACTCTAGACTCAAGGTGAAACAAGAAATATTTATATCTTTTTTCCAATACCTTAAGTTTATATTGAAATCCATTTATTATCATTATTACTAAGCAACATCATATGTGACATCTGATTCATTTGAAGAAATTTGAGGGCACATAAAAAATTAATCATTTTATAGAGTATATAGAAAATTTTCATATTTTAATGTCTACATTAGAAAATCTCAAAATATTATTATTCATTTGGATACCTCTACATTTTTATTTACTTAATGGTTTAACATTTTGACATGTGGAATTTTTCTAAATCTTAGTATAAATTAGCAAATACACCCTTCATTCTAAAATAATCTTCTTATTGCACAAATTGTTCTAGATTCAGGCTAAAAATGACGTTTAAAAAACTTGTATTGCATTATAAGTAGAATTCACTGCACTATTAGCATCTTGAAAACTTTGAATTTTGGAGCCCTTTTCAAAGTGCAATTTTGGATATTAAGAAGTGCAATTTGAGGGGCATTTTCAAAGAACACTGGTAGGCACTTTATTTTTAGTGTGAGGTTGTCATTTTGTGGACAATTACTATAGGCCCAAGCCCATATGAAGATCTTTGTTTCACCTCTCTAGGCTTCATCTCCTTCAATCAAGCAATACTCAAAGAGAATGCAAAAAATAAAAATGAACAATGTTGATTGACTATTTTAGTCATTTCATTTTGTTTTTCAATTGACAATTGCATAGATGGAGGGAAAATTACTCCTTAGAGTTTTTTTGTTGGTCCTAGATAGCAATCAAAAGTCAAATCTAATTGATTCACAACATTACAAAGTGCAACGAGATCATTTTTGGACAAAAAAATTAAGTTCAATAAGAAGATTGGATCATTTTGGGACGAAAGAAGTATATTATTGGATACAGAAAGATATAAAATAAGTTACATATATAATGAGTTCAATACTTTTTTCAATAACTTTAGTGATGGATTCTAGTGACTTGACAACCTTGCTTGTATGCAATTAATGGACCTTTTCTAGTCAAAACAATATCACTGTTTTTTCTAGCTTTAGGTGCTTATAAAATAATTTTTTAAATAATTAATGGTTTATTATTTGATAATTCATTTATTTCTAAAATATAATTGATTCAATAAGTGAATGGTATACAATGCAATTTATAAATAATTTGTAGGCTATTAATACAAATATATGCTTTAAATATATAATAAAATGTCATTAAAATTCATATCATGTTTATTTTCTATTTTTTGATATTGATATTTTATATTTATAAATAAATAAAATTTAAAAATTCTATTAAAAATAGGGACTTAGGAATTGAAATGTGTAGCAAGAATGCCATATTTCACTACTTTAAAACTATTCAATGAATTTTGGACAAAACATCATGAAATTTCACGATGATAACATTAGAAATCTCTAGGTGTCTGTAAAGATCTTTGGATGTTTTGTATTGATCTCTTAATGGTTTTGCATTATCTCATGATAAGCATTTTTGTTTCTCTTGATATTTTATATTATTTCATAATAATCATTTTTTTTCTCTTGATGTTTTACATTATCTCATAATAATCATTTTTGTTTGTCTTGATGTTTTACATTATCTCAAGATAATCATTTTTGTTTGTCTTGATGTTTTACATTATCTTATAATAATCATTATTAATTCTAAACTTTCAAAAGTCCAAAAGTAATTAAATGTGGTATAAGGTGTCAAGATGGTATATTTTAAAATTCAAAAACTTCAAACCATCATTGCATTTTGCTTCAAAATTTGGAAAAACTACAATAGTTATGATACAATACTACTTCTATACAATTTGAATTTTTGTAACGAATTTGACAATTGGGATGCTGGACATGATTGTATACTAATTTCTACCAAGCACCTAATGTGTATAAAATGCTCAATTTGCAATTTTGTAATAGTTTATCCCAAAATCTACACTAGAGATTTCACTCTACTAGGCTACAATTAATTCAAAATTTTAATTTCTTTGATTAAAGTCAAATGCCACCTCACAATTTGTATAAAGTGCACATTCCAAAAACAATATGCTTTTAAAATAGTGAAATAGTGAAAATAATGAAAAATATGCTTTCAAAATTTTTAAGCTAATATTAGGTTTATAACAACAAAATGAAATACAAATAATAAAAAAAATTTTAAACTACAATGAATATAAAAAAACAATCCTTGTGATTTCTTAATACTTGTGCTAAAATGATTTCAATTGTTATCAATGAGATTCTTAAATTTAGTGTGAATAGTGCCATATGACAAACCACTTTTTTAATATAAATTTTATCATCTATTCCATCAAGAGACCTTTTCATTAATCATTGCAATGTGGTTTAGACTTCTTTTTTTTCAATTTCAATTTTTGTTTTGTAATGAAAATTTACAAAGTTTTTAAATTAGTACAAAATTATGCTTTATGACAATAAAATGGTGTACCCTAGATCACAAATGCTTAACTCATAAACCTCACAATCTAATTTGATTGATAGAGTATGAAATGAAAATTCATTGTAGAATCTTTTTGCAATGTGAGTGCTCTTTAGCCCTCCAATTGCTAATGGTGATCTTTTCTTTAGCTTTTTTAGTTTATTTTGCCATTATAACTTATGTTATATTTGTTGTCATTTGCTTGCAACTCACTACAACATGGTTGTCAAAACAAAAAACTAAACAATCCATAATAAGCATATCATTATTAAGTATCAACTATGATACATATTACTTTTTGTTTATTACAAATGCTCCATATTCAAACATAGTTTTAAGCTAGAATAAGGTAAGTGGACTTTTTGTAGGCTAAATGGGAACAAGCCCATTGCATACAAAATTATATTAGTAGTATATATTTTAGAGCTTGAATGTCCCATTGAATGTACACTACTAGTAATATAATTTTTCTTGTAATAAGCTTGCTTACTTTATATTTCAACCATTCAAGTGCAAATTCCACGTACGTAGTATTTATACAAATATAGAAAGCAATGGATATCCCCATATTATATATGTAAAGTACATATAATCCCATTTTGACCTAGGATTTTCATTTGAAGGCTTCTTCAAGTCTAAAGTATAGAAAAATTACAAAACCCATCCAATTTACAATTTGTCTACAAGTAAAATGTAACCTCTAATTGTAGTTATTTTTACTCTAATAGGGGATTATTTTCAATAAAATAGTGCCATTCCACAACTTTGACACTTTTATGATTTAGACTCCATTGTTTAAAATCTATACCTATGCCAGATGGCACTTTTATAGTTTAGATTGAGCGGTTTGAAATCTATACCTATCCTAGGTGACACTTTTACAGTTAAGACCACATGGTCTACCAGTTCGCATCAAATTCAACAAAAGGCTTCAAAGGTATTTCTACCTTACCTTCATTAGTAGTCCAGTACTAAGACAGGAGATCTATAAACCGACCATTTAAGAGCTAGAACTGATTTTTGTAGAGGCGAAACTTCTTAAAATATTTTTCAGTAAATTTTCCTTGAAAGTCAAGTAGAATTGGCATTTAACCCAAATCATTTCATATTTTTTGGAGCTTTGAAGAATTAGTTATGAAATTTTGAAGCTGAAATGCCATAGGGCTCTATTAGTGTCCACCTCCTAAAATATACACTTTTTGTACATTGCTGAAGGCTACAAAAAAGCAACATGTACATACAATATACATTTAAATAGGTGGGCACTTTTAGAGCATGGTTGTCATAGTGGACGGACGTCCGGTTCGCCTGTCCATTAGAGGTCCCACCCGTCTGATATAGTCAACACATAGTTGACTTTCTGATAACGGAAAAGTAGGCCACGTGGATGCCCTGTGGATTAAGGAACATGCTGGGCGCGGACGAGATCGTCAAGGCGCGGACGAGGTGACGTGTCATTCCGCAAAATTGCACAAGTTACAAAATTAAAGCCGTCCGTCCCGTCCGATGACCCTAACTCGCCCGTTATGACAACCATGTTTTAGAGCCTATGCGCTTTTACAACCTCCCACCTTAAAGATTACATATTGTTCAAGTTCCAGTCCCTTGAAATGTTGTAAAAAAGATCCCTTGTCCGGACAGTATTCAAGGCATTGAATCTACAGTAGCTACTTGGACCCACTTTGACAAATAGGCGAATTGAAAGAGCCTTTGCGGCAATTCCCGCAAGTTTGACATACTTTGTGCAATTCGGTAATTTTTTCAATTGGCTGCACGCATGGCATCGGCACAAGCGTGCATTGAATCTGCAGGGAATGGAGTTCATAGGCTATTGTTATGGCACAAGTATGTGTTTTATAGTCGATCTTGTTAAATAGGCACAATTCCGGAACCAAAATCTCTGAAAAATATGGATTGAGGTTTCAAAATTCACTTTCAGGAAGGTACCAAAGTATTGGAATACCGCCAAGTTAAGGTGGCAAAGTATTGGAATACTCCGCCAAGGTGGCAAAGTATTGCAAAACCGCCAATTTAACGGAATTGATATGTGCACAGGTTTCGACTTCTCCACGAAGTGCACATATTGATCGATTGCCTGATCGAGTGCCGGGCCGGGTCTGTCGATCATCAATCCATGATCGAGGAATTGAACTTACTGAGTTTGGATCGGACGGTTAACGTAACGTACGTTGCAACACGTTGCTCGCATGCCCGCCTTTCATATATTGCAATTGACTGTGTATGTAGACGGAGCCGTGACCGATTCTGGGTTGGTGACTCTAGAGGCGACTCTTTTGGATTGAAGTAGCTAGCTGATGTCAATAACATTAAATAAACAGGATTCCATAGCTTTGTCCAGTTCCAATCGGAAATCTATACCAGTCGATCTAGGTTTTAGGTTTTAATTAATTAGAACATTGTGTAGATGAATATCACGATGTTTGGCGTCCAGTATCATGCCAATTTAACAAGACATATTGACGATAACTGGTCTTGTTCTACTTTGATCCCTTCTTCAACTTCGATCGATTGGATTTGTTCAAAGTTTCTCGGAAGTTTCTAACTCACTACTAGATTTGTTAATTAGCAGTCTGTCGGTGTATAATTATATACATGCATCCTAGCCACTGAGGAAACTCAATCACTTAGTCAGTGACTTCTATTACATATTTTAGGCCACCTTACCAACGGAGCAAAGTGATTAGCGCAGTGTCAACGCAGAGTTGAACCAGTGCTCGAATATGTCACAGGAGACGTCGTCATCATCTAGCAAATCCCTCACAACACCCCAATTGCAAGTCCAAAACCACAATTGGGAAATGCCTTGTTACTCTAAATGAGGTATTAATTAGTTTTTCCTATGACTTCCCTGCCTAGCTCGCCCATTTGCTGAATCAGAATATGTATTTGGAACAAGAGTAAATCAATTGGGTTAACCACTAATTGGTGCCGTGTAAACATTTGCATGTCGACAGATTTTTTGACAACGGTGACTCGACCACAACTATCACCGACAGATTTCCGGACAGAGAGGAGTTGCCAAATGAGATAGAAAGTGAATCCTTCGATCATTTTCATTAGTTGAAACGACGTGTTACGTCGGGCCCAAAATTAGGACCGGTATAGATCTGCGGCTTGAGGATGGGCGACTACAAGTTGTCAATTTCTTGAAATTTTCAATTTTGGCATTTCAGTTTATAAACATGATGTTTTGTTTGTTTCAAATTTGAGCTTGGTTTATCCTTCCACCGTGACTCGTAGTCTACCTCTAAAAAGAGGCACCAAGAGTAACACTAATCATAGAGTGATTTCAGAGTCCATGTGGTATAGTTAGTGTGTACAACTGAAATATCCAACAAGCTCTTCAATCACTTTCACAAGTGCTGAACTCAATTTGAAAACTTGAGGACAACCTTCTGTGTATCACTTTCTGCAGCTTAATGTTCACCTTCAAAATGTCGCTGGTGTATTGATAAGCGGCTTCAGGAGGGAACTTGCAGCAGACGTACTGGTGAGTTTTCAAGTTTCCTATTGATTTCTGATTTTGCAGCTCATATGGTGATGCCTAGCCTTGACAATAATTATGTATTCCTAACTCTTTGGAGATCGACAATCAATCTAGACTGGTGATGGATCAGAGTAACTCAATTTCAATCTGTAACAAAAGATGCGTTTAACCTCAACTAAGAAAAGGATCAGAGTTTATGAAATTTTTCTTTTACTTTTTGAATCTAAGAAGTTTTTCATATAGTTTGAGCATTTTGATTGCATTTGAAAGTTCTTGAGGTCAATGTTCAAGGCTCATACTCCACTATATACCATGTTCATGCAGTTTCATATAGGATATCATTTTTCATTACAACTTGCAATTTTTTATAAAATAGATTTAAAACTTTTTCAGAAAGTTTTGCAAATTTTCAAACTTTCTTTAGTATTTGAAATAAAATTAATATTAAGTTTATTTATAACAAGAGAATTTCAAAATTTCAAAACTAATGGAATACTAGTAATTAGAGATGTATTCTTTCATTTATAAAAATATTTATAAGAAAAAAGAAAATACTCACTAGCCAAATTGTAAGTTTAGCTCGCAGTTGTCATAGTGGATGGACGTCTGGTTCACCTGTCCGTTAGAGGTCCCGCCCGTCCGATACAATCAACACATAGTTGACTTTCTGATAATGGGAAAATAGGTCACGTAAATGCCATGTGGATTAAGGAACGGACGGATGGACGGATGAGATCGTTAGGGCGCGGACGAGATCGTCTGCGCCTTGGATTTCGCATTCCGAGGTGACGTGTCATTCTGCAAAATTGCACAAGTTACAAAATTAAAGCCGTCTAGATCGTCCGTTCGTCCGGTCCAGTTTGCCCGTCCGATGACCCTAACTCGCCCGTTATGACAACCATGGTTTAGCTTAACCTCTAAAGGTTAGAGACTATGTTTTTACAAAAAAAATGCTTCAAAATTGTCATTTTCAATACAAGTACTAAATTTTAGAAGAAAGACATTTTTGGACACATATAATTGTAGGATCTTGTAGTACGCTAGTTTGAAAAGATGTGAAAAAAATTTCAGAAATTTCCACCCTGTAGATTGCAAGATATTAGCATTTGAATTGACAAAAATTCCTTTTTTCATCCTACAAAAAATTGGGTAGCTACAATTCAGAAGGTCACATTTGTATGAAAAAATGTCTAAAATGATGGTTACTCTTTGGTTTCATTCTTCAAGGCAAATTGAACACATGTTTGAAATTTTTTAGGTCATTTAGAATTGCACAACATATAGGAAAAAAATAGTAAGTAGTAAGAAATAGAAAATGATTCAAAACACTAAATTTTTAAGAATTTAGTTATAAAATTGAAAAATTCCAATCCCAATGGTTGTAATGTAGTAATAAAAAATCTTCATCATATTCTTTTATTTATTTATTTTAAAAATTAAAAATTGAGTTAAATAAAGGACTCCAAAATTTATTTTAGAGTAGGAAATCCATAACTATCCATAAACTAGAACACCTTGTAACCTTTATCTCATAAATTAAAATGGAATGATTCAAAGCTTTCCACATATATATAAATTTAGATTACCAATTCCAAATTTCAAATTTTGAAAATAGTAATTTTTTAAGAAATTTTTGAAGTACTCGCTGAGCATTGAAAATTACATATTATTTATGCAATTACTTTTGAACGATGTAGTCAAAAGTTATGAAAGTTGTTGGGCCTTAAAGTTACTCCTCGAGCACATGTTGTGTGAAAATTTCATAGAAAAAAAAGAAAAATTTCATTTTGGTCCTCTAGGGGTTAATTTTGTTTGTATTGGGTTCATAGAGTAAAAAACTTTGTAAAATTTTTACTAAAGAAATATATTCTATTTTTGTAGAAGAGGAATTCTATTACTATAGATGTTAAGGTTTTGGAAGGAAAAATAATAGAATCTTATCTACTCTTCTATCACCATTTAGAAATATTTTATCTCTATTTAGTTCAAAGTATTCTTATTTTGGAGCAAATGAATTTTTGGATTTAAGAGATTGTTACTCCTTTATTATTTAGGTCCAAAGATTTAATGAAAAAAAATTAAATACGAAGAAAAATTGATTCAAATTTGCTTTTTGAAAGTGCCAACATTTTTTATTTAGTATTCTAATCTTTTTAGAAACATGGACATGAATGTAATTGAATTAAAGGAAGACTTTTGATTCATATCAATTTCAAGTAGGGCCAACTTTATTTTTTGTTAATCCAATCTTGATTTTTTATCATTTATTTGTCTCATACATTTCAATGCAAAAATTGGCAACCTAAGTGTGTCAAGCTATGTATTTGAAAACAATTTCAATGCCCAATGAAAAGTCAAGGCAAAAATGGCCAAATTTTTTTTTAAGCTCAAAGGATCTCCCTTAAAAGCATATTATAATGAAAAAAATCAAGATACTATTGCTTGTCACATCATTCAAGTAATTAAGTAAATTACTCAATGAAAATAATTGCTTTATTTACTTGTAGAATTCTTCAATGGTTTCCATTACACCATTTGTTCTATTCAATGTCATTCTTAATTAAGTGTAAGTCAAACCAAAATATTGTGCAATGAATAAAATGAACCATTTTGATGTATTTGTTGAAACTATCATTGATTCTCAAATGATGAACAATGTTATCTCATTTCATTCTTTTATTCTTGAAAGTGATTTGATTTTCAAGTAAGAGAGTTACTCAAACTTCTTTACAGTAGTTTTTATCAATGCAAAGCTTCTTCTTCTTCAATCCAAACCAAATAAAATGTAGCTTTTTGTATTTAATATTTATCATTTATAGATTAAAGTGGGTCAATAATATGGATTGGAAACATTGTCGGTTCACAACTTTGAAAATTTGTTAAATACAACTTTAGTGTCAAAAATTGAGAAAAACAACTAGCGTTGGATTTTTCTTGCTTTTGCTAATAATCTCTTAAGAAAATATCTCATAAGAAAATGAAAATCGCGTCACGCCACTTGGCGAAGGCGATGACGGACGGGTCCCAGAGCTGCCCGCGCGACGTTCGCCGCAGCTCTACCACCCACGCGTTCTGTCACGCCATCGCTGCGACCCTGATACAGCCATTTCGTGACACTCCGCTGTTTCCTTGATTTTTGCCCACCCCAGTTCGCAAATCAGTCGTTGCGAGCTCCTGCATTTCATTTTGTGTTTGCAACCCTAAATTTCTACTGGGAATCACTAGTTCTATTGTTGTGGCTATTTGAGTTGTACGCCATGGCCATGGCTATGGCGACGCTGGCTTCTTCTTCGTCCCTCTCCTCGCTCTGCAGCATCAGCGGCCGCTCTTCGGTGATTTCTGTCCAGGTTCCCGCCGCGTTTAGTCTCAAGCGAAGCGGCGGTGGTGGCGGCGTTTGTGTGCGAGCGCAGCGAGCGGGTGGTACGTTTCGGTGATGGGATTGGGTTTTCACAAGGTTCGGGATTAGGGGTTTATCGGATTTATCGAATTGATTTGGGGTTCTAGATGAATCACCTAAGACGGTTTTCGGTTTCAATAGTTTGGGAAAATTTGGGTGTGTCGGAATTCGAGCTGGCTTTCCCAAGAGAGGTCCCAGTGATGTGTTTGCTCGAGTCTAGAAAGCGGCATTGTCTATGTAAGGTTCCTAGGTTTTCTCATTGAAAGGTCGCGTGGATGGGTCGTTGTGGATTGGCAGATATTCTTTTTATCGCCGTTGAGAAGCTTCATGAAAGAATGGGATTAAATCATGTCAGAATAAGATCTGTAATTGTATTATGTACTTTCGTGTGAATGAATTGTGGATGTGGGGTTTTTGTAGGTGACCCGGAGAGTAAACAATTGTTAGACGCCTTCTTCTTGGGGAAAGCACTTGCGGAAACTGTCAGCGAGCGCATTGGCAGCCTTGTGGGCGAGCTTTTGAGCGAAGTAGGACAACGGCAGGCTGAACAGCAACGTCACATTCGAGAATTCCAGGTAAATGCGTCCTAGCCCATCCCCAGTCGAGCTGCTTCTTTGAATTACAATGTACTTGCTAGTTTGCAACGAAAAGGAACGCAACAGAGTATAAAGTTTCTTTCCTCCTGGCCCGTTTCTGCCAAGACCCCTGCGGGTGAAGACCATCAATCACAAACCCTATAGGAAAGGGTTTGTAATAAAACCAGACCAATTGCTAGGGCTTGGAGGGCAAGCAGGTGGTCCTGCGTAGGGTCTAGTAAAAATTCACCGAAAACGGTTGCCGAGGGGTTGATCTTCTTGACCTTCGGTCTTTATGAAGAGACTAGGTTCCTCTAGACCTAATTTAGGACTTCGTTGCCTTCCATAGCCTATAGAATGCTGGGGTTGCACGACAGATCCTCTGTTCTATTGTCCCCTAAATACTAACTGCTATTTCCACTCACTATTACTGAAACTCTGTGAATTGGGCACAGAATGAGGTGCAAGAAAGGGCAAAGACTTCAGCAACAAGAGCCGCGCAGAAGGCCTTGGCCTCTGACCCTCCAGTCTCGAGAGCAGCTGCTACTCAAGTGTCCGTCGTCACATACGATGATGAAGTAAATGGAGTCCCTGTCAGGGAGAGCACCACCAGCACCGCTGAAGGTCGCAATGGACTCCCTTCTCTCCCTTACGACGACCTTCCTCCTCTAGACGCTCCATCTTCCTCCTCTGAGCAAGGTACTCCAGACTACTGAAGCCAATCATGTTGCATAGTTCACTATAGTAGTGCAAGCTAGAGCGTTTGTTTCTTAGAACATCCTGCGGGCATGGTATTCCATGGAACGAGACATGTATAGATGATCAGTTTTGTTAATGTATGAACATTTGATTGTTGAAGACTCAGCTGGGATCACACTTTACTTGACCTATTGGTATGCCCAATGGGGGTCGGTTACATTGTTTCATCTGGTTGTTGTCATGGGATGTTCTATCAAGTGGTTTGTGATTGATTTTGTGTAAATGAAGTGTTGCAAATGATTGACGTAGGTTCTAATTAGTAACTGGTAATCAGTGAGGGTTTGAAGACAGGAAGAGTTGACATTGCTCAATGATTGGATACTTGTGCGATGCTGAATGCTATAGACAACTGTAAATTGATATCGTACATTATCACGTAATTTAGGCAGGTTTAGCATCTAATTTATCCTACGGAAATACAGAAAAATTAGGTGCAACAGCATTTATTTCTCTGAAGTGAGAATGCAGTGAACATGCACTCCGCCCTCTAAGGACTGCGTAGCGGGGACAAAATGGGCTCCTTGCATATGTTAGCATATTTGTTAAGAACCGAACATGCATGTGGTGTCAATCAGATTTTTAGACAATAGGAGGAATTATCAAAGAGTATGCAATTACAGAAGTGTCGTTAGAGGGTTGATGAGTTAAGTACAGAAACAAGCTTAGCGCTCTAGGGACATAGCGCATTCTAATTTCTCTACTTGCACCATTAGTTACATTCTGTGTTTTGGAAGATAATAAGCAAATGAAATGTGAAGTAATGACGAATATGGAAAATTGTCAGATCTGACAGGAGATACCCGTCCCAAGAAGAATCATATGAGAAAGAATAAGAAGAAAAAGAAGAAATAGAAGAAAATCTCCTCAGCGTGAACGAAGAGTTTGGTGTGAATAAAGTGCTTGTTGGATAGTTCTATTGAGGTAAGGTAGGAGCACCCCAAATGGCCACTTTTTTGGTTCCAGAATCTCCTAATGTCAATTTCTAATTTATTTTAATGAGGTCATTAGCAACCTCAAGAGGAAAATCCAACCCAAGTTGTTTACAATTTCTGGGAAATATATATATTTGAGTCAACATTCAAGTAATATTTTGAAAACATAAGGTATTTGCACATGGCACTAGATTCCTTTTAACCCCTAAATGCCTAAGGTACCAAAATATGATGTTTGCAAAACTTTGAAGTTAAATAAAACCTAACCAAGTTGCTATTTTTAGTAGTTCATATTTTTGGAAAGTTCTTGAAGTCTAGTTTTAACATTAATAATCCGATCTTGAAAATAAATGATACTGATTTTTCTATTCAAGATTGTGTGCAAGGGTACCCATTGCAATCTTCACTTCTTGTAGTGTTGAAAGCTCTTAGAAATGAGCCTCAAATACACTAGATCTTGGAGAAAAAATCACATTGGAAATTCATCTAAAAAAATTAGAGTAAACTTTAAGAAGCCATAAATTGATTGGGATTATACATATTAGGCCCTTCAAACCTCATATTTTTTTGGTCACAAACTTTTTAGGTTTGACTTGTCAAAAGAAGATTGAAAGACTTCACATCACTTTTGCAATTTTAACATCCTCATGATCAAACATTATAATCTTTGACTCCATAAGTAATATTGTTGTGTTTTCTTTACCTATAAGATCTCTAGCATACCTAGTTTACATTTGTAGAATTACAATTAAAATAAAATTGATACAACTTATCAAAATGTTGGCATTTAGTTCAATTTACAACAAATTCCAAAAAGCTCTAAATTAGGGATTAAATGGACACCCTTGAAGGCATGAAATGCTTCAACTCCCATTTTGGTTGCCTAAAAGAACTTACTAATTCCCATTGGTTGCTCTTAAGAGATTGTGGTGGTTCTTCGAATATAGTCATCTTCAAATGTTACAATGCAACTAAATGTAAAGGTACCTAAGCAAACCAAATGCAATACCAAAACCATATGGTCATTTAGTAAATGCACATCTGCAAATCTTTGGTTTTACACTTCCCACTTTGGAAAAATCATGATATTCCGACAAATATTTCTAAATACCGGTATTGAAAACGAAATGCTAATGTTCTTCAAACATGGAAGGAGGCACTACCGTAATGTTCAGAACATTACTGGTAGTCAGTTTCACATAAAAATGATTTTCTGCGAGCACAGAATATTTATTCGAGAGAAACCCTCGCAGAATGTCACGAGGGCAATGCACCAGGATGTGCGGGCGCATGAAGCCCCAAGAGTAGCTCTCGGAACCCATGACATCATCTACTCAACATTGTGCACGGGATACTACAGTGCAACATTCTGGAGGCCCACCACATCATTATTATTCCCCGAACATATAAATGCACCACAGAAATTTATGAGCGTCCCCGAAGGAAATCACATGAGTGCTCGAGCAGGCTGCTCTACCAAAACTGGAACGAGCAATGCTATACAAATCTCTCTTAGGAGTGTCTTCACATTTTCACTTTGGAGTGGATTGCGGGCTACATTGCTGAACAACCACAATCAAATTTAGGCCATATCCTTGGCCAACTTCTCAGCCTTTTGTGAAACCTCCTCAATGCCACCAACCATGTAGAAAGCTTGCTCAGGTAAATCATCGTATTTACCATCCAACACACCCTGCATGCAACATACATAAAAGGTAAAAAAACAATCACTCGACACTTAAAATTGCTATGCCCATAAAACAAACATCCAAAGCTTCCAAAAAATCAATTTCAACAGCAAGCTGTACTCAAACAAGGAGTACTCAAGCCTGCCCACACATAATCCACATGACTAAAACACCCAAAGTAAACGTCACATTCAGTACCAAAACTAATGTCATGCACCCCAGGAAACCATATATTCAACACACAAGTGCCACACAAACCTGAAATACTTAAGCTAATATCCGCATACCAAGCACACAAGCAATTCAAGAGCTCACCCGGAATCCGGAAACGCTGTCCTTCAAGTCCACGTATTTCCCGGGCGACCCTGTGAACACCTCTGCCACGTGGAATGGTTGACTCAAAAACCTCTGCATCTTCCGAGCACGAGCCACCGTCAACTTGTCATCCTCGCTCAGCTCGTCCATTCCCAAAATCGCAATGATGTCCTGCAAGTTCTTGTAATTCTGCAACACCTTCTGCACATCTCGGGCACAGTAGTAGTGCTCCTCTCCCAAAATGCGCGGAGACAGCATCCGGGATGTCGAATCTAAAGGATCCACAGCCGGGTAGATGCCCAACTCCGAAATCTGACGAGACAGCACGGTCGTCGCATCCAGATGGGCAAATGTCGTCGCGGGGGCAGGATCCGTCAAGTCATCAGCTGGCACGTAGATGGCCTGCACCGACGTGATGGATCCCTTCTGCGTTGTCGTGATACGCTCCTGCAGCCCTCCCAAATCTGTCGCCAACGTTGGCTGGTAACCCACGGCTGATGGGATACGCCCTAGCAGAGCTGACACCTCTGAGTTCGCCTGCGACAAACCACTCACCCATTCAACTACCTCCGATCCAATCAATCCTGGAATCCCCGTTGTGACTTGCACACACCACTCAAACAACACTACCCCACTACACAAATAATGAAAGTTAGTGTTCGCAACACTAATTACGAACCGTAACACTAAATGTCAACACCGCTAATGTTACCAACACTAATTATCAATATGAACACTAACTGCCAACTAAACTTCCACCAAAAAACTTAAATTAGAACCAAGGTAGTTCAACTTGCATTAAATTAGTATCCAACATGAACACTAATTGTCAACGAAAATCAGTTAGGCGATGAGTTAAGTAACACTGTAGGTAACATAACGCTAAATTTTATTATCATTATTAGTGTGCTTTGCTATCCATACTCTCTGTGTCACTCACCTGAGTGAACCGGAAAATGTTGTCAATGAAGAATAGCACGTCCTGCCCCTCAGCATCGCGGAAGTGCTCTGCCACAGTCAGCCCTGTGAGACCCACCCGAGCACGGGCACCAGGGGGCTCGTTCATCTGACCGTACACCAGCGCGCACTTGCTCTCCATCTGCAACCACGCAAACCTAAACCATCATCACCGTTCTCCACCGCATTGCAAACAATGACACCATCATCGCTGACAGTTTCCAAATTCGTCATCCAAAGCAAGCACCACTAACTACTCGCAAGCAATCCTGCACCAACTCACCTGCTTGTCGCCCAGCTTGATCACACCACTCTCGATCATCTCCTTGTAGAGATCATTTCCCTCTCGGGTACGCTCTCCCACTCCAGCAAACACCGAGAAACCACCATGGGCCTTGGCAATGTTGTTGATCAGCTCCATGATCAGCACCGTCTTTCCCACTCCCGCACCACCGAACAGCCCAATCTTACCACCTCGCTGGTACGGTGCCAGCAGGTCCACCACCTTGATACCTGTCTCCAGGATCTCCATGTCCGTTCCCTGTTCCACAAATGAGGGAGCCTCCCGATGGATTCCGAGAACGTGTTCCCTACCTGCAACACCAAACCCATCGCCACACTATCAACACCCATCCTCCCACCAGCTACTGCAAAGAGATCATTTTCGATAACCACAGACGAATACAATCCCAGAATGGCAAAAACGAAAGCTGCAATTGACACTACACAGTAACTCCGACTATCCCTGTTCACTTACTGATGTCGCCTCTCTCATCGATAGCTTCTCCAATGACGTTGATGATACGGCCCAAAGTTGCACGCCCTACAGGGACCTGAACAACCACGATGAATTCAATTTACGTCTGATACGCATGATCACGTAAACTATTCAATGATAGCAACGAGGGCAACGTAATGGTGCGCCTGATATCGATAAGGTAAATTAGACTTAATGTGCGAGGCCAAAAAGTGATTTCGAAATAACCAAAACATTACAGTATCAAATTAACAAGATGGTTTGCAATGGAGGTGTCAGAGGCTCAGAACAAATGATGATTGGACAAAAGCGAGGCCTCATTATAATACGGATAGAGATCTGACTTGTAAATTCTCTGCTACATATCAGGACGATCATATTTACGGCAAACTGCAAGAGGTGAACTATCTTATCGGAATGACCACAGACGGTTAAGACCATTCACTAAGAAGACCACACACTTCATCACACCTTGAATGGCCCCGCAAAAGCATTCCAGATCTTGCTCTCATTCAACCAACGACCTAAATTTCCAAATCGCAATTACTCGAACAAAACTTCGGGCTCCATAATAAACATCCACATTGCGTCAAACCGGCGTCCAACACCTCGTGCACGCAACACAACATTCACTCCATCACATTCCCCAACAATCCCCAACCCTAATTCAGATCTCTCACCATAATGGGCGACCCGGTGTTCAACACCCGTTGCCCACGAACAAGCCCATCCGTGGACTCCATGGCAATCGTCCTCACGGTATTCTCCCCCAAGTGCTGCGCCACTTCCAGCACCACCCGTAAGTTATGATCCTGCACCTCCAGGGCAGTCAGAATGGGCGGTAACCCTTTCTCGAACTTCACATCCACCACGGCGCCGATCACAGTAGCGATGGAGCCCACGCTCCCGGCGCCCGTGAAGTCCGCCGATTGGTTTTCCGTGGACATCTCTCGCGACATTGCGGACGCCAGAGAGCGCGCGGGGTGGTGGAGGAGAGATCGGGAGATCCCCCTGGCGGCCGCATTCGCGACGGCTCGCTTGGTGGCGGCATTGGAGGAGAATGATCGGGAGGAATGCTTGGGCACCTGCGAAGAAGAGGAGGCGAGCCTGCGGGAGCCCGCGCGCAGCGCTGCGGCCAACGCCTTGCGTCCGGACATGGCTGCGACTGCGACGACGGAAGAGCTTCACGGCGAGAGGGAGTCGAGTTAGGGCTTGCGGCCAAGGACTCTGGGCTTCGGCACCATTGGGGAGAAGCTTAGCTTTGGGACACGGAGAAGGGGACGATGACGGCGACGACGACGGGGACGACGGCGGGACAATTGGGATGTACTTCGTCGGGAGATTTCCGTCGAATTCGGGGTTTCGCTTAGTTGTGGTAAGCTTAGATGTTATCAAGCTTCCATTTGTGAGGTGCGTAACATTTGTAGTAAGTTTTTTCTCTTTTTTTCAGTAAAAATAACTAGTATGCTTGATGCTGTTGCCATGGTCAAAACAAAAGAAAAAATAATTTTCTAATTTTTTTAATTCATAGAAACTTCAAAATTCAATAACTTCCACGTTATAGGTCAAAATGCCATGAAATCAAGCCCGTGCATCCCTCCTTGCCAAGGACTTTCTGACAATACTTAATACGCGAACATGAGATGCATGGTTCAAGAAATCTCAACGTAACAAACAAACAAATAAACAAATAACCTAACTTAATAGGAGGATAATAATAAATTCAATAAAACTATATGGATTTGACCTAGTAGTCTATATGACCTTAAAGTGATTATATTCCAAACATGTCTTCATAAGAAGTTGAGTATGAATACTACACCTATTATTAAATTGTCTAATTTTTTAGTTGGATGTTGTTAGAAGTCCGGAGAGGATTTTTAATTTTCTTCTTATGTATTTATTTTAGATCGCATATAAATGAACTAAAAATTTCCACATTGTTGAAAACAAGTGTACCTACAAGCATCTCTAAACTCTCATAAATAGAGGTTTTACATTTACACAAGAATCCATCAAGGGGTTGATTTTAGAAAGGATCAAAATTAGATGCAAATATTTTAGTGAGTTACCAAACTCACATTATTTTTAATTAGAATAAGCTGAAATATTACTATATTATATCAACCTTTACAAAAATAAAATTTTAGGTGATACTAATTTCATAGGTGACACTATTTTTTGTCCTTAACTAATAGGACAATGAATATACTATGATATTTTATTGCATCACCACTACATCATATGAATCTAATAATTTTTGGTTGATGATTGTAGACATAGGGCTACATCTTTTCAATGCCAATGCAATTGCATATTATTGCCACTTAATGGTAAAATGGTCTTTACTTCTAGATTCTTTCCTAAGAATAAAATCTATTAACTAAAAAGCTTGAAGTCGATTTTGATTGACTTGTTTTCAGCACTTTGAGTACATTGGAAAACAATTGTAGCAACCTTGTACTGTTTTTGTTATTTTGTATATCCTTATTATTCCAAATTTATGCCAAACAAAACTCCAACATAGTCTTAAACACAACTTGAATATGTTGACTACTATGAGAATAGTGTCTCTAACATCATGCATTATAAGCATACAAAAATTATAGGATTATTTAGAACAAGGTGGGAGCATTACCATCTATCCTAAACATTAATTTTAAGAGGACTTCAAACCTCATTTAAGTATAGTAATTCAATTTTTTTCAAACTTTTATAAACTATGAAAATCTTGAAACTAAAGTTAGCTTTTATCTTTAAAAAATGTTAATTTTATGACTTGAAGCCTCTACTCAAAAGTTATGGACAAAGTTCACAAGAAGTAGGGAGGACTAAATTTATATTAAAGCAATAACCTTCTAAATCTTAAATGAACATTGTGGTTGATTTGTATCCTTGAAGTGACAAAGGCCTTTTGATTTTATGATACAACTAAAACATTTACATTCAAAAGTTTTATTACTTGCTATGCCTCATCATTATACTACCTCACAATATTTCTATTATTAATGAATATCATATCAAACACTAATTTCCAACTAGTGGTTGAAAATTAATTGCTTTGAAGTGTATTTTGAAAATGTTTAGCTTTTTGTTGGTCATCTTTATTTTGATAATCAAATTAGTCTATTATAAATTTAAATCAATCAACAAATCAAATGAAGTCTAATAAATCATGCCCAACTAAATAAATTAAATCTGATAATTAAAATCTATGGTTATCTTCTAAGATTGCACAAAAATTTGTCAAAGACTTTTTTTTAAAATAGCACAATGTCTTTGGTGCAAATGTGCAAAAATAAATTTTTTTTAACATTAATAGAGTGATTATAGAATTTATTTTTCTTGAGATGTAATTAATTGACACAAATCTTTTTTGAATTAAAAACAACGATCAATTTTTTTTAAATTTTCCTTGAATGATTGTAATACTTTCTAAATTTAAAAAAATTCAAAATTTCTATTTTTTTGAAATCTCATTTATTTGTATTGTATATAAATATTGAAGAACTTATTTCTTACTGAAAATTTTGTATTTAGTGCTCTACTAAGTTTTTATTATTGATTTTTTCAAATATCACTCTTAGTACTATATATATAGTGGTGAAATATATTCTAGGGGGAGGTTTCACTTAGTACTAACTAATAGTTGTTTAATTCTTTTTTATGAATAAGTTCACTAAAAGTTTATTGAAAGTGTGTCATAGACTCATAGTTGTTGGATCATATATATATATGTGTGTGTGTGTGTGTTCAAAATGATAAGAAAACCATTTCTAAATTTTCAACTTTAATATGCTTTTGTTTTCCAATTCTCTTCAAAGAAACTCTTCAAAAGTCTTTGACAAACTCATTCTAAAACCTCCAAACCAATCCATCCAAGCTTTTTAAGTGTCCTTGTGCACTTACTAAAAAAATCTAAATATTTTGAATTTTGAAAAGAATGTTTCATTGCTTAAAAATAATAAAAATTTCTTTAAAATCTTTTAACACTAAAGAGATTACTGTTGTATAGAGAGCAATTCCACATAGAATCTTTTTGGTGACCATAACAAAGGTAACAAACAATACAAGACCCAATAGTATACTAAACTTAAGAATATAGAAGATAGTTAGTAACCTTAGTTGGTGATCAATGTGGCAATGCCCAATCTATACTACATGCAATCTCAAAATAGTATTGACTTTTGACCATCAATTGTAAATGTATAGTCTCTTTTAAAATAGGTCTACTTTTTATGTATCACATCAATTGGCATAGATAGTATATAAGTACTATCCTTAAATTAGATTACAATGCAGTTAAATATACATATTATTAAGCATCACTTTTCTTTGAATGACTTCTTATATTCAATGTAACTTAAAATATAAAATAAATCAATTTATTTAAATTTTATTACAAAAATATATGATGAAAAAATTTATACTTGAAAATATTAATTCAAATATGATAGGTGATATTGAATTTTTAAAATTCTTAAGAGTGGTTGACTTGGTGCTAGCAATAGCAAAGTAGAATAATTTCAGGAACTCTATTAGCTTTCAAAAACTCTTTTTAAATTGAAACATATTACAGTACTAAAAATAATGTATTTATTAGACATTCAAACCTAAAAAAATTTCCACTGGATATACATAATATTGGATTAATGAAAAGTTTCAAGAGAATAGAACTTTTATGTTTATATATATTTTTAAATTAATAGAAAATAAATGGACACGATTTTTTCAATTTAAAAAGATCATGACTAATCTTCATGAAGAAATCATGACTAACAATAAAGAGTTTAATATTTTGAAAATTACTTAAAAAGATAGCTATTAGTCTATGAGAAGAGTACTTTAGCCTTTCAAGTTTCAAATTCATTTTGCACATTCATTTTTTTGACTTGAAAAAGTTCTACCATTCCATCACTAGGAGCTAGGAGCTCCTTTGAGATGGTAAAGTATTTTTGAAATAATGGGTAAATGCAAGAAAATCCAATTGATTTTGTTGTGTTTTTACACTATTCATGCTTATTTTTCAAGTCCACTTAAACAATTTATAAATATAACAAATTTATGCTTTTAAATAGATTATATTGTAGGAAGATAAAATATAGAAAAATACTCTAAGGAGGAGAACAAAAAAAAGTACTAAATCTCAAAAATAGATATTTTGATGTTTTAATTTGTAAGAAATATGATTTTTTTTAAATAAAATAAAAAATAAAAATTTGTACCAATTTTATGAGGTCGTCATTTCTTAAAAGAACTACCAAAATAGTATTTTAAAATTTTTGAGAATACAAAGGAAATGAAGCTCATTTTGTACACTTCTATACAATATACAATTGATTATTTTTAGAACTTCTTTGAACATTAGCTACTAATTTACTAGAAGACCATCTCTTTTAAATTTCAGCTCCAAATTTGTTTATTTAAGTCAAAAATAGTGCTAAAATCCTTCAAATTTGCAAGTGTGACATACAATTGGGGCTTATTTTTGGATTGTAAAAATATTTAGAGATGCTAAATAATAGTCATCAATACCTTTCTAATGAATTTTGAGTCATTTAAATCCATAATGCAAAGGTTATGGCCTAAAAAAAATTAGCATGTAATGTGTGCTAATAAAGAGTACAAGTATTTTTTGCATCCATTCTAAAGGAAAAAAAGTAGATGAGGTGTATAATAGTCATATGTACCTAACCTATGGATCTTGAGTCTTTAGAAGCTCTAACACAAAAATAAGGGCCAAAAAACAAATCAACACACAATATGTGACAAAAATAATTCAAGTGTTTTTTATAGTACTATTGTCCAACCATTTGATGGCAAATTCAATACAATTGATTGCAAGGCTTTGATGCTTTGGATAAACAACTTATTATTTGTTAAATGAATAAATAAGTGATTCAACTTAAGAGAAATTAGCCAATAATTAATTGACACTGATATGGTTGAAGACTTGAGGTTCAATGTCATTGATACTTGACAATACTTCTTAATACTATTTATCCTTTGGATTATATTATTATATGAGGAGTAAAGTGGACCCTATCTTTGCTCTCACATAACTTATATTATTATCCCACAAGTCATAGTGCCTTCTTTGAGATGCAAGTTGGAAATTCTACTATAATATTTTTAGTTTAATTTTTTCTATTTATCTAAATAATCCTAATAGATGACCTTAGTTTCCAAATCTTAACTTCAAATTTATTGTTGGGGGCCTTCAATCTACATTTGAAATTCCATAGTGTCATAAATAGATATCCAATTGGAATTATAAATATAGAAAGGTATTTTTGGAAGATATCAAAAGTTTATGAAAAGTGTAGAGTAGAACTAACTAAAGTTTAGCAAAGCCATTTTGGACAATGTCTAATTTGGACCTCTAGTCTCAAAATCTGTAATCCAATTTTGTTCTCTTGCATTCTAAAATCCTACTATAGTTAATGTATTATAAATTGTACATGAATAATGTGCAATTGGGGTTCAAAGGGCTTAAGTACCCAACTCGTGAATTATATGACCTTGATTATAACCACTTATAATGCATTTTAGTGGCCAATCTCAAGAGATTTTATTTGTTTTAATAAATTTTAAAAATTCTTGTAGTCCTTTTTAACAAGGAATCAGAAAATGTAATTATATAAATGAAATGAATATTTAATGAAAACAATAATAACAGTAAAAAAACTAATTATATGAAGTTTTTTAATACATATATTATGAGACAAGCTATCCAACTTTTGTGGCTTTTAATAAAATTTTAAGATTGTTTTCATATAAATAAAATAAAGCACTATAAATGAATTTTAATTTTAATTGGAGTGAACTTTCTTTTATGGAAATCTATGCAAAACTATATATATATATATATATATATAATATTGTGAAGTTTTTTGGGTCCTTTTAATTTCTTATAATTTTTTCAAAAATTGTCCTCAATGCCATTTTAATGCCAATGATCATTGCATATAATACAAGAGTTGCATACTTAGATCAAAGGGTTGGAATTTGGTAAAAAAGTCATCATTTCTTGAATTAAATGAACACCACCATTTGACTCCTACACATGACAAAAAATTCACTTATTAAATTCCATAGTATCATGAGACATGTTTGGATTGCTAAGTTAAAGAACCTTGTGTCCATATAGGGAATAAGATGGACACATTAGGATCCAATAAGACAACAATAGTCCCAATCTAGCATCTACAATGGAAGGCTAATTATTTGATTTTGCTTTGACCACCTAAAATGTGTCTTTTTTTTTTTTAAGAATGAAATGAACAAAATACATTTGAAATATTTTCTATTTTGTTGTTCTTGTGAAAAATTTTTTTAGTCCAAAAATAGACCAAGGAATTTAGAATCAAAGGGCTTTCTACCTACTCCGGGTTTCAAAACAACCACAATGAAAAGACTTCCTAGTACCTTATGCATCGTAGTTATGAAGTTCTTGGACGTGTAACCATTAGAGATTTTTGGGGTCGGGAGGGCCGTTTCAGGCTTGTTCCCGCTGTTAGTTTCGTTTTTTTTAATTTAAATAAATTATTTTTAAACTTAAAATGGAGAAAAAATAGGAAAAAAAAATTAATTTTCTTTTCAAATTTTTTTTGGTGACGTGGCAGTTGCCATGCCTAGTTAGGCAGCAGCTGTGTGGCTATTCCTTGGATGCTGGCAGCCGGGGAACTCGCAGCCCTCCAAACTTGCTGAAAATCCTGTAATGATAAATGCTGTTCAATCGAAAAGATAAAATCCACCCCTCGTAGAGGATTCTCGGTCCCAGAATTTGGACAGTCAAGGGCCGCAGTTACCTGAATACCTGTGAGCTCATAGTCATGTCCGGTGATTCATTCAGACATGCACATTTCTTAGGCCAAATTCCGTCACGTTCAGCAGATCAAATGACACAACGCAATCATATATAGAGATCCAATCGAACATACAGTAAATATCTTTATTGTCTCCGATCCAGCTACCTAGCTCTTCATATGTATCAGAGGCAACACCGTAACACTGGATAAATGGCGACTATAAATGCGACACAAATGATTGGACTGACGAGCAGAACTGCTCACTATACGACTACAAAGCAAGCAAGCTAACTAGCTCGGACAGAGCTTCCCTACTTAAGTTCAGCTTCCCCATCCGTGGGAGAAGCGTCCGCCGTTGCAGGAGAAGCCGCCGACTGTGATCGACGTACAACGGACACACGACTCCCGCGCACTGGCACGGACCGTTGCCTGCGCCGCCCTTGGTGAAGAACACCTCCAGCCCGGTGCTGGTTTTGTTCAATGAAGCGAAGGTGCACGAGTCCCGAAGAATGCAAATTCCATTCCAGCGACGATTTCCAGCCGCAAACCCCTCCACGACTCCCGGAATCACTGTGCATTTCACTTCCATCCAAGATGTTCACCGCGCCAATTCAACGAACCTGCACCCATTTGACATGTACGTCCCTGTCTAGGACTGAAGACTTGAGCTAGTTGTTTCCAATGGAAACTGCTTACGTCGCGGACCCCATCCAGTAATCGTATTTATCCTCCTCTGTCGGTCGGAACATTCGAGATGCAAATTCCGAAGTTGGTCGACCCGATCAGCTGACTGGGGTCTGGGGATGCATCGATAACTTCAGTCACATGCGCTTCGGTGAAAATCTGGCTCCAGAACTTATCTGCACGATCGAGAGACTGCCACGGGGGCTGCCGATTGTACGTAACTGTAACTGTGAGAAGTTCCGTGTGGTCCCCCCCCGCGTGCCGAGTGAGTATATAAAGGGCAACGCTCTCCAGCCTAGCTCCTTCTATAATTCACTCACTCCTGCTCGACTCCTCGACTCCAGCGCCACGCTCTCGATCGATCTTCTGACTCTGCCAGCAACTTCCTTCATTGTGAGCCTTTCCTAGCTAGCTTGCAGCCTCTTTGTGGAAGTGTCCATACGTCGATCAAATAATTGGACTTCGTAGCTCCCATTCATGACTAGACTGTGTTCAATTGCTCATCGGCGACATGCTTGATCTATGTCATGGATTTGACTGTCTGGAATCTCTTGCATTTGTGCACACGTACTGTACATGGTGTAGGTCGATGTCAATTAGCAGCTGATTGCACTCTCGGGGATGCATGCATTCATTTCCTACAAATTTCTTGCTCCGATTCGAAAAATAGTTGAATCCCTCCTGCACTTGTGCATGATTGTGAATATTAATTTGCACGACTGTCAGGTACCTACAGGTACAGTATAGTACATACTTAGCTAGTGGAGTAAGATGTTAGTCGGTCCATGCACTTCCTCCGCGTTAGATCGCCGTGGCTAACTGAATTTCTATGTGACTGTGATTGTGCACGTCCGTCGTACGGGTCCCGAAGAGCGGTCACCAGTTCATTCGATCACCGCTTCTTGCCATGGCGACACCATCTGCCAAGAACGGCCTCGCCCTCCTCTCGACCTTGCTGGTGGTGCTCGTCGCCCAGAAGGCGGAAGCCATGAACGTGGTGCTGACCAACAACATGAACCAGCAAGTGGGCGTCACGTGCGGCTTCGAGGGCCGCATCGGCGACTTCGGGTCTCGCATTCTCCCGCAAGGCCAGAGTTACGTGTTCCAGGTCGGCCAAGGTCGCGCCGACTTCGCTGGACTGCGCTACTCGTGCACCTTCGCTTCGATGGGCAGGCCCATCACCGTGCTGGAGGTGTTCTCCGGCACGGGCGGCGTCGGCAACGGTCCGTGCCATTGCGCGGGCGCCGTGTGTCCGTGGTCGATCAGCTTCGGCGGCTTCTCCTGCAACGGCGGACGCTTCTTCCACGGATGGGGAAGCTGAACTTAATTAGGGAATTGAATCTCGATCTGTCCGAGTTAGCTACTTAGCTTGCTTGCTTAGTTTGTAGTACGTCGTGCAGCACTGGAGCAGTTCTGCTCGTCAGTCCACCATTTGTGTTGGAGAGATTGATCGATCAGGCCTGTTTATCCGGTGAAAGTTACGGTGTTGCCGTTGATACAGATGCATGAAGAGCTAGGTAGCTCTGAGACAATGAGCCTATAATTTACGATTCACGTAGTCGGATCTCTATGATTGCGTTGTGTCATTTGATCTGTCGCATGTGATGTAATTTTTCTTAAGAATTATTTGTGGATATACGAATGAATCAGCGGGCATGACTGTCAGCTCACAGGTTAGCGGCACTTGACTGTCCGAATTCTGTCTCTAGCCTTTGGGAGAAGACTTTACGAGCGGCGGTTTTTGCCTTTTCAGTTGGACAGCTTTAATTTATGTTACACCTCCAGAAACTTTCATGCATAAGTAAGGAAGCCTTTGGATTGGCTGGACTCTTTGGTCCATCTATTAGATCCAAAAAAGAAAATTTGCACAAGAACAACGAATTCAAGAATATTTCAAATTATGTATTTTGTTCTTGGAAAAAGAAAACTTAAGATACATTATAGGTGGTCATTGGTCAAAGGAAAATCACATAGCTTCCCATTGTGGTTACGTCGGTGGACTAAATTGTTGTACTTTTGGATGCTATTGTGTTTCTATTATTCCCTATATGTACACATTGTTCCTTTCGCATCAGTCCAAAATGGTCCCATGAGATTATGGAATATTTTTTGTTGTGTATAAGTTGCATGGTGTCATTGGAAATTTGTAATTTAGAATATAAGAAAGTGAACTTAGGTTATGGACTACTTGATTGACTAGGTGGCCAAATTGAGAGGGGTCTACAACAATTTGCCTTCTTTAGTTTTACTCTACACTTTTCATAAAGTTTTTGCATTTTTCAAAAATACCTTACTATATTTATATTCTCCATTAGATATTTGTTTATGCCACTTTGGGATTTCTAATCTAAAATCGAGGCCTCCAAAGCCAAATTCGGGGTTAAAATTTGGGAATTGAGGTCATCCAAAAGGATTAAGCAAACAAAAATGACTATAATAGAATCTCTAACTTACATTTCAAGGAAGACACTATGTCTTGTGGAAAAATCAGGGTTGACAGGACGTCCGGACGCGGACGCTATGTCCGCAGCGTCCGCTGACATTCGCGTCTTGGCGGACGCAGCGGACGCCCGTCCACCTGTCTGTCCGTCCGCCCGATTACGGCCGTCCGATCGACGCGCGGACTGATCTGGTCCGCACGATCTGGGCGTCTGCCTCGGGCGGTCGGGCCGTCCGCCCCGTCCGTCCGCCCCACTCGTCCGCTTTCCAACGGTGGTTGGGACGCTGCGTCCGCTAGTGTCCGTGTGTCCGGAAAACGGACGCTATTTTGGGGCGGACGCTGAAATTCGTCAACCCTGGGAAAAATAGTGTAAGCCATATAATCTTGAGCAAAGATAGGAGCCAATTTATTTCGACTACAATAATATAGCTTAATGAATAAATATTATTCTTAAGTATTGTCAAGTGGGACATTTTAATTTATAATTAGTATTTTTGTCTCAAAATGGCTTAGTTCTTTGACTATTGTGACTATTGAATTAGAAATTCTAAAACAAAAAAATATAAATAATTTGTATTTACATTCTCAATATTTAGTATGGATTTAAAAAATTTCTCTACAAGATATTAACATAAATAATTTGAAGGAAAATGGAAGAAAAATAATAGATAAGTCTTTGGAATTTTATTTTTTTAAATAATAAAGAAATTTCAAAAAATCAAACTATAGAAATCTTCTTTTCTTTACTTTAAGGTGCTTCTTTTTAGTCATTTGCATCTTTGGAAAAAATTGTAATCTTCTACACGTTTGCAAATGAAGTACACTTTGAGTACATGTCTTCAAAGGTGAACACTTTATTATTATTATTTTTAAATCTCATTGTAGTCTTGTGTAATTTTAGTACAAATCATCAATTCTATAATTCTATTACAATTTTGACCTTCAAATTTTCATTTTTGGGTTCAGGGTTGACAGGACGGTCGGACGTCCGGGACGTCCAGACGCGGACACTGTGTCCGTAGCGTCCGCTGACATTCGCAGACGCCGTCCGCCCCGCTCGCTCGTCCGCCCTGTCCGCCCCCGCCCGTCTGTCCTGTCCATCCGCCTCGTCCACCCTCGTCCGCCCCGTCCATTCGCCCCCGTTCGCCTGCCTTCCGACAGCGGGAGGGATGCTGTGTCCGTTGGCGTCCGTGCGTAAGTGCAATCTGGCGTCCGGGTTACGGACGCTATTTTGGGGCGGACGTAGAGATTCGTCAACCCTGTTTGGGTTGGACCAATACTAAACTCTTCCAACATGTTCAAGTTAGACATCTAATAGGGGGCACTTTAAAAATAATAAACTAATTTTTAAATTGAAAAAAAACAAACTCAATGTTTTAATGTAACAATGTCTACAACTACCACATGTATCAATAGTTCAAATTTCATAGAAATGAATATACAATGTAAAAATTTAAACAAAAAAACACTTGTTTGAATCCAAAGGGACAAAAAGAGGACAAGCATTTCTTGCAATGACCCGTATCAACTATTGGCTAATTTTTCTTAAGTTGAAATATTTGTATACTTGTTTAACCTCTAAAGGACTAATTATGGTTTTCATGGAGACATTATTGAAAAGTTCATTTTTTTAGTACGTTAATCAAAAATGAAAATGAAAACTTATTTATGAAACTTTAACCGTACAAAATTGTAGAAAAATATTTTACTAGTATATAGAAAACTTTCAATCCATTCATTGCATGGATTGAAAGCTTATAACATTCAAAGTTTGAAAAAAAAATTCTTTCATTAATGCCTGACCAAGACAACAAATTTTAGGTCTTCTAGGAGAACTTTTTTCCTCTATACAAATTTGAGCTTCTACACCATTCAATACAATGGCCTTTTAGTTACACTCATGCAAAATTTTGGTACCAAATTCAAATTCTAACTCTCTCTAAATCACCCTACATTACAAATAACAGATAGTTCATTAAAATAACAGTTTTCAACAACCTTGGCACTTTTAGATTCAATCATGGTTGTCATAACGGGTGAGTTAGGGTCATCAGACGGGATGGACGGACGGGCAAACTAGATTGGACGGATGGACGGTCCGGACAGCTTTAATTTGTAACTTGTGCAATTTTGCGGAATGAAACGTCACCTCGTCCGCACCCTGACGATCTTGTCCGTACCCAACATGTTCCTTTATCCACATGGCATCCACGTGGCCTATTTTTCCGTTATCAGAAAGTCAACTATGTGTTGATTGTATCGGACGGGTGGGACCTCTAATGAACGAGCGAACCGGACATCCGTCCACTATGACAACCATGGATTCAATGTGCAATTTGAATTGTATATATGTCTTAGCTTTTAGGATTTTAGGGTTTGAACTCTATACCAATCTTAGGGAATTATTCCAAAAATGACGGAAAAATGGCGCAATTTTAACGAAATATTGGTTAAATGTGACAAGGAAAAATTCTCCAAAATGGCCCAAAATTTCAAGACTATTGAAGCATCTAACAGTACAACAATTTAGTCCACCGACGTAACCACAATGGGAAGCTATGTGATTTTCCTTTGACCAATGACCACCTATAATGTATCTTAAGTTTTCTTTTTCCAAGAACAAAATACATAATTTGAAATATTCTTGAATTCGTTGTTCTTGTGCAAATTTTCTTTTTTGGATCTAATAGATGGACCAAAGAGTCCAGCCAATCCAAAGGCTTCCTTACTTATGCATGAAAGTTTCTGGAGGTGTAACATAAATTAAAGCTGTCCAACTGAAAAGGCAAAAACCGCCGCTCGTAAAGTCTTCTCCCAAAGGCTAGAGACAGAATTCGGACAGTCAAGTGCCGCTAACCTGTGAGCTGACAGTCATGCCCGCTGATTCATTCGTATATCCACAAATAATTCTTAAGAAAAATTACATCACATGCGACAGATCAAATGACACAACGCAATCATAGAGATCCGACTACGTGAATCGTAAATTATAGGCTCATTGTCTCAGAGCTACCTAGCTCTTCATGCATCTGTATCAACGGCAACACCGTAACTTTCACCGGATAAACAGGCCTGATCGATCAATCTCTCCAACACAAATGGTGGACTGACGAGCAGAACTGCTCCAGTGCTGCACGACGTACTACAAACTAAGCAAGCAAGCTAAGTAGCTAACTCGGACAGATCGAGATTCAATTCCCTAATTAAGTTCAGCTTCCCCATCCGTGGAAGAAGCGTCCGCCGTTGCAGGAGAAGCCGCCGAAGCTGATCGACCACGGACACACGGCGCCCGCGCAATGGCACGGACCGTTGCCGACGCCGCCCGTGCCGGAGAACACCTCCAGCACGGTGATGGGCCTGCCCATCGAAGCGAAGGTGCACGAGTAGCGCAGTCCAGCGAAGTCGGCGCGACCTTGGCCGACCTGGAACACGTAACTCTGGCCTTGCGGGAGAATGCGAGACCCGAAGTCGCCGATGCGGCCCTCGAAGCCGCACGTGACGCCCACTTGCTGGTTCATGTTGTTGGTCAGCACCACGTTCATGGCTTCCGCCTTCTGGGCGACGAGCACCACCAGCAAGGTCGAGAGGAGGGCGAGGCCGTTCTTGGCAGATGGTGTCGCCATGGCAAGAAGCGGTGATCGAATGAACTGGTGACCGCTCTTCGGGACCCGTACGACGGACGTGCACAATCACAGTCACATAGAAATTCAGTTAGCCACGGCGATCTAACGCGGAGGAAGTGCATGGACCGACTAACATCTTACTCCACTAGCTAAGTATGTACTATACTGTACCTGTAGGTACCTGACAGTCGTGCAAATTAATATTCACAATCATGCACAAGTGCAGGAGGGATTCAACTATTTTTCGAATCGGAGCAAGAAATTTGTAGGAAATGAATGCATGCATCCCCGAGAGTGCAATCAGCTGCTAATTGACATCGACCTACACCATGTACAGTACGTGTGCACAAATGCAAGAGATTCCAGACAGTCAAATCCATGACATAGATCAAGCATGTCGCCGATGAGCAATTGAACACAGTCTAGTCATGAATGGGAGCTACGAAGTCCAATTATTTGATCGACGTATGGACACTTCCACAAAGAGGCTGCAAGCTAGCTAGGAAAGGCTCACAATGAAGGAAGTTGCTGGCAGAGTCAGAAGATCGATCGAGAGCGTGGCGCTGGAGTCGAGGAGTCGAGCAGGAGTGAGTGAATTATAGAAGGAGCTAGGCTGGAGAGCGTTGCCCTTTATATACTCACTCGGCACGCGGGGGGGGACCACACGGAACTTCTCACAGTTACAGTTACGTACAATCGGCAGCCCCCGTGGCAGTCTCTCGATCGTGCAGATAAGTTCTGGAGCCAGATTTTCACCGAAGCGCATGTGACTGAAGTTATCGATGCATCCCCAGACCCCAGTCAGCTGATCGGGTCGACCAACTTCGGAATTTGCATCTCGAATGTTCCGACCGACAGAGGAGGATAAATACGATTACTGGATGGGGTCCGCGACGTAAGCAGTTTCCATTGGAAACAACTAGCTCAAGTCTTCAGTCCTAGACAGGGACGTACATGTCAAATGGGTGCAGGTTCGTTGAATTGGCGCGGTGAACATCTTGGATGGAAGTGAAATGCACAGTGATTCCGGGAGTCGTGGAGGGGTTTGCGGCTGGAAATCGTCGCTGGAATGGAATTTGCATATCCTCTCGCGGGTACAGTACAACAAGCTACGATCATCTGAATTAATTTTTGTCAGAAGAGCACATGAAATTACGGCCAATTTTAGGAATTGACATTTCAATTCGAAGTTGCTCCTGAGCTAGGCCGATCTATCAGAGAGAGGACCTCGTCTGAAGAAGTTACAAGCATCGCTTCCCTTTTTTGAATTCAGGTACGTGGAGTCGTCACCCAGAATATCAGAAGCTCGTACAATGCCTGTTTGACGCGTACAGCCTGACCAATATATAGTCAAGGTTATACTTCAAGGGCATTTAGGGCATTTTCTTCTTCATTCTATTGATATACTACATAATTGTTCATTTATTCATGAAATTTCTTAATGCATTTTAATAGGATGAAGACAATGCACTTTTCAAGGTGTCCATCATTTATTTATGCAATAGATGGATGAGATTTTAGGATTTAATGTTGGTAAAGGCAAATAATGGATTAATGAGAAGTTTTATCATACTAGGGATACTTGGAATGAGAATGTGAATGTATCTTATTTTTTGCCTAGTTGTCATAATGAACAGCATATTACTATTAACGGACGAATCGGATCGATTTGGGCTGACCGGCTGTCAACTTTGGAGCCCTGTAACTTTTGCAAAAAATATCCAAATTGGGCATATGAGATGTTTTTTAGCATCTACAATTTTTGTAAATGCTGAAAAACATCTCATATGCCCAATTTGGATATTTTTTGCAAAAGTTATAGGGCTCCGAAGTTGACAGCCGGTTAGCCCAAATAAGTCCGATTCATCCATGAACACTAATATGCTGTCCATTATGACAACTAGGATTTCTTGAGATTCTATTATTATTTTCGTTCTTCTAAGTCTTAAGAAATTTTTTCTATGTTTTATCTTTCTAGAGTAAAATGTTATTAAAGGTACATACATTGGCCATGTTGTATAAAAATTCAAACTTAAGATTATTTTTCTAACTTTAAGATATTCCCTGGATAAATAAATCATAACTATTGTGATAACTAATAATGTAGGAAAAATCACCATGCAATTTTTGCAATCATCATTACAGGAATTTAGTGCAATTTTTAAGGATAAAATTATAGAAAGAAATTGTAATTTGAAATCATCTTTAAAAGACTATATAAACTACTAAAGATCTTTAAATCAAAAATAGGAAACTATATGTCCCACATACAATTTGAAGGTCAAAGTGTCCTTTGTTTATATTTATGCTCATTTTGTAGATTTTTTTTGGTGATATAACTAGTTGACCCACAACCCTTGGAAATTGAAAAATAAATAAATTATTTCTAAATATATTTTTCAATGTTTTCATAAAATAAAATCTTTAAATATCCAATCTATTTAATACTGTACATCATTTTTGGAGAGATGTTTTAGTTGTTTTTTACTTTTGAACTTCATGAAATTACATTATACTTATTGTTCACCTAAGTTTTCATTCTTTCTTAGTTTTTTAGACAACAAATTTCCAATTAAGCTCATATCAAGCCTTGGAATTGAATACTTCTTTTCACAAAAAGTAGCAAAGTACCATTGAATTACTTATTGTAGTGGAAAATTTGTCACTCTAATATCAAGTACAATATGTGTAGAAAAGAATAAAATGAGTTCTTGAAATAGTGGATTTACATGATGATACATGTTCAATAACTTTTCCTATTGAATTTATCTACCAATATGCACCATTTATGGTCACATTTTAGGTGTTGATATTTAGACACAATTGATGATTACTATTTACACCTTATACTAAACTTATATAACCTTTTCATTTATGTAAGAACCTTCACATGTTGTAAATTCTAAATTTTGCAATGAAACACTCACTCTTAAGAATGTTCTTGATAAATTCTTTTGTTTTTGTCTAAAAACCATGTAGATAACAAGATAAGGTTTAAAAAAAAAATTGCATTTGGTATGTAGTTGAAGTCTAGTGTGCCATTTTTTGTAAAAAAAATAGTGTTTGGTATGTAGTTTTCAAGAGACACCTAAGATAGTTCAAGAATTTTTTCAGGAATAATTTTTAAAATAAAAAAATCCATTATAAGACATTAATATTTAAATCAAATTTAAAATAATAAAATAATTTTTTATTAAATTAAAATAAAATTACAAAATTATTAATAATTTAAAATATCAAAATTTCTTAAATTTTTTTTTATTAAAATCCTAAAGTTTAAAATTTTAAACAAATTTGGAATGTCAATAGAATTCTAGAACTTATATTCTTTTCTTCCAAGATCTTCTTTATAAGCAAGATTTGTGTATTCTATAAATATTATATACCTACATCTTAAAATACGTTTTGAAATCTACGTGAACTTTGTTGCAATTAGACTAGAAAGATATGGATACTTGAAAATTAATTGGTACAAAAATTGAGAAAGGGTGGCTTTAAAATTTATACCTTCTTTTGTTACCTTTTGTTTAATGACCTATGACTAAGATACACTTCCAACAATTCACTAAATGAAAAGAATCAATAAAACTCAATTTCCGATTGACAATGATATTTATTATCAGGGTTTTCCTCATCGTAATCTTTTGTACAAAAATCTCTCCATTATTTATCCAAATTTATCTATTTCTATTTTTGCATGCCTTTACTATTTTTTGATATGAATACATACTATTTACTCATCCAAAATTTCAATTAGGTTTTTATTTTATTACAAAAGGTATTTGTTGAAAGTACAAATTGAAGGTACACATACCTTGATTCAAAATGTGATGATGCACAAAAGGAAAATGAGACACTTTTTGATGAATATTGAAAAATAAAATTGAATGCAACCCTCTCCATTCCAATCCTATCAATCCCTATACTAGCTTTACATAATGGACTAATGTGCATGGTCTTAAAAGCGACCATTCACTAGTTGATCAAATTTTGGAGAAGTGAAATTCCTTGAAATATTTTTATATATTTTCTTAATTATATTTGATACAAACAACATTAGTCACACCTTGAAGTAACAAATTGATCAACCTTTGTATTTATTTTAAGGGAGACATCCCTATCATTGGCGAGGGTTTTCATTTCTCTTATCAAACTAGATGATTATGCTTAGGCTACAAATGCTAGTAGGAATCAAATTGTAGACTTGATGGGCCCAAAGAGTCCAATAAGCACAACCATTTTTAATCATCCCTTGGGGGTAGTTAACCATTAAAGACTCAAGTATCCCCTAAGTCCCTAACAAAGTACTTGACAATTTGGACAAGCTCTTGTGATGTTGATTTTTTGTATGATTTTGTGAAACTTTTTTTCCAAGATAGAAAAACATATAAGCTTTTTGGAAATATAATTTTTATTTCAATTGGTGCCTAAGAATAAAAGTTATGTTTGTTTGTTTTTTAAATTAATAGATAATATTTTTGTCTATATAGAAAGATTTGTACTAGAGTTGATACACAAAAAGTGGATATAGGTAAGGGAGCAACTTTTGGATAACAAAATGTACGATGGTTGTAAGTTATGCTAGCTACTATTTAGAAGTATTGTACCCGCAACTTGCAAATGTAATCATGTCTTGATACTTGAATATCACTTTATCAAATCCCTAAATTCTTTGTAACTACATTGTGATTTTTGAGGTTTTGATCAAGTGTTATAGTTAGACTTTTGACTTGTTCATATACACAAATTATATTTTCAAATGTACATTTTTTTCATATAAATACAAGAATACATTTGATACACACATGAGAGTTCAAATTCAATTTCTATGAATTTTTGAATGATTTGATGTCAAAAATTCAATTTCTAAAATTATTGGAAAATTTGTGAGAAGTTGCCACTTGGCAATTTTTTTGACACTTTAAGGACATTTTCCTTGAAAGCAAGGGCATAGAAAAACATAAAAATTTAGGCCATAAAAATTGTAGTTAGAACTTATTTTAGTTTTTGAGATTGAAACTTTTTGTATGCATTCTACATAAAGATGATATTAAGATCTCAAGGTTACAATTGTCATCAATTATATTATTTTCATTAAAAAGTCTAACTATATATCAAAGTGACCATTTCCTATGTTTTTTGGGCTCAAGATGCAAATTGAATTCTAAGGATTAACCTAACATGCTTCAATGAGTTAATCTATATTTGATCCATGATACCAATTATAGTCACATAATCTAAGAAATTCTATTAATTTTTTTAAAAAACTCAAACTAATCATGCCATTTTAGTATTAGGCGTAGTTTCATAATTCATGTCAATATCCAATGTGTATTAAATAACCAATGAGCCACATTAGCAACAAATAGACTATCATATATAATCGGTTGTACATTTTTCAATCACAACCTTTGATCTTCATGATCCAAGGATGTAGGAAGCATGTCAAAAGGAAAGAAAGTTATTAGTTGCAACTTGTAATGGCAATGGTGATGGGTTGCCAATGGGATGGTGCCACATTTAGTGTTCAAAAGTCAACAACCAGTTATGATTGTTTACCTTGTTGAATTTGAACATTTTTAGAACTCCCTTGCTTCTCAATTCTCTAAACAGGTCCGACTGTATAAACGATGTCGGATGTTATGGAGAAGGCTGACTACGGAAACAATACGTGCAATTTCACATACTTTTCTTGAAATTCATGTCACCATCAGATTTTGGTAGCCAGATGGCTGCACGGGTCTGAATGGTCTAGGTGGTAAAATGAGAGAGAAAGTATGTAGAATTCAAAACCTCCACAGATTTCTGGCTTGATGATAAAGAATAGCTTGGTGAGTACAGTGAGCGATATCGAAAAATAATCGGTGTCCTTGGCAAAGCATTCAACTTATGCAGCATCGACTGATGCATCAGGCATATCCCTCAACCTTGGGGCATAATTATAGGCATAGAAGTATTCCTTGACCTTGTCCAATGCTCTCCTTCGATGAGATATTTTGTTCTTCTCTTCCTTCGGCATTTCTGCAAATCTGCATTAGAAAGGTTATGAGACATAATTTCGATTAACAAACATGGCAAGCACCTTTGATATTTCAACTTACGTACACAGAGCCTAAACAGGAGACTGGGGGAGACACTAGCTCATTAAGTCACATGGTCTCGATAATGGTACCTAAATTATTACAGTTCTTAATGTTCACGAACGTAGGTAAACAAAAAATATCTCTTCACTGGCTAAGAGAGAATTGAGCAAAAGCAGATTTGCATCATGGACCAGCAGAAATTATCATTATTCGAAGGTCAAAAGGAGATTTCAGTGAAGGAGGTGGATCGTAAATGCTTAATGCAACTTACGTAAGATCATAACCAACAGGTTGGAAAATTGGATCCCACCCGAAAGTACCAGAACCTCTTGCTGGGACTATCTTTCCCTGCAACAATCAATATGCAGTCAGTATAACCCAATCAAATTTGGTGTTCTAAAGGATTAGCTAACATATGTTCGTGAGAGTATACCTCAGTCCGACCACTAAATGTGACGGGCTCAGAATCAGGTCCAAGAGCAAGAGAAAAAACGCAAAGTGCGTAAGCTGACTTGTCATCGTAAGCTGCCAACAAATTGTTCAAACCTGCACAAAAACAACCCCCTCAAAGGGTTTCGGAAATATCAGATAGGCGTTCCAGACGTATACCAGATCGATCAACAAGCACAAAATCCTTACATTTGACCGACATGACAGGATATCCCCAAAGATCGAACAGTCAATTGGACAATCTCAAGGTCCGAGTAAGGAAAATCATCCACCTACACTTAAAAGAAGCTGAGATGCAGCCTAAGAAACAAACATTCTATTCAGAAACAGGGTTTTCAACAAAATTATATTGCTTCAAGAACTTTTAGACATCATAAGGAGAATCATGACATACGATATTTAGGTCCCCTGTGGTCATACTGGTCATACAGAAACCTGACCATGATGCTTAGGGAGGCCTACGTACGATCACAGTGATCATACGGAGCCCTCTCCATGAATCACGATGAAGATTCTCGTCCAAAAATTCCTGAAAATCAAATTTACTGAAAACCTTGTTCTAATCATACATCATATCTGCAATGCACCCTGACGAACTACAGGCCTCATTGTCAGACAACACTTCAAGCAGAAGCATACAATTCCATGGTAGTCACTGAAGACACAGCCCTGCTAAAGTGAATGATTGGTGTTACCTTCATGACCTGTCTTCATGAGGAACCACTTTCTGCACAGCAGAAATCCTTGTAAGATTAAAAAACACGAACCTGGCCCTAAAAATACATGCTTGTAGAAAAGGCTCATTCTGTAGGAATGGTTTCAAAAAGGATCTCTGAGGAATGCTAAATACTGCTTGGTCGATTATTGGTCCTACTTCAAATGATTTTAAAACTTCCTTGAAAGGCAAAGAAAGTTCATAAACTGTTGCCTCAAACGCGGCAAGAAATATGAGTATGAGTGTGAGTCACAAGCTCTGAATAGTTACAGTAGCAGCAACGAGAGCACCAAGGAACGCGTGTGGTTTAGCCTGCAGTCTACTCAACTGTCCTTTACCAGGTGGTTGACATGTTTGCAATGAGGAGCTGAATTTCATGAGCCACTTCATGTGCTTCATCCCCCTGTGCCTCTCAGAGAGAGATTACCATTACAAAATCCTTAGCCTAGGTTTAGAGGCTTACATATATGGTCCTGTAGCCCAGCACCCACATTGTGAACCCCACACTGTTAAAATACTTGCCAGATGCAAAGTGGTTAAACACCCGCATTGCACAAGTTCCAATACCTACGGCAATCCCGAAAGTCTAGATGAAGAAACACATTTTTGATATGCAAGGCATTATGACGTAAATTCTTCAAAATAAAGTCAAGAGAAGGTTATGAATTTGCAAGTGTATGCATCAGACGAACCTGGTAGGCCGTTCAATGCACGGAAGCATAGACAAGTGTCTTCCACTAGCACCGGTCCCCCAATCTTAATCCAGCCATCACATAAAACGCAGGTTCACTAAACACATGATTGCTACTTCAAAACTAAAAAGGAGTACATGTAAAAATCAAAACCTAAATTGACATGTAAATAACACAGGAAACTATGCATACGCACCGTTGTAATCCTCAAATTCTCATGCAAACATAATGTCAACCACTCAGATCAAAGAGCTGCAGTAAAAGAATGCAACTACCTCTAATGCTGCAATTCGAGCCTTCTCTTTTGAAATGTCCTCAGGTTCACCCTGTAGCTCCGGTACTTGAACACAAACCATTTGAAGCGAAACTATTACGCTTCAGGATGCAACAGAACGACAGACACCTCCAAAATTCGGACGCGATTTCATTAAAATCAGGGATCTAGTGTAAAATTTGCAGCATCGGTGGAGAAAGTAGCAAGCAAACGCGCTCTCTCAAGGCACTAGACCCCTACAGAAACCCTAAAGACCATTGGTATACCTCCAACCGCAAACATCATCAGTCGTGGATCGATTAGGGAATTAAATGAACTGCAAATAGATTCTGGCGATAGCGCTGTAAGTAATTTCAAACCCTAAAACGCGACATTCAGGACATTGTGAAAGGAAACAAAACCTAAGTAATTCACATGAGGAATCCAATCGACAAGTCCATTCCAGTTAAGAATCTATCAATTATCGATCATCATGTAAAAAACTTACAATCGATCTTGATCGACTGAAATGGGATTGTCTGGCCCAGAATCATCTTCACTTCTTCCAGCTTCTTCGCATTGCCCGTCACAAAGGTGACCGGTTTCGTCAATGTCATTTGCACCTTCATGGCCGCCATTCTCCGATCTGGAATCTCCAACCAAACCAGCAGCAAAGCCACAGAGGCAAATTCCCACCCCAAATCAAAAAACTTATCCAAGCGCAAGAACCACAGCAATTAAGCAATTCGATGCAAGATTAATCCTCGAATATCCTAAAAACATTCGAAATTTTTCCTGGCACCAATTTCAACGGTAAATTCGAAAGCAAATTGAGCAAGCCGACTCACCAGCCGACGAAATGCAGCTAACTTCTGGACATGAGAGCTTGCACGGAGCATCGACTTCGCAAGTGAGACCGAGAAAAAGGAAGACATCTAAGGAGCAAGAATCTAGAATTTTCCTAGATTACAGTACATGCAATAACAATCGGACCTCTTTAATATAACATCCTCTATAATAATAGTATCCTCTAATATCACATCCTCTGTTCCCGTAGTAATTCAGTAATATCACATCCTCTGTTTTTTCAGTAAACTCACACCCTCTGTTCGCTCACCATAGGGACGGACGTTCCCAATTAACTGCTCTCCCACTATCACACTCTGTTTCGTCACGAGAAGTTGCATAGAAATGTGATAATAAGGAGTTTTTCAAATGTGAAAAGGGTTCTAGACCGCCCTTTTCATTTATATGAGCTTGAGTATTTTCAAAACTATTAATTTAAATACTCTTAATTCAAAAAAGAAGAAAATTTGATTTCAAAAGATAGCTTGATTTTGTTGCTTGAAAAACAAGTGGTTGATATTACTCTTGATATGTAATACTATATTATATTGTGACAATGTTGTAAAATTTATATTATTACATTTATTTTGATTTTGAAGGTTATGCAGCAAAAAAGTTCTTATTAGATGTTCTAAAAAGGAGCATATCATCAATCTTCAAAATCAACAAACTAAAACCTAGAATCAATTTAGAAAATAACTAATTACAAAACAAAATTGCAAATAATTATGAATGAATTGATTTGGAAATATTATTCAAAGAAATTGCAAATTGTGTGTAGCCTTGAATACAAAATACATTGAAGACAAACTATATGCCATCAACATTGTGATGAAAGATGTATGAAACAAAAGTTAGAATAAGATTTGAGAACACCTCAATATAAGATATGTTGATTAAAATGATAAATTGCATCAATTTGCAAAAGTAAATTTTGAAACCCAATGAAAATACACCTTTGTTTTCCACATAGTAAATTTTCAAAAAATATAATTTTTATACATTTTATACATTTCATAATAAAAGAGTGACTATATTGATCTTGTTTGGAAGAACAAATTCAACTATAATAAAATTTGCAAATTATTAATAAAAGATTTGAAACTATGCACAAAGTTTTATTTCTATGTGGGCATTTTTTTTCTTCTACAACTAGCAAGTTGCATAATAAAGGATGACTTGTTTTTTGCTTTTGCATCCACAACATTTGCAATTGTTTGCGAGGGTGGCAAGAACAAACAACCCATCTTTGTAAATCTAACACCTAAAATCTTTGACGATGTTGTGATGTGAATGAACATTTTAGGCATTGGTGCCAATGCTACAATAGAACCTTTAAAATAATAGAACAAGAATTTGTTGCCTATATTACATAAGGGAAAGTCATTTGCATTAATGACATTTGTATGTAGTCCAAGTTGGGACCAGCAATTCAATATTACCTTAGAGAGGTTTACTTTAGAAAGTATTGCTTTAGAGAGGTTCTAGTTGGAAAGACATCTACGAATCACCATCTCCACCGAGCAAACCACTTCAACAAAATTTGAAAGAATTCCTTGCTATGAGAGCAGAAGCTGCCTGAGAATGTGCTGTTCAGTATTTGGTGTTATGGTACACATTTGATTTTCTGTACAGCTAGAGTTCTCATCAACTGAAAACTCCAATTTGTACTCCAAATAATCTAAATAGCAGGGCAAAAAATAAGCAAGTTGCTGAAGCTGCTAGATCTTAACAGAACAAACTCTCACGAGTAGCAACTCCGGTAGTAGGGTTGGTGCCCTTGGCTCTTCTACACATTTTCAGACGCTGATAGTTGTCAACCAGAGCATCTGTGAAATCAGCTCCTGTAATGTCTGCTCCTGCAAGTTGCACAACGCATCAGAAGTGTAGTAAAACTCAAATTCAAGTAATCCTAGACAGAATCATTGCCAAGAAATCATACAGGTCAAATTCCAGGCAGCCTTTGAGTTTTCGATAAAACTGTTGAACTCTAAATTATTGAAGAATTTTTTTAGAAGCAATGAAAATGATTTTGAAACACCTGCAATCGTCCACAAAAATGCTCAAAACTGACCAGAGAATTAAAAAGTAGATTCTTAAATGACCACTGAAATAATGTTGACCATAAATCCAATTGTATGGGGTAAGATTTGACATTCCGCTGATGGACTTGATTTAACAAAATTAATCTAGATTCAAAGAAATAGTCTAGAATCAGTTAAACTTAAATTTATACTTAAAAGCAAAGAAATTATTCAATGATACAAACGAGTACTGGTCGTGCATCTAAAACGATGAAATCCAGAAATATCTACAGGTCGAAGAAGGGAGTGGTGGTACCATCAAACTGAGATCCAGACAAAACAGCATCCGTAAAATTTGCTGCATCAAGCATACACCTTAATATGTCAACCCCACCATGCACAATAAATGTACACTCGAGAAGCCAAATGCAGTAAATCAGTCTAACTGACTGAAATGAGAGCATAGGCAAAGGACTCTCCAATAGACAGTCTAAATCTTGCAAAACTCTGCATATTCATCAAGGTTAATATCCCAATGACTGGTGATGTACCATTTTGGAGATTTGCACCGCGAAAGACTACTCGGTCTGCAAAAGCCCGAATCCTGTAAACATGTACACAAGTATAATAATTTAACTCATCGGGCAGGCATAATCGTCCCATGAACCCATGAAGGAGATTTCACAGTTTAAATACGACCGATGTGATTCATCATATTCTGAAAAATATGATACAGATGGGACCAAATCTTATATTATTGGAACCAGTGAAGAACATTGCATGTGTTGGCCACAAAGTAAATGAACTTGATATAAAGAAAGCTCCATATAACCCACTCAAAAGTGCTAAAATAAGTTGGGTCCACTTTGGGACTCTCGGACCTTCAGGTTTACTTGTTCATTACTTTTTCAAGTGAGAACCGACGCTTTGACTTCGAACCAGGGAATTTAGAAATGATATAGTAATCCGAGAATAGAAGTATATATGATGTAAAGATTTCACTTGCTAAAATCTACGTACCAGGAACTATTCTTCAGGTTGCCTCCTTCAAAGCCTGCAAATGTGTCCGTGCTGCCGTCCATAATCGACCCCTCTAGGTTGATCTTCCTACAGTCACAGGCTGAACAAACTTTTCAGGTCTCGAGGGAACAAATAAAAGATTCAACAGATTTGCACTCCAAACATTAGAGAAAAGATTTGCAGATTCGGTCCTTCAGTTCCCAAGTAATTGACCATGTGTGTCAAAAATTCATACCCTTATCCAGATTGCCAACAAGGTATTCTTTGCCACCTTGTATGTTTGTCATCATGAAAAAACAAAGGTCTCCAAGGATTGAGGAACAGTTAAGTCTTGAAGGTCCAAAAGACTTCGAAATTTCTGCTAATAGTTTTGGTATGACTTAGTCACTATTGACCATTTGCAAGACTTTCCACTCAAGCACGTTATCTTGTAGCCTAGGCATCTATAGTTTAGAACGTCATCACATTTCAGCAGAAGGTTCCCAATATTACTTACCTGCAAACACAACTCCTTTCAGATCTTCACCAGACATATTTCTGCCTCGTAAATCAGCATGATCAAAGCTCTGGTAGCAACAAGCCATCAATCTATCAAAGCACTGTTGGGATCAATCCACACAGATCTCAAAGTTTTTGCAGTTAAACGGTTACTAAGTTTTGGAACAACGAAGATACGTACCAGGAAATTTGCATGTGCTGGCAAAGCAAGGCACGATGCACCAATGCCAGCACCCAAAATTACTCCAACTGCAGCGGTGTTGACCTTCTCCCACCACGTTTCCCCATTTCCAATAGGCATATCCTGAAAATACACAGTAGACAAACCACGATATAAATCTTACTTGGAGTTCAAAACAAGGACTTCTCTTATTATATACAATACCGAGATGGACAAGCCTTTAATAACCGTAAAATTCGTGGGTAGTGTTGAGCTTGTTCCCTTCCCATTCTAGATCTAAAGAAAATTATGTCAGACCTAAACTTATGTTAGAACTGATAATATGAACAGTCATGTGGCCTCAAGATTGAGGAACTTTAGAACCATAGGGTATGTTTTCTAAGCCTGCAACTTTGAAACCATAAATCCGGAAGCTTTCTTTCATTGTTTAACTCAGCATGTTAGCAGAAACATATTTAAGAAAGTAAATGTCTAAGGACCACTGAATCGCGGATATCCTGATTCTCTCTTGAATACCAGATAAGCCAAAGGTGTGAGGCGCTGATTTCAAGAAGGCAATAAATGGTGGATATGATAAGCGTACGTGAGTTTCATGATCGCTCACCGTTAGTTTCTTCGTGTCATGTGAATGGGAGTCGTTGCTGGAGCAGCAGGCCACAAAGTCCCGTTGCGATGAAGTTCTTAATATCCTTGAGCTTACTCCCTACTATGCCACATTTGCCTTCCAAGCATTACTAAGGTAATCAAATCTATTGGTACACCTACCTCAATGCGAAAACCTAAAATCTTGCACATTGAATACATATCGATTTAGAGAATGTAAACCACCTCAACATAAAAACGAAAATCATTTAAGATCATCTACCAATAAAACTCTATAACTCTATAACTTTTGCATGTAGTATACAAATAATATATTGCAGGTGTGTTGGAATCCTCTTTGAATTTCTAAAAACATCATATACAAATCTGACAATTCTACTAAACTATGTTCAGCCCTTAAAGTGTCGCAATTAGGTAAAGTTACCATACCAGGTAAAGAAAAAACTAGCAATAGTTGAATAATCACGTAAAAAAGCACTTAAGAAGCCTTAATTACCAATTAGGGTTTCGACGCTTGGGCGAATGTTAGTCATCACCGTAGAAAGGACTTTACGGGACGACACTGGCAATGGATGGCAATAGTACGTCAAAGAGAAAATTTTATACTGTAAGAGCAGATGCTTCTGAATATAATGCATTGCTTGAATTGTACATCACCTGAGCAATAAGCTGTGAAGCTCCATTATTAGGTCTTCTACAAGAAGGCGAAAACAATCCACTCGCAGGGACAGCCTGACAAACGGTCGCCATCACTGGATTGACCAGAATTCTCTGCAAATGAAATTGCAACCGAATAAAGACATACAGCATGATTAATTTTTTGAGTAAATTGCACAGTTTCCGCAATGTGGAGTGACTCCAGTGAGAAGAATTGTACCAGCAATCAAGGGGCACCACGAATTGAACCCCTGCCCAAGGCGTGAGTAGAAACAACCTCCAACCCGATTCTTCCTATGAATATAATGATTTGAAGTGAAGAAGGAGTGCAGAGGTTTAGAATTACCAGAAATTCGAGTCCGAATTCAGAAGGAGTTGCGACTGCTGTTGCATCCAAGCGCAAGAAAAATCTCAAAAAGTTTCGGAGCTTGGACGTCTTGGCCAGGGACTCACGGATAGACTTGTAGAGAGTGAGAGAGGATGTTCCCTATCTCCGTTCCCTATGTTCCCTACATTCCCTACAGTGGCTCTTCGAACAGTTTTGTGCACTTACAAAAATTGGCATAGCTAATTGAGTAATTAGTAATAAGAGGGTTTCAACAACATGTGGACATGTTGTGGTACAACATACATAAGATTTTCAAAATACTTTTGAAAAAAAAATGTTTTTTAAGAATTTAATCAAATTTATTAATGAAAAATACTTCTTTTTTTTTTTCCAAGATTCTATAGTGAGTGGATTAAGAATTATTTTTAGAATTATTTGGTAAGAATTTCACAAATTTTGAAATTTTATTGAGTGAATATTATTGACTACAATATGACTTCAAATATTTATCATTCTATAATTTCTTTCAAAAACTATAAAAAAAATTGTAGAAATTTTTTTTAAATGTTGTGTATGTATGTATATATAATTATATAATTATATGATAATTTGTTTCTATAATTTTTCGGATTTTTAGAGTGAATTTTAAGAAAATAACTACTTAAAGTCATATTTCAGTCAATAATACTTTACTAAATATAATTTGTAAATTTGTAAAATCCTTATCCAAGAATTTTATAAGAATTTCTATTTTTCTAATACTAAATCTTTAAAAAACTTTATTCAATTATTTTAAAAATTAATTTTAAAAATCATTTTATACAAGTATGTTATTTGTACTTCAATATGTCTATATTTTGCTGAAATATCTAATTTCTCAATTAGTTATGGCAATTTTTTGAATTGTAAGAATATTTATAAGAGCTACTATATGTTCTCTATGTTCCCAAAGGTTGTAGCCCAATTTGTCACAATGTTCATAAATGAGGCTAAATTTTTAAAAAATTATTGTTTCTACCTTTTTAAGGTGAAATTTAGCAATAGAACCTCTTTTCAAATTTTCTCATTTATAGGCTTTCATTCATCAATCAATGATGTATTCATTAGTGAATCCTTTGTCATCCTTCATGACTTCCCAAATCATTGTACAAGATATATCTTACTAGAAAGCTCCTTGATTTCTACAATGGCAAGAAATAGATCTGAGATTTTAAATATATATGTTTTTTTTAGCAATAGGAATATTTATAATTTAGTCTTGGGTAGATCATTATTGATTTTTTAGAAAACTATGTGAGTTAAAAGATAAAGTCCATTTAAATCAAGAAAATCTATAATTAAGAGTGGTTGATTGAAATTGTGCCATAATACTAGTAGTATATATATATTAAAAAATGTAAAAATTATAAGACATTAACCAAAAACAAGAAAAATTGTCACATTGCACAAATAGCAACAATGCTAGCTATTAACCCTTGAATGGCCCTCGGGCACTTGCAATATGGTACCGTATGTAGTAAATACAGTGGGAGTCAATTTTCAAGAACTATATTTTGTGTCCTCAATTTAGCATTCTAGCCGTTCTGATTGCAAGTGAAAGTGCTTCAGGACACACAAAATTTTTGACAGACTAAAACATTGTTGCAATGCGGAGAATTGTCATAACATGCACAAACTGAAATAGAACATACTCTGCCCCGATGCATGAGGCATTTTCCAAAAATTCCACTATCCACCTCCGAGGGATCGCTTTGGTCATTGAAATGGCAATCACGCAAGTACATTATAGAAAAAATGGCAACACTAGATTTGAAAGAAGGTAGCAAGTAGGGAAGAAGATTCTCCGTATGCAACCATCGTTGGGTTACCTACATTTGCGGCAGGCAAACTCTACATACAGTCCTTGTCATGACAATTTTGCAATGGCATTTGGTGTGCAATTCCGAAGGAATACGACAATTCTACAACATGGTGGGCTTCAGCCATGGCGGGAAGGTAACAAATTTTCCTAGGAAACGCTGTTGGCAAGACTTCCAAGCAACAGGACACTAGTAAACACTCACACCCCAATAAGTTGGTCTACAAGTGGTAGAGATGAGCAAGCATGACAAAATGAGAATCACAAGAACAACAACCAAGGTTTATGAACCTAAATTCATAAATGTTGAGGAATGATGACAATTTAGCCTTGCGTGACAATTCTTTCGCAAACTTAAACAATAGCTTGCCTGCTCGATAAACCACAATATACATCATTACATGTGCTCCAATTCAATCAACAACTTAGTACAAATTAAAGCCATCTGAACCTAGAGCACCTGAAACTCAATTAAATGTCTAGTAAATAACACCTAGGGATCCATCATATACTAAAGCTAGAATCAATAGCTGCACCGCAAAAGGTCACAAATTATGTACTTGCAAGCAAATGAAGACAACCTACCATCAATCACATAAGAGATTTGGGTGACTTGTGGGTGATTGTGAGGTTGATTGATAGCACAAGGCACAACAATAACTAGGTTCTACAAGGCGACATCACTAGGTAGAGTGGCCAACGCTGTATTGAAGTCTACAAACATGGGTCGCAGATTCTGAAAAGGCGGCTTCTCACTTTTCTTCTCGAACTGGAACACAAAGTCATTGACATCGAAGTCCTATTGTTGCTCCAACTCCATTATAAAGTCCAGGTTGCTCATTTCATCAACCATGGCACCAAAGATGGCATAAGCAACAATCATGGCAGCAACTAGGAACAACAACCAAGCTCTCATGGCAGTAGCTATTGGGACTGCTTTCGAACTAGATGGACTCACAACAATTAGAAACCTCACAATAATTGGGAACTTCACAACAATTGGATACTCACGAATTAAGCTCAGACACGATATACCTCGCTCAATAATGCCTTCAATTTGTCCACTTCTCTACTGCAATTGGTAACCGAATGAACAGGAAAATTACAAGTGCAGGAATTCCACTCCCAAACGTTGTGTAGCATAGTTGCAAATAAGACCTCATTAGACAAAAATAATCAATTGACAAAAGAATGCAATGCATTCCCTTTCTGAATACTTTGCTCAAACAATAGATTTAAATATCAAGATGAAATACAAATTGGCCAGCCATTTAACTAATTCCCCATGAGCAGGCTAGAGATTCATTAGTTAAGTCAATAGCACAATCAGAAGTCCTCAATTAGCTTTGAGTTTCAAAATTTCATTGATCCGTGAATCGATTGATATGATATCCCTTCAAGAAACATAACCTATACAATCCAAAAAACAATCTTTTCCACCATAAGTACCTATAGATAGCTAGCCTTCCACAAATTGATTGATCAAGATGCACATACACTTGATTGATCACTATTTAGCAGGCAACCGCACCAGCATATGCAATGTCTCTTGATTCTACACCCCATACTCCATCAACAAACGCACATCCTTGAACTCCTTCCCAGCAAAAATTAGCCTTTGCACGTTTGGCCCGATCTTATGCCTCTTTTGGATCACCTTCACGTCCAACACTCTATCCCTCCCCAAATCTATATCTATCGCCAACGTCTTCCTACTCAAATTCTTCACGAACACTTGCGCCCTCCCTTGCAAGCACATCACCAAGACTTCAATTCCAAATTGCGTCTTGCGCCCCTCATCGTCGGGAAAGAATCTAAAGTCAAGAGCTCCCGCCAAAATAGAGACCTTCTACTTCTTTGTGCCAGCAGCACATGCCACATTCGCATTACGAGACCAATCACTTCATCAGGTTTGGTTAATGTACGTATTGCAACAAATTCATATGCCGCAACATGTATTCTCTTCCGATGAAAACCACACACTTTGTATTTTGTGAAGAAGATGGTAGCACCTAGTGCGCAAATCCCAAGCACCCAACTTTGTTGTTCAATGCAAACCCTAATACGAAGTCCGCATTGCCCTTATACGCACAAAACTGGGACATACAGCCAGAGAGGGCTTTCACGCCGTTTACGGGTTAAATGCAAAGACATGAGTCTATGAGCCTTGAACCTAGTTGCAACTATAACCATTTGAAGGTGTTCATAACGTATTTACTTATAACATAAATAGGTTCACTATAACATAGAAAGAATCTATTATGTAGGTATTTATAACATAGACACCTATCACTATAGAAGATGTCTATAATATAGACCCCTAAGCTCATGTGCTCATAGATTCCATACTCACATGCTAGCACACCTTACACAAATAGAGAGATTTACCTTAGTGGATTCAACAAACTCAAAACTATGTAACTCAAAGATAGAGTTTATAATCCATTTAACATTTTAGCTTCAAACTTTGAAGCCACATGTATTAAACTCACTCATTTTGAATGAAATGTTTACATGATAGTTAGAGTGGATTCTAAAGTTTCTAACAAGAAACTTGTTATTAAAACCCACCACTTGGTCAATGGCACTTGAATTGAATTGATTGTTGTTGGTTTTTTGGTATTTAAACTATATATGTATGTAGTAGAGGGAAAGAAACATTTGTAAAGAAGGGCAAAGGTGTAAAAGAATTGGACACTTAATTTCAATTTGTAACATAATCCACTTATAAAACCATGTGAATGAATTTACAAAAAACATAAAATATTAGAAATACGCCCCTTTAATCTTTTATGTAAAAATATGGTCATTTTAAATACAACAATTAAGGTGAATAGCCTTACATCAAATACCAAATCAACTCATGTGTATATCTCAAATTACAAGGATTGATCTTCACAAGAATTTAGTCTTATAAATGTTCAAGAAAAGGATTCTAAAAGAATCTTGAATCCTCTTTTCACTACCAATAAAAAAAAATATACAATTTAATAATAGAAAGCATGCCTTTGTTTTATATAGAGTATTATTTGAATTTGTTTGTTTTTATTTAGGTATTAACCTCTAAAAGACCATAAGACTACCACATGGCTTTTGCAACTGCATTTGTAAATATATGTGACTATTTGAAACCTTTATTAACTGACTCTTCCAAATTACGAATATAGGTAAGAAATCTTTGGAGTTGTTTGGTATTATTGTTAATATTTCAAATCCCAAGGTTTTGAGAATTTCAATGTCAAAAAGTCATGAAAGATGCAATCTTGATAAATTTTGTTTGCTTATTTGTGTTTGTCTTTTTGTTTTAAATTAGTGAATCAAAGATCCAAAAAATTGCCTTCAAATAGATTTTGTAATTTTAAAATGGTAAAGTTTTGAAAAAATATAGTGATTTGTAAAAGTAAAATATTTGTAGAAGAATAATTGGATATATTTTTCTAGTACCTAGGGATCCTCTACTATCAAGGTGTCCTTTAGTATTAAAAAGACGTCTAGCACCTAGAGAACCTATTGGAACATTTCTAGTTAGACATCACAAAATTCTAATTAGTTTTTGACTAAATACATCCAATTTCTATGCACATTCATTCATTTTTTTTATGTCTCATTTTTAGAAGCATATTAAAAATTTAGTATTCAAAGAATGAATCCCTGATGTTGTAATGTGGGTCATCTACTAGTTAAATGAGACATCTTTGTTTGTTAGAAGAGTGTGTTAGTATTGAACCTTATTAATGTTAGGAGTTTATTGTTAGTTCACTTGTTCTTGCTAGCCACTATCTAATAACCGAATGGTTAGTATTTAATACTTAGATTAGTAGATTAGGGTTAGCCACTTTTGAGGTTTCGATGTCTACTTGAGGCAAGAGCTAGTTCCTTGCACTCTTTCTTATTTTGTGTGTGTTAGGAGGTATGGGAGGCACTCTGGATGCTAGTTGTGTACTTATTGTGGTTGATATTCAAAAGAGCATTGATTTAAGGGAGTTTGTGTTTCATTTTGAAGAAGTGTTGGATGAAAATAAGATTTTGGATCTAAGTTTTTGGATACTTGATCTACTATGATGCCAAATTTTGGATTTGTATCTATTATAAAGAAAAAGTTATGAGGCTTGAAGTAGAGGTGTTTGGATTCTAAAGTAGCTAAGGAGAGCGTTTTTGAGGACCTTCATTCTTATTGAGATCTTGTACAATGAAAATGAAACTTTGAGTGTATCTTTTTTGTCTGATTTTAAGATTTTATTAAAATTTTAGCTTCAATGGACTTAAGATCTAGGAGTTATGCACCAAAATATAGCCAAGTTGAAGTAGTGAAGGATTAAGAAGTCAATAGTGGTAAAATGATCATACAAGTCTAACAATACTTTATAATGCAGTGAAATTTGGTTTTTGTATATTTGGATAGCTTATCTACAAAGTGACAAAGTTTCAAGTTTTTTTTAGCTTTTTCCAAAAGTTATGCTAAGCTAAATCTAGGTATGACAATTTCTAGGGAAGCTTGAGAAGGATTAAGAAGTTAGTAATAGAAAATATTCATAAAAATCAAAGAATATCTTAGAATTCAATGAAATTTAATATGTGTGTATTTGTATATCTGATCTATAATATAGAAAAGTTTCAAGTTTTTTGGAGATAATATACAAAAATTATACTAAACTAAAGATAGATAGGACAATTTTAGGGTTATTGTGGAAATTGTAGGGTAGGGATTAGAGAAATAGAGAGTTTGAGGGTAGGTTTAATATGACTTAGGGTGTTTATGAACATGTACTATTATATGAAAAGCATTTCTATAGCAAGAGCCCTTTGCTATTCCAAACCTAATAGCAAATCTTTGTAACACCAACTCTCAATCGAAATCTATGAAGAAATGAAATATGAGGTTGACAAAATATTAGATTCTTATACCTCAAAATTTTTATCTATTATAAAAATTACAAACCTACAATATTAGAGAATTTTCTTCCAACTTCATCTATATACCCAAGAAAATCAACAAATTTCATCAACTTACTATATCATGATTATCTAAAGTTTGTTTAAAGATAAAGTGCCTTAATGAACTTCTTAGTGAAGATTGTACAATGATGCATGAGAGTCAAATATAAAGAAGAGGAAGCCAACATAGAACCTTAGGGTAACTCAATTATAGTCCTAAATTGAAGCATCTTTTGAATTTTAAGCTTTTACATCTAATTTATATCTAGTTTTGAAGATTTTTTTCTTTAGGACATGTTTCACTAGAGGGTTTTCATGGGATCTCAAGATTTAAAAACAACATCCAAAGCTTGAACTTGAACTTTCTCTGTTACAACTATTAAACCAACTACTATAGCCTTTAAATCCCTCACCATCATAGTTTCAAATGAAGGCAATCTTCTTTACAACAAAAACAATTTTGTATCAATGACCCTCCGTATGACAATCTTTTAGCCAACTTTCAAGACATAGTGATCTTATTATAAGTTAGAAGTTTTAAGCTTGGCAACCCAAAAGCTATTGTTCAAAGATGTTTTGAAATTCCCAACATCGAGAACTATCTTAAATTTCATTCAATGGAAAGAAGTGGTGGTCACAATCATTGGTTGAATGGACTCATACATTCTTTGTCAAAGGATCAACATGTAGCCTGCATTATAGCAATTGTTTGTCATTTTAAAGATTTCTTACAAATGTGAAACAAAGGTTACCTGTGCTTCTCTTGACACTTGTCTCTAGAAGGGGTGGTGATTTCAAAGACATTCAAGACTCCTTGAGATATTTGCATAGTCTTCTAGTACCTTGTAAAATTTTCTATAATATTTTAATAGCATTTGTAGTATTCTAATAGCTTTTATAGTATTCCCAAAGTTTTGTGGTATTCTAAAAGCTTTGGTAGACTTTAAGAAGATTTTACATTTTGCTATTATTTTTTAGAAATGGTTTTCACTTACATTTGAAGGTATTTGTAGTCATTGATATAGATATACTCACATGCTTCTTAGTTGGTTGAATTAAAAATGTTTGCTACAATCTAGTTCAAGTTCAAATTTAAGAATTTAATTAGGGGTGATTGCAAGAAACACTTGTCATTTTTTGTATCCCCTCGATCTCCATGGAGGTGTTTTTCCTCGTAACTTTTGAGTTTTAAGTCTGTTTTAGCTAAAATTTGGAGTCAAAGTGCATGTTGTTGATCTAGACATTCAATATTTTTTTAATTTAAAAAATAATAATTTACTATTTTTAAGGTGGCCTCAATTGGGTGTCTACCTTGGCTATTTTGGGGGTTCCTAATCCTATTTGGGGACTAGAAATGTGATTTTGAAGCCAAGGTTTTGATTTGTTTTAGGTGGAATAACATTCTAAAGACATCTGATGAAATTTTTGGCAAAAAAACTCAGTATAAGGGCTACATATGGGTTGAAAGTGGACATTGTTTGCGCAAGCACTATGAAGAAGGGAAATTTTTTTATAATGAATTTTTTTGTTCACATGGGACTAGAGAAAAGATCAAAAAAATGGGTTTTTTTCTTTTAATTATTTCAAATTTTTACTATTTTCTAAAAATCAAATTCAAAAGTATCTATTTTCTTGCATTTTTCTAGGCCTCTTTTATTGGGCATAACTTTTAGAGACAAATTTTTTAGGCTTTAATTTTTACATATGTACTATTTTAATGCTTTACAAATTATCCATATTTTATTGAAAAAAAATTTATTCCAAAAGTCACAAAACTCTAGTATTAAAGCCATTTTGAGTCCAAACTAGCAAGTGTTTCTTGCAACTACCCTTAGATGCATGCATATATTGAGTTGATGTTTGTCTTAATGAGATATTTTAGCTACAAGACTTTCAATGTACCAACAACTAGTTTGGTATCTATGCAAAGATTGAGTGAAAAATGCTTCTACACTATGCAAGTAAAGGTGGTCCTGCTTTCAATAGAGAGTTGATTGTCCACACATTTCATTGGATGGTTTGGATGGCAAGTACTTCCATACTATTCCAAACCATTTCTCCTTTTCCATCTTTTGTGGACTTATGCACTTTGTAAATTTTATTCTAATCATGTAAATTATTATATTTATTTTTGAATCACCTAAAATTATATTACACAAAAAATTTAGAAGTTGCCCTTGTATATTCAAAAGAGATATAATATATCATCATTCATCAAACTAATCAATAAAATTTATAATAAATTGTGTGATTTAATATAATTATTTGCACTTGTGACTATACAAAACTAGATGAGAAGTCTGTTTTGATTTAGCATTGGTGCAAGAATTTTAATATTTAAAAAAAATTACAATTACCCAAAACTAAATTAACATTAAAAATAATAGTAAAAAATTTCAAATATACCTTTTTAGTCTTGAAATTGTATTTGTGACTTCAAAAAAATATGTAATTGTCTAAATTGGAATTACTAAAGTGGTATTATTGGTGTATATTTGAAACAAAATGTATTTAATATTTGTTATAATTTTGCATATTTAAGAATGAGATTTTATATAATAAATGATCATATGTAGTGACTTTGATTTCTATATATAATTTCCAACACGCAAACAAACCAATAACAAGCCACTACCTAAGCAACCCCAAAGGTAGGTATCTATAATGATGTTCAAACTCGTGACCTCATTAGGACCTTGCACATGAGACTAATAGAACCCCTAGTGAGCCTCCTGTTGGGGTTGGAAAGCTTGGGTTTGCTTGGCAAAGGGCAAACTAAAGAGCCTTGACAATCTGTATAGGCTAAGACCTCACAGTGGATTTACAACCCTTTTTCACTTAAAAGTAAACAAAGACCTTGTTAAATTGAAAGTTACATTGCACCTCTATGTGGATTAGGTTGTTTCTCTCCTCTTGGTTGTGTCCATGATGACTTGTTTGAGAGTATAGGGTATTTGCTTGTTTGAAGGTTTTGTATTCAATTTCTTTTGCATTGTAGGGGTGTTATTATTATTTTTTTGACAAAATGGAGGCTCCACCGAGAGGCTTATTAGCCCTTATGATATATGAGGGGGGTGATAGCTCTCAAATAATTGCAAGTAGAAATTCACATGGAACTTCTAGTACTAGGAGGGAGTGAAGATATGAGACTTTGAAGTTCCTAGTGGACATACGTGTGGAGAAATACTTTGAAATCAATTGCAAGAAATTCAAGAAATCCAATTGGAAGTCATTTGCAATCCAACTAAATACCCAATTTCTTGAAGACCCTCAATGGAGTTGGCAATAAATGAGGGACAAGTAGAATAACATGTAGTCAACATATCAAGAAGAGAAAGTAAAGCCATTAGAAGATTTTTGGGCCTTTAGGAAGAATGTGAGTTCCCAAACTACTAGAATAGAGGGTTGTGGCAATTTGTTGATGTGGCACAACGATTGATATGTTTGAAAAAAATAATTTTCAATTTTTTTTTCATTTCAAGGTTAATTCTTTCTTTTTTGTTGTTGTTGGAAACAACTGTTCTCCAAAAACTGCAGGGGGGAAGGAAGTTCACAATGCACCTACTTGGAACGGCCCTCAAGAGGGCCTAGAAATCCTCTAATGAAGAAGAAATGAGAGTGCCACCTTTGACCTAGACCCCCTAGTATGAGTTCTTTGACAACAATGTTGTTGGCATTGCAAAAAACACACATTGTCAAAAAAATTGTTTTCATATTGCCTAATTTTTGAATATTTTTGAAAACCTATAATACACCTTAAGCCCCCCACAAAGCCCTACATGACAAGTTCTCCAAAACAAGAAAACCTAGAAGTTACCAAACACAAAAAAATTTGGACATTGAAACGTCGAAACCCTAATACCAATCATTTTAGCTGCCGAAACCTTTGGCTTGAGAAAAAGAAAGTTCTCCGGCACTCAGGTGCCAAATCAGACCTTCAGGTACGATATCCTATGCACCTTAGTCCTTTAGAGATACAACAGGTCTGCGTGTATTATCTTTTCGCACTGTTAGATATGAGTCAGACTTATGGCAGACGGCAGACCATAACTGAATTTACACATATGCAATTTGACTCTGGCAATGACAAGTCTCGCTTGCTCAAGTCACCAACTTCCAACGGAATTAACTTATCTTTACATGCGACACGAACTTGCACAATCAGAGTTTGCTTCAACTTAGATTATGAACAACAGCTGGCACCTTATACATTCAAAATGAAAAAAAATCAAATTTCATAAAAAATGTGATACAGTTTATGAAAGGACTAACTTACATAGTCTTTGTGAGCCAACTGAGACTCAAGAAGGTTGTTGATAAGTATCAATCCATGCCCCCACTGTTTACAGGCTTACAACGAAGAGAGGAGTTATGTAGGTTATAACCCTCCTATGACGAGCCAACAAGAGATTCCTCAAAAACATAATGTATATGCCTCAAAACTTTGGCTTACAAGTTTCGGTGTGAAGAATCTTCAAGGTGAACCTATCAACATGGAAGCTAGTAATGAAGCTTGAAGATGCCACCGGTCATTGGAAGTTGCCACACCTCGTAACTCCTACTCCGCAATTTGCAAATTTGTCGTCAAATTAAGTGCAACAGAACGCAATTCCTCTTTCCTCAAATTACTAGCCTCCTCGTACAGTCATCTTCCGGATGTGAGCTCTGTGTGACACGCCTACGCAAGCCCAGGACGACCAGCAGTCGGAAAGTAGTGCACCACCAACGGAGGCTTCGCCTTCGAATTGCTGGAGCTCTTCGACTTGCTGGAGCTTCTGCTGGAATTACTCGCAGTTGCAGATTCTCCGGCGTTTTTGAACCATTTCAAAGGATTTCGAGACGGCTTTTGCTCCTTGTACAGCTCCTCGGGCGTCACTGATTCCACCTGGGTAGTAGGAGTACTACCGCCATTGGAATTGGGATGCTGGTAGGCCTCCATTGCTAGATCGAACTCACTCCCGCTTGCAGCAACTACGTACCGGAGCTTCAAATGAAAATCCCAAACACAGAATCAATCTCCCACGAATAATAAGGTGCTAGAAATCACAGAATCCTGAGAGAGAAGACGAAATGAGCAGATTCCAATTCCTTCAACCTTGCTAGACCCTAAAAAATTGAAGCTCTAGAGAATTGAAAGGCGACCAGTTCTGCCTGAATTTCTGCCTGGGAAGGAACAAATGTGGGTGTGAGATCTCTCTAAAGGAGGGAAATTTCACGCAATTCTCTCGATTCAAAGACTGCGGGGTCGACGAGAGAAACGCATGAGCTTGTGATATTTTTCACGGGAAGAAGAGCGGATATTATAATGCAGTCTGGGTATGAAACTTGAGCTTCAAGATTCTCATTTTCCTTTTAAAAAAACTCACAATTGAATGTAACTGTAATTGTAACGCATGTTCCTCGAGGCTTCACAGAAATTTCATGACAACGAGCTTACGTCTTCTTCACGCAACTGGTGTGACACTTTTGCCCGCCTCGTGCCAGTGACTGTAATTGAATATACTTTACCGACCCATTTTTTATGCAAGTCTGACTGCAGTTCAGTTCGGCTCTTTCAATGTTGTCCATTCAATTTCGTTAGTGCTAACCGGGTAACGGAGGTATAAGTTAGTAGAGGGCTCAAGAACAGTTCGGGCATTAAGATGCGCCCCTACCAGAGTGTGTGAAATAGTTGGTAGAGGGTGCCATAAATCAAACCCTAAACCCTATTGCATTTGGAGAGCAATCAATTCGTTACTGGCAAGTAATCAACAAATTCACGGATGCCATGCATTGCATCTTTCGGCAGGCTTACAAACCTTGACATTGTCTCTCAAAGGGAATTAAACTCTTGCAAATTTAGGGTTGTCAAGTAAGGGAGGGTGTTTGAATTTGCTCTCTAAGTCTATTATATCATCCAATCAACATTTGAGTTTCATTCAACGTATTAGTAACTGATAGATTAGTAATTGATTTTTGTACATTGTATGTACACTATCATTAGAACCTCAAGGTTTATGGCTTAGTAATAATCACAGTAGAAAGTAATGTTTGTTAAATTTCTCTCTTGAAGAACATGTATTAATACTTTGTTGATTGCTGAAATTAATTAATCAACGCTACTAGATTCACTAGACTCAAGCTCGCTAGTCTCATGGCTTCTTACATATGAGACTTATGTTTTTTTTTACTTCTTGGCCATTCAAATAAGGGATTAGGTGTTGGGAATTAGGTATTTATTGAGCATAAGTGCTCCATTAAACCTCACTTTAGGAGTTGGAGTAAAGGTGGTTGAAAGTCACTAGTGCCATAAATATTTCAGAAGGAATAGTGTTTAAAGAGAAGTGAGTAAAAAAAAGAAGAATGAAGAAAAATGAGAGGTTAGTTAGAGATAGGAGTTAGCTAGACTACCAAGATTTTGTACTAAAAAACAACATACAAAAATATCAAGTGATTGGCAAATTTCTATGAAGGAAAAATGGTGTTTGGAGAGGTACTAGAAGGAAATCTCGACAACCTAATTGGTGACCTTAAATTTGAGATAGGCCACTAATTCCATCCCTTCCATTTTAATTGTCTTAATTAAAAAATATCAATTAAGGTTGAGGTCTAAGATTAAGTTTCACCATCAAGTCAGGTTTAGTTTTAGAACCATAAATTAGAGGTCTAGAGGGTTCTAAAAATATAAAATACGTAGAAAACAAAGTCAAAATGATAAAGATGTAGGTGGATGAAATTTAATATATGGATTGGATGAAATAGAACAAGATTAGAAAAACAAAAAGGGAAAGTACGTTAGAACCTAGAAGGGAAAGTACAAGTTAGTTTTTAATTCTAGGTCAATAATAAATAGTGGATGAAGTTTGAACTACCAATAAGTAGTCAAACTTCATCCATAAATAACTTTTGCCAGAATTTATCATTTTAGAAAGTCAAAATTGAAATCTTTAAGGAACAAACATAAATTATCTAAAATAAAAACTAACCTACAATAATTCAATTCTTCAAAATAGTCAAAGATTAGCCAAGTAATTTAGGTTGAGGTCCACCAAGTAAAAACTTAGATTTAGAATTGAATAGAAGGAACTTAGAAAAGTTCAGAAATTAATTTAAACTTAGAAAAAATTCAAAAACTCAAAAGATAATGAAAGATGAAGTTTAGATTAGGAAATGAATGAAGTCAATTGAAAATCATCCATCCAGGATCAAACTTGAAACTTAGCTAGAAGTTAACCCCTAAAGGTCAAAGACTATGATTTCACTAAAAACGCTCTAAAACTACCATTTCTAATACAAGAATGTAATTGTAAAATTGAAAAATTCCAATTCTAAAGGTGGTAATATATTAATGAAAATCTACATCATATATTTTTATTGTTTTCAAAAAATATTAAAAATTGAGTTAAATAAAGGACTCCATAGTTTATTTTCGAGTAGGGAATCCATAACTATCCACGAACTAGAACACCTCATAACTTTCATCTTGTAAATCAAAATTGAACGATTCAAAGCTTTCAACATATATATAAATCTAGAATACCAATTTCAAATTTTTATTTTTGGAGTGCCCATCGAACATTGAAAATTAGATATCATTCAATAACTTTTGAACCATGTAGTCAAAGTTTTGAAAATTTTTGGGCCTTAAAGCTACTCTTTGGGCACATGTTGTATGAAAATCTCAGCAAAAATTAATAGAAACCCCATTCATAATGAGCTGTACAAAATCGCTATGTTGCCAAAAAAATGCAGTTTTGACCTTTAGAGTTTAATGACCTAAGACCCAAACCCAAGTTTTCAAGTCATTTGAAATAGAAAAGGTGTCCAAGGAAGTAGATGAAGTTTAGATAGCCTCTTGAAGGCTAAACTTCATCTACCCATATATTTTGCTAGAAAGGTTGAATTACTTTGTAAATTAGATTTTTGAAAATGTCAGGAAATTTCCTACAATTTAGAGTTATTAGATTTAGCCTATCACTATGTCCATTCAAAAACCATAGCATCCCAGTTAGTTTGAACCAGTTAGATTGATTCTTTTAATTTGGGTTGGTTTTTCTTGGATTTTTTTACAAATTTATGAATGTTTAGGCATTAGAAAAGATTCATTGCTTCAAAGACACAATAGACCAATGTTTAGGCACCCACTTAATATAAAATTTTACTTTGGAAGTAGATCTTGGTTGTATACATCCTATTACCAAAGGTAAGTAATTAAACATCCACAAGTTATCTTACATATAAAATTTAAATGTCCATTTTTTCATGTACTCACACTTCTTAAAAAGAAATTCCTTTCCTCTACTACATACATATATACAGTTTATATTATGAAACCAACAAAAATATATTCAATTCAAGTGCCATTGAGCAAGTGACAATTTTTAATCCCTAAAGACCAAATGTGTGTTGAATAGGCAATTGAAAGTTAAAGTAGGTTCCTACAAAGTAAATTTTAGTCAAATGTTCACAGAATTTTAATACATGTGACCCCTCAAACCTTAGTGTTCTAAATATGATCTTTCTTCTAATTGGATTTCCAAATCAAAAGTTATACTTTTAAAACTTTTTTTGGCAACCTAGGTAATTTAGACATCTATTGGGCATCTTTTGCAAAAATGCTCACCAACTTTTGAAATATGGTATGTATGTAATTAACAAAATATGGCATAAAATTGCTTACAATAATTTAATTCTCAAATCACATTCTAAGAAGAGTCAAACTTTGTTGGCTATACTAGGGCAACTTCAAGAAAAAAAACATTTTCTTCTAACTCCAAGCCCTATTATCTTGCAATTTGTGATGTCAAAGTTCCTAAGATTTTTTCCACATATTCCAAATGTTATTTTCAAAATTTTTTCCTTTTAGATTTCAAATAAATAAATTTCTCATGGCACAAGAAAATCATCAAAAAAATGACTAGTATATTGCTAATGTACTTAACTCCTTAAATGCAAGTTGATCTAAAGTAAGTTAGACTCTTATTTTCTTTTGAATTTGTTTCAAGAGTAAAATTAACAGCATATACTTATGAATGGTAAAAATTATCATTTTTTGTAGACCAAAAATTTTACTCTCAAAGGGATCAAAGTATGCTTACCCTATTTCATAGGATTGTAAAAAACTTTTTTTACTTCACTTCAAAAGTTGTAATCCACGTGATCAAATGGGCTGAAATTTTTTCCATACATTGCCTTTTTTTTTTTTAATAATTTTTTATACAATTGGAATTTTAAAAATTATTTAGAACAATGAATCAAAAATTGGTAGTTTTGGACTTTTCCTCTTCCAAGTTTACCATTGAACTCTTCAAAATCTCCACTAAAGCTATTCCAAAAACATCCCATTCAATATGAATGTATTTCATACATATGGCTTCAAAGATTGAAGGTAAATAGACTATAAACTCTATCCTTATATTGTAAAATTTTCTATTCATTGAATCTGCTAAGATAAACCTCCCTACTATATAGTGCGACAATTTTTATCACTTGTGTTGACTATTTTACAAATATACTTAATTTTTTTTGATATATACACTATTGGAACCATGGTATAATCTAAATCAATTACCCTTCATTGTAGTTTCTTTTGATTGTATCCATTTTAACATCCACATGAAATTATCTATTCACATCTATATTCACTATTAGTACTATTATTTGCACAATCCCTATTTGTGAAGGTTAATTTATTAATAAAAATTCTTACTATATGATGTTTTTGAATAGCCTAGTTTATATACAATAGAATATGTAGTATTTCATGAACCCTATAGTAACCCTACATATTATATAAAAAAAAATCATGTTGAATTAAATAGACCCTATCTTTTAATTCACGTTACAATTTTCTAAAATTTGATAGTGATCTCCCCAAGGAAGTTTTCGGGCTTGTTTTTAGGCATATTTGTCTGTATAAACAAGTTCCACTAAGTACCCTATAAAAAAGTCCATCCCCTCCAAATTTGACTCTCCAAACTATATAAAACAACATTCACACTAAATGCATTGAATGAGAATATTAAAGGTGTTAGTTGTGGTTTGTTGGGCTCTCATTGTAGGTTGTTGTGAGCTTATTTACTCACCCTTGGTAAATGAGCAAACACAGCTAGGTTCTTAGTTTTGGTTTCTATCCTATGGGTGTTTTAGTTGTTGATCCATTGTGCCTTCTAAGCAATGAATCTTTTCTAGAATTCCTACTCCTATGGTTTGAAAATGTTCCCTACTTACTAATCCTTTACTATAGATGTCTAAGTGTTGCTTTCATAATTTCCAATGAATTCTTTCCCATTCTTAAGGTTCTAAGTTTTTTTTAGACAATTTACTATTTTTGGACAAAAAAATTTGGTTTATTTTAGATTTTAATTTATCCTATTTATATTGATAAAACCCCCTCTAAATTCGGACTTTTCTAGTGGAAGTTATGAAGGGATGAAGTTTGACCACTAATGAATACTTCAAACTTCATCCATAGTTTTCTAACAACTTATAATTAAAAATTGACTTTTTTCTTTTACTTCCAACTTCCAAGTTCTTTACCCTATCTAAATTTCCATTCTTGTTCCTCTTGGATGAAATGAACTAATTTTCATTCAATAACACTTCTAACTTCATCTGCTAATATTTTTGTTGATTTATCTTGGATTTCGAAGTGTAAAATAGTTTTAGAAACCTCTAAACAAGGTCTACACTATAAACCACCTAACTTTAGGTAAAGACCTAATCTTGGGACCTTGACTTGACCTTGAACTTTTGGCTATGTGGTAAAATTATTTAACTTTGAAAATTCAAAAGAAGGGGATGAATTAACTACTTACCTCAAAATTTGGGTCATTGTTGAGGTCGTTGTATAATCCTTGGTGTACTTCATCATTTGTTATCCTTCTCCTGCCTTTGATAATTTTTCCCACGGCTTGAAAATAGAAATAAATTACAAAGTTCAAGTTTTCACAAGGCTACTTCATCTTTCCCTTCTCTCCTATTTTTTTTCCCCTTAAACACTATTTAAACTCCATTATTGTAATCCAAGAGTTGACTTGGAATTGTTATACTATGATGTTTGTACAATAATTTGCCTTTTGACTTCTATCTTATCAATCAACTACTATTCTATCCCTTTAAAGGGTTAATGGTTCCTACTGAATTCCAAAGATTTCTTCTTAATCTCTTCCAATTTAATTTATACTTCAACCTTTTAAATCTTCTTCCAATTGCTAGTTGCTACACTTCATTCCCTTGCTTGTTTCTTCTACTTCTAGGTTGTGACTCTAATTGCTATGAAGAGTTTTTTCCTTCTCTCCCCTTCTCTATTGCATCCTCTGAACTACTCTTTTCTATCTTTTTTTAGTGTAATTTTGGTACAACTATCCTACTTCGTGTCTCCTTTGTTCAAACTTCTAGCCTCTCAAAAATCCAAATGTGTTTTTTTATTTCCTTTCTTTGTTCAAAATCCAGATTTTAAGCAATACCAAGAATCCTTGTTTGGGATCCAAGGACCTTGCTTGGAGCCAGAGACCCCCCTGTTGGTCGAGACCCCCCAATGGTAGAGTCCTCTAATGGGCAAAACTTACAGAACCCTCCCCGTTCGGATGGCCACGTGGCTTGTCGCAGTTGGCTGGACCCTTGCTGTGGGCTAGCTAACATGGCATGCCACGGTTGGACGGAACCCCCTTCGGGCAACCCAGTGTATTGTATTGTAACCCCCCAACGACAGAACTCACTGAATCCTCCCCCGTTTGGACGGCCACGTGGCGTGCCACAGTTGGCTGGACCCCACTTCAGCAGCTCAATGTACTATATTGTAACCCCACTTGCCGATACTTCACTGTAGCTGGTTTGGGCTAGACTCTTTCGGTGCCAGTTTTTTAACGGATTTTTTTACTTTGTTTTTTAAAATCCAAATTTAGATAATTAAAAAATTACTAATAATCACACCAAAATAAATAGGGAATTTTGGTTCCTTTTTTTACTTCCTAAATAAACAAAAACTTCAAAGGTTTTTTGACAACTAAAACAAAAGCTTAGCCGGGAAGATAGAAATTCTACTAAATACTAAAAATTCAAAGCCAAAGCTTTGCCATGAGAATGGAAACTTTGGAAATTCCTACTAAACACTAAAATTTAAGGCCAAAGCTTTGCCATGAAAATGGAAACTTTGGAAATTTCTATTAAACACTAAAATTCAAGCTTCAGCTTCGCCATTAGATGGACAACCACAAAATTCGATAACATCAATGTAAGTCAACTTCAACACATAGACAAGAGTTTCAAACACAATTATAAACACTAGAGGTCCTTCTAAGTAGCATCAACAAGGTACGGAGGGGGAATTCTCTAGGATTAGTACAAAGACTAACAAACTCATAAAAATATCAATACAAAGACTCCGGAACACATAAATTCAAGTCAATTCTTGAAGGGACTCAAATGTCCTTCAAGAGAGCTTGAAAAATAGAAACAAGGGCTTCAAATGCCCTCAAAATAAGAGAATTTGACAACATGGCCTAAAATGGCCAAAATCCAACTAAATGGATCCAAATTAAACAAAGTGGTTCAAAATTGAACCTAAGGGGTGATTTGGAAGAGAAATGAATCCTTAAATATTTTTCCAAGGGCCACCACCCCCCACCCCAAAATTCCTACAAGGTAACCTTATCATCTAAGATTTTCATCCTAATCTTTAAGATTTTGATTTTCACACTGGACCTAATTTTTAGTTTTGGAAAAATGCTCTAAATCACAAACGGATTGTGCCAATGGCTTCAAAAGGCCATTTTTAGTCTCAAAGATCCCCTTCCCCTTTTTCTAACCTCAAAAAACCAACAAATCCTAACGGTGACTAGAAACTCAAAACGAGATAAAAATCCAAGTTTGGGAGTTTTCACTTTCAGTTAAAAGTAACTAGCCTAAGCTTCTAGATAGGTTCGAGGGAATAAGAAAAGATCCTAAGTTTGTTTTATTTCAATGTCTTATGCTCCTGATGCATAGGTCAACTCTGTATTTGATCTTTAAATTCACCAATTTCAGAGGATGTTGCTAATTTTAGCACCTCCCGCTATCAAAATATTACAAAACTTATCAAAGATCTTTATAAACATAAAAAAGATATATTAATTGTTAGTGAGATTTTACCGCACCTCTAGTAATTCCTATAAATTTACTACGTTAGATTTTGGTGGTTGATTGCTTGGAAAAAGATTTGGGATGATCAAAAAAACCAAGACTTGGGGGGGAATCTCTTATAGAGTTCCTCAAGAAATGTGCAAGTTTACATTTTGATTTCGCACATGTGAAAAAAGAGTACAAATCCCGCTACCTCCTTTAACTTCCAATGAAAAAGAATCTTTTATAAAAAGGAGAATCTTGGTGAAGTGATTGTATTGTTGGACTCCTAGCATGATTCCCGCTCCAAATCACCGTACTTATGTTGTAGATGCCCTTCGTTGCTCTAGTTTGAATTCTGCACCTACAAGCTAACAATTAGAGTTTCTATTATTTCTTCATTGAAATGGGAAAATTGAAATCTATCATAGAATATCTATCTTGGGGTTCTCACAAGATTCCCTCAAAACATTTTTAGCCAATTTGTGTTTCATTGTACAAGTAGGTATAAATAATTGGATAATTTCTGCTATCACACTTACTATATACAAAAGGTGAGTTTCTACCCTATTTACATGCGGATTTGGATTCTATTATGGTAAAACTAGGTATAAAGTGACCAGGGGCATATTGGTATGTGCAACACAAGTTCTAGTCTAATACTAGTTTTCGTTCTTTTCACACCTAAAACTACACTCAAAACATATAAGAAAGAAAAAAATAAATCATGAGTTCTAGGTGACGAAATAAGAACTCACATTGTCATGCTCTAATTGGTATGCAACGACAATTGACTTTGGTGGTAGGGTCAAAAAGAGGAGATGAGTGGGGAGCAACGAGTGCAACAATTGAACAAATGTACAAACCTAAGATTACAATTTTGAGAAGCCTAATCAAGTGTGAATGGTTGGCGATGCTCTAAGTGCTTATTCTTCCTTTGAAAGGGAATATTTTCTTTGTTGCACCATTGCTAAGCTTATTGATTATGCCAACTTAAGAGTCAAATTCTAATTTAATTTAAAGCACTTTGTGTGACATTGAAGTTTTTCTTTCCTACATATTAAGGTGGATACCTTTAAAACTATTAATTTTTGCTACTGTGCATGGTTATTGTTATTAAATTAATCAAATTTTTATATTTCTTTATTAGTGAAAGGAGATTTAAACACATTAGTGAACACAAAATTTGGATACTATATGCAAAAGTTATAACAATATAAAGTTTGGTTGTAAAATAGCTTATTCCACACACTATAAGAAACTCACCTTTTATGTGACGAGCCCTAATTTTTTTAACGCATTTGAAGTAATATCCAATGCAACAAACTCATATTTTTATGTCACTCAACAAAAATGTCCAACATAACATCAATGTAATTGACATAAAAACATGGGTTTATTGCATTGAACATCACCTACAATGTGATAAAAAAATTAGAACTCGTCACACAAAATGTAGGATTTTTTTAGTGACGTAGATACATAATTGATTTTGGAGATGTACACTGAGTAAAAATGGCAATTTAGGGTCAATGGCACATTTTGGAGTATCCACCTTACCTCCTAAAGTTCTTAGATGTTTGAAGGCTGAAAAGTCCTTCAAAATACTAATCTCGAAAGCAAGTCTAAAATCTTCATTTCTATATGTTTTTTTGCATATTCAAAGGTAGGATCCTTTAGTTGATTGTTGAAGTATACCTTTCTAAAAATTTTAAGTGAACTTCACCACTAGTTGCAAGTTCAATGTGCCTAAACTTCAATATGCAGACTTGTCTAGTCCTTTGACAAGGTAAAGTTTTGTCTTCAATATTTTTTGCAAACCAACACACACACACACACACACACACACACACCCCTTTATATGTCCTATAAAAATGTGCATTTAGTCAATTTTTTGAAAAATGGATTAACATTACATTAAAAAATTGACCCAAAAAACTTTAATATTCACATTTAAAAAAATTATATAAATGAAAGGTGGTACTTGATGAAAGAGAAAACTAAATTGCTACTAACTTTGCAAGAAATTGAAAATTGTTAATTTCAATGGTGACTATAATCTATTGCAAATGCCATGAAAGGCAGGGGGGCAAGTCCCCCTTCAAATTAAAACAGGCACAAAAATTAATGATAACTATGTTCTTGAAAACCATTTTTATCATTTTTTGTTTTTATGTGGAAATTTTCAAAATTTAGTTTATAAAATGGCTTTTTCTATTTTCTTTCCTTCATTGCTTGTAAAATAAAACTCCTCATAACTTTGACTTCATTATTTCTAATTGAATAATTCAAATGTTTTTGAGTAGATATCAATCAATACAATATGTATAAGAAATCTAATTCATCATTTTTTAGAATATATATTTTGTGCTACCTATTTTAACATTGAGATAAGAAAAAACTTGTAACTTTTGCAATATTTATCAAAATGATGTAAAATAAAGCTTAACATGTAGATTATAACAATTAGCATCCATTTTAAAAATCTTATGCAAAAATCTATAATTATGAATTTAATAGAGCCTACCCAAGTTTTCAAAAAAACTAAAGTGGTCTCTTCAGTCTTTTAGGGATTGATTACCATTTCAAAGTCTATAACAAGTACACATTGACAAATCTGAATCCCAATGTGCATTTTGTTTAGAAACTCTATTTAGCTAGCTCTTTAACCATATTTGCTATTTAGAAAGACTTTCTTTTTCAAATCCAAGATAATATACAAAAATTGAACTTTTGACATGTAGGTGTCAAATATTCTACACAAATTCTTGCCTAAATGTACAAACTCTTTTCATAATAGCTTAGAGATTCAAATAGGTATTTTTGTTTTCAACACTTTAAAAATTTCATAGTTTAATCATATGGTCTCCAAAAAATGCATTGTTAGAAAATCTAGAATCTCCTTTTGATTACCAACAAGGCCCCACAAAAACCTTCTCAATATAACAATGGTAACCATATTGAAGTACTTATCTAACATTATTAACCAACGTAGGGGAAGGGGGGCCCTTTTGCTCCTCCAAAAAGTGAGAGCCTCTAGCATTATAACTTCGTAGCTCAATTATGACTCTTTGCAACTTCCCAACCAGACAATGACTTTCTACAAATTAATCCCTAAAGCACTAAATTGCATTTTTGGCAACATAAAGATTTTCGGCAGCTCTCTATGAATGGATTTTTTGGGGGGCTGAAATTTCACACAACATTTTCTCAAGGAGGAACTTCAAGGCCCAACAATTTTCATAACTTTTGTCCTCATGGTTAAAAAGTTATTGCATAATATGACATTCATTGCTCGATGGGCAACCCAAAAATTTCTTACAAAATCATTTTTTTAAGAATTAAGTTTTTTTAATTGGTTTTTTAGATTTAGGTATAAGTAGAAAGCTTTAAATCATTCCATTGAGATTAATGAGATGAAAGTTATGATGAGTTTTAGTTGCAAGTAGTTGTGGAATCTCTACTCTAAAAATAAACTTTAAAGTCCTTTATTTAAATCAATTTTTAAAATTTTTGAAATAAAAATATAGGATGTAAATTATTTATTAGAACATTACAACCATTGTGATTGGCATTTTTCAATTTCATAAAGAATTCTGAAATTCTTGTCAATTTAGTGTTTTGAATCATTCTCTACTTCTATCTACTTACTATCTTTTTCCTATATGTTGTACAATTTCAAATTATCTAAAATTTTCTATCATGTAACCAAATTGCCTTGAAGAATTAATCTAAATGTTAACCACCATTTTTGACATTTCTTCATACAAATGTGACCTTGTGAAATGTAGCTCCCCGTTTTTTCACAGGGTAAAAAAAAGGAATTTTGTTAATTCAAATACTAATATCTTGCCATCTACATAGTGGAAATTTATGAAATTTTTTTCACTTTTTTTCAAATTAGTGTACAATAAGATCCTATGGTTGTATGTGGCCAAAAATGTTTTTTACTTTAGAATTTGGACACTAAATTGTCAAAATCCTAATACCAATAATTCTAACTGCCCCAATCTTTTGTTCAAGAAAAAGGAAGTATTTTGGCACTCAAGTGTCAAATAAAACCTTCACATATGGTAGTTTGATCTCCAATGAGTCTTTAATCTTGAAGTTTTTTTAACCCATACACAATGCGGAGGACATTTTTCAGCCAATAAATGTCAAAAAGTCTCTCTATGCAGGATAGAGACACAACTATTTATCCTCCCAATTTTTTGTGAAAAAGAAACATCTTCTATAACAATTTGACTTCCAATAAATGCTTTTGCTTCTTTTTTTAAGTCAACCATTTGTGTAGACCCAAAAAAAATGATTTCCACGGTGACCAATCCATGGTTTAACTCCAAAATGCCCAAACTGTGTTTTTTGGCAACATAGCAATTTTGGGCAAGGTTGACGAATCTCAACGTCCGCCCCAAAATAGCGTCCGTTTTCCGGACGTCCGAACGTCTGGACGCTAGCGGACGCAGCGTCCCTCCCGCCGTCGGAAGGCGGACGCGCGGGGCAAGGCGGACGGGAGGCGGACGGGCGGGGCGGTCGGGCGTACAGAGTAGACGGGGCGGACGGATAGGGCGGACGGGGCGGACTTCGCATTGCCATTAGTCACTAGAAAATTTTATATTGTTATGTAATTTGAATGTTACATAATAAAAAATGAATGCATCCATGTAAAATAAGATGTACATATAAAAATATTTTTATACGCAAATGAAAATATAGCATCTTTATATATAAATATATATGTATAAACAAAATATATGAAAACATAGTTCCAATATCACTATTGAATCCTATACGATCTTTTTAAGATCTAAATCTTTTACATTCTTTTTTGTTTTTAAACAATGAAAGGACCATTGTTTTTAAAAAACAAAATACTCCTCAAATCCTACTTTCCACCGGATGGACCACTACCTTCTCCCAAAACAAAAGGAAAATCTGTTGTACCGAGGAGTTTAGCAGATGATTGACGAGTTGACCGTTGTTGACTTGGACGGACTATTCGCCCTCCAGATTGAACTTCGATGTCCACCTTATGAAATTGTTTCTTGGTTTCCGGAGAGAAGTCATCGTCCTCTTTACGCTTCCTTTTTTGTTTTCTTTTCGGTGATAAATCGACTTCGTCTGCCTTCAAGGTTCTCAAGTTGCTCTCCACACGATCTACCATCGCTTGAACAACTTCATCATCTCCTTTCCCTTGCCAAACTGTGAGGCAGTCTCCATCCAATAGGAAAGCCTTCCAATGCCCTATAATATCGCCAATGCGCCTATCAAATGCTGCTGCCACATCTACAAATGAATGTCCTGTGCTTGTTAGTCCATTTGTATCGTAGACAGCACGAACTTTTGCAGCCTCTTCCAACTTCGACAATAGAAGGGCCCTACCTACGAGGGTGTGGTCGTATGTCTTATACTGCTCATTGAACTCTTTTCCATGGTTCACCTCTACCCAACTGTCTTCTGGTCCTCTCTCCACTTTTTTATCTGTAAAACGAAAGAACTTTTCGTGTTACAAGCTCCAATGTCCCCCCATGTTGCGACAAAACATTTCACGGGCCGCGTCATCTACGATTCCTCGAGCCCGCAATTCCACCTCTCTATTGTGAGTCATCCACACATCCAAATCCAATGGTTGCTAAGATTCCTCGTACAAATCATGCTTCTGTTTATTTGCATTCCACCAGATTGGCTTCCCCCAATGTTGATAATTTTGAAATTTGTACGGCGCTTGATCAAGAGGAAGATTCCAACGATTGTACTCGTGGCCTGGAGGCATAGCTTCCAAGATACCAAACATTTCGTAGAACCTAGCACTCAATGGACTACGACACTCGGCACACACCGAACGAATGAGTGATGCTTTCACAATGCAAGTGACATGGAAAGTGTGGCGACATTGGCCCATAGTTACCGTACCTTCCGGTCCGAAGAGGCCTTGGCAAAGGCTACAACAACCATCCAAGATTGGAGAGGCTGGATCACAAGCATGCACCACTCGCTTGTCTTTCACATTGATGTGTGCTGAAAGTGTGTTGTAAGGGACCCATCCTTCCTATACTTCCAAGGCCCAATTGATGGGTGGAGTTTGGTCCTTCTTTGTGTGGTTTAACCGCTCAAACATGGCATCCATGTCTCCCCAACATGTGATCTCCGTATATCCCTTTGAAGGATGTTGGTCAAACATAGTCTTGAACCAACTCAAAGAGCTTTGAATGGCATCGCAATTTTCATTCGACTCCATTGCCAATGTTTGAAGACCTACCATTGCTCGAGATATTACAGAGGGTCTGTCTTGGAGTCTTTGTACCCATGCTAACCATCGAGACTCCAAGCCGCTAGATGGCATAAACTTCTTTAAATCCAAGGACAATTGCAATCGATTCAACTTGAATTCAACGATTCCTTTTGCTTCAATTGCCTCCTCCAATTTATGCTTCAACTCTTCAAAGTCACAACTCTCCGTTTGCATCTCCGCATTCACGTAAACGGATGAAAGCTTTTCTATTGATGGTTGTTGTGTCGCTTTTAACATGCTAATGTCGTGACTTTCTTGTACATTCACAATGGCAGGATTGTCACTTGCTTCGGCCTTATCAAAAGGAAGAGAGAGCTTATCTTCACTCTCTTGAGTCTCTTGACTGTCTCCGAGTACAATCACTGGTGAGATTGCAACCTCACTTGGATTTTTGGAGGTCCCTTGCAATTCTGCAATCCGTTTACGCATCTTCATCAACTCCTCCATTTGCCTCGATGATTGTTGATTTAAATGTTCAACCTCACTCTCCGAAGTCTTTAATTTCAACTCCAACACTTTGCACCTTGCTTCCACTCCTTCAAGGTCAGCAATTTTCTTCTCATATTCCACCAATTGTAGTATGTGAACATCTCTTTCTTCGAAAAGTGGTCCGAAAGTCTTCGTGAGATTCTGAAATGCTATAGCACCTTTCAACATCTTTGGTGCTATTAAAAAAAACTCCTTGGCCAAATTCATAAAAGTCGGAGCAGCTTGCGCTAAAAATTTAGCTGACATCGTCATCTTGAAAGCTGTATCAAGTATATGTCCAACATTCTTTGGATCTGCAAGTGGACTCATTGGAACAGTAGTAGCACCATCATCGGGGTTCGACGATCCGCCTATTTCTTCATGAAGGTTAGCAAACTGAACCAAGAGCTTCAAAAGATTTTCTAATTGTTTTGGATTAGACATGTCTTGCAAGGTTCGATGTAGAGGACTTGGCAATGCCGTTGTAAACGAAAACTCCTCCGCCCGCCTTTTACACTCGGAACTCCATAATGAGGATATATTATCAATCGTCACACCTTGTCCACGAGGCGTATGTACTTTGTCTTCTAAACTTAACGCTGGACTAGATTCAACGCCTTGATGCACAGGCGGAGATTTGTAGACCAAACTATCAAAACAATTGTTGGCTATCAGACTATTAATTGTAGCATTAGCTTTTGCCACTTTCTCCGCCACGACTTCGTCTACTTTACTTTTTGAAGTTTCCCCGCGTTCCGTGCAAACCTTGCCTTCGTTTACAAACTCCGTTTGCGTTTGTGCTGCAACATTTGGTGTAAAGGTCAAACGCGTTGGAGTTGTGGAAAAGACTTCACCCTCCTGCGCCTCTACATCTTTCTCTACATCTTTCCCCACATTTTTCGAAGAGCTTTCATTGATTACTTTTGTTGGAGATTGTACAGACCGTAATTCTTCAACATTTGAGGCTTTCTCCACACCATCCGTTTTCACCTCAATAGTATTTTTTAATATTTTTTCTGTTTTTCCCTCTGAATTGTACAAGTCGGGAATGTCCTTTTGATTGGCTTCAAGTAGAAGTGGGCAAGCTGTTGTCGTCGGAAACGTGCTCCAATCGATCTTGCGCTCTAATATAAGTTCCGCATAAACCATACACGCCACGCTATAATTAATATAGCCTTTACTTCTGCGCTCGTTTCCGAATAGAACACGCCACACCTCCTCAGATCAATGAACAAAATGTTTGTTGTTGCAAGTCCATGGTTTACAACAAAAATCCCGTGTATGACTCCTGTGCGACTCCTGAGGCCACAACTTGTCAATGTGGTACATTTTAACATAGGTCCTGCACATTTTTGATGTCCAATACTCCGCATCTTCATCTTCCCACCCGCTCTCTGCTTTAATTGTAGGGTCATTTAAAATGTCAAGCCGAAGGTCATGCGTAGCCCCCTTCACTTTGCTTTTTTTCTTCGCTTCACTACCCGGAGTCACCCCATCCATATTTCGATCACCTTCGCCGTTCATGATTGTCAATTGGATTCAATAACCAATTGAAGTGAATAAAAAAATCTCACATGATAGTCAAAAGTGATGGCATCAACCGCAACACAGTAACACAAGATAGAGGACCTCAACTCTCCACCCCGTAGGAGCAACTAGCGCATAAAGCAATAGTAGCACATCCGACTTGGCACCGAAGGAGAATTGAAGTGAGAAGAAATGAAAAGTCACTCCACCCTTATAGCCGTCCGCCGCCGGACCTAGAGGCCGTCCGCAACCGGACCTGCCCCGGACCGCGTGAAGCGGCCCCAAACCTCGCGTCCGCCGCGCGGACCGACGACATCCGCTTCGGCAGCGGACGCGCCGTCCGCCCGTCGCCCTGTTCGACCGCCCCGTCCGACTGCCCTGACCGCCCACCCCGACCGACCACCCGTCCGCCCTAACTGTCCACACTGTCCGCCTTCCGATGCTGTCCATGCTTTGGACACGCCGACCGCCCCACTTAAACACTGACCGCCGACGGCGTCCGCCGAGCTGTCAATTGGTGCATCCTATGAGGCCATTATTATTCAAAAAGAGCAGTAACATTTCAAAAATAAAACAGCCTAATAATCACTACTAAATGGGGATCAATGTAATTAGTTTGTCATTTTCTTTTTTTTTAAATGTAAACCCTAAACCTTATACCCTAATTACCCTAAACCTTTTCTTTTCTCCCCTAAATTATTTTACGAATGAGGTGAATGTGGTTAAGTTGAATATGTTTGGATTATTTAGTGATATTATTCCTCTAAATAGGTTTTGAGAAGATCTAAAGATGGTGGGGATTTTTTTAAAGCTCATTAGGAAATCAAATGTTTTGCAGAAATAATCAATTCCATTTTCATTGTAAGCAAATGAAATTTTAAAAAAAGGCCCCAATACATAATTAGAATAACAGTTAAATGGATTTCAACCTCATGATATTTAATGAAAGGTTGTGATTTCTCATTAAAAGTACATCACGATCTTCAAATGAACATCGAGTCTTTCATATTTTTTACCAAAATTTTGATTAGATTTGAAAACAAAGAAAAAGAATCAATGTTTTAACTTTCAAATCATGTATGGCTATATTTTTCTTTAAAAACATAGAAAAATTCGTTACTTGAGTTGGTGGAGTAGAATACATTATAAATGTGCTATATTTATTTTGAAGGGTAATTCCAATATTCTTATTTCAGATGTTTTTAAATATTAATTTTAAAAAAGAGGGTTCATTGTTTAAAGATCTAAAAAATTGACAAATATAATTTCTATTATAAATAGGAATTGAATTCGGAATTCGATTTTTGAAATGATTCAAATGAACAAGATATTGATTATAAAATATTTCTTTGTTTGAGTTTTCAAAATGAATTCACGAAACAATTGCAAACTTTTGAACTTAGGTATATGGTATTGTTTTTGGTTTGTACTTTGTAGAGTATAATATTTCCATTTTAATCCTAAACAAATGAAAAAATTCCACATGAATGAAATGTTTCTATGTATTGCACAAAGATTTCTACCAATTATTATGATAATTAAATACATTGTTACATTTCATAAAATATTCTACATAGAAAAAAAAAATCATTTCAGTTTTCAATCATGATAAACGATGTCTTCTACTCTTTCTGTTATATGTTCGTTTTGTATAACGTGTACATTATACAATCTTTGAGAGCAAGGTAGTTCATTTTTGGCTCTCATTGAAATAGAAAATATATTTGTGTTTGGATTTTGAAATCATTATGTATTCTACGGTCTTGCAAGAATGCAACTTGTTTCTTCCTTTGAATCCTTTTGATATTTTCTTTTTTTTCCTTTGTTTTCTGTCTCATAGGGCTCTTATTATCTTGTTCTCTTCATTTGACCAGCCTATTTTGCTTGGCTCTTAGTTTTTTTTTTTTTTTAATGTAATGGTTTATGCATATGTTATAAAAAATATATATTATTTATCTAAAATTAATATATTGATGAACAAAAGCATAATGGCATTGAATGCTTTTACATTTAAAGTTATAAATCTATCATAAATCACTCTTGCAAATTTAAACGATTGAATCGAAAATTTGAAAATGTAATTACAAGAGCTTTCAATTCAATCAATTGCATAAATCATAAATGTTGAAATGCAACTCGTATGAGTTTAGCATCTATGAAGATTAATTCATGTCATCCACATGCAATTTTCCAATTTAATAAAATGCAATTGAGTACTTCAATTTTTTTTCTTTTCAATTCTCTAAGTAACATTCACTTCATATCTTTCTCTATTTGTTTATCTATTTTTTGGCAACAAATGGAGAAACCATCTTTGTCTATATTTGCACATGCACTCTTATTTGATTGATGAAGAATAGATCTATGAAATATATAATCATTGATTTGTTCATGTTGATTTATCTAATATATTTTATGTATGTATGTATATATATATATATATATATATATATATATATATATCATTAAAGGAGTATGAAAGACAAGATTGACAGATTGTGTTCGAATGTTGTTGATTTTGAAATGATTTAGTATTATATCATTTATAAGAATATTATAATAGTGTTATGTTATAATATTCCTAAAACAATTGCAACAAATATTAAAATACATGCTAAGTTAGGTTTGTTAGCCTACCAATTGTTCATTAATAGACATAATTGAGTAGCCCCCTTAAATGAAACATTCAATATCTAATATCTTACAATCCAAATGGTGGATTTGTCTAAAATTTTTTCCACATTTTTTCCAACTAATTTACTACAAGATCCTACGGTTACATATGCCCCAAAGTAATTTTCTTCTAAGACTTGATATTTGCACTACTATTGGCAGTTTTGAAGTGTTTTTAGTGAAAAGAACTTTACGGGTTAAACATCTCTACCGTGAGATTTTGAAAAAAGAACAATTTCCTTCATTAGGTTTAGGGCTTAAGATGAGCCGTCCGCCCTATCCGCCCGATCCGGCGTCGGCCTTGTCCGCCTCGTCCGCCCTGATACCCGTCCGCCCTGTCCACCCCGTCCGCCGCGATATCCATCCGCCCGCCCTGTCCGGCGGATCCGGAGTCCACCCCGTCCGCCCCGATACCCGTCCGCCCTGTCCGTCCGATCGGGCGTCCGCCCTGTCCGCCCCGATACCTGTCCGCCCCGGTACGGCCGTCCGATTGACACGCGGACTGATGTGGTCTGCATGATCTGGACGTCCGCATATATATATGGGGAGGCGGACGGCTCATTCCGAACAATCGTTTTCTTTTGGAGTGGGCGGACCAGTGCATTGGAAGCTCTACGTGCCCCTTCCGCTTTGAGTGAATGATTATTGTGGCATTGTTACAAATTTTCACAAAGTTCATGCTTGTAAAATTTTAATTAATTAATTAAATCAAAATTTTGGTTCTTAAGCTTTCTAATTGTTTCATTCTCTTTGCTTCAGCTTCATCATGCTGAAAGATAGAACACCCAAAAAAAGTAATCGAAAGGGAAGACCCCAATTGTTCGATTGGGATGCTTGGGCCGATTCATTGTGCATGGGTGAACCGGGATGGGAAGAAGAACCAACAAGAGTGTGGGATTGCTCAATGTGCAAGAAGTATGTAAAAATGACTCACATTCAAAAACTTTAGCGACGTGAACGTGTAGAGCACCAAGCGCCACGTTGGGAAGGACAAATGTCTACATGCCAAAGTGAGCACTTCAAACAACGATACACACAAGTGCTTCGAGTTCTTGGCATTAAAAGCGCCAAACCAAATATAATGAATTATAATGTTATGGCAATGGTTTGGGCAGAGATTGTACTCCACAAGGACGTAGACTAGCGTACTGTTACAGGTCGCAATGTAGAGAACTATACACGCACGGATGCCGTTATAGATACACAGTGGAGGGGCGCAAGCGATTGCATGCCAGAGTGGTCTAATCGAGGTTATCTACAACAACCTTCAGTTGTTCTACGAAATGCTGAAGATGCGTGGACAGATGACGATGATGACGATGATATGCAAGCGCCTGTCACATTTGGAGTTAGACACGAGCGGGTAGAAGAACGAGAACGAATTGAATTCGAACAACAAATGCAAGAGGCAACAGGCAGAAGCCTTCAAGATCGTGGACGGCAAGATAGGCATGGTGGGTCCTACGGACATGAACATGGAACGCGAGAATCTGAACATGGAAGAGGTGGTTCATACTCTGATTACGATCCTCAAAATAGATATGAAGGTGGAAGAGGAAACTATGGATCCACGCATTATGGTGGTTCAAGTGCAGTTGGTTCTCGTTATAGCACTCCCCCTGAAATTGGCTCTCTAGGTGGGACAGGTAGCTATGGCAACACGCACTATGGTAGGTCTACTGAATCTGGTTCATATTATACGACGCCCACTTAAGTGGGCTCCGAAGGTAGTGGAGGAAGCCATGTAACCCCGCAGTATAGTTACTCTCTTCACGGAAGCGCCCAATACTATCCGGGATCAACTAGAAGTGATTCATACGGGCATCATGGGGCCTCTTATTACGGGGCTTCAAATGAAAGAGGATCAGAGCCTACTACTCCGGTTCCTCCTCCCACTTTTGGAGGTTCAAATTATGGACAAGGAGGTGCACCGAGTGGATATCACGAAAACTACGGAGGTGGTCCGTTCATTGGAGTACAAAGAAGAGGCAACGGTCAACAATTTGAGTCCGATTCAGATTCCGAATAAAAAAACATGCAAGTATATAGTGAGCATGTATTTGCTCCATTTTCTCATTTTTACTCTCACGACAAGTATAGAACACTAGATTGGTAGAAGTAGTACAAAATTTTAAATGAATAGAACAATTTTGAACAACAATTTTGTTCACTTTTTCAAAAAGTGTTGTGTAATAGTGTACACCAAGTATATATGTAGGCAAGCATATTGTTGAAGACATCATTGTATTATTTTATAATAGCGTTGATGTATACAACTATAAGCGACTTTGATAAATAATAAAAATATGAAGAAGAAATGTAATTTTGTAAGAGCCATATTATGTCTATTTTTGAATTTAGCATTCGAGGTTAAATATGTACTAGCATGGTGTGTATTTTGAAATTATTGTTGTGTGTTTATTACATTTAGAAACTCGTAAATGATATAAATGTATTTCTAATTAATTTATGAAAGATTAAATTATTTGAATATTTGAAATTTTGAAATTTTTCATTCAATGATTGCTAAAAACTAAAATGATTTCTTATTCGTATGAAGAAATGCCCAAATTAGACAATTAGTGGTTCTTCTTTAGATTCTATTTTCAAATATGAAAAATAAATCGGATCGGGCGGACGCTTGATTTGTCCGCCCGTGCCCGTCCGATCGGGCGGATGGTTTGGGGCCGTCCGATCGGGCGGATGGTTTGGGGCCGTCCGCTGCGACCCGTCGGATCGGGCGGACGCCAGATTTGTCCGCCCGTGGCCGTCCGATCGGGCGAACGCGGCTGTAGGGTTTCGGAGAGGCGGACGGTTGATGCGTCCGCCAGCCGCGGCCCGTCCGATCAAGCGGACGGTTTGGGGCCGTCCGCTGCTGCCCGTCGGATCGGGCGGACGGCAAATTTGTCCGCCCGTGGCCGTCCGATCGGGCAGACGGGGCTCGAGGGTTTCGGGGAGGCGGACGGCCGATGCGTCCGCCACCCTTGGCCCGTCCGATCGAGCGGACGGTTTGGGGCCGTCTGCGCCCCAATAAGATGGACGGACGGGCCGTCCGCATTGTCACTTTTGCTTTGCCCCTTGTGAATGCAAGGTGGAGTGGAGAGCTTGGTGGTTCATCCTCCATTGGCTCCTTTCCGAGGCAAGGCAAGAGTGGTTTATTGGGGCCCCCTTGTTGCCAATTTTTTGGACACTTGCGCGTGAATTTAATTTCAAATTAAAAAATTTGATCTATATCAATTTCATTTGTCACGATGCCGAAGGGGAAGAAGAAGGTTGCGAAGCTTAAACATGGAGAGGGACCATCGAACTTAGAAGTAGCTCGCCAAAGTCCTTCGGAAGAATGCAAAAAATTCATGATCGAGCGCATCGTTCAATTTTATGAATCGGAAACAACATTGTCTTTAGACAATAAGTACATCAGATATCAAGAGGAGTGCGTGTCTAAATTCAAGGTAGACATGACACAGATGTTGTTGGATGCATTGAATGTGGCGAAGTGGCATGACGAAATGCATAAAACGTACTTCACCAAATGTTTGGAGAACAAGGTTCATGACACTTTGTGGAATTTCAAAGTCATTTTGGTTAAATATAGCAAGGAATATCGACCCAATGACGCCCAGTTTGAAAAAGTGATTCTGAAAGCGGACTTGTTTAGGGGGCGATGTGCTCCATTCGCCAAAAAGCACAATCGAGTTGGTTCAATTAGTTGGTGGAAAAGCAATGATGGAGTTGCTGAAGCGGAAAGGACCAAACGGCACCTTATAGCACTTCCAGATACAGCACGCGTAATTGTTGTTGATGATAGAACAATGAGAGGTGGATATGCAACGATTCGAAAGGTTCGTATTGAAGGATGTCCAAGAATACTTCCTTATTGGGAGTTTGCGGCAAAGAAATCCATTCACCACCAAACTCGACCCGATCTTGCAAAGTTAGAACATCAAAACGAATCAATGGCTATTCGAATTCCACACGCGGGTGTAATACGATTTGCTGCAGTGCACGGAACGACGTGTGAAGGTTATGCGTATTGGTGGAATGGTGGAACTCTTCGACAAATGTTGAATATGGATAAGGACTATCCAGACAACATTCAAATCCATTTGATGTATACAAATCCAACCGAAGAGGAGGTTGTAAAAGCTCACCGTTTAGGGCGATATCGGAAGAAGCGCACGGAGTTGACATGGGCGTTTATGCATATAATGTATGCAGTGCATCTTGCTGGACATTTGCACAATGATCTTTCTCCGGACAACATCTTGTTGCATTTTCCAGAGGATGAGTCACGTGTGTATATTGGAGTTTGCGATTGGGGCATGACCACCTTAGCTTCTCAGCCAATGAAGTCTTTGTACACATTCACATCAGCAGATGAGATGAAACAAACTTTGCAGAGGAGATGGTGGGTGGATCTACGTATTGCATATTTGCATAAAGCAGGTGCAGATGTGGAAGTCATTCCAATGTATTCACGTAAGTCGGAAGAGTATGCCATTCGAAAAATTGCTCGGCGGATGAATGGAAACAACATGTTAGAGGCGTATTTCAACGTGCTACTTAAAACACCTAGTGCGACACAATTTGCCTTTTATGACTTTGCAAAAGTGTTTTATGCTTACTTGAAGTGCATTTCTTCGAAGACTGACAATGAAAATACTAGTTTGGTCCATGTGATTACGCGATTTTCTAATACATATCGTTGGCCGATGCCAGATGAACATTTCCGCCATTTATATTAGATTGGTAGTGCAAAAGTAGTAGTTGAATACTTGAGTAGGTTATATAGGCATTAAAAATTAGTTTAGAAATATAGAGTTGGAATGAAAAAAATTATATGTGCAATTAGCCAAATGTGCACAATGTATGGTATTCTACATTAAATTGAATACATTTTGTCCATATTGATTATGTTTGTATTTGTATTGATCTTGATTTTTTAAATAGTATATATATATATTTGAAGTCACAAATTTTTTTAGTTTGCCTTTTGAAAATGAATTGGAATTTTTTCATAGTTTCAAGACTATCATGGACTCGTGGTCAAACTTTATAATCTTTCAACTTATGAGAGACATTGTTTTAATAACAAATCGCGAACCATTGCACTTCATTTAACATTTAATTGTTTAAAGATTAAGGGAGTGACCGCGGGGCAGTTTGGGTAGGGCGATCGGGGGAAATAGGGCCGTCTGGGCGGACGGGGCAGACGGGCGGGGCGGACGGAGCAGTCCCTGCAGACGCTACGTCCGCCCGGACCGCGAATGTCAACGGACGCTGCGGACACAGCGTCCGTGTCCGGACGTCGTGTCAACCCTGATTTTGGGCAACTCACGACAAATGCAACTTTATTTTTTTTCTTTGAAATTTTAACACAGCACGTACCTCAAGAGTATCTTTAAGGCCCAAAAAATTTTATAACTTTTGACGACATGGTTGAAAAGTTATGGATGATATGTACTTTTCATTGCTCAACTGGCAACCCGAGTAGCAAAAAAACTTCCTTAAAAATCATTTTTTTAAGAAATTAAAATTTGAAATTCGTTCTCTAGATTTATATGTATTTGAAAAACTTTGAACCATTCCATTTTGATTGATGAATCAAAAGTTATGAGGAGTTTTAGTTTGTGGAAGTTTGTGGGGTGCTATTGAATCTCTACTCTAAGACAAACTTCAAAGTCCATTATTTAACTCAATTTTCAATATTTTTGAAAAAAAAAAATTTAATAAGCTATAGATCATTCATTAAAACATTACAACCATTGGGATTGAAAATTTTTAATTCCATAAATAAATTATTTAGTATTTCGTATTTTAAATTGTTCTCTATTTCTTTCTACTTACTATTTTTTCTCTATATATTGTGCAATTCCAAATGATCTAAAATTTTTCAAGTATATAGACAACTTGCTTTAAAGAGTAAATTCAAAGGATAACCACCATCTTGGATATTTTTCATACAAATAATACCTCATGAAATGCAACTCACTATATTTTTGGAGGACCAAAAAATGAATTCTGTCACTTCAAACATTAATATCTTGCAATATACATGGTGAAAATTCATGAATTTTTTTCATATCTTTTCAAACCATCATATTACAAGATGCTATGATTATATATGTTCAATTTTTTTTCTCTTTCTAAAATTTGATACTTGCACTAGAAATGGCAGTTTCGGAACAATTTTGGTGAAAACATATTAAAAATCATTTAAAGGTTGAGGGTTAAACAAATGAATCATACAGTACTGACAATGTTATGTACCTGGACACATTATTTTAAGTGCTGTTAGCTTACCAAATAAGCTATGCAAATGCAACATGCAAGGTTCAATTTTCAAGGGACACTCACATGCATTTTCTTTTTCTTTTTTTTCCCCACAAATAAGGGATGCTCTCAAGCATGCCTTTCAATCAGCATCCTGCCCACGTGATGTCCTTAGGTTAGGTCCATACTAAGGTCCCATTTGCTTAGATACATTGGTAGTCATGGAAATTAATAAAAGCAGTTCTATGTTATGTAAGCTTAGTATTAGGCTTTTCCGATGACCACCAAGTGATCCCTTCAACTAGAACTCTGTAAGCTTAACAATGGTTGCTGAGTTCTAAGGTAGGTACACCCCAAAGTGCACCATTCCTAAAAGTGCCATCTACAATCAATGTACATTTCCAAAATCAGTGATATACACAGACAGTAGATGGTGCTTTTAGAAATGAACTTTGACCTTGAATAACTTTTGCATAGTGTATCCAAATGTTACATTCTTTGGTGCGTTGGAATGTGCTTTCACTTGCCAACAAGATTGTATGAAAATCTGAACAGCCTAATAGCAGTAAGTTTAGTATTAGGCTTTTCTGATGACCATCAGGTTCACTAAGAAAAATTGTCCTCTGAGTTTTTGTTTTATTTTGTTTTGGAAACTGGTGTGCATTACAAAAAAGAAGGGGAGTATAACTAGTCCAACTCACATGGATGGTTTATCCTAGGTGGCAGATTGAGAGAAAGGTGCCATTCTGGTCTGTGAAATTGTCCTCTAAGTTAACTTACTCTATTGAGTTATTTTGTGGTTGCATATGCACGTCGGTGAAGCCATTTAGAGCATTGCTAGCATTTCACGTCAAAGGTGACTTGCCAAAATGGGCTCCCCAGGGCTTTGGGAATCCCTTTTCATCAGTGCATCAAAACAAAACTTTGTAGATTGTCAGCTACACTCTCAACATTGAACAGGGGTCTCAAAAACAGCTTGATGGGAAAAAAAAGGCAGGGGTGTTGAAGGGTAAAGGTACATGCATTTGAAAGCATCATTATACCCAATGACGTTCCTTTCTACGAAGGGGAGTCATTTTAGAACATAAATGTAAACATACCAAACAGAGCTTATTAATTGTTGACTGAGACGATAAGTCACGAATAATTCACCTAAATTTGCATTTCAAAACGACTTTCCTTACTAGAAAGGGATGTTGTAGTATACAGGGATGCCACTGGGTGCCTCTACCTTAGGAACATTAAAATTTGACTTTGAAATCAATGCGAGCATTAAAGAACAAGACAAAATAATTGCTAACAAACTTTACGAGGCATAGTTAACTTAATCCCTCTAGGATGTTAGAAGTCATATGGTTTACAATACATACATACTCAACTACTTGGCATTAAAGGATTCAATTAAAATCTTTGTATTGTTTTGACAAAGTTCACATGAAACACATGACTATTTTATCTTTTTAGAAGAAAGGAATTAACATTAAGTTGATCATGATGTGGCAACTTCTAAACTATTGCATCATTGTGAATGACTGCAACTTGAAATAAATGGATTTGGACAATTAATTACCAAGTTAGTTCTAAGGTAGCCAACCCATTTCCAGACACTTAAGCAATTTATCATATTTGGGGTGTTGTTTTCTTGAGTGGAGAAATTTTCCCATCTATAGAAATAGAGTTTAGAAGGATTACATATTTTTTCATAATTTTATTCCTCAAAACTTAATTACTATAAATGTTTTAGTTAGAGATTCTGTTTGACACATTCTTGTTATGTAGGTCTTCCTATTTCCAACCATAGGTTGCTTGTAAAATAAACAAAGACTGCAACCAATTGTAATGCACCACAATTGCATTGAAAATTGTGCCATCAAAAACCTCCTATTGATTGGAAAGAGTGTAGTCTACATAATGGGAATGGGTCTTTGGTTGGAAATGGGTCGGCTCCCTTATTGGATAGTCTTACTATTAAAGAAGAGGGACAAGATCAAATTTATGAGGTTTTTTTTATTTTATAAAGGAGGTTCACTAAATGCTCCTCACAAACATCGAGAGGTATGTAGATTTTTTGATATCCAAAATCATAGGCCAATTTGGGCTTCTAACATCCTAGAGGGTTTAATGTAATTGGTGAGAACGTTGTCTTGGTGTTTAATTAGAAGGGGCAATTTTAGTGTGATTGGGCTCACAACAACCCTAATTGAGGACTCATGGGCGACAATCCTATACTAAGGTAGGAGGCTTGAATTCTAGAGGGTCATTTAGAACCACCCATGTAGACTCACTTGTAATGGACTTGAGGTGTTCTTTAAATGAACCTTCTACAATCATTGAATGGATCAATAAAAAAATTATTACAAGAGCCAATCATTCTTTTTGCTTTCCCCATTTCTCTTTAGAAGCTGCAAGTGAACAATTTATGGAAAACCTAGGGTCAGAAATAGGGACTTATGACTCATCTAATTTGAAAATTTATAAGTAATTCAAAATTGCTTCAAAAAATACAAAATGACTTGGGGATACAATCAAAATCTATTTTTCTTTGTCTAAAAAATGAGTTAAAAATAACCTCGTCCAAGAACCACATAAAAAGGTGGACCAGCCCCTAAATGCACGCTTTAAGAGTGCCCTACCTTAGCCACAGTCAAGTTTGGGCCAACTACCTTCCACGTGAAATGCTGGCAATGCTCTTACTCTAATACAATCATCTAGATAATGAATGTAAACATGTATACTTCTATGGAGAAAATTGATCATTTTTTTTGTCATTTTTTCATTTTTGTTTTGTTTCACCACATATCTCCAAGAATTTGGTAGAGAGTGCAAATTCTAGTGAATTTTGCAAAGTACCTTTGCAATTTTGGTAGGCACTATCCCTTGAAAAGATATGCCTTCCTCCCTCTTCTTTAATTGAATTTTAAGAAATAAAATAAAACAACTGATTTGTTTGCTCACCCTACAAAACCAAAATCAAATTTTTTTTATATGGATATGACATATGGAATCACACACATATGTATATATAATATAAATGTCTAATATGGAATGTTGATGTGGTACAACATATGGATACAAATATGAGATATCGATACAAGATATGGGGTTAAACAAAATATGAATGATTTAAATAGAATACTAGCACGTAACAACATAGAGACACACATATAGGACATGGGATATGGTTGTTTACCCCCCAAAGACTTCGTAGATTCAATGTGTCCTCATCAAACTTTCAATGCCAAATTCTTGGTAGGATGAAACAAATCTCAATATTTTGTAAACTATAAACTTATAGAATAACAAGTTTACATACTTTTTGCATTTTTCAATTTCTAAAATTTCGTTGTGAGAAGTATTTAAAAAAACATATTTAGAAAATGTAGTCTAATAGAAGAAGGGAGCAAAAAAAACTTTTTTACAATGAAAGAAATAATAGGGATGAACAAAACATCTTCCTAGACATTTCTAATCTTTACTTTGCACAAAAAAATGATCTTGGAGAGAAAAAAAACTTATTTGTATTTTTAGCAATTTTAAAAATATAAGGTTCAATCAAATGTGCTTAACAATACAAAAATAATTAGAATGTTTCCCAATTTTTTGAAGATGTTTCCAAAAATATGATAATAATATTAATTATTAAAGTTTCAAAACTTGATGAATATATATAAGAAAAAATAATTTATAAGATCCAATTTGGTTGGTTTTGGCTTTCTACTCCTATTTGAAAATGTATACAAATTTGAGAGAGTTTTTTATTTTAAAAAAAACAAAAAACAAAAAAACAACGTTTGCTTCAAAATCCAATAAAAAAAAATTGGGATCTAAAAAATCATTATTCATCTTTTTATAATCTTTCTTCCCCAAAGGTTGCATTTTTTGCCTATAAAATTGATCATCTAAAATAGTTACAATCTAAGAATCCAACAATTAATATTTTCCAAAATTAATTCCATGCATATTAGAAAAATTAGTCTTTACTTTTGTATGGTTAATATTTAAAACTTTAAGCACATGCATGTGCAAAAAATATCAAAGTGGGATAATTCATTAAAAATTTCTACTGTCAAAAAGTTGTTAGGGTTTGAGGGATTAATACCATATCAACTGCAATCTAGCAAGTGCAAAAAAATATACATATAGGGGTTTATTAATTCACTCATTTATGAAGTGAGTGGGTGACATTCCTTTACTATCCTCTCAAAAGATGAGTAGAAAGTATATACAATTTAAAACAAGTCTTCTAGCAATTGTGAAGATTCACTATTATGAGATCAAATTTACTTAATGAATGTTATTAGGTCTTATTTGCAAATGAGATAAGATTTCAAACCATTTTTTTATGCCTTATTTGGACTTTATATGAACATGTTAGGAATGTTCAAAATTCTAAACATTGGTAGATGTATTATCAATCACCTTCATGCTATTATGGTCAATGTAAATCTTCAAAATAAATATCTATATTGTATGCAATAAGTATATCAGAAATTGATCCTAAACATCTAGTTAAATTTAGTTGTTCAAATTGTTTACATCTTCATAATAAACATCTTTAGTATAAACAATTTAAGAAAAAGCTAGCTAGTATCATAAATTGAACTTGCAAGACTTAATTGCATCAATATGCAAAGATTGTACATCCTTGAGGATTTGCGGGTAGGGTCAATTATTTGGACATTATCAATGTCTAGTAATGTTATCAAGCCTTTGGGCTTTTAAGAATTATCAAATCTATAAATTTTTGTTGGCACCTTTGTGGCATGTAATTATTTGAATTTTGTGGTCCGGCACTTCAACATCCATCCTCAACATAGGGCCACTATCCCGGGAAAAGAGATGCCATCCTTCTTCTTATTCTTCTTGCCATTCCAAATGAATAATAAAATAAAACAAAGCACAGGATTCATCTATCCTCCTCCCTCCAAAAACAACAACTTGATATGGATATCATACACATAATATGTACATTATTAACATGCAAAATATGGATGTCTAATACAAAAATATTGAAATTTCTAAATTACAGAATCTTGAAACTTTTTAGAGACACTTGTTGAAGGAAAGATGTGTGTATGGATGTTTCCTAAATATCTATGCAATAGAATTAAAAAAATCTCAACATTCATCAATGTTTCCTAATAAATGATTTGATCTAAGACTATGAATATTAAATAAAACCATCTAAAGCTAAAAATCCTTCTATTGAAATGCTTCTCAAATATTCACAACTTCTTGGATTGATATGAAATTTTAAATACACAAACTAGGCCAGTATATATGTGCAACTTTATCAATTTTTTATATATTGAAAACAAATATTGTATGAAGGAGAAACAAGCTACCAAAGTTCACTATAATCCAAGGATAACCAATTTTGAACTTTGAATGGCTTCCAAACATTCCAAACAACTTGGATTGACATAAAAATTTTACCACAATTACGAGACTTTAATGGGAACCTAACTCAACATATTTTGTTGAAAACAAAATGTTGTATGTAGGAGATATAAGCCCCCACACTTGCACCCATTGAAATGCAATTTGGTGAACTCAAATTGACCTTATGAACTTTAAATGGCTCCCAAAAAATCAATGCATGTTGGATTGACTTGAAATTCTACTACACAAATTAGAAGAGAGAGCGCAAATTTTCCAACAAGTTTGTTTAAATTCGGACATTGAATGCAAAAGTTACAACACTACAAATTGGACCTCCAAACTATGTGGGAACACATTTGGTCACTTGATGCGCCTAGAGGTTAACCATTCAAGACAAAAATGCCAATCATATTCAATATTATGTGAAAAAAAAGTTGAATATGAATGACACAATAGGATCGAAATTTGATTTTGAATGAATTCTTCTTTGAAATAAGACTGAAAAGTTGCAATATCTTCCTTTGAATGTCAAGCTAGTAGGTCCCTTAGGGATGGTGGCAAGGGAATATGTTGACTTGGATGCATAGTACCGGTACTATTTGAGCAAGTGGTAAGCTTAGTACTCAATTTCTCTCATCATTAAAACAACTTGGATTTCATTTCAAATTGTAATTTCATACACTATTTTACAACTATTATTTTAGAGTCATCATTAAGATTTTATTCTAAGTTATATTTTATAATACATTTTTGCAATTTTGAAAATCTAAACTATCCTTAGTCCTTAAGGGTGGGTTAAGTTGATGGATTTGAAATTAAGTAAGAGTATAATTTCCAACACCATTTCATTGTCTTGAGAGGGCAGAGAGGAAGTTGTACAATAAGATAGGACATTCATAAAGCACCTATTTTAGGGCTAATAATTAATTTGTGGAACTTAAACCTTTTGAAATATTTCTTCATAACTTTTCTTTGAAGACAAGTGGAATTGGCATTTAATCCAAGTCGTCCCATATTTTTTGGAGCTTTATAGAACTAGTTATGAATTTTTAAAGTTGAAATAGTAGTTGTCTCAACAGTAAAATTAAGCATCCACCTCCTGAAATGTACACTATTTATACATTGTTGGTGCAATGAGACAGGTGAATTACACCTCTGCCTTAGAGGACGCATCTAGAGCCCAAGCGCTTTATAAACCTGCAACCTTACAGTTCCATCAATTGAAGAAGAACTTTGAAGTGCAGCTTCTGCATAGTAACAGACTCTGTTTGCTCTCAAGATTTGCACAGATATTGATATGATCAGCATCATAGACACCTAACAAATTCAGGTAATGGAGGAAGAGAAGCTGTGAGTCATGTCACGTTGTCCGGAGCAAGGATGAAGCCACAAAGGACATGAAATTAATGAGTTTCATCACCCACTTTCGCTTGCTTTGAGTTAATATTCAGAAGCAGATGCATTAGTAATTTCATAGCATAGAGCATCGTAAGATTAGTAATGCCAAATCTCTGACTCAAGGCAACTGAGAGAGGATTGAACCTTCAGGTGTAATTTCTATTAATTACTTTGAGGCACACTTGGCCCAAGGCAGCTGGCTTCTCACACTGACAACAGATAGCTACGAATTCGAAGGTCGTGATACTGGAAAATGCATGAGCTAATTTGCTAGCACTCGCTGAATTCGAGCAGGACTGAGTTGGGGAAATCAACTTGTGAAACTAACTAATTCCAAGCTTTCTGCTGCTCGTGCTTTCAAAGCATGTCAAACCACCTCATGCCAAGGAAGTTTTGAGCTTGAATGAGTTCAAAGGCCGCGTAACAAAGCTAGCTATCTCCCTGTAAAAACCACGAATGATTCTCTCTATTGGGGTTGCTTTCATTCAACCATGTGTTGAACTCGCCCTAATACGATTTCCAACTTATAGCAACTGATTATTTCAAACACGCGAAGATGATCGAGCTTGCTGCACTGTCTTGAAGCTTGTAAGTGCTGTACTAACGTGGCCAAGCGTGCAATTCATATGCGAGACAACATGTGAGAGCCAGCGTTGGCTTGGTCCTCATCCCCCGCTGCACGCAAATTCTCTCCAGCAGGATTTGAATCGTGTTTCTGTGCAGGGTCAGGAATCTCAAACAGCCACCTAAACATCGAAATCATGTGAGACCTGCACATTTTGTGAACAGTCAGTTGGCTAGCAAGCAACGGCTGCAGTGGCTGGATCAAATGCGAGAAGCGCCTGACCAGTGAGCGTGGTACTAGCTGTACATCTAGCTAGTCACTGTTAGTATCACTCAAAACAAGATGGAGCAGCACTGTGAGCTCCTTGGAAATGTCTCCAAGGGAAGTTGAAGGGTCGATCTGAAGCGCGCTGCTGCTGCGCGGCCTGATCGATGCTGCAACTGAAAACAAGGAGATTGAAGAAGTCGAAGCTAGAGCCACACAGGATGGTACGTGGTGCAGAGCAGTTTGAAGTTTCTTGGGTTTCGCTAGCTAGGGTTGGCCCTGGGCGGTGCACAAAGTCACAGAAACAGACTTTTCAGAGGCCCACTTTACTGACTTAGAGTATCTCCACTCTTGCTCAGGCTTTCTGGCCCGGAATACAGCATCTGGCGGGCTCAAAATCCAGAAAAGTGGTCGTAATCCATAACTCCCCCAGCCATACCCGCCCTCACCCACTGGGTTGTACACTGTTCATCTTATTGTAACTGCTTGGCCACCTTGGGAATTGCAAGCTTGGTGTCTGCTTGTGTAATTTGGGTGTGGCTGTGAGTTGGAAAGTGTGCAAAGGAGGTCAAGACAAGGATCCTCTGACAATAATGAAAGTTACGGGAGAGTGAGTGGGCTCTGGAAACTATCCAGGCTCATCATCCGCCGGCCTAAGACCTGGCCCATGGTAAGAGTGGAGATGCTCTTAGACTATCAATTGGATAATTGTGTCATCGATCACTGACAGTGGGAGGTGTAAAGCCAATGCACTTGCATCAACACCTTTAGCAAAAAGTTATGTTACTTAAGGTGGCGATGTTCCCATTTGTTCACAATCGGTACTTTAAAAACTAAAATATTAGAGGTTCCTTTGTTTGTAAGGACGGTCTGGTCCGACTGTGGAAATTATCATCTTTTTTGGTACATTGTGAATCATCTATTTAAAAAACAAAAAACAAAGCATGCACTCATTGGACAGAGATCAAACTATTGTGTAAGACCTCCTCTTTTTGCACAAATTTGAAAGGATGAACATAACTATATACTTCTATTTTACATAGAAAGATTCTCTATCATCCATTCGATCACTTTAGTCTGCAACGTCCTTGCAAGCTTAAGGACACTCCACCAAAATCTTCTACATTTTGTGCACGAAAATAAACAATTCAAGTTTGTTGGGATGTGGATTAGAAAACGAGCTTCAAGAGCATCAAACAATTATAGGATATAATGTGAAATTGTATTCTCGAATCAAGGACATTTGGTTAGCTAGAAGTGTAAACTTTTTAGTTCATTGGAGGGCTCATATGGAGTGCTCGTATTATTATGAGTACTCATTATTGTATAAGACTAGGCCCTTTTTTCCCGTCAACAATGAAATCATTTCATTGTACTTGGTGACAAATAGACTAAGTCTTGAGAATAGATAAACACTATTGTCGCCCCAACTTGATGTACCTTTGACTTATGTAACCAAAAAAACATTAAAAAAAAAAGTGTTGTAAATAACACATTTTTTTCAAGTAGTAAATTGATGTCTACCAATAAAATTTTCACAGGGTCAATCTTGGGATCCTAGGGATCTTAAATGAAAAGACTCTTCACTTACATCAACCCCTTTGGGATGAGAGTTCCTCTCTTTTAACCTTCATGAATTATACCTTCATAACTTTGACTTGTATACAAAGTCCAAATAACTCTTTCAATGTCGATGCATTCAAATCTTCTTCCATTCACCATCAACAAAAAATATGACCAAGTCTTATACAATAAACTATGCTCAACGATGAATGTGTCTAATGAATCAGAGGTTGTTCCGTACCTCAATGCATTACCATTTGTTTGTAACGCAATACACACATTTTTAAAGTTATCTGATCAAATGTCTGCATAGTGTTACAAGAACAAATGGTAATGCACTGAGGTACGGAACACCCTTTGATTCATCAGACACGTTTGTTGTTGAGCATAGTTTTATTGGAGTTACCGACAACCAAAGCAAGTTAAAGGGTGGCATTAAAAAACAAACTTACTGCACATTCTTCCACCATGCTCATTTACAAACTTACAAAGGTGTATCTTTATTCATAAAAAGTACACTCCGGTACTCCATATCTGACATTTTGAAGTCTTTTCAGAATTCGCATTTGACTTAATAAAAATATACAGCCCTCTTTCGAAAACTCCATAGTAGATAGAAACAACCAACAGTTCAGCTCCTGATCTAGGTTGCCCTCACACTAAAGAGACCACTCCTAAAGAAGATGACAATCTTCTCTTTGTACATAACTTACAAGTGAAGCAGATTTGATTGCAAGACTGACCCTCCTCTTTTCTAACCAGCAGAATGCACCACTGACACAAAATCCAAGACGTACAAAGTTTGCAAAACCAGTCTACCAGGGCAACCACAGTAACATGAAAGTTAAGCTTACATCACGAAATATCACGCCGGTGTAGCATTCACCCGTTCTTCGAAAGTGTTATTGCAAAAGCTTACCATGAGCACTGTAACTGTGTGTAACTGTGTGTCATTTTAGCCAGTGTCGTTCACATGCACATGTCAGACCATGCCCAAGCTCAGCTTGCAAAGTGGTATTTCACACCCTGCAAGCACACCTCGTGTCTGCTCACATTTCTCCAGAAGTGAGCAAAGTTTTCAAATATTTTTTGCTTTTCTTTTTTCCTCCACCTCTGTCTGGGCCATCACCCCACAGAGAGGTTTGTGCCATGGCTTTCACAGGTTCTGGTTCCATGTGACGACCATTCCCCCCCTGTGGCATTCCAACAAAAATTAACCATTCAATCAGCTAAAAGCAAGTCACGCAAACGGCGGTAACGATCACAGACTCGGTGAGGTCAGTCTCTCCAGAGTCCAGAGTCCAGACATACAAAAACGTGACCCAAGATTACAAATTGACCAAGATTAAAACTTTAAGAAGAAGAATCAAATCGAAGCTGTCTGACCGGTTAAAATCTATCAAAAAACAAAAGGAATGTTTTGATGTACGTACTGCGGTTGCTTCCCCGGGTATTACCTCTTCGTATTTCATTGTCTATTTTGAGAATTATTTAGCCTGCATGTTTCCGATTCTTTTTCACAAATTCAAGGAGCTGTCCCAGACCTACATCCTGGGTTCCCCGGACAAGAGCATAGATACAGGAGGCCCATATGCTTGGAAAGACGCTTTCAATCATCATTGGTTACCATTTTACCAATTTGACTAGAAAGCAGGATAAGCACAGAAGTATCGTTCGTACTGTAGCTAGTATAGCTAGTTTTAAGTTTCTTGTAGGAGGTTTCGTGCAGGTGGGGGACGAAGTCCTATTTGTTCCGAAGTAAATGAAACACATAAAATACATAAAAGAAATGTTGTACGATACTTTGCATTGAGGAGTTGGTAATAAAAAGTCATAACATTAGAGAAGCGTGTTGTGTTGAATGAGTCGGCGTCAGTACTACGCAAGCAACATTTAAATTTTCGACAGGATGGGATTCTTGAATTCTTGAATTAAAAAATCATCGTCGGTACGGAGAGTGTTACAGTCATAGTCAGTGAGAAATGATGAACACATTGACTGGCAAATCATCAGAAGCTAATGTAAAAAAATTCATAAAATTCATAAAATTCATTACATCATCTCTTACGTAATCTTGAAACTTGGTATCGATGAATATCCTAGTTTACAACTTAGAGATTTGCGGACAACAATGCTAGCGGAGAACTGGCGGAGAACTAGGCTGTAAAACGATGCGGGCATTAAGAATGGACCCTAGGTGGCTGTGAAATAGACGTGAGTTGGTTCTGAAATTGACTAGTATAGTCATTGAATGAACTAGGGAAAAAAAAAAAACATTATTAATTGCAAGAGACAATCATTCTCTTTATTTTCCCCATTTTTATTTGGAATTGCAAGTGAACCGTTTATGAAAGACCTAGGGTCACAAATAGGGACTTATGACCCAACTCATTTGAAAATTCGTAAGTAATTCAAAAATCTTTGGAAAAATACCAAATCACTTCGATTAGATTCCTCATCAATTTCTTTTAGTCTGAAAAATGAGCTAAAAATATCCCCATCCAAAAAAATACATGAAAAAGGCGGACCAGCCCTTAGATGCACCATTTCTGAGCCTCCTACCTTAGTTCACTGTCAAATAGCCGGTGGAATTGGGAAAAAACCCGGTCGCAATCTGAAAACATCAGAAACAAAAATTGATAAAATAATCTATAAAATTCCTATTTTTGAATTACAAATAGAAAAAACAACCAAAATCGGTACGTAAAGAACTAGTTCATTATGGGAATTCTAAAGAAATAGCTAGTGTTATATTCAAAAACTATATCTAGAATGCTATTTGCACACCTCAATCTTAGAATCCTGCATTGGTGTGCTAAATTACAACATTTTAGTTCAACAAAATTTGATTGTAGTTGAGTTATCAAACTATTGTCTTTAATTGAAAACCTCTTTTTATCCTAGTCCAAAACAATACTGTAAGTTGTTAAATGATCCCCAAACACTCCGAAGTTCATATTCTAAATAATGAACAAAGGGCTCATGGGCAGTGTTCTGTCCAAATTATAGCTTTTTCATTCAACCCAAGTAACATTAGAATTTTGAACCTTCCTTTGTATGACCAATATGATGGAATTGAAGTAAAATAATTTATTCAAACAAAGACAATTATTAGCAAGAACATGCAAATATTCAAAAAAAAAATGAAGCAATAAAGGATTAAACCAAGTCTACATTCTTCTTTAAAATGGTTTTGAATTACAAAATTAATGTCTTGAAACAAACATCAATCTTGAAATGACAGGCCGATCATTGAGATCATCACTCATACAATTATCCATTAACTTTTAGAGGACAGGACATGATCATGTAGCCAAATTTTGAAATCCTTCACTTTGTATCGTCCATTTCTTGCCATTGTATGAATGATAATTACAAATTACTACAAATTTTTGAAGAAAAATTGAAGAAAGTTCATACCATATACAAAATAACCTTAAAAAATATTGAAATTACAACAAGGGTGTGTATCAGTGCAAAACAGTATAATGTAAACAAAATTTCCATATCATTTTCTAATTAGAAACCTCTCAACTTCAAAGTACAACATATATTTTCGAGAAACTTTTGAAAGTTTTCAAGTGGAGTTCTGTAGAAAGTGGACAGATGGGTTTCTGTTCCGTTTGTGCAAAATTAACAAACGCTGTCATTCTGATACAACCTCCGATCCGTCATTTCCAAAAGACGGCAGATTTTCAGACTAATTCGCAGAGTCTCAGTCACTCAGTGCTCATTTCAGATCGATCTACCCCACGCACTTCAAGTTTTAGACCTCGAGGAAATTGAATATCCCTCAATTTCAAATCTCAGAGAACTTGAACAACACAATTCTGATACTCTAAAACTGTGACATTCTAGTTTCACATTCGTTAAAATGACAAATTTCACCGATCGAATTGTCGCAGGTTGGTCGCTTAAATGAAATTTCAGATCTAGATTAGTCCTAGTTATAGAGCTCTGGGACCTTACTTGGATCACGACATTTTTCGTGCCCTGCAAAGACGCCAATTTAACAACTTTATGTCCATGCATACTCTTCGTTAGTCTAATGAGAACTCACCAAACTTGATGAGCACGAGCCTCACCGCAGATGTGCACTCCCAGGTTCACATCACCAAATGCAGTCCCTGCTACCTGCAACAAGAAAAACGGAATCACTGAAATTCCAGTTGAAGAACCAAGACTACAATTTCTGCAACTTCTCAATAGAACCTCGATTCAAGTCGACTGCCTTCAGTGACGTACCAGCTCTGCATAATTCATTACGGCAGTGATTAACACAGGAAACTCATATCGCGTTCCCGGTGTTGATTCCCGGTGAGTCTCACTTTTCCCACTGAACTTTAAAATTTGACACCTGTACAAACTTACTAATTACAGTAATTTTGGACACATTGTCGCAACTGCACATACACAGGGAAATATGAGACTCACCGGGAATCAACACCGGAAACGCGATATGAGTTTCCTGTGTAATTAAGGTAGTCATCTCTCGAGCAACAATTCAACACATCTTGCAAACAGATTTGAACACGTTGCAACAGACAGCTAGCAAGATCGATTACACTGAAGAAGCATTCACGAAGTCACAAACATCTTAGGCTAGTACTTGTAGTCTCTCATTTCGGTAAGTTGATCGATACAAGTCGAGGTCGATCTTACCTCGTTCATTGTCAGCAAAGACTGTCTACCTTCGCCTTCAAGTCACCGAAATTTCTTGCAACTACACTGTACTAATCCTTCAATAAAATTGAATTACCGACAAGATAGTCTGACTAGCTATGAAATTCTGGAGGATGGCGCAAGTCAAGCTAAGCTCCCTGTACAATCATGCAGCAATTGTGGTCAAAGTCGACTTCAGGTAACGCAAGTTCTAAGTTCCAACGGCACTACGGAAATTCTAGAACCCCGGAAGCAACATGGACAGATATATACACGAGAAGAAGTGAGGAAGGTGAGCGGAGGACTGCAGTTAAATGCTGAGACAGAGATGTGCCTTCTCCGCCAACGGTGCAATACTGTACAATAATACTCTGTAAAATCCAACAGCTTGAACACAATTTGGAAAAAAAATCATATCAAGGTGGTAGCGACAGTTACAGAATGAAAGAGGAAATGAAAGCAATTAGTCATCCTTGAAATACAAAGTGCTTCAACTCTTCTGGGGTTGCCTCAAAGTCTAGCTCTTCAATTAACTTTTGATAACTTGTTAATTTGAAATTTGAGAAATTTAACTTTGTTTATAATTGGATCATTGGGCCGGTTCGAAGACTTCATTTTAGCTGTCTCCGAACTGTTGTTACGAAAGTTATGGCATACCTTCTTGAAATTCGCTTCGCCAATACTTGTTTCGCCAATTACTGGTGTTGGAGACTAATTTCAGCGATTTCACAACCCGTAGTGTTTCCTTTGCTTAGTTGGATTTGTCACGGGAAAGTGACATTATTAGTTGACAGACCTAAACATCGTTTACTTACCATATTTGTGTACTCATTGAACTTAATTAGTAAGCTATAGTTACAAAATTCCTGGACCCAATGTTATTAAAGTCAGGTTCTCTCATTATTCGCAAGCTTGGAGAAATCGTTATACAATTTTCTTTTGGCTTGCTCTGCTGAAATTGGCTGTTCTTATTTTCATAAGCCACTTGCTTCAGAATATCAGGATTATTTTCTGCCCATTATTTGGAAGTGATGACTTTGAATCATAGAAATGACAGGAGTACTAAGGTAGCAGTCTGTTCTGGTCGGTTGGTGCTGAATGGATGAATTTTCAGTGATAGAAGAATGAAATCCGCAATGAATGCAAGAAGTTGCATAATTTTTGGAATGCTAGACATTGAGTTATAATTTCCGAAAGTAAAAGCTAGCAAGGTGCTATTTTAGTTCATAGGTGGTGGAGCAATCACATGGAATAGTTGTGTACATGGGCCATGATGTATTTCCAAAGCAATCTTCTTGTATTTAAATGGCACACAACATGGGTTCAGAAAATGTTCTTCACAAATTGAAAATAGAACATTGGTTATCATATTTGTACTAAATGAAAATGGAACATTCAACGCTTCTCATTTGTTTACTATTTTTCTTCTATGTTACATTGTCCTTCTTTTTTCTTTCATCCATCTTAGGGCTAAATTTCGTCCCTTGCAACTTTTCATTACATCTAAGCATCATATAGACATAAGTATTGAACTTCTACATATCAATTCTTCAACTCTACTAGACCTTTTTATAGAGATGATTTAAAGAGTCTCATCATTTTATGGACATATTACCTTACACTACTTCTAACATTAGTCAAGTAAAAGTTCTTGGACCTTCATTTTTTTAAATGAAAAAGCTAATGATAAAATAATTTGCCATATCCTAAAACATAATTAAACAAACAAGAAAATCAAGGAAAAAGAATCAACATTTGTAGCCAAGCAAGAGCATTTCAAATTAGCATTTATAAAATTACTAGTTCCAATAGGCCATTTTTTTTCTCTCCATATAAGTGAATAAGCCATTACATTTCTTTTAATGACCCCCCAAAGAAGCTCTACCTAACTTGAAACATGAGGTTGGCTATTGTAGAAATCATTCTTTGGAGTATCATGTGAAATATTTGCTTAAAAAAACTCTAAGGGCACTCATTAGAGGTCAATCTATTCTACAAGACCTTCCCTTCCTACACAAAATTCCCAAAATGAACATTTGTACTTCTATCTTTTTTTTTTGAAAGTTACAATATAAATTAAGAAATCCAAAAGTAAAATACAATTATTTTGGTTCATGTGGACAATTAAGCCTAGATGGAAGGCTCTATACTTCTCTCTTATCATGGTTGTCACATTGGACAGATTACTATTCATTTCACGTCCTATAAATAGTAATCTGTCCAATGTGACAACTATGTCTCTTATAGAAAAAAATTCTTTGTCATCCATTGGAACACTTTCAAGAGCAATTCATGAGCACAACAATGTAATAGAGCTAATATTGTGGAATAATATTTTAGAATTAGTAAATTAAGACCCGAATCATCAAAGATTTGATACTGAACATATTGTGTGATTGTGATTGATAAGGATCAACCTCAAGTTGCATTAATATCTAAATGCCTAAACTATATTTTTTTTGGCAACATAGCAATTTTAGGTAGCTCACTACAAATGGAAATTTTAATTTTAATTTTTCAAATTTTTTTTTAACAAGACATGTGCCTAAGGAGTAGCTTTAAGGTCCAAAAATTTTCATAACTTTTGACTATATGGTTAAAAAGTTATTGTATAATATGTACTTTTCATTGCTTATCAAGTAGCCCATGCAACAAAAAAAACTTCTTTAAAAATCACTTTTTTTAGAAATTAAAATTTGAAATTGGTTCTCTAGATTTATATATACTTCAAAAGCTTCAAATCATTCTATTTTGATCAATGAGTCAACATTTATAAGGGATTTTAATTTTTGGAAATTTGTAGGTCATTATTGAATCTCATTAGAAGATTTTTGGGGCCTTCGGATGCTTGCAAGTTATCACAGCATACAAACGTAGGGAACAGGTTTGGCGCAACTATCTGACATGGCTAAGCCCCTGCCACGTCATTGACTAAAAAAATTTATTTTTTATTTTTTATTTTATTTTTGCATTTCGAGACTAAATTTTTATTTATTTATTTTTAATGAAAAAGAAAATTTTGACAATGAGCCGTTCCCCTTACTACGGGGAATAGCTATAGGGGAAGAGACCCGAAATAGGCTTCTGGACCCCCCAAAACTCTTCTAATGCTACTTTAAGACAAACTTTGAAGTTGTTTATTTAACTCAATTTTCAATATTTTGTGGAAAAAAATAAAATCATTAGGTGTAGATTTTTTATTTCAATGTTTCAACCATTAGGATTCACATTTTTCAATTCCATAAATAAATACTTAACAATTTAATATTTTGAATCATTCTCTACTTCTTTCCATTTACTATTTTTTTCCTATATGTTGTATGATTCCAAATGATTTGAAAATTTTCAAGCATGTAGCCAAACTTCACTTAAAAAAGAAATTGAAAGGGTAACCACTATTTTGGACATTTTTTCATACAAATGTGACCTTCTAAAGTGCAACTACACGTTTTTTGGCAAGGCTAAAAGAATAATACGTGTCACTTTAAATGCTAATATTTTGCAATCTATATGGTGGAAATTTCTGAAATTTCCCCACATGTTCTCAAACTAGTGTATTTCATGATCCTATCATAATATGTGTTCAAAAATGTTTTTTTTCCAAAAATTTGGTAGTTATATTAGAAATGGCAATTTGAGAGTGGTTTTAGTGAAAACATAGTCAAAATCATTTAGGAATTCATTTGATGAGTTTTGATCCTTTAGAATGTGGATATCCACTGCAAATAGGTGTCAGAATAACTTCTAATATATCTTCAATTCTTTGTTCTCATTTGAAGAATTTTAAAAGTAGTAATAATGATAGAGCACATCTACAGGTTATAATTTTTTTTTGCCTATTAATTGGTTTGTCTTTCACTACTTATCTTAGATTGCATTTGAATTCTTATTCAACTCATTTTTTTTAATAACAACATGACATGATTGCATACAATCAAAACATATTGAATTGTCTTCTGCAAAAACTGAGGTTTTAGTTCAACTTTTGCAATTCTAAGTCAAAAAGTGGGATCAAGGTTTTGTATCTCAAGAAACCAAAACCTCAATTTAAAGAAAGTCAATTTGGTATGCTTGGATTACACACAGACATAAATAAATAAATTATATATATATATATATATATATACATATATACATACATATAAAAATAAAATACAAGTCGAAGTCGAATAGGAATTGAGAAAAATGCCTACAGCTCTAAAACCTAAAATCTACAGACTGTATAGATCTGAGGTTCCAATCAAGCATTTAAAACTGCACGAATTTCATTGAAAGCCATGAGCTTGGGTTACATTCAATAGAGTTAAGTCTGTTCTACTATTGCACGAAGGCAATGAATTCGTTGAAACAGACAAAGCTTTGAATTGTTGATAATAGTACGAACTATAATTGCTAATAGATGATCATTTGACAACTTCATTGAATATTTATTGCAATTTATGAATCCACATCGAATGCTATCGTACTATTTGTACGTAACTTAAAAGCAGCCCCAAAATTGAATTACTAAGATGAACGTACCTCCAGTTCTCCACATTATCAGGTTGCCATTACTTAAGCTTTAGCACTGCTGAAACTCTGCAAGTCTGTACGTTCAAACAACCCAAACAACCGGACATGATAGTCTTGAGGTTGGTTGAAGTGTGTCCTAACTTAACTTAAAGGGAGCCGATCCATTTCCAACCACTTAAGCACTTACGGGCATGTGGAGTGCGGATTTCATGAGTGTAGAAATTTCCCCTAATGCAGATATTGAGTTTGGAAAGATTATATAATTTTCCAGAATTCTTTAATTCAAAATATAATTATCATAAATTTTTTAGCTAAAGTGTATTGTATGACCTATACATATCATATAGACTTTTCTATTTTCAACTATGGACTAGTTGTAGAATCAATCAAGGGTTGGTTGCAATATTGAGAGTATGACAACCAATGATAATGTGCTACAACTTCTTTGGAACCGCACGACAAGTTCACAAAAATCAATGAACCTTTAGGTTAGAAATGGGGGGTGATAAAAAATGGGTCAACTCTTGTAAGCTTAATAAAGTTACATTAGCAAATTGATAAATTTATCATCATTTATTTTAATTTATTTTTTTGAAATGAACAAAACAGGATTTCATTGCAAAGGAGAAGAAAACAATAACCGCCAGCCACAAATGGCCTAGCAAGTACAATACAAGAAACATAGAAGGATAGACATACCAAACACCAAACAAGATCGCCAAAGCCCGGAGCACTAGTTTAGAAGGAAGCAGAGCTAGTTTGAAGTGTAGACCTAGAAGAATTCATTGGAAATGAAAGACAAACCCAGCTTGGTTGGCTTGCAACCATCTTGGCAAAAATGTTGAACTTGCACTAGCGCTTGGTGAATGTGTTACACCTCCTTAGAGAAGCAAAGTTCAACAAAGTTAGAGAAGTTGGTGAGAGAATCAAAGAGCCAATGAAGAGCCATTTTGTGTGAAGGTGTGACATCCCTTTTAGTGTAGTAAGTATGGAGAATTGGAATTGCAAACTATGGGTAATTTTGCTTGAAATAGGGGCCCAATGAGAGAAGCTATGGCTTAAGTAAAAAGCATGTGATTGAGTGCATGGTTGGTGGAGGGGTGAAATTGAGGAGTAAAAGATCAAACATTGTCGGAGGTTGGAGAATGAAGTGATGTTTCTTCATCTATGGAGGAGAAAAAACAAAAAAACACGAGGTTAGAGAGTGTGAGGCTTGTAACACCCCAAACGCCAATTACAAAGCTCTACATCTCAATTCTTAGAAAAGTGAACTAGATTGAAGAAGTTGTGACTACCCCTAATAAGTCTATATTGGATTTCCATCAAGCGATTATGAATGCAGCTAATATTGGACCATTCCAACCTCTTGTAAGGTAAACTAGCCTATGACATGCAGAATGGTTGGTTTGCTATGTTTGCATTTTTGAAATTAAAAAAAAACCTTCTATATTAAGATAATTGAATAAGGAATACACAAAGCAATTGAAATTTTATTTCTTTGACAAATTATCATTTAGTTATGAATTTTTGAAGTGTGTAGTTCAATTTATTTAAAACAGTCTATAGATTACCCTGTAATCACCACAACATGTATCCATAATGACCCTCTGACCACCTAAAGCAGTCTCAAAATTTCCTAATATGGTCATAATATTTTCTATCATGGTCATGACATAAAGAAATAAAAAAGTTAGTACATGTAATGAATTTAGACTAAAAAGGTAAGTGATTTTAACCCCTACATTCCCAAGGCCAATTTTTTTTTGTCAAAAACCACTCAAAACTGTTGTTTTTGCTGTGTTCATCCAAGAATACAAAAAAACCCAATTTTTTAGAATCTAACCATAGGATCTTGTACTTTATTTGTCTAAATTCACATGGTAAAAATTTCATGAAGTTTGCCCACATAGATTGGAAGATATTAGCATTCAAAGTTGAAAAAGAAAGTTTTTTTGAACATTGGCCTGTAATTTCAAATGACTTTGACAACCAATTGTGAAATTTTTCTGTACTACAAACTTTGAATTAAAAAAATTTTATGTTGAAGAATTGAGTTGAAAGTCTAAGAAAAAAAAATTAAAGAAGAAAACACTTGATTTTCATTCTTTAAAAAAATGCTAAGTAGAAGTAGGTCCAAAATTAGAATAAAAACTAAATTGTTAATAACTCCAAGATGGGATTGAAAGACAATAATTTCAATGGTGAGATTGTTTTAATAATTGAACACAACATTGTCAAAAAAAAATTTGTGAAAAATTGTAAAAATTGCATTAAGAAATGAACCCTACAAGTTATTTTTTCAAGAAGATGCTGAAATTGCTCGAAAAACAAAATTGTCTTTAACTTTCTCATTATTAGTCCAAATAGAACGAATCAAAGCTTCACATGTAAACAAAAAGAAAACATTTCAAGGAAAAAAAAAAATTATTTTGTTTTTCTACAATTTTTTTTGTGCTGCCTGTTGAGTTTAGTTTCAAGATTATTGTGGTATAATTTCTGCTCCTGGGCACCAATTGAAATAAAAATTATATTCCCATGTAGATAATCATTTTTTCTATCTTATGGGAAAGTTTCAAAACAATTCACCAAAAATTAAGATCATAGGAATCTGCCTGAAATCTGATTTGTCCCTGAGGGAGACAATGAGAATTTAGGGGTTAAAGCATTCACTAATTAGTCCATTACCATCACCCAAGGCATTGTTTTCTCACAGTAACCTACCTAATGAACTCTTAATCTCATTTATTAGCAAAAATCTGCTATAAATTGATGTAAGACTGCGATGAGTGATTTTCTAAGTGTCTACATTAGGCAATTTGTCTGTCATGGGCTGGTTTACCTTAATCTAAGCTTATAAGGGCACCCCAAATCTGATTCATAAGTTTGCTCCGGTGACCAGGGTTTTGAATTGAAAATCATGTCGTTTTGTTGCAGGCACAGAGCCCACAGGGCTGCGATGCGGGCTTCGGCTTCAAGTCATTTATGATTTTGTTGTAGAAAAGCATCACGGATGAATTGTTATGGGATAGCGTGGAGAAATCACCAGGTTTGCGCCGTCACTCACTCCGTTCACCTTCCTAGCACTCTCTAGGTTGCCGTGAAGGAGGTAAAACATTAATCTCAAACTCTGACTTCACACGCTTCCCAAACACTGGCACCACACGCTCGAACCACGACATCAAATCCCATCAAATCCCACGAAATCGTCCCCAATACGTTGTCATGTCCAAACCTGTAAGTTTGTAGTCTGTAACCTGCTCCCGGATCTGTTTGGATATTGCATGTGCAACTAAATCAGAAATTCTGGTGTTGTTATGATTAGATCAGCGTAAAGATGTTCGTGAACTCGCACATTTTCCACAAATTGAAATGTTTGCAAGTAGAATGAAGACAATCCGACAAGAAATGAATTTTCTTTGTTTTTTCAAACTTTGATGAGACTAAATTGGTAAAGTATAGGTAGACTTATGCTAAACCACATGCTAAAGTGTGTCACCTCCCCAAGTGCATTTCCATGTTGCTAAAGGTTTGTTATGGTTGTAGTACTGGAGCAGGTGACTTGATACAAATAGGAGGGGCCAATAAATGTTGGAATTTATGAAAATGATTAGAAACCATCCTAAAAATTTCATACAAAAATTCCAAATTATGAACTCAATAGAAGCTGCCTGAGTTCTCAAAAAAACCAAAGTGGATTCCTCAGTCATATAGGTAATAATCAATAAATTTATGGCTAATTTCTCCTGCTCTATAGAATAGATAGCATTCGAGAGATCCATGGAAATGCGACGATATTTCAAATGGTCCGAACAAGAAATAGGGTTAGGACAATCCACTTTGTTTTACGGTTCAACGGTGGAAACGTGAAAACTCTAAATACGCGGTAGAATCCTTCGCAACAAAACCGGCAAGATATAAGGATCACATTAGTTAACACCAATCCACATGCTACACCTTCACCAAACGATTGCCTTTGCAACCCTCTACAACTTGAAAAATAAATGGTGGCTGGGAGAAAGAACTCACTGAGAGAGCATGACCATCATACCAAGCTGACAACCCATAAAAGCCAAAACTTCTCAGCTCTTTAGTACAATGTCCTATCAAAAAAACACAATCACAACCCAACACATAGGGGATGAAATTGACATAAAAAAGCGTTTACTAGAATCTAAAATGTCAGAGCTATAAACAAGTTTCTCAATGCATGTGACAGAACATTTCACCACACTGCGCTTGTGCCTGAGAAACTCTAAGTCTTATCAAATAAACCTTTCTAATTCAGGCAGATGAATTCGCCCAGATGAATCAAGCATCTTCAACAGGGCTAGGGATCTTACATCTAGATTAAAAGTTTGGCTTCTTAATCTTTGAAAAGGTTCCGGTTTCTGAAAAGTAGGTGCTCTGAGTGCCACTCCCTAACAAGCCTGCCTGTGCTTGAGGATTACTTAGCTCAATACCCTGCATCCAGAACAACCCAATCAAAAAATAAATAACTAATCTGTACAAAATAACACAAATGGAAATGTCCGTAGCAGTAAATCATGCATGGTATTGTGCTTTACTCAACATGGATTCTTCCGATACCAAACACGACACCCATCAGAGTTTCGATATTAAACCCACAATATGAAGCATAGAAAACCTCTGGATCAACCAGCAGAAACTCTGAACAAACCTGAACAGGTGTGAACGCAAGACTTGAAGAAAGACCCGATGTGGCACCACTGCTGCCATAGTGTTTCTCCTTGAACCTGCAATAGAAAAATGCCCCCACTAGAGTCAGAAAGGAAACTAATTACAATCCACATAGCCAACCTTGCACAAAACTAGGCAAGTTTGGAAAATGAAAACCATTAAAAAAACAATGTCAATCGCCAAACATTTTGGATGCAAATAAAAATGTTGGACTACTGCTAGCATTTGACTTTGCCAGAAAATGAGGCAATCGCAGCACACTTACTTCTTTGCAACCTTTGCAGCAAGCTTGCTCTGACCAATAGAGACTCGCAGTTTGCCACTGCCCGCCTGCCCCAGCATTCCATAACCTTCCCCCAAACCATCCCCTGCACACAAAACGACCACAGCTTAGTCATCAATCACCCAAGGACCATCGCAAATAGATGTTACCAGATAGTACCGAAAAAAGTTGAAGGAAAAAACAAGTGCAGAAAATTACCGAGTGAACTCTCCTCAGGTGTACCAAATTTCATCCGATTTGCAAGTTTGCGCATGTCAGTCAGGGCATACCTGAGAAGACGACAAGAATTAAATCTTAGCTTCATGCGTGCAATAATAAAAACTTCTCGATAATAACATCAGCAAGGTAACACAAATAATCCAAGTATATGCTTACAAACAACAGAAGACAAATTGTAGAATGCTATCCTTAAACCAACTCAGCAGCACTCATGACGATTTTAGGGAGAGAACAACAAACCTCTCCTTCATCTTCCTGAGCCGACGGCCACCTCTTTTCTTCTTCGGATCACTGTCTGGGACCGGAAGCGGTTTTGGTTGTTTAGGAGGCGGAGGTTCTTGCCACTTTTCAATCTTCTTTCGAATCTCGTCCCGGAAGTCCTGTCCAATTTTCGCAGAAAGATCACCTCTTGTAAAATCAACCCGAACGGCCAGTGTGCACTTCCCTGCAACTTGACGGCAAGCCTTCATTCGCAGTGGTGGAGGAGTGCTTTGCACAATTTCCGTCTGAAACACAAAACCCGTATGTGGAAGTTGAGTTGCAGTCGAGAATCCAGCCAGGTTCTTCCTCTTGGCACCCAGTATCTGTACATTGCAAGCTGGCATTTTGGAAAGCGCAGCAAGACCACCTGCCGCACCCATCAGCTTCGCAGCAACTGTGCTACCAACAACAGCCGATAAATTCGGTGCAATGTAACCCATCCTACTCTCTACAAATTCCAGCACCTTCTTCTTCGCTTCATCAAGTGCGAGGGCCCGGTCACAAGCATCAATTGTCTTCTGAAGATTCTCCTCAGAGAGAGGCTTCCCACTTGTTGTGGAAGCTGTGACAGATACCACCATAATTGTGGCAGATGGTAAGAGTCCCTCCAAGTCAACCAAAGTAAGATCCATCTCATTACCAATTTGCTTCACCAAACGTGAATAATCAATAGGATGCAGCACTAGAGATTCCAGCTCTGGAAACTTAGCACGGTACTTGTCTCGAATAAAGTTATGGATGATAGTAATCTCATTGTCGATATCAACAGAAAGCGCGTTACAGTCTACTATGAGCTGGTACTCTGGATCATCCTCCACCACCACTCCTTTGAAGGAACTATCTGTGCCATTCGCCATCGCGTCATCCACCTTCTGCACTGACCAAACATCAATGATAAATATCTCCCAAGGATTACGAGACCGTTAAACAAATCTGGTAAGTAACAGAGCATAACAGTTTCTAGTAAACAAAAAAAGAGAGTAAAACAAGGAATTCGAATAGAAACACTTAACAAGAATGAGGCAGCATACACTCGTGAAAGTCCATGATCTGAAAATAGCATAGCCAAGGAATTCAGCAGTTCATATATTATGTAGCTTAGAACAGAACGAAAACACAATCTACCTTCATGATATCATGAAAACGTTGACTCTTTTGTAACTTGGCAACGCTGTCCAGGTCATCGTAATTGAGGATTGCGGCCTCGGCCATCTCTTCGTCTCCATCGGGAGCCTCTTCTGCCGCTTCGGCACCCTCCTGCTAGCCCCAAAGGCCTGAATTAGGACAGTTTAAAGATTGTCAATCCATCTCAAGCCTCGGACTCCCAGTACCTTCAACTGCTTGGCTCTAAACATTGCAAGGAGACCCAACATATTTAATCGTACCGTTGTCATACTTTGTTAAGACAGTAAACCAAGCGGACGAAACGAAGGAGCATACCAGTGAACTACTATAAGCAGAAAAGAATACGTCTTCAGCTTAGAACCCTACATCCGCAAAAGCTCAAAAATCTTAAACCCATACTCGCGAAAATTGCCTAAAGCGGCTGCTTCTAATTAGATAGCAATTAATAGATCATTTAGGAAGGAAACAAAATGCACCAGTAGAAAGAATTCATGCCTACATTTTGGATCAATAAAAATCGATAGAAATATGTTTTGAAAGTTGGTAGGAGTATTGGCTTTCAAGATGGAATTTCTATATTTACCTTGGGCAATTAGGTATTAACGAAGGATCGAATGGTCGGTCTTAGGCAAAATAAAAACAAAAAATGCTATAAACCCTAATCTGGAAACAGTTCTTTGGAAAACTCCGTTAGACCTTTGTGATAAGAAAGGGAGCAGAGCTTCAAAGTAGACTATGCGCTAAATCCTTCGTTCAATTACTAAATTACTAAAAAACTGAAAAAAGTTTGACAAAGCGAAGCCACAATCGGAACGCAATCTGTCAGGTCAGCGCTCGTTGCCGATACAGACGTTCACAAGCATCGATTCACATTATCCACGAAAAAAGACGTACTCCTTCACAGATTCAGCATAGCAAAATCTACAATAACAGAAAAAGGGTAACAAAGCATGAGAGGAAGAAGCGAGAAGCATACCTCATCGTGATTTTCATCGTCAGATAAGTCCTCTAAATCTGCCAAGAAGGAGTCCGCTAACGTCGCCTGCGCACAGAAATGCCAAGACATATTTAAGTTCCTCCATACTCAGACGAAATTGCACAACTACGGCTTAAAACCCTAAACCCTAATCCTCCACCACAACACAATCCGCATCGTAATTCACGCAAGACAAAGAGAAAAAAAAAATCGTAATCGCAGAACAGAAACACAGTGAACGTCCGAGCGCTATTGATTTCATTTTATAGGAGGAAAACCCCCTCAAATCCTTCAAACCACGACCCATCATGCAACAGCACAAAAACCCAAAACCCAGAACCAAAATCAGCGCGATCAACGGTTTCTGAAAGGAAAAGCACAACGTACCATGATTTCGAATGCAACAAACTATCGTAGCAACAACTGTTCTCTGATGAATCAAGTGTCAGTTCAGCAAATTCGGCAAAACCGCCTCGAAATTTCAGACGTCTTGGAGGATCGACTTGAGACTCCCTCCCTCCGTCGTAATAAGCCTCCTGGAGGAGGGATGAATGAGAATACACTCTGACCTCTGTAATGTCACACAGCTTAGGCGCATTCTCCAAGGCAAGGCGGGGTGCAAAAGATGGCCTCTATTTTGGAGTTAAAAAACCCCTAAAAAATTATAATAACTGCATTCAAAATTGATAATTTAGAGGCATTTCAGTGGGATACATCTACTAAAGAGGTTTTGATACAATTTATATTTGTCAACATTAGAAGCGCATCAACAATTGTATGTGAAATAGAGAAAAAAAACAAATTTCAAATTTGGATGTTAAACAACAATCTCTAAAATATTTGGATGAAATCTCTAAAAAATTTGATCCCCAATATGGATGGCATACTTGGCAAGTGAGGTGTATTTTTTTCACCCATAAAGAATTCCCATGGAAAGATTATGAAGAAAATTCTTGGTGGAGGTCAAAGTTCATAAATTTTGGATGAAAAATCTCAAAATTGAACGTAAGGTCTTACGTCGGATTAAGACTGATTTCCTCAGAGAATTCCCATGGGAACGGAGGATGTGATATTAGAGAGTCTTCGATGAATAGATGAAAGAGGGTGGAGGATGGATGAAAATGAGTAACGTTCTGGAACCTTCAAGACCTTCTCGCAGCTTCCTTCCCGTCGCCCAGCCTCCTCTACGTTAATCATCTGTTGTTGCGAGGTCCCAAGGAGCTTCTGCTGTAGTATTGCATTTTCTGCAGTTATTTTTGAGCTCAAGATTGGAGAATTTGGTGCAATTTCGCGAATTTTGTAAGGTTTTCCTGTCGTGAAGAGGTTTTGAGATTAGTGTTCAGGGTTTTTGGAGCTATGGATGGATCCGGACCGGATTGGAAAGGTCTGTTGAAATGGAGTATTGCTCACAGCGATGGTACGCAGGCTCCTCGGCAACTCAGGTACGGTGATTCTCTAGTTTTTCTTCAAATTTGGCTTCCTTTCCCTGCACAATTGCGTTGCGCCCGCGAGTTTGTGGTTTAAGCTGCTTCAGTAACGAAGATCCAAGGAGGAGGATTAGATATTAGAAGCGGTGTTAAGTTCTTAGATAGGAATCGGTCATGATATGAATTATTTAGGGCTTTAGATGGTGCAGTTACGGTGCTGTCTAGGATCAAGTGCTTATTTGCTTTTTCGACCATTTGCGACAGTGAGGAGGATAAGCGATTTTTCGCCGAAGCCATGCAAGATCAGACCGTGGACGTGGTGAAGCGTATGAAAGAGATTTCAATGGTGATGAACCTGCCCCCTGAGGTCCTTGAGGCCCAGGATATTACTGTAGAAGAAATTGAAGGTATGGTTTTGCTTACTCAATTTGGTTGGCGGGAGGTGAAGAGCTTCTTTTTAGGATCGCCTGTAAACTGAGTCGTCGTCTTCTCTATCTTTCAAAAATTCAGATTTCCCTGGGTTTAGGGTTTAGGGATTTGTGAGTAATATAATTTTACATGGAAAGTTTGTGGAACTGTGAGATTACGGTAGTGCATAATTCTGATCTAAGATACTCGACTCGAAGTCAATTGGAGAGGACTCAGAGGAGTGGGGTCACACATTCTAGATTCTGAGATTGGACTTCTCATCAAAACTAGTACCTGCAATCCCGGTTACTTCTTTGATTGCAAATTTATTAACATTATATTTGATAATATTAAATTAGAATGAAATCACAATCTAACATGGGCCGCAAGTGGCGATTTAATTGTTATTTTTGGTTTCACTTTTGGTCATCGAAATTTGATCTACACATAGAATGGAAAGCCATCACAATTGGAGAGAATTTATTGATTTATGGACGGTCAAAGTTTGTCGATTTCGAAATTCTTAAATTAAGATGCATATTCAAGAGGGATCATTTGATGCAAACTTTCTGCTTTTGTGTCCTATTCGTCATAACAGGCATGTTGGAGGAGCTTCAAGAACACGTTGAGTCTATCGACATGGCCAACGGTATGATTCATTCACTTATACTATGCAGATTCCATGATTCAAGTCATTCGAGTGCGCTTGTCACTAAAGTTGTCCATGTATCTACTGTAAATGCATCTTAATAATCGTTGGGCTGCGAGTGCTATGAGTACTTTGAGTGCTTCTATTTTTATTTTCATTTTAGAATGACGTTAAGCAGTGTCGTTGGAGTGACATGTTGCAAGTGAATTTCCCCTGATGTGGACATACTTCTTCGTTGCAGATTTACATGCAATCGGAGGCCTGGTGCCTTTGCTGAATTATCTGAAGAATCCGAATGCTGGGATAAGGGCCCGGGCAGCAGAAGTCGTGAGCACGATTGTGCAGAATAATCCAAAGAGCCAGCAGCAAGTGATGGACTGTAACGGTTTGGATAGATTGTTGGTGAATTTCAATTCCGACGATGACATAAAAGTACGAACGAAGGCTTTGGGCGCCATCTCGTGTACGTTAGCGAATATCACCTCCATATTCCCTGTTTTATTGCTCATGGCCATCGCAACTGTGGCTTAATTTTCTTAGGCTTGTATTTTTCAAGGTTGTGAATTATTGAGGTCTTGATTGTCAACCCCTAAATGCTCAGGTTAAAATAGGAAGTTTGCTTTGTTGGCTTTCGATTGCGGTAACTTTCTGAACATCCTTGGATTATTTAAAAATATAGGGTATGATTTATTCTCTCTGTTGGTACATTTTGTTACCTTCCTTAATCTTCCTTAATTATTTATTTCAACTTCTAAAGACATGGAAGTGGCCACTTGGGATTAAGATGTGAAAGGAATGATACTTGAAGCATCCTAACTTTGTTTATTTAATTTATGACAGCTTTAATCAGGCACAATAAAGTGGCGACTGATTCCTTTAGGCATTCAAATGGCTATGCGGGGTTACGAGAGGCTCTTGCATCAGACGACCTCAGATTGCAGAGGTATGTAGCCTCCGCGTTTCCATAATAAAGAACCTCTGATTATTGTCACATAACCGTAATGGGTAGATATTGCAGCAGTAACAGAAGGTGCAATAGTTGTACACTCGTTTGATCCATGACAGCCTTCAACGTTCATCGACGTGAGTTTTTATTTTTTATTTTTTTATTTTTTTATTGGTTAGTTATCATGACTTGCATTCCACACTTCAGAAATGCCATTTTCTCCTCTCTTATGGACAATTCTATCATTGGGAATGCAGGAAAGCTCTGCAGGTAATGCAGTATCTACTGCAAGCAAATCCAAAGGATCATAATGTGGCAACTCAACTCGGATTCATTGCGTCGTTGACAAGCTTGGTGAATAGCGCCGATCCTGACGTGCGGCAGACTGCTCTGCAAGCTTTAGTAGAGATTCTTCGCCATCAAGACAGGAAGAGTGCAGGAAAATTTGATGACACTACCCAACTGAAGGATGTTGTCAATAGGCGAGTAGAGGAAATGAAAGGCCTGAACCAGGAAGATCTGGCAGCTGTGAGAGAAGAGCGGCAACTGGTCAACATTCTCTGGCAGTTGCTTCAAAACCAGCCCCAGGTCGTAGCAAAATGAGTTCCAAGAACGGAATGGAAAGTCAGCTTTATTTGTCACATTGTATTCATTGTTACTTTTCATTATTTCTGTGGCATTCTAGACATGGTTGTCTAGGATTGATAGTAGATAAGGTGCTTGTATTCAGAAGGTAACCGTGTCAATGTTGTAACAATGACACCCTTTTAAAAGCAACACTACCCAAGAAAAAGGTGGTGTTTTCGACACTCTTTTGGGCACTTTTTTACTTTGCCCCGTACAAAATAGGGGTATAGTAATCAATGTTGATGGGGCATCAGTTGGGAGGTATCTTATTGATGATTGTGTTATGTAATTGATTTGAGTGTTGAAGGTTTTTTTATCACATGGAACAGTTTTTTTTATTTTTAAGTACAAGTTTAATTAAGTGTTCGAATTCTTTGCTTTAAGTTACAACTAGGAACTGAAGATAAACATGTTTGAAAAAAAATGCAAAAGAACTGTAAGTTGAAGTGTGTATTTTGAGAGAGCAAGTTCAATGCAATTGCTTTATTGGTATACATGGAGAGTTTGTTCACCTAAGTTCCCCTATGAGTCATCCATTCTCTATGATTTGGTGAGAAATAGAAGATGTAAGGTGAATGAACCCATTATCACCACCTTATCCAATTTTGTCATTATGTACCCATGGGACACATATTAGAATCTTACCTAATTTTGTCATATACCCATCGGACACATATTAGAAGACTTGTTCATTTGGAGATCCCACATGGAATTCTCATGAATCATCTAATCTCTAAGATTTGGTGATAAATAGAAGATGTGACTTTAGAGATGTGCTTGCAAACTCTTCTAGTAAGGACTAATGGCACCCTAAATAGTAGGTCACAATCAAAATCTCCTATTTATTTTATACTTGATGAATCCCCTTGTTAAATCTAATTCCACTTCCTACAATCAATAAGAAATCTAAAGTACAATATGTACAGTTAGAATTATCTTTTGTCATTATTCTTCTATATGCATTTCAAAAGCATTAGAAGGGATTTGAAGGCAACAAAAGGCCAAAATCTTCCAAGAATCTTCCAAATTGCAGGGAATTGCAAGGAACAAGAGAACGAAGGCTAGAATCTTCCAAATCATGGGGAATTGCAGGGAAGAAGAGAACTACACCTACTACATCATATAAGGGATTTGAGGGCAACAAAAGGCCAAAATCTTCCAAGAATCTTCCAAATTGCGAAGACAAGAGAATGAAGGCCAAAATCTTCCAAATCGTGGGGAATTGCACAAAAGAAGAGAACTACATCTGCCATGTCATATAAGGGATTTTAGGGCAACAAAAGGCGAAAATCTTCCAAGAGTCTTCCAAATTGCGGGGAATTGTGAGGAATACGAGAACAAAGGCCAGAAATCTTCCAAATCGTAGGGAATTGTAGGGAACAAGAAAATTGCACCTGCCACGTCATATAAGGTTTGTTTTGTTTTTTATATATTTTTCTCAACTTTTTATTTTATTTTATTGACGCCCAGCCATTCTTCCACTATGAGGGGAACAACAAAGGGAATAGGCTTGAATTGAGCTTCCATTGCCCTCATATCCCTTCTAATGGGTAATCTTTTATACATATACCTTTGAACTATAGTATGAAGGAAAGAAAAACTTTGACAAACTTTAATTTCACCAAAATCTTACTTCAATTCTATATTGGCTATAATAACATACACCAAAATGGGGAAAAATGGATGAACTTGCTATGTGCTTCTCAAAAATATTTTATTCACCAATATTTGAATGAAAGTTATTTACATTAGGTGATTTAATAAGGTTTAATCTTAGAAGGATGTCATATGCATTTTAATCTCAATGGATGACTTTCCAAATTTTTGTGGAAACAATAAATACACCTATCCAATTCATAATTGAATTAGTTTTAATTAGCTTACTACCTTAATAATAGGTCTTGTTGTTTCAAGATTTAACCTTAATTTTTGTAAGGACATTGTGGATCTTAATGGTTCAATGGATGACTTCGGAGTATTAGAAGGTCCAATTAATAATTAGAGTATTTTGGTAACTACCTTAGTCATGGTGGGATATATTCTTCCAAGGTTAATCCTTAAATAGACTTGGAAGCATTGACCAAATACTTTCTAGTACAAAGTAAACCAATAATTATGATAGTTTGTAAAGAACAATGTATAACAATTTATATATTAAACCATAATTGAAAAATTAAAAGATTAAATGCAGGTCCTTTATAGAGGGACTTCAAGGGCCTTTCAAAGGTCAAAGCAATTTGGCATGCAAAAAGTGGTTAATGAATGATTTGTAAAGAAAATGTGAAAAACAAAAAATTGCACATATTCATCCAAAAAACTCATAATTTTTGGATGACTAATTTAGAGATAGGCATCATCCTATCCGTTGTTATCTTTAGTATTGAATTCCAAATTTCATATTAACACCTAAAGGATTAGCTTATTGATTTAAGCAACATAGCAATTCCAGGCACACTATTGTGATTGCCAATTAGTATACATTTGGCCCAAACTTTGATAGAAGGTAAGTAGCTTGTTTATTTATTGTGTGAGCAAATTTTCATGACATTTGAATATAGTAGTAAAAAATTATGGCCTAAAATGTTCTTTTTTTTTTGTAAAAAGGTAGTTTGGGCAAATTAGAAAAAATCATTTTTTTCAAAAAAAAAAATTTGAAATTGGTTTTCTAGAGTTATATATACATATACTTTGAATCATTCCATTTGGATCAATGAGTCAAAAGTTATAAGACTTTTTTGTTTGCAGGCAATTATGGATTCATTACTCTAAAATAAACTTTGAAGTCCTTATTTTATTCAAATTTCAATATTTTTGGAAAAAAATAAAATTACAGGATATACATTGTTTATTACAACATTGAAACCATTGGGATTGGCATTTTTCAATTCCATAATGAAATTCTTATCAATTTAGTATTTTGAAACATTTTCTACTATTGTCTACTTACTATTTTTTCTTGTACGATGTACAATTCCAAATGATTTAAAAAATTTTAGGCATGTGGTTAACTTGTTTAGAAAAAAGAATCCAAACAAGCACTACCATTTTAGACATTTTTCTATAGAAAAGTGAGCTTATGAAGTGTAGTTGCTCTGTTTTTTGGAGGGCCAAAAAAACGATTTCTGTGAATTAAAATACTAATATGTGCCAATCTACATAGTAAAATTCTCTAAATTTTTTTCCATGTCTTATCAATCCACTCTACTAAAAGATCCTATGGTTATATGTGTGAAAAAAAGGTTTAAATTTTTTTCTGGTACTTGTCCTAGAAATGGCAATTTTGAGGCGTTTTCATTTAAGCATAGTCAAAGAATTTAAGGAGTTAAAGAAAAAGACCAAAACTTAACCCCTAAATGCCCAAGGCACCTAATATTCGTGTTGACAATACTTTGAAGTCAAATAAACCCTAACCAAGTTTCTATTTATAATATTTTATATTTTTGAAATATTCTTTTTGAAGTCTAGTTTTAGGATCAAAAATCTGATTTTGAAAATGTTTGAGTATGATTTTTTAATTCAAGATTTTGTCCAAGGATGTTCATTGCAATCTTAATTTTCCATAGTGTTGAGAGCTCTTGGAAATGAGCCTCAAATACACTAAATCTTGGAGAGAAACTCACTATAAAAATTCATTCAAAAAAATCGTAGTAGAGATTTTGAGAATCCATAAATTGATTGGGCTTATACAAATTATGTCCTTTAACCTCATATTTTTTTGGTGACCAAGTTTTTAGATTTAACATGTAAAAAGAGGAATGAAAGACTTCAAATCACTTTTGCAGTTTTAACACCCTTATCATTAAACATTCTAGTCTTTCAATTAGTAAGTGATATTGTCATGACCCTTGTAACAATCTTCAAACCTTGATGGATGAATGCATTGATAGATGAAAGAATTTATAATGATTGTATCATGACCTTTATGTCATGACTTTTGATGGATGAATGCATTTATAAATCATGATTTAATTCATGATGAAATGTGCACTAGTGGATAAACAAAGATTGCCTAGGAATAGAGATCTATAGATGGTGGATTTGTACATTGGAGTTAGACAACTTTAATTGGATGACAAGGGCACTCAAATGCCTATATATATAAAATATGGATAAGAGATTTAGATAAGATATGACTAGAGAAGTATAAGTACGACTTTTACTTTAGTAAATGGTTTTAAATAGAACCATGGATAAAAAGATAAAAATAGAAAAGAATTATAGTTTATATTAAGGGCTAATAGTCTTTATTGATAGTCTAAATGATATAAGATGGAGCTTGGGAATGAAGAGAGAATTTCTTTGGAGATGAATCTTTCTCTATGGTCAAATGATTTGAGCTCCTTGTGAAAACGTTTATTTTTATATGTATATTTTGTGTTCTTGATTGGAGTTCATTATTGAAGGTCATTGTTGGAGGTTTGTAACAAATATTGTTGTGTTTTCTTTTTTTATGTGATTTCTAACATATCTCGTTTGAATTTGTATAATTACAATTCATGAAAAATTGATACAAGTTATCAAAATGTTGACTTTTCGTTTAATTGTAAACAAATTTCTAAAATCTCAAAAAAGGCATAAGGGGTCAAGACTCCGTTTGGATTATGGAAGCGTCCACCTCTCTACATTACTAGTGGCGCGGAAGGAAGCTCGCATGAAATTTCCAGACAGTGCCGACGGATGAACAGCAAATTCCTTGCATGGATGAATGAAAGTTTCGCAAGCCTTTCGGCGGCATCGTCGTCTTTTTCTTCAATCTCTACTCTGCAACCTCTTCATGAATCTCCCCGCCCCCGTCCCCTCCACCTCTCCGTCTCCGAAAAATCGCACTGAGTCCTTGCGATTTGTAAAATAGACGCACACTCTTTCGTTAGTATCACATTGACGGTATTGGAGTTGTAGAGAATTTTTTTCAGGAGAGAAAGTGCTCGAGAATTGGAGATTTCTGCTGCAACTTGCGGAAGCGTGGCCATGCAAGCCATGCACTCTCTCCAGCCATCACCGTACGGGGTTTTCGTTCAGGAAGGAACGAAGTGACGAGGCAAGCAGGAGCAGTTCGGAGCTTCCCTCTGGAATTAAATTGAATTTCTGAGACATTGGTGAGAAATTTTGCTGTTTCTTGTTTTGGGGTTTGGGTTTTGCGTTTCAGATGGCTTTTGGTGGTGGTTTCGTGGATTCTGTGGCCAGGGCGGGCGTGTGAGCGCATTCATGAGGTAATGCCGTTTTTTTCGGTGAATGACACGGGGTTTAGCGTGACTCCTTCGTGAATTGCAGGTTCAGAGGATTTCGTTTGATGTGTTGTTTTTGAGTTTCTGACATTGTGGCGGTAGCTAGAGGCGTAGTGTTTGAGTGGCACGAGTTTGTGGATTTCTGGTGACTTTATTTTTATCGTTGAGGAGTTTGTGATTTGTAACGTCGACTTTGTAATTCGTGGCAAGGTCTACAAAACTTGCATTATGGTAACCGCACCTTAGGCCTACGCTTTAAGGGTTGAGCATCAAACTTGCATTAAGGGAACCTGATGTGGTGTACATTTTCAAAAATTATATATACTCGTTGTGCATGATTTTGGGGCGTCATGTGTAGTTAGGTTTCGCAATTAGGTTCCTCTACCTTATGCCAATTTATGAGGATTCGTATTCTTGGAATACGTCAGAGGGGAGCAGAGAATGAACACTTTGAACTCTGAAGTCAGACTGTGTTCCGTGAGATTTATATTCTTTTGACGTTGATGCAGACGAAGGTCTTTAGAATTGCACTACCAGGAGTGTTGTTTGAGGCTGATGAGAAACAGCAGGTAGGAGCGTCTCCTACAAACATGGCAACGCAGTCACATTGTCAACTGTGTGAAGGGCATGTGAAGGAATGGGAAATAGCACAAAGCACCCTCTCTGTGTTGCGAAGTGAAGTCGATGAGATTCGTGTGCGGGAGAACGAAGCAATTAAGCGAGAGAGATGTGCAGAAGACAAGATGCATGCATCTCTGCGTCGTGAGCAAGAGCTCCTCTCCCTCGTGGCTGAATTGAAGCGCGAGAGTCAGTTTCTTCTTGCATCTCTTCACGCAAGTCCGATCAGTGAATATGGAACAAGTGCAGAACCTCCTAAAATCTCTCAGGTATGGCTTAATAGCTTATACATTCCTTCATCAAATTAAAAAGATCATTCTTATACGAGAAAAGTACGATTTTCTTAGGCTACGCTGAAATTTACATCTTATTTTTCTATCTCGGTGTAACTGATAACTCCTAACAAACCTTCTGATGTACCAAGAACTAAGTCGCATATGAATTTATACAGACATTTTGTTTTCCATGTATGAAGGACAACTAAAAGGAAAGAAATAGTTCTTAGAATTATTTAGTTTTGGCCTCCAGTACTTGCATTTCTTGGGTAGTTGATTTCATGAGTAGCATGCACACAACGAGTCTTGTCTATTGTCCCTTTCTTATGCTTTTCATTGATGGGGTGGAATATGTAAGTTTGGATACTCACAGGGAGGAACTTATGCAGGATACAGCCGAATTGTTTCCTCGAACTCCAGCGCAACTCATGTCCTGTCGATCCATGTCACATGCCACTCCTGGCAGTGCCAACCTTACTGTTGAGATTCCAACTACTGCAGAGGCTAATGGAGATATGGCACCATCCTCTGTCAATGTTGAGACGCTGGAGAATATATCTCCTGTCAAAATGGCAGAAGCCTCTGTACTTCCGGCCATCCCAGAAGTAGAACCATTAACCGAGATCACTTTAAATCTTGATACAGGAGGTGAGCGTGAGGTTCAAGGTGGAGTCATTGAAGAAGCATTAAGTGCACCTGTGGAGCCGAATACTCAAGAACAAGGGGATATACACCAACAGGAGAAGGAAAGCCAAAGCCATGAGACATATCCCCAAACCTTGGAGGCCATAGACCATCATATGGACCATGCTATGCCATCCTTCGATGAAAGGTCAGCCAGCAGTGCGAGTCATCGAAAGCGGAGGAGGCTAAACTTAGTCCAGTCTTCGAGTGATGAGGACGATGAGGCTTCTCCCGCGTCAAAGAAGAGATTATTCGAGACTTCTTTTGACAATCTAGCAACTCCAAATGCTGCCCTTTTGCATAAAGAAATTCAACAGGGGGCCACACCTGAGTCACCCGGCAGCGCTCCTGAGTCGCCTGGCAGAGTAGGTGTTGTAGGTATGGAATTTGGGGGTGGAATTACTGTGTCAGAACTTGTCACTGAGGAGCCGGAAGTGGATGGCAAAGCGACTCCCAAACATTCTCGACATAGATTAAGGAAAAAAAGTGTTGAATTCCGGGGTCATGCAGTTTCCACGGACCAACATTTGAAAGTGGAGCTCAGAAGGAGCCAAAGGTTGAGTCAACTTCCTCCAATGCCTTCAAATGAGATTGAGGATGAGATTGAGGACGAGATTGAGTCCAGTGACAAGGGCTCAGACTCTTTTATTGTAAAGTCTTCTGCCGAATCTTCCGAAAGCTCCAAGGAAGAGACAAGTTTAGATGGGCAGTCACAACCGAAAGAAAAGAACAGTAATGTTATTGATCTTTCTGACTCTGATTCAGAGTCTGGGCCTCCCCTTGCACGTACGTTGAGGTCATCTCTTCCTACTTCTGGCACTCAACCCCAAGGAGCGGAGAGCAGCGAAAGTGCACAAAGTCATAGTAGCTCTGACCGAGCGTCATCTCCCGTAGTAGTGAATCTTCTCAGGACATCACTGGATGACGTAGAGTTGGATGACAGTGATGATGGCCGTAACTCTTTGAGTGGGTTCATTGTCCATGACAGCTCAAGTTCTGAAGAGAGTGTTTCCAATAGTGAAGAGCAGATGAATGACTCGGATTCTGACGAAAGGGACAGTGGCAGCCAGGGAAATTTCAGAGAAGAACTTGTTAGGAAGAGGGAAAACCTGATTTGGGATTTTGAGGGGGACATGCTTGTCGCCATCGAAAACAATGGTGATATTGCTGTGCAGGCTATATGTGCACTCTACCGTCAGCAAACAACAGCTGAACGATCCGCGAAAGGTGCGCTGCACAGAAATGGGCGTGGTTTCGACAAGGTGAATGCTCAAAGGTAAATGCCTGTTTCATTTTTTAAATGTCATTTTAATGTATGTCACACTGTTTGCTGCTGTAAGCTCTAATTTGACTCCTCAAATTTTACAATGTATAACAGTAATTTAACTGCTCTTCTGTTTTGCAGGGGCTCCAACTATGCTGAATTCCTGATTGATGAAGAAGAGTCTGGTCAGTTGAAGAAGTCTGCTAGGGCTCTAGAGATTCGGTTTCCAGGGGCACTAAAGATTTGCCAAGGCATTGCGTCGCACCATTCAAAGCAGCTTTTTGAGATTTACTCAAACAACGAAGACCCGTTCTGGGGAAAACCCGGGGGTAAGAGAATCTGCATTAGAATTGTAGCGAAATTGGCCTCTCGGGATCATGTTTCGTTTGGTTAAATTAGAAGAGTTCTCTTCTATTATTTGTAGTTTCTTTCATCCTCATGCTTGTAATGTTCAGCAGTTTTGTGATGTTGTTTCGAAATTTACAGTGCGTTTGGTTTTATTACATTGAAGTACGATTGACTAGGTTGCAATTATCGAGGAATGCTTGGTCACTCTGACAGGGCAATGTTTTTCTGTTCCAGATCAAGCGGACTAAGGTCCTAAACTTTTAGCCTTTGAGGAAGCTCTGAGCAACTCAGGTGAAGTTCGGCTCCATGAATTTGCCAATTTTGACCGTTTATAATTGCCGCCCTAAGCCTTCAGGCCCTCGATGCTTTCTTTATAGAGTTGACGCCTTCCTTGGAGCTGAAACTGGTGCTGACATGCTGGTGGAGCTTGCTCACAGCATCAGTGAGAGTAAATGACAACATCAGAAAGGTCGATTATGGGTAGCAGTTTTGAGTTTTATGGCCGCTCTGTTTTGGGGAGTTGTAGGCCAGAGGTTGTGAAGGCTCTCCAAAACCTTATCCTCTTCTCCAGGTCGGTGAATCTGTACATATTTCTCATCACAGTTCCCTCTCCTGTTTTGACTGCTTACAAATGTGAGTTATGGGCATCCGCAATACCCGTGGGTACACTAGGAGAGATGGTACAAGAAGGGTGCATCAGAGGAAATCATGGAAGTACTGTAACTGTACATAAGCAAATCGGCTTAGTACTTGAATTCAATGTTGAAGGTGACAAGCTGTGCATATAAGATACCACGTTGTGAAGGAATTCTTGCGTTTTTCTATTAGCGACATCAATCCGCATTACTTTTTTTGTTTCAGGAAGGGCCTTGTCTGGCATTGTCTCTACTGTGTATTGCTTTACGTACTGGTAACGAGGGCTTGGTGTCCCCGGTCTCCGCAATTTTATATTGCAGTTAAGTCCCTTATTCTTTGTTGGACTTAAAGATATTTTTGTTGTCTGCATTGAACCCTGGAACGCTGGGCTTTTTTATCATCCATTGGACGTTTTTAGGTTGCTATGTTGTTATGTGGTTAAGATTATCTCTATAAGAATTTTATAGACCTAAAAGGTCCAATGAATGACTTCATTGTTAATTGTAAAGACAAAGAATACACCTATTGATCCAAAAAATAGAGTATTTTGGTGACTATCTTGGTCATGGGGACCTTACATCCTTCTAGATTAAAGACTAGTGCTCAATGGTTCTAAAGTTGATAAGTTGAACATACATGAGAGATGTGTTGGAAATGAAAAAAACAAAGTACATATATCTAATTGGATTACAACCATGTGGTTAAACAAATACCAAAAGTGACACAAAATTCAAAAAGTCATAAAAAGACCAAATGAAAATGAGACATGTTATCCCTTAAAGGACAAGCTAGTCACCATGAAACTTATCCTTTGGGGTACCATGTAAATCATTTGCTTAAACCCAAGAGCACTTATTGGAGGTCAAACTACTATGCAAGACCTCCCCTTTCCACACAAAATTCTAAAGGATGAACATGTGCTCTTTTGTCCTAAGTAGAAGGATTCTCTATTATCATGTGAAGGATCTATAAGCTGTAAAAACTACGAATGAACCTAGTTGCCTTCGGATTCATGTAGTCTAAGCATATAGACGATACGTTTAGACTACGTGAATCCGAAGGTGCAAAACCATCGGCAATCTTCTTTTCTTACCGTAGAATTATATGTGATGTATCCATGACAATATTTCCTCCAGTCTGAATGGGTCATTTAGGTCTTCAATTGCTTTACCCTATCCAATGTAACTCCTGTTGTAGCAACTCCATAAAGCATTCTGTAGAATATCTAAGATATTCTAAGCATGAATACCAACCTTCAGAGTGAGCTCAGTTTGTGTAACAGTGGATTAAGCTGCGCACCAGCCTTTATAGCAGGTATTCTTTTGCCGTGAAGTACCTTGCTCTAGTTGCTCATCTTTCACTTTCAATACTTACGGCGGAAGCACAAAAAGAACCAACTTACATATTTGCCAGCAAGAAATTCCAACTGTAAGCGGACAAAGACAGGAGAGGATTGTCAAATCAACCAGAAAACAGAGGGAGCCAAATTTCAAGGAGCCAATACGAGAACTTTAATCGTGCCTTGTGAGTTTGCGGCCAACATAGTGGGACTCTCACTCTTCCAACACACTGCACTAATGAAGTGGGAACTATCATCGTCACTATCTTCAGGGTTCTGGGACCCAAATCTATGCCAAGAAGCTGGTTTTGACATTGCCTGTACATCACAAAAAAAGTAATCTTAGAATCGTGCCGTCAAAATGCAAGTGTAATTCTAAGATTTGTAGAAAGTAATAAAAGCCCTAATACAGCTAAAAGGCGAAGTACGCAGAAAATTAGAACCTCTAGAAGAAAGGATGGTCGCAACAGAGAAGTGCTACAACACAATCAAATAATGATCAGTTCTAGTTCGTACCTTATGATACACAAAAACATCATTTGTTTCACTGCCGCAAGCAATATATTCACTGTTGACAGTCAACCCTACGAAGTTCTTCTCGTTTGTGTGTCCTCTGAGAGTTCGGATCTGCAGCAAAACATAAACAAAGTCGATCAGAAATCAAAGACACGTATAGGATCTTTTCTTCCAAGAACTCTCTCAAATCACCCAGATGGCAATTACATGCACACCCTTACATGATAAAACATAGTCCTAATTGAAGAAGAGAACTTGGTGGCATACCGGAAGGTTCTTTTGAACATCCCAAAGCCGAAGTGTGCTATCTGTAGAAGCCGAAGCCAATTCGGTGGGAGATACAAACTTTACGTAAGATACAGCCTTCCGGTGTCCCTTAAACACATAGAGTGGAATACTTGCATTGCGCAAGTCAAAGTAATGGATATGGTGGTCGGCAGAACCAACCTGAGGAAAATACATGAGACAAAGTCAGGATCAAGTTCCACATTCCTTCCAGAAAATCCATTAAATTAAGTAACAGGTTCACAATCTCGATTGTATCAGATACAATGACATTCTGATACCTCAGTTTGAAACGGCAATATCCAACTCTAACCAAGTATGACACCACCAAAACTGTGCAGGGACTGAGAAGAGCAGGGGCACCAAAAATGCTAATAATGTCAAATGGAAACTTACTGCAATGTGATGACTAGAACCAGGATTGAATTTCACGCTACAAATGTTAGCCCTCATATCTAAAGTGAGGGCGCTGCTCTCTTGCCTTGTGCACCAAACCTTCACCTGGAAAATTTCAACGTACTCTTCTTAGTTTTCACAAGTCAAGATGCGCAACCGAGTATAAAGTGACAACAGCTGGGCAGATAGAACAATGCTCTCAGTAAATCAGATTGTTTCAAAACTTTGACAGAATCATCAAAAAAACCTTCTCCGTAATTCATGGAGAGGCCTTTGGATCATGAGGAAAATTCTCTTTACGGTGCTGTTCTAAAAATTCTTGAATCACTAGACTTATAATAAGAACATTGTACTAGCATACATCTACCAGGAGACGCAATTCCGGAAATCCACAATATCACCAGTTCGGCAAATAACAGAAGAGTTTAACAGAAGCTGGCTCTACCTTTCCATCATCACTACCAGAAACAAGCATGGAGGCCTCTGTTCGAGCAAAATCAACACTCCAAGCACGCTTCTCATGCTCCTCATACTCCATAACACTCTGTGGGATGCAAATCGTTCAGGCATGTTAGGGACACAATTAATGACGCCAGTATTCTAAATATTAATGATGAAAGAAAAATGCATTCTATTTACTCGATATGTAGATACCACACATTATGTCCTCTTACCTGTTTCGTGTTTACATCCCATACAGTAACAATGCCTTCATAATCGCTACTAGCGATAAGAGGTTTCACATACTTATTCCAGCTCAAGTAGCTCAGTTTCGACCGAGTAGGAATCTCCACCACCGGACAGTGAATATCCGCGAACTCGTTTACAACCTGTTTCAATTTCAAATCTAAAATTTAGCCCAAAATTGTGAGCCAAAGAGAGTTTTTAGATGCGAACATCTCTAAACCCTCTAACTATACATATAATAACGGTGAGAACGATACCCACTATTGGGTCGAACCCCAAACTTGCAGGATTTCCGGGAGTACTCTCTGTAATATCTAGTTCAAATAAGCGTGAGAAATTGTAACATACAGTTGAAAAATCGAAAACTTTGATGCGTCGAGATACACCCGCCGTGGCAAAGAACTCATCATCTCGATCAAATTCAATACTGCAAACGAAGCAGGTACTTTCAATACATAACTCATAAATCCAACTGAGTAGCAAAAGAATAGAAAACAAGTCTGAAATGTAGGAAAATATCACGGCACTTAAACAATATTCATGCCATTAAAATTCATAGATATTTGTAAAACAGAAACTAAATCTTATTTGACTGTGCGCCAACTTCTTGAACGCTCCTACTGGAAACAGAGGCTCCAGGTTTAAAAGAAACATAGATTCAAAATATCACACCTGGATACTATGTTGGAGTTGTGGAATAGGTCTCCATGATGAAGCTCAGCAAGAACGCGGAAACGACTGTTCATGAACAAAATCGCAGTAATACATTAGATGAGGTAAAGGACAGGATCCAGATGCACAAAATAATTAGAGTTAAACAGACCACCATGCTACCAATTCTGCGTGCAAGCCATCTTAGAATCTCTTTGAAGTAGATTAGACAATGGTAACGATGCACGGGAAATTAATTTTTCTTCTCGACATGGTTCCTACAAGCGTAAAAGGAAGAGCCCTCGATAAGCAAGAATCGAAAAAGTTGTATAGAAGATGCAATAAATCTATAAGTCACACCTGTATCGTGTAAATGCTGAAAGTACCGACTCAAAATCTTCTAGCCCATCCTGAAAGCTGTCTGGACCCTTGACGGCCTCCTTTTTCACAGACTCCTGAAACTGCCTGTGTCTTTGCTTTCGTGCAACCTGCCTTCTTCGCATCAGATAAGCTTCTTGCAAATCTTCGAACTGTAAGATCAAACCATTTTCTAACGTTCAAATCCTCACTAGTGTAAAACCAACTCCATCTGTAGTAACTAGTGAACATTAACGAAACGAGCGTAAATCAGCACACTAACGTATAATTTAACCTTTGCGAAACCACTTGATGAGAACTTCAAACAAGATAGACTTAAGGTACTGAACCTATTCACGTGGGTCCCGCTCCCGTGGTTTGAAAGACATCCATATAGAATGCAAATGCCATGCATACACGTGTAGGAAAATTGAGATACTTCTAAGTTCTACTACATACAAAGATGCTTCCATGTGATACTTTGTAAATGCGATATTCATGACTCAAGGGTGGTCTAGGCTCGTGATTGAGATCTGACTACATCGAAATTCAACAGTTCATAACTAAAACATAAGGTTTCAAGAAGATTCATATTTAAGTGCATTAGAATCATCTTGAAAATGGGGCAGTGCTCTCACACAAAAAAGTTCCAACCTCCAAATAGCTCAAAGCTAAAGGAGTGGGTTCCCTACCTTAATGAGAAACAAACCGTAGCACGGTCCCTTAAATGGAAATACGTACCTGTGCCAACACTCGGCGTTTCTTGCTGACTGTGAGAACACCTGCTGATTCAACGTGAGGATCCAGGTATGAATTCTCAAGAAATTTCGCAGTCATAGCTCCATTCTTTTCATCCATAGGGGATACCATGCTCTTTTTAGTAACTCCTGCCCAAGGTTTAGGTTCGCTGGACGGAGCAAAGGCACCACCTTGTCCCCCTCGCCAAACGGAAATCGCTCCTCCATTACTTTCCATTTCACACCCTGGGATGGTGTCCAAGTTGGATGATGACAAGTCCGTAGCCAAGCGACCTCGTTTCGCAAACTTGGCTTTGACCCTTAACAACTCTTGGCGCCGCCTCTCAACCGTGGCTATATCTTCTTTGAGACAATGAAGGTCGCCCTGTAACTGTTTCAAGAAAAACATGTCACTGAAGTGTCAGTTGACTGTAAGAATTTCTTTTGAAAGCAATTCGTCAGCATGCTTAGATGCCAGGCTCAAACGAAGCTTACATCAGTATGTTACGTCGCCCTTTGTTAGCATGAAGACAAGCAGTTACTCCGTTATCAAAAACGATCATGCATTGTCCCAGTAACACATGGACTGTTCAGTTCCTCTACAGCAAACGAAAACAAAATTTGGCGGCTTACTCCAAGCTAAAAAATAAAGTCCACTCTGAAAGCTACTAGTCGATTGTAGTAACTTTCAAGACATTTCTATCGTTTCAAAATGTCGGGTATGATTTCTTCTTTCCATTGGTGCATTGTGCTACATTCCTTGGAGCTTCCTAGGTGATTTCTTTCACCTCATATAGATATGAAGCAATCACATTTGTCCATGTGCGCACATATGGATTTAAAATGAAAGCCTCACCTCAAGCAGCTCTTCTTGCTTCCGTTGCCTTGATAGGTGAAGGAAATCAAGAAGAACCTCCATGTTGGTCTCGGCCTCCTCCTGTTCAACTTTTTTCTTCCTTTCACTTAAAAGCTGCAGCAAGGAATCCAAATCCTTCATATGCATATCCACACCCTGCAAACCGTATCAGTCAAATTAGCTCAAAGGGACAATCTCAACAACAACAAATCAATCAAATGAAACACAGCAGACAAAATAACTGTTTAGTTCCCTGATTACATTAGAACAAGACATGAAATCCAAGTCACCTGCTGAAGTGCAAAACGCAAATGCTCTACTGGAGACGAGTTTCTGAGTAACCGGGAAGCTGAAGCCTTCTTCATCAACTGCGATTGACATGCAATATACACCATCAGAATCCGATTCCACATGCTTTCAAAGCTCTCTGTCAAACACAGATACAAAAATAAACCTATCCCTACACGTTCCAAGATCTAAACGACTTCCATGTCCTCCACACTAAATCCAGGAAACAGAAACCTATTATAACCGGATCTATTCCGCGGGTCTATATAACGAACAGTTGCCTTCATGTGATGTTGATTCATAACTTCGATTATCACATTTGAGCACACTACTTGCGACACTTTAAGTATATTCACACATGCGGGAGTAAGAATTTTGGAAGAGGCATAGAGCTGTGGAGGGATCGTTGTGAGTCCCATGTTATTAATCAAAGATTCTCAACTGTACATGATGGTTTCATATGAAATCATGCAAAGTGGAAGGGATGCAGATCACTACTGAAGGGATACCTATAGCAGAAATCCCATGCCTTCAAAGGTCATAGACATATACCCTAGTCAAGCTTACACCACTTGCTAAAACCTCCAACCATATGTATGAATACATTAGTTACAGGGGTCAGTCATCCCGAGACGGGATCAGGTACTTAACGATCTAGTATCCTCTACCTTTCATCGCAACAAGACAAAAATCATGTGTGAGAGAATCTTCAGTTATTCCAATTCAAACTCCTATGGTTTCGGGCGCTAGAGTGGAAGACATGCATTCTACATGAGAGGCGAGTCCCCATCAGAACTTCAAATGAAGGATAGTACGTCTGATAAGAATTTGAGGCTCAGAAAGAAGAAAGAGAATCACTAGTAAAACCACTAGAACACATCATTCGAGGGAGGGAGAGTCAAACCTTGGACAAGAGGAAGTTGGGGATGAGCTGATCGGCAGTCAAATACCGAGAGCAACTCGGGCAATTACTCCTGTTACTCAAATGAGTGGAAATACACGAATGGCAGAAACTATGCCCACAACAGCTCGTCAGAAACGCATCTTGCATTGTCTGGAAACAAATCGGACACATGAAATCTTTATCCACATCCGCGGCTGCTCCATTGCAATTCTCCAACGCCCAAAACTCAGGCTCCTGCGGCTCCTCCTTCACGAACTCCAATGCCACTTTCGGCACACTCGCCCTCACCGAAGAACTCGCCATGGCGAAACGAAACGGCAACTACAAAGAGAATGTACCCGAAATGTACATTTCACAGAGTAGAATCCCCAGCACAGCACCCCCGATCCAAACCCAAGAAATTCTCACCCAGGAGCTCCTTCACACACTTCTCGTTCAACCACTGAAGTTCCGCAGCAAGCAACCCTAAAATCGTTCAGAACCCCAGCACTCGTCGGCTCCACATACCAAAGCGCACCCAGTAACGAAACCTTTGCAAATATTGAATCCCCCCAAAGACCAAGAGTCCCGTGTCAATTCATTCCTGCCCAAAATGTTTGCGTCCCCGCGTCGCCAAATCGTCGGCATTCACGGAACCAGTCAGTACAGCAGTAGCTTCCAAAGAAGTAAGTGAATGGGCACAGAATGGAGCTCACCAAAGCCTGAAAGTCTGAAAGTGAGCAAAAGATGCGCGGATTTGGTGATTGGGCCCGATTTGCAGGGCGCCAGATCTTTTCCAGCGTTTGCAAGCGCTCTCACAGGCACCACCAATTCTCAGCTTACGCTTGTGGTGTGCGTGCGGCCACATCCTGGGCCCAGGATTTCCATGTCACCACAAGTGCAAGCAAGCGGAGATATTATTTTCTTCTCTGGGGCAGGCAGGAGCCTCGATTCGCGTGTCAGGGGAGGCAGCGTGCGAGGTCCCGGCGCTCGCGGCGGACGCGCTTGTCGCGTCGGGAGAGGGGTCATCCGTTCGGGGATGAAACCTGGTGGATGTATGATAAGGAGCAGGTAGGGGGGAAGGTGGCTATTTATGGGCTATTTATGAGCCATTGGAGGGCCGGGGTTCAGGTTTAATTATTAATGGTCAATTTAGCCACTTGACGTGTAAGTGGACTAGTGGAGGCTTGAACGAGTCTCTTTTTATTTTACTTCGGGGGCAGTGCAGAAAGCAACAATCACTAGAGGCATGAGCCTCTGTACAACAATAGACATGGATGAAAGATGTAAAATGTAAAATGTAGTTAACCCTGAAACGCCTGGGCCTATGGCCACTGGTTTCACACGGCATTGTCCTCACTTAGTTTGTTGCCACTTTGTATATAGATGTGTATGAAAATTTTTATTTTTATTTTTTAGAGATGAAGCTACATGTTTTCTATACTTCATGAAAATTTTAAATTTTTTGAGAATTTTTCTTTTCATGCAAATTTTTGAAGAAAAAGTGAAGAAAAAATCATGTCAAATAAAAAAATTATCTCAAAAAATCTGAAAATTTCACCATGTATGTACATTACAGTGAAAAACATCATGGTGTAAATTCAGTGTCCGTGTCATTATATAATTTTCATTTAATTCTCATTAAAAATAGAGTTGAAGTTCAAATTACAATAAAATATTCAATTTTACGAATTGGAGTAGAAACTAGAGTAGAAGACCTTCATTTCATTAGTTGGACTTAAACTCAAAAAAAGTCATTTTTAAGGAGAAATTTCAGATTTACTCAATTTTCCAAAATACATTGAAATGGTAAATTTTGCCATCCGTTCTTTTTCATTACTTCTCAATTATATGGAAATAAACATCAAATAGACCAAAAACTCCATTGGACACTCTTTGTAACTTAACATACGAGGTCATTAAAAAAAGAATGGATGAAAAATCTATTGTTGAGGTCTTCTTATGACCACTTAAAATCATCTAGAAGCCACGAAATGGCTCCCTGGGCGTTCTAGGGTTAAATATTTTTTAGTCATCCAAATGTACATACATTCTTCTAAAATAGACTAATATTCAACAAAATATGGCCAAGACATACACCATTGAATTGAAAATTCAACAACTAGTGTCTTTCATTTGAAGGTCATTTTAATATTTGAACTTTTCCATGTTCAGCATAGCATGATAAATGTATAATATGTGGCCATTTTGCAACTTCTCAAGATATTTAGGAAGTGCAATTATGATCTAAAATGGAAGTGTCATGCATCATTGGATCCAACTCAATATGAATTCAAAATTTTGTAACTATTGTATTTACCAATTCATGCACATTGTACGACAAATATACAAAGAAATTCCTTGTTACAATCCAAATTGAACTTATTAGACCTTAAGGATTAAATAAGGTCATATACTTTAATGAAAGTGTATAGTCAAACATAAGACAATATTGGATGCCAAATGTTTTTGACAAAAGTATGTGGAATGTCAAGGTTCTATAAAAAGTCACACGCTTATAATTACAACATTGATTTGGCAACTTCCTAAAAAATTAAATTATTCTAAGAATTTAGGGATGTATTTATAATATTGTATCAAAAATTATTTCTATAATACATTTTGTGTTTATTGGACTATAATCACTACATGTATCTTATGAAACTTTTGCAACCTCTTGGTCTTGGTACTTGTTTGGTTTCAAATATTTTTTGGTTTCAAACATCTATTCATTGTCCTTGGCATTAACTTTTATCTTACAAACGTTACTAGTAATGATTCCTTAAAGCACAATTATGTATAAGCTTAGCTTATTAAAACATAATTAATTGAAAAAGAATTATATGAGTATGATGGCTAGAAATTTAAATGCATTATTGTCTTATTGAGCATATTGTGTTAAAAAAAAAGTAAATGCTATCGATTGGTCTAGCTTCTTTGGTATTTACCCTGGTATAAAATAGTTATTGATTTGAATGTGGATCAAATTGATTATGATATATTAAAAATACTAAAATTCAAATAATAGATTTATATTTGGTGAAGATGTTGAATCAATTATTAGTAGACATTTTGGCTATATTAAAAATATTTAGAATTAAAAAAAAATATTATGATACATCTTGGTTTGCACTTAAAAATTACACAATTTAAAGGAGCTTAATTTTTTGGAAGAGAGTTGTAAATCAATTAATTACAACTACAAATTGCAAACTATCTTTATACATAACTATCTGGTCATACTTGAGTGAATGCAAGGTGGTTTTTAACTTACCACATAATTATTCTTTTTTAATTGGGTTGATTATTCCTTTCTTTTTTTAAATTGTTAATTTTTTTGATGTTTTTCTATTAGACATCCGTCATGCCTTTGTAAGATCAAAGATTTTGGCTTTGTATACTTTAACCCCTAAATGCCCAAGGCTTGTTTTGAGCTTCTTGGAATTTGTTCTAAATTGAACAAAATGCCAACATTTTGATAAGTTGTATCAATTTTTTTGAATTGTAACTCTACAAATTTAAACTAGGCATGCTAGAAATCTTGTAGGTAAAGAAAACACAACAATATCACTTATGGAGTGAAAGATTATAATGTTTGACCATGAATATGTAAAAACTACAAAAGTGATGTAAAGTCTTTAAATCCTCTTTTCACAATTCAAATTTAAAAGTTGGTGACCAAAAAAATATAAGGTTAAAGGGTTTGATATGTATAACTTCAATCAATTTTTAAATGAATTTTGAACGTGATTTTTTCTCCAAGATCTAGTGTATTTGAGGCTCATTTCCAAGAACTCTCAATACTATGGGAAGTCAAGATTGCATTGGGTACAAAATCTTGAATAGAAAAATCATTATCATTTATTTTCAAGATCAAATTTTTGATATTGAAACTAGACTTCAAGAAGAAATTTCCAAAAATATAAAATACTAAAAATAGCAATTTGGTTAGGTTTTATTTAGCTTCAAAGTTTTGCAAACACCAAATTTTGGTGCCTTGGGGTAGTTAGTGGTTAAGAGTAGAAAAAACAAAGGTAATGTGATTATACATTTAGAAATTTAAAGCAATTTTTTTGTTGAATGGATATTACAAAAAATCATATTAACATTTGAAATTCAAGAATCCCAAAAAATTAATGCTTCTTGGTTTTATGTCCATTTGCAAAATTAAAATCCATAAAAAATAGTTTTTAATTTATTTCTAAACCTTAAATCTTTTAAATATTGAATATATAATTGCCTTATTTATACTATGAATTGTTGAATGCCAAAGTTGAATGCCAATAGGTAAAAGTGGAAATCCAACAAGTAGAAATTGATGGCTCAATTGAACTCCAATGAGTGGAAGGTAAACACCAGTAGTTAAATGCCTAATTTCCAAATGTTGGTATCCAATACAAAATCATTGGCCACTTATACATAGCTATCCAAGATTAAGACTCCACACCAATTCACTAAGACCTAAAACCAATCATTGACTCAATACACCTACTTGATGGCGCACCTCACCTACACAACACCTATGCAATGGCTTACAACTCCTATTTGATGACTTACTACACCCACAAGATGGCTCATTTCATCCACTTGATGGTCACCTCTCCAAACTATTGTTTAGTTCATTACTATACACCTACTTATTGATCATAGCTAACTACATCTAATGGCTAGCTTACCATACTTAGTAAATTGACCCATCACACCTATTTGTGGCAACTAACCCCAAATTTCAACATTAAATATCTTCTACTAAGTATCCACTAATTGTAAGCTACAAGTAGCCAATAATTAATTTTTTTTCTCAATCCTAAATGTATCCAAGCCTTAAAAATACAAAATGAAAAAAAAAAAATTGTCAAGTTCTCTTTGATTATTGGATATTATTTTTTGAATTGTTACTCTTTGAAGTAATAGTTATTTTTCTGCAAAATGGTATTTAATTCTCTAATGCACTTAGAGAGTTAAATGCAATATAAAATCACTAGCTACTCTATTTAGTTTTCTAAGATGCAAATAGTAGTAGATCTCCCTATTGACTTTTCAAACATACAATAACATCTCATCATAATCATTGTTATAATATTCTTCAATAAAATTTATAGCTTGTGTAAAATTTTCAAAAATTTTCACATGTCTACAATGGACATGAATGTTCTTTTAGCTCTAAATTTTGGAAATTGACAAATCAAAATTTATTTATTTATTTTAGAACTTCTTCAAAATAATTAGTAATAGAAACTATTCAATTTTTTTTGTTTAAAGTATAATCTTTGAACTTTTATTCATTCTTAATGTATAGAAATTGACGTGGAAAATAGAGTTAGATTAGATTGAAAATAATTTTCACTATTTAGACAAAATTTCAACAGTAATGTTAATTATGGTTATGAGAATCAAAATTTCAAGCTTTTGTTTTCTAACCAACTAAAAGAGTTCTCGATAAATATCAAATATAAGCCAACTTTGACCATGTCCCTAATGTTTACAAGATTCTAGTTTTTTAATAAAGTATTAACATTCTACTTACTAAGAGATTTTAGCTAATAATTAAAAAAGAATTTTTTTGAAATTTTAAATTATATTTTGCCAAAATTGCTAGTAAGATATAGAATATGAAATTCATTAAGTTTGGCAGTGACTAATTTGCCTTATTAAAAACTTCTTATTAGATGAAAACAATGAATGAATGTGACAAATGTCTTATATATGTCATGTATAACAATCATATATATGAAAAAAACAATTGTAGCAAAGGTGAGTTTTTCTATTTGGAAATTCAACACTAACACTTGACCTAAAAAGAACTAAAGAGTCTTCTTTGGTCATTTTTTGCAAATTTGTGAATGCTCAAAGAACTTTATACTCTTGAATTCTTGCATGAATGCTTTGGATAACTTCTAATCATTATGTTTGATGGACCAACAATGCTAGAGTGTGACTGCCAAGATTTAAGCCTACAAGCCTAGAATCTAATTTAGGTATGTATCTACAACCATTTGCAAGTGTTTTTAGCATATATGCCTATAACATAGATACACTGTAACATGAAAAGAGTTTATTATATAGCTACTTAAAATATAAAAAACTATTAAAACTATAAAAGGTCTCTATAATATAGACTCTTAGGCTTGTGGACTTATAGATTCTATATTCACATGCTAGCACTCCCATTGATGAATATATAAGGTTCTGTCCAATGTTATGCCTAAAAGCACTACAAAAGTTATAGGGGATTTTTTATTACCATTCTAAAGAAATTAAATAAAATAATAAATGACATTTGATTAATATTTACTCTAAATTCTTTAAATTGTTCCACTACTACTAAAGTGAGATGGAAATATTAAAGATTATTGTCATATACGCAATGAATATAAAAATAACATATAAAGCTAATTCTTAAACATACTATTTAAAATTTCCAAATTCAAAAACAAACAAGTATAGAATTGTCCTTGCTAGACAAGAACATTTTACCATTAATCAATTTTTTGTCAAGGTAATTCAAAATTTAGATATTTTTCTATTTTAGTATCTTGTCCTTCCTTCTACTTATTTAATTAGTCAAGAAAATATGAATATTGGGAGGTTATTTTATGCCAAGTATTCTCAATTTATCATCCAACATATTGTCCAAAATTCACTAGTTGTGTACTATATGGATAGATGCATGGATGAGTGTCTCAATAAATCAATCACAAAGATGCTTTTAGAAAATTTTAATGTTACTTAGGCTTTAGTCCACAAATAATTACATCTTTTCACCATTTCTTTGCCCAAAATACTTAGCAATTTGATTATAAAGATATATCTATAGTTGGTCTGTGAACTTTCAATTTTAAATAGGAATATAGGACTTCATTTTTAAAGGTGTGCTTTATTACACATCTTCACATTTTTGGAATTCATTTGCTTCTTTAAGGAGATACCCTTGAAAAAGATCACATGGTTGGATTTGTTAAAAAATATATATTTTTTTAAATGAGATTATTTCTAAGAGGATTATTTACTTTGGGAGAGAGCATTTTGAAAGGCAACTCTCAAATTCAAACCACCGAGTAGAATTTCAAACCATACTATTAAAGAAGGAAAGGAATTATATATTTGAATGGATGATGAATAGGATGACATGTCAAATCAAACGATTCTAGGTAGAATCTTAAAATGTAGTATTAGATGAAATTGGCTACATGGCTGATCAATTACCAGGTTGACAGACTTGTGGATTCAAAATCAAACAATCCTATGTAGAATCTTCAACTCGGGCTACCGATTGTACTATTAAAGGAAAATTTCAATACATAAATTGCATACTTGATGACGACAATGATTGGCTAATCATTCTAAAACAACATAGTCTTATTTGGAATCTTCAACAATACTATTAAATAATAAATGAAGCAAATAATTGCATGGCTGATGACCATGATGACTTACTTATTGTTTGAGAAACAAGCAATCCTACATAGAATCTCAAATTATTCTATTAGATGAAAAATGAAGTATAAAACTATATGAGTGATAACCATGTTGACAAATTTGTGGATTCAAATCAAACAATCTTCTATAGAATCTTCAACCATATTATTAAAGAGAAGACAAACTACACTATATTTGTGTATGCAATTATTATGTTGGAGAATGATGATATTGTCGATTATATATCTCCACAAACTAAAAATATCTTCATACTTTGAGTTTCATGACCTATGATCTTAACAATAAGTTTAGTTTGGAAATAGTAATTGCACTGAGATATACAATAGAATATTTAAAGTGGTGATTATTAGAATGACAACAACAATGTGGAGTTGGTGGCAATCTTTTGGTAGTGACTAAATTTAAATATTTTTTTATAAATCATGTACTTTGTAGATTTGTATTGGAAAGATTTTTATAAAATTTAATTTGTATGTTTAACATTTTCATTGATGACTATTTTAAAACCATAAATATCCTTTCTTTAGTATACATCAAGTGGATTTGGCACTAAAAAAATTAGTTTCTAGATGTCTAATAACTTTTATTGTTAAAAGTTTAAAACTAGTTCATTGTGAACTTTATATTTGCACAACTTTGTGCATATTTTCACTTCATAAGACTATCAAAATGCAATTGAAAATTTATTCATCTTCTATTCTTTGACTCTAAGACCACCAAATGTATTTGAGAAGTTTCAAGAGTGAATATTTATAGAAGACAAAATCCTTTTATAGGAGTCCAAATATCCTATAATGGTTTGTTTGTTTTGGATCAAATTTCCATTTCACCTTTAGTAATGAGTTTTTTTACTTACAAGTTCAATTGGATAATTGATTTTATCAAGTTTACATTCTAATTTACTTTCAAATCTGAAAATTTTTACATATTGATCATTTTGTTGGATTATCAAGTCAATCTATGGGCAGTGGTTCAACCTAAACTAGTCAACAACTCAACATTTATACCATTGAATTTTAAAAATCAAAGTCAAATTTTGTATTGAAATTATTTTGTATGATCTATCATTGTAATTTAAATCTAAAGTCAATAAATGTTTAGAGAAATTTGGTAATTGAGAAGATTTTGATAGGTTTAAACTTTAAAAATCACTATAGCTATTTAACTTCATTTTTCCAAAAGATTTTGTAAAATTCAAGACTTGCATAAAACATATAGTTCAATATATAAAAATTATATTAAATTTTTTAATAAATTTCCATAGTTCAAGTATTTATAGAAGTGTAGTTTGAAATTATTTGAAAGCATTAGATGTGTTTTGGAGGGGTTTGGAGGGCTGTCTAGGCTTGTTTCCAATGCTATTGCCATAGTTGTTTGGAAACGGTCATTGTCAAAATTAAAAATAAACAAATTGAAATGCAAAAAACGTTAAAGAAAAATATTTTCATTTTTTTAATAAAAATGACATGGCAGTTGTTGTGCCACGTCATGTAGCTGTTGTGAGTCAATGTGCAAAGTCTAGGAACCTAGATGAATGCAAGGGAATTCATAGCCCTCTCACGAATTGAAATCTCATCTAATGCGGATTAGAATATTGTCACGTTGAGTTGACCTATCTTAGCAATATGACAATGCATCTTTTTTAACTACCACCAACTCCAATCTTTAATTGTATAATGTAGACAATTCAATTAGATACACAACTAACAAATGAAATTTTTTCAATAATTGATTAGATATATATTTCTTATTTGGCTCTGAAAATATGAAGATTATTACAAAAGTCTCCACACCAATAGTTCTAGTGGTGATTTTTTTTCAATTTGGAGAAATTATTGGATGACCTCCAAGCCACTTATATGTCATTTATAGGTGGTCTATAGATTTGAATTTTCAATGAGTGAAGTTTTAAAATTATTGATTTAAGTAGACTTTGTCTTAGAAAATTGACATTCAATTTGTATTTACCTTTAGTTAAAATTTAATAATGTAGAGATCTTTTGTTGCTTTAACACAAAAAGTAGCTTCTTTTTAACAAATATTATTAAAGAAGAAATTGAAGAATCTCAATGTGGTTTTTTGAATTAGCCAAATTTTTTTGTGATTGATGCTATTAGATTCTTGAAAATTAGTATTGATTATTGATGACAAAGAGGCACCTTTGAGAAAATCAAAGAAGTAAATAGAAACACTAGTTCCAAACAACTTTTAACATGTATGTATTGCCATATAATTGACCTTTCAAACTATGACCATGGAGGCAAAATTGTAGTAATTATACCAAAAGATCTCCTTTCTACTAGATGGTATAATTTATCTGATCCTACAAATATTTCAAAGTAGTAGGTTTTATAGTGATACATAAAATAGTGTGACATGCAGTAGTAGGCAAGATAAATAATTGAGGCAAACATGGATGAAAAGTTTGGATGATCCTATCTACTATGATACATTATTGAGATTGCAATGGATAAACATTTAGTAGATGATTTCATTCTCTAGGGCTTAATTATTGAGGAAATGGAGAAGACAACTTTTGGAACACATTGATGCCTTGTGGTGTTGGTTCTACACTCAATGCGAGTGTCATGTGGTTTCTCAACAATTGTTTCTTTGCATTGAAGCTTTAGTGACTTACAATTCAAATTTACAATTCAATTTTGAATTGTGAGCTTGAGATCATTTATTTTTGCCTCACTTATTTGTTCTAATAGATGGCATCATCTACTTGTTCATCCACGAAGTCCAATCTTATCTATTATTGCATGTTGCCCAAATTTACATGTCACTTCAAAAGCTACTTCTTTGAAGTATCTAGAGTATTCAATATAACTTTTGCAAGATTTAACATGAAATATAAGTTCACTTATTGATTAGGATGATTAGTATCCATCTATGAGTCTCTAATTCTTCATTTGAAACTTACAAGGTTTTCATTTTATTTTACATCTTATTATTAAAGTTTTATGGGTCAAAACCCTTAAAAAGGTGTTAATCCATATTAGATGAAGTACTTATTAATTTAGTGTTTTGTCCATAAAAACCCAAAATATCTAAATTTTTTCAATATTTCACTTGTAAATAGGTTAGATGCTCTAAAGATAGCAAAAATCTAAATTAGCATAATCAATTGAAAATACCTTCCTAAACTATGACCAACTCCTAAATCTACAAGTACATGTGACAAATCTTGGATAAAATAGAACTTTGAATTTTAGAGGTTTAAATTTCCTCTAGGCCCAGATTTATATGTACATGAGAGGGATAAAAACTAAGTTACCGCTCACTATAGAAACAAAGTAAAAATCAACTTGTTAGCCCAATAGGTGAAGATCTCTAGCAACACAAAGAAAAGAGCATCTAAGGCTGAAAGGAGGTATTTCAAGAGTGAAAACACACTAGAAGTAAATTTGCCAAAATTTCACACCAATCAAAAGATTCATAAACTACTTAATTCCTTAGAAGGTAATAACTAGTGAATCCTTTTGGAATAAATACAAAGTAATAATATGAATCTTCACTTGGTGTATAGGACTTTCTAAATTTCAACCATTGAATTTGGGATTTTTTTGAATAGTAATAGTTTGGATTTTAGAAGGTCAATTGCTAAAACCAACATTGATAAATTCTTAGAAAATATTCAAGATGTAGTAAATTTCCTATAAAAATAAGAATATCATGTTTTGTGATAATAATCTTTCCTATAAGTTTTAGTGCATTCCAACACCAATAAATACCTAAACAAACAATACCAACTATTTACAATAGGTTTAAACAAATTCAAAGTGTTAACTAGTGGCCCGAGAGCATAAACCATCCAAAAAGCCAAAGAAGAGTCTTTTCTTACTTTCACAATCCCTTTAGATACTTCATGAAAGTCAAAATCTTTGAAAAGTGAAAATTCCATCCTATGAGGTTTTTATAGTTATTTATTTTAGCAATTTGCTACTCTTACAACTCTGAATGAGCTTGAATTAGGGATTCGAATGTCCTTAAACATGAATTTAGACCTTTAGAAACCAATAGTACAATGCATTTGTCATTTGGAGTTTTTCTCCAAAAGTTAGAATTGGTGCAATAGTAAATTTGACTTATTTTAGTAATTAGCAATTAGTTCTACAAATATCTTGGGATTAAATGAGAAGGGGAGGCCTTTGGAAAATGTATAGAAGGTCACCTCTTATCTCCCCAAACCACCTCTTCTCTTGTGTGCTACTACATTGCTTAGTCTATTTAATAGATTTTGGACTTTTGGTCAATTTGGCCAAATTATGCCAATTCCATGTCATTATAGCATTCTTAATCATTTTGTTGTGATTTGTGGAGCTTGCTTTGAAGTACACTAGTGTTCCTTCAAAACTTGACCTCCTTCTTTGGTGTAAAGTTTTGGTTTCTTTGTTCTAAATATTTGGTACAAACACTAAAAAATTCCAAGCCAAATCTTAGTGACGTTGATAGTTGAAATTTTTTGGAATATATTATTTGTGATGTCAAGTTTCACATGATCTCCTTGGTGGAAATTCCATTTCCTTGAGAAACCCCCTAGAGCCTTGAAATGTAACTAGTATTTAGAATTTCTTTGTCTTCAAGTTTGCTATATTTGGTGTTCACATCTAACTTTCTATCCTTCTTGTGATTGCCTAAAGCCTACCTTGTTATTACTTTTTCCAAGTACATTAGTGCACCATAGGGTAAAGTTTTGGCCTTATATATCTATAGTGATTTAGACCTTATATAATTTTTTTCCATACTCATTCTTTATTAACATTTTTAGCAAAAATAACCATGTGGTGAAGTTTGTGCCTAAACCCTTAGATGACATGGCACTCATTCTTATTTTATTCATTTTTGGTTAATCTCCCTAATTAAAGTAACAAAAAAGCTTGATAAGTCAAATTATTGGCTTTTCTATCCAAACCCCAACACTAATTATCCAAATTACCTTGTGTTCTTATTTTTTTTATTAATATAAAAAAAATGAGCAACCTAACAACTGAACTAAGAGGCAACCAAAAAACTAAACTAAGCAGTAGCCAAATAATTGACTAAGTAGAAGCCAAACAATTGGATGGAAGCAAACTTATCCACCTAGCTGCCCACTGAATCAATTGAAAGCTAGCTCAAAACTCCAAGTTTAACATGCCAGTCTAAAGGCCAACCAAGATGAACTAGGGGGTGTAGCTTTGCATTGAACTTGGATGGGTGTAGCTCTATATTGAAAATGGGTGGGGGTGCAACATTGTATTAAAAATTGAATGGGTGCAAGTTCTATTGTTTTTGCAATTACAAATTAGAAATCTTAAAATGATAGCTTAAAAATGCAATCCAAAAATTAGTTGGAAGTCAAAGGCACAAAGTTTAAATTGTGAAGGAAGAAGTTGTTGAAGAAATAAAAGTTGGAATGAAACAAGGCAAGATTGAAGTTGATGTGCAACCTCTTGTAAGAAGAGATAAAGTTTAGATTTGTCAAATCACAATTTAGAGTGAAGAGACAATATAGATTTTTATTAAGAGTTGACTATTGAGCCAAAAACAAAAACAAAAACAAAAGAAGGGATCATTGATTATAGAATAAACATTAGAATACTCTTAGAAGTAGCTAACATTTGCGACATTAGTTCCTTTATAGAATGATGACCCATTTTTGACCACTTAAGGAATTTAGGATAGCTACTAGATGGGTGTATTCAGGAAAATAGTTTTCCTTTGGAGGAAAATTGATTTAAGAAGGATTCAACGAAAATTTGCATTTTTTTGGTCCAAATTGAAATTATTTTGAATTTTTTTCTTGAAGATTCTTTGCAATCTATTCTTGTTATATAGGTTGCCATAATTCTGACCATAAGCTAGTTACAAAATTGATGTAAGTGATAATTATGTACATGCCATGATCACTATGTGGTTTCAATGTACACTTCTTGGACATTTCTATACCTCCTAGAGATCATGCTATACATGAGGTGTAATGTAAACAAAGCTATGATTGGAAATAGAGCAACCTATACTATAGAAATAGAAGGGTGGTTAGAGATGGGTTGCTTGCCTCTAGTCAAATACTCCCTTTGTCTCAAAATAAATTCATGGCTTCCTAAAAAAGCTAAGTTAGATTAACATATAAGATGCTCATGTTTGTACAAAAATTTGTAGCTCTTGTAGTTTCTAATCAACCTTAGTTGGAGTGAAAGTTTCAAAATTAAAAATCAAGTGGAACATGTTGAAAATAGGCAACAAAATTGTCAACTTTCTCCTATTTCGTAACTAACTCTAATGCAATGTATTTGGATCAATCTACTACCAATTTTGGTGTAGTGAAATTTGATTACATCCTATGCATTCAACTTTGATGAGTTCATGTAATTCAACTTAGAGAAGTTGGTGTAGGTCAACTTCAATGAGCTATTCTCAATGTTTTTGGAATAAAATAGATCAAATCCAATGATTCCAATTTGATCCACTTTGGCAATTCAAATTCAATCAACTTTGGTGACCAAAGTTCAATCATGGACATCATCTAGCGTGTGTAATGCCTTTTTCATTTATGTAAACAATGAAATATCAAATTTAAATTGAAACAAGCAATATTTGGAAACCATGGATTTATTTCAAGATAGAGGATGTAGTAGACAATCAAGTGTAGTTTAGTCAATGTATTTATATTCTAAAATAAAATATTATAAGGAAGACAAAGAAAAACAAAAAAAAGAAAGTAAAATTTGAATCATCCAAAGGCCTACTCAAATGGAATTAGAATCTTAAAGCCTAAATAAAATTTAAAAATTAAAGCCCAAAAGAATAGCCAATTTAAAACTATATGAGTAGAAAATGTTGGATGAAGTTTTAGAGTACCAATTAAAAGAAAAATTTCATCTATCCATAATTTTTTCCAAAATAATCCAAATTATAAGTGCTTCAACATTTTAGAAAGTTAATTTATTATTCAACAGCATAGGAAAAATAAAACCTTTGAAACCGGCAACTTGAAGTTTATAAAATACACTATTAGTAGAAAGCCCAAAGTCAAATAGTAAGAAATATAACTATCCCAACTTTGAATTCAGATAGTAGTAGAATATTTTTAGAGGATTCTAAATCTTGTTCAAACTCCCAATTGGAATAAAAACTAAAGAAGTTGGAGTAGGATGAAGTTTAGCCCTCAAATAGTTTAATTTTGAATGAAAAGAATCTAAGTTCATCCAAATAGGTTGAAATCTAAATTTCCAAACACCTAGAACTAGATCTCCCAAAGGAAAAGTCAATTTGAACACATGAGTCTATAGTATTGCTTTGATGGATGAAATTTTTTAGTTCTACTAAGCCTTATTCATCCGCATATACATTTTTTTAGAAGTGTCTAATTCTTACTTTCTTTATCATTTTGGAATGTACAAACTATACTTTATAGTTTAGGTTGATCAAAACTTGATTTTAGGCAACTTAATTTTTAAAGACCAAAGAGTTTTTAGCCTAATCAAATATGACCAAAATGACCGAATTCTTAACTTTTGCAATTTAGACCTATGTCATTTGAGATTTGAAAAATTTAGAGCAAATAGGAAGAAAACATTTGTTCATTGCTTGAAAGGCCAATTAAACACCTGTTAGATACACACTGTAGGATTTCAAGACCAAAATATGATGAATCCAGTTTTGCCAATTTTATCTCAAAGGTGAAGAGAAAATGCTCCACCATCCTAACATTTTTATGCTATAATTTCAAATTATAAAGTCTAAAGGACCTATGCAAGTTTTCAAAAAAATCCAAGTAGGCTCTTTAATCTTTTAGAAGTTAAGAGTGAATTTTTTTTCATTTATTTCGTAGAGATATAATCACATGTCTAATATCTATTATAAGTTTTAAGATATTTTGTAAGAAATTCAATCTACTATAATTTTCTGCAAAAAATTGAAGAAAATTCATATCAAATATCAAATATACTTAAAAAATCGAAATTTTTTAGAATAGAATAACATTATTGTATTAATAAATTTCTATATCATTTTAAATTTGGAAATATGATTATAGACCTTCAACTTTAAATTTTTTTAAATCTCATTTTTAGAAAATTTGCAAGTAGAATAACAACTCACCTTGGAAGTATTATTACATTAGATTTGTCTCCAAATGAAAGAAATCTTTCATAATGTCAAAACTAAGTTTAAAGGGAAAAAATCTCTTAAGGCTTATATAATGTAGTAATACCATTGTTTTGAAAAATATCTTGTATAAAATATAAACAACAACCAAATGGCTTGAACTTAGCAAGATAATATAAATATAATATTAAAAAAAATTGCATCCAAAAAACAATGTAAAAAATGATTATTTAACCATCCAAAAAAGACTTTTGTCTTGCATCCTTTCAAAATGAATACAAGACTCACAATGAATTTGTCAAAGGAAAGATCTTTTGAGAGTTTGAGACCATCAACACTTTACAAAGACCTACATATTAGTCAATTGTTGGTTGACCCAATTGACCAAACTCTCAAGATATAAAATTTCATCACCCAAACAACATCAATCTATCTACAAAGGTTAAAAAGCTTTTTTAAACAATTTTGAAGATATACTTACACTTGGTATTAAAGTGAATTATTATTGAGGGTTTTAGGAACAAATTCAAACCTACTTCTAAACCAGATTCACATTCCACTCATCCCTTATCACCAAGTGCAAACATACCTTAAGACACTTAACCTAACATTCCTAAACAAAGTACAAGTCATCCTCTAGAAGAATTATATTGAACTTAAGATATCTTATTTTCATCGCTCCCAAGAGTTTTCCATTCTTTCCTAGCCAATTTGATTCTTCTCCACTTTTCTCTAAAATAGAAAAAGTCCAGTAGCACCATAAAATCGTACACATACATATTCAACTCAAGAGGATGGGACTTCCAAGTGGTTCAAGGATTATATGTTGCAAATGAGAATTAGAATGTTCTTAAATAAGGTCAAAATCAGAACATGGAAGTAGTGAAGGTACTTAATAGCATGCGGAGCTTGGTCCAAATGAAAGCACATCGGCTTGTTATAAACAGAATTGTCCTGGCCTTAGCTTAAGTAATCCTGCATATGAGACTGCTAATCGCAATCAATTTAGTGATAAAGTTTTCAGTTACCTTAAATACACACATAAACACATTAGCGGAGCGCTATAAATTATTACAAATACTTCACGATTGTTTGTTTGGGTAGGAGGACACCACCGAAAAACAGCTGTGTTTCGGTTTCTTCCAGCTCCCTTGTTCAGTTGGAGATCTCCAGCTCCGGTGCAAAAAGCAGGCAAAGATCACAGCAGTTTCAATGTACACAGGTGAGAAAAATTTCACGCAACGCAAGGCAACGCAACGAGGCAACCAGGGAGGATGGGATACATCAATGTCGAGTTGTTGCGTGTTTTGTAACACTTCAATGAGCCTTCTTCAGGAATTGAAGGCGTGTGTCTTGCCATCATGTACACATCAACGGAGCACCTATTTTACAAAGCACCAAACGAAGGCAGTTGCAAAGCTGGACCCGGATCATCAGTACATCCTTCCTCTGCAAAACCTTGCGCCACAATGACAATTCTTGGCCACCACTTTCCCTTGGCCGTCACGAACGGAGTCCAGTTCATACCCGTAGTCGTACGAAAGCTCCGACTGAGCAGCAATGTCCTCCCCTGCAAACAACACGATGTGGCCTCGGTTCAAATCCACATGGTCATGCAACACCCCTTGCACAAACAGGTTCGGCTGGCAGCAGTGATTGATAAACCTGGCCACATTGCCACTGAGCCTGCAATCGATCACGTAGTGCACTTGGGCTTGTTCCGAGGCTTCCACTGGATCCTTTCCTTTGCTCGACTTTGATGCATGCCTGTTGCGTGCTCTGGCATTGGAATGGAAGTCCAGGTTGAAGAGATACTCGTCGTTCTCTCTTTCCGCAGCAGCAGTTGCGGTGAGCAGCTCCCCAGTAAGCTCACACAGAAAGCTACCACTGGGAATGAACTCCAAAGTGCGAACTCCCCACCCCTTTGACATCGTCCTGAAAACCTCCAGACGCCAGCGTAAACCCTTCTGGCTTATTCGGTTTCGGCAAGCAGTAATGCTGCAGTTGCAAGGAGGTCCGCACTCGTATACAATGTTTCGGACCCTGATCAGGTGGCCATCGTCATTGTAAGCACTCACACCGCCACTGTTTCTCTTGACGCAAGCACAAACTCCTTCGCCGCAGGTATAAACGCACTCACAACGCTGCGACTGAACAAGGTGAGTGTCCTTCTGGTTAGGGTAGACGACTTTGGTGATGTAACGGAATTTATCAGGGGCACTACCGTCGACAGCATTCACCACGCGTACTGGCGTTTGTTCTACACCATCAGAGACATCAGCCGTCAAGAGAACGCCAGGACATGAAGCAAGGTCTGGTGAGGGCTGGGGTAAAATGGTCTCCAATCCTGGTTGGTTTCCATCTCTGAGAAGAAAAAACTTGTAAACCGGGTGCCCATGAGGGCCAGTATCCAAAAAAAACTTGGTCACATTGTACAAGCCGTAGTAAGTGAACCTCTGGCCGGTGTCGCTCCCCGTGTCCTTCTCTCGTCTTATGACTCGCACGGGAAGGCCCAAGTTACATGAGTTCATGAGAGCCAAATTTCCAGTTTCGGCTCTCGACTGCTTCTGCTTGCCCCCTTGCCCGATGAACATGAGCTTCTCGCCATTGATCTTATCGTTTTCGCCCGCGATAATGCTGCAGGCGACGCTTAGATTGCTGTACTTGGTCTTCGCCGCCTCCGAAGTGGACGAAAGGTGGCAGATGTTGCCCCGGAGATGCTTGTGTAAGCCGATGAGAAGAAGCTCGTAGGTGTAGGAGTACCAGTCTCCGACTCGTACGCCAGGAACATGACCCACATCGTTGAAGTCGTGGTAACATTTGAGCTCCATCATCTTCGTGCCTGCAATCACGGCGAACTTCGATTTGTTGTTGGCGAGAAGCGGATTCCAATGGTCTTCTTGCACCTTCCGGCGAAGCAGCGAGAACTTGGTCAAGATGCCTAACGTGAACTGCCTCGCAATCTGCTCGTGGCTATCCGAAGCCTCAGCAACCATGTTCTCCACAACTGCGCTGCTCGATAAATCTTGGCCCTGGGCGCCAGATGTGGCAGCCATAGATAAGTCAACTTCTAAAACAACTTCTTTAGTTGCTGGGAAAGTTTCTTTGTACTCGACGACTTCTTGGAACTCGTCTGCTTCAGCAACTTCATCTCTTGCTGATCCATTCCCCTGCTCCCACTTGTGAGTCTCGGTTCTGGAGGATACGGCCTGCCGTTTGAACTTGATCGTCATGCTTCTCCGACAAACGTGAAGGCCTCAAGCAGGAATCGTACGATTATAGCGACCTTCACAGATCATAGCAAGGGAGTCGAATTGAGAACACTCAAAAACATACGCAGGATTCACAAACATACGCCAAACTCACACATCCTCAAACAAAACAACACGTAGAAATCAGTCCAAACTGCCGACATTTTCCTCATGTCCAACACACAGTCCCGGTCGTGAGCCATTTGAGAAGATAGCAAGCTCTATTTGCTTCTAGAGTAGATTGCATCAAGAGAAGGTCCTATTTGCTTCTACAGTAGAATGCGTCAAGAGAAGGTCCCAATTTACTTCTAGAGTAGAATGCACAAAAGAGAAGTTCCTATTTGCTTTTAGAGTAGAATGCATCAAGAGAAGGTCCTATTCGCTTCTAGACTAGAATGCACCAAAGAGAAACACCTTCTAACGCAAGCATGTGATTCTGGTCGAACGTATTCCTACCGCAAGCATATGGTGTCGGTAGCAAAGTCGATCCTTGAAAGAATTAGAATTTCTCAGTCGGCATCCCCATTCTCGCCAATTCATACCCCTGTCCACACTCCACAATCCTACCCCTGTCCCCAAACCAACCAATAGACTGACTAATCTCCCAAACTGCACCGCAACCAGATCCTAACCCCACCCAAGCACCTCTCCTCTCTTCCCCAAACCCCACACCATACAATCGACCACAAACTTAAGCACAAAACAAGCATCCAGAACTGGAAATGGGCATTGAAGGCGCCGTGAAAGCCAGCGTCGTGCGTCGCCAATGCTCCAGTGGTGAACTTCCCTTGGCTTCGTGACACTGCAGAAACTCGGAGAGCTTGTGGACTAGAGTGCAACTCACGAGCTCACAACTCAAAACTAGAGCTTCAACGCAGAGAAGAAATGCTGGGGAAGTCACGGGACGTCCACATCAAACGCCAGAAACCAGCACCACAAGGCGTCAGTGTGCTCCAGAAGTTGTCTTCTCCATCTCCTCAACAATCAAAGCCCTAATGGATGAGACCATACACAACGTTCATCCATTGCAGCCCCCACCAATGTATCCTAACGGATGAAATCATCCAGACTTTTCATCCGTGACTGCCTCAATTATTTATCCCACTTACTATAGCATGTCACACTATTATGTGTCACTTCAAAACCTACTACTTGGAAGTATCCATAGGATGGGGTATATTATACCGTCTAGTAGAAAGGTCTTTTGGCTACGGTTGCTACACTTTTGGCTACAAACTATTTTATGTGTCACTTCAAAACCGACTACTTGAAAATATCCTAAAGTTCAATACATTACACCACTTAGTAGGAAGGAGGACTTTCGACTACAATTTGCTACAGTTTTTGCTACAACGGTTAGAGTTGGAAACTAGTGAGTTTTATGCTAATAAATACAAATTAAAAGTTGGTTGGAAGTAGTATCTCCATTTGCATTTTTGCTTTTTTCCAATGTGTCCTTTCCTCATGTGCACAAGAATCAACTTTAATTTTTTAGAATCTTAGTTGCACCCCACAATATTAGTTTTTGAGATGCAATATTAATCTTAACATATGCATTATGAACTTAACATTTACATGCTACTCAAAACTTTTATGATGCACAAAATTTTTGGCTAATTCAAAAATCACATCAAGATACTTTACTTTCTTCTTTAATGATATTCATTGAAAATAAGCTACTTGCTTCTATCAAAGCAACAAAAATTTGCTACTTGATTAAATTTCAACTAAAAGAAAATACAAATTTCATGTCAAATTTTGAAGAGAAAATTTAAAAAATTTAAAACTTATAATTTTAATCATTGAAGATTGGAACCCTATAAACTAGTTATTTTAGATGAGTGACTTGCAAGCGATTCAATGATGCTTTCTATCCAATGCATCTTGTATTTGATCCTTCCAACATGACCATTATTGTAAGAGTTGGCCTTAGATACAACCACCTAGACTCTTGATCATTGAATGTGGTTGAAGATTTCTAGACTAAAGAGCATGAGCTAAGTATTCAAACTTCTTTTGTGATTGCAATGGAATTCAAGGGCTACTATTATGTAAGCCTAGGAGTGTGAGCCCATGGGCCTAAAAGACCATATACCTATATTATAAGTATCTATATTATAGGAACCTTCCATAATTATAGTGTAATTATGTTAAATATATCCATATTAAAAGTGTTTATATTATAAGCATCTTCAATGGTTGTAGGATATCTACTTAGATTAATATGCTCAACGCCAATATGCTCGCATTTTTATGCTCACACTAGCATCATTGGATTGAATTCTAAACTTAAGTCATTGTATCATGTCATATGATGTTAAATTGTATAAATTCTTGGCCTTAAATAACCTCTACACTTGACAAAGGTCAAGAAACTAAAATAAACTCAATAGAATTTTACCCTAGAGTTAAAGCATTGGTTGGAAATTGAGTTGAAAAATAATCTTGGTAGGTCACATGCATGTAGAATCAAATATGTACAGTCAATAATAAATAAATTTGTTGACAAAATAATAAATTTGTGTATCTTATAAATTTGTGCTTGATTTTTTTATTGCATATTTGAGGTTGTTTGTGGCACTTGATTTGTTGTGTGTTATGATCTTTGTTTATACAACATCAACTAACTTGTTAGTTTGCTCTTAGTTCAATGGGGGAGGTTATTGCAATGCCTAATTTATAAAAGATTCAATCTTTGTAATGTGTATTACTATGTAATGTTTATTATAGATTACAAATTTTTGAATCATAAAATAATATTTTTGCAAATCTCTAACCTTATTAATATTTTATTTTCACTAATAAAAATAAAATTAGGCCCAATTTGATTCATCTATAAGCTCTTTCAATATTTTAGGAATATTGATATTAAGAACTCAAATAAATTCTCTAAACCACCACTTGTGTTCAATACTCCAAAATTTCATCTCCTTTTGTAAATAACTTCTGATCAAAATGGTTAAGTTACCATATAGAGCACAATTCAAAAAGAACTTAAAATTATCTCCAAAAAAATAATCAAAGAGATTAGGAATTTTGTTCATTTGTCTTAGCCTCACTCATTAATAATTACAAATGAGATCATTCAAAATTTTCATCTATGTCAACCTCATTAACTATCCTATTATTGCATGTCACACTAATTTACGCTTCACATCAAAAACCATCCTTTCAAAACATCCATAGGAGTTGGTGTAGTTCACTATTAGAAATTAAGCCTTTTGATGCAAGTAGCTAGAGTAGGAAAATTTTGCTTTTATTGATATGTAAAGGTACAAAATGTTGCCAAAAACCCCCCCTTCAACTAAATCATCTATTCTATCATCCTTGTCAACCTCAATTATTTGTCTTATTTATTGCATGTTGTACTATTATATGCCTCTCTTCAAACCTACCCCTTTGAAATATCCATAGGATTGGGTATGGTGTGCTAGTAGAAGCAATCTTTGGAAAATTTCTCTAAATATTACAAAATGTCTATTTCAAAGTCTAAGCTTGTGAATACATTCATTATAATTTCTCCTACTTACATCTATCATTTTCTTAGAAATTGAACAAGAAACTAGTTTAAATTGAAACCAATGCAAAAATTTCCCCAAATTCTTTGGCACCTCTAGCTAAAAATGACTCCTTATCCAATTCTTCCATTCGTTCTTGATATGTTTTTTACAAAGAGTTTTCAAAAAAAAAAATAAAGTACCTCTAAGACCAAATGTGTGACTATAGTGATTAGTGAAAGTTAGTATTATGTAGATGATGTGGGATATTCTTTGCACCCAAAGGAGAGTTTGTGCATAAATGATATTCTTCGCATTCTTTTTGTAGCCATAGTTGGTTTAGTCTTTTGACTCATTCTAGCAAGCTTGATGTGAGGTCAAAAGTTATCCCTTAGATCACAAACGAATAAGTTCTATGGTTCTTACACATGTATTTGTTAGTGTTTGTAAATTGTTTTGCCTTTAAGTCTTAATTCAAAATCTATCCATATTCTCTTTTAAGCTTTATTTTCTTATTCAAAGATACTGATAAATAATAAATAAATTAAAATTAAAATTAATAATAATAATAATAATGAATCTAGAGTTTATTCTGCTATCAAACCATTCAAAAGATGTCTCTTAGATTCGTTGTGCAAAGCAATCAAGTATATATGCTATCTTAGAAACCAACCTGTTGGATTTGTTTTGCCTAGCTTGTTTTGTGGATGTGTCCTATCCAATGATCACTAAAACTCGTAGAGATGGCTCTATGAGTCCAAAATTTAGCTTATAATACAATTAAAACAAGTGCACCTTATACACTAGCCATAATGGAGATCAGTACAAATTTTGAATTGAGATTAGAGCAATAGACTTTGATACATTGAGATCTAATGTATAAGGATTTGGAATTTTAAAGAGTTCAATACAAAATAGTTGTTTGTAATGAATTGCAATTAGCTTAAGGATAATTAATATTCAATATCAGTGCTAACAATGCAAAAAAAAGATCATTACCTTGAAGCTTGAATAAAGTGTGACATTAGAGATTAGGTGGTGAGTTTTTTGGTATCATCTCTTCATTGGTCGACTTTGGATAAGATGGAGTTTGAAAATCTAATGTCCTATGTTGGAAAGATTTGTAGTTGCCTCTCCAAGGAAACAAGATATGATGTACTTTTAAGCTCACCAATGCTATGAGATTTCAAAATTGCTATGGAGAATCAAAGATGGTATTGAAATGATTGAATTTGATTGGATTTTGGGAATCCACAATTTTGACTAAGAAAAACTAGAGGATGCTACTATGAAGAGAGGCAAATTTAATGATTGTATTAATAAACATACTAATACTAAGAGATGAAGGATAGCTAAAGAGTTTTAAAGATCAATTGTAAATGAGTATTGAACCTTCTATTAGATGGTTCCTAAAAAATTATTTAAAGAATGAACTTCCAAACAACATCTAAAGCAAGTGGAAGAAGGTCAACAAAAAATTTAGTTGCTACATCTAGAGAAAGCCTAGGAATCTCTACTTAGAGACATCACCTCCTTGTCTCATGTAGGCCTTTTGTGACATCTCACCAAAAGAAGGAACATCTCTTTCTAAGATTTATTGAGGGATTTTACTAAAAGTTGCCATGGACATCTTATTAGTTGGGTTGTTTTCTTTATTGACAAATCATAACCTTTGTACAATAGAAATGTGAATAACATTTTACAAATTATAATCTTGGCTTGCATTGAATTACGGTTTACAAAGTTTAGAAAGATTATTTATTAACTAAATCATCACTAAAACTATCAGAAATTGGTAGATAAGGACTTTTGTAATGATTTTTAGATTGTTAAAGCCAAACAATAAATATATAGCTAATCAATTAGGAAAAAAATTCATTAATTAGTTGTGTATTTAGCTCAATTATCTATATTATCCAATTAATTATTACAAGCAAATTAAAAAAAACTCATTATCCAAAGTAAAATGGAGATTTGACCAAGAAACAACCATTGTAGGATATTGGACTCCCAAGGATTTTTGTCTACTATAAATATCCACTCTAAAAACCAGTCACTAAATTTGGTGGCTCTATAATTCAATAGTATTTTGACAATCTTGTGAAGTGAAAAAATGCAAATGGTTGTGCAAATTTAAAGTTCACAATGAATTAGTTACAAGCTTATAAAAATAAAGTTACAAGACATCTAGAAAGTGACCTATTTAGTATAGAATCCATTTTATGTACACTAAGAGAGGATATTCATGGTTTTAAAGTATTTACCAAAGAAGATGTCAAACATAAGAAATTTTATATAAAAAATTTACAACCTTACATTTTTAAAGAAAGTATTTAAATTTACTCATTACCAAAAGACTACCACTGACTATATATTATTGTTGCCCTTTTAATAATGACCATTGTGAATATTCCATTGTATATTTTAATGCAATTACTATGAACAAAAATTATTCTAAAGATCGTAGGCTTTGAAACTCAAGTGAAATGATGATATCTTTACTTAGTAGATAATGATATTTCAATTTATAGAATAATTAGACACCACCAACTTTCCCACAATTATAGTAGTTGCATGCAAAAATATATTGTAATTTATTTTCTATCCAATAGTATACTTCAAGATTCTATATTGGATTGTTTGATTTTGAAACAATGAGCCTCTCATCATGATCATCACCCATGCAACAATGTAGTTCATTTTCCATTCAATGTATAGTATGGTTTAAGATTTTATATAGATTTGTTTCATTCTAAAACCAAAATTGAGCATCCCATTATGATGACCAACCATGCAATTATGTACTTCATTTTCCATTACATAGCATGGCTTAAGAACTTAGATAGGTCTATTCAATATGAAATGACAAATCTATCATCATCATGGTCAACCATGCAACAATGTAGTTCATTTTTCATCCAAAATCTTATTTAAGATTCTATATAGGCCTATTTGTTTGTAAAACCACAAGCATGTCATGATAATCATCAACTATGCAACTACCTAGTTCATTTTCTATATCATGGTCATCAGACATGCAACTGTGTATTTTATTTTCCATCCAATAGTGTTCTACATATGATTGTATAATTTCAAATGACAAGCCTATCATCTTGTTCTTTGTTTGTGAGCAACATGTAATTTTCATTAAATTAGACAAATATGTATAGTATAGTACAATTGATATTTGTAAGAATTGCCTATTATATTTTGATTTTTTGGCCTTAGACATTTCTGTATTGCCTAATTAGTTATTCAAATATCAAAATTTTAAGAAAAAACTTGATTTTTTAGTAGGAATGTGTATTTCAAATTTTATGTTAGAAAAACATGCTTGTTTGCATACATTTTGGAAGATTAGATGAGAATGCTTGGCATAAAATAATGCCAAAAAATTCATATTTGTTTGAATAATTAAAAAAAAAAAGAATAAAGGATAGATAAGATGCTAAAATAGAAAAAAAAATTCTAGATTTCTAATTGCTTTGACAAAAAATTGATTAATGTTAATCACAAAGTAAATAATGTCTTTGGTAGCAAGGACTACCCTATATTTGTTTGCCTTTAATTTGAAATATTTAAAATAATAAGAACGAGAATAAACTTTATATGTTATTTTTTTATTCATTGTCTATAAGACAATATTCCTTATAGTTTGTATCTCAATAATAGTAGTGGAACAATTCAAAATATTTGGAGTAAATATTAATCTATCTACTCAAATGAAATTCACCTTTTTAACTAACTACTTCCTTTGTCCTAAAATAAATGCAATTTTTCCTTGAAATGGATAGATTAACTTGTGAATTACTCCATTAAATTTACTTTAAATTTTATTTATTTTTGTTAAATTGTAGCTTCTAGTAACCCCCACGAGGTGTGAAATAGTAGAAGTCAAGAGTAAAGCAATGCATGTTTCAAAATTGAAAATTTCCCTCCATTTTTGGAACTGCTTTAGTGCTATTAATTTAAATCATTTTCCAACCAATAGTGGTGCAATGAAGTCCAATGATGTCCTTTGTATTCAATTTTGACAATGTCTTGTGATTCAACTCCGTGAAATTTTCAACAAGAGATTAATTAGTCGCAATTTCTATACACTTGTAAGTTGAATTCATCACTTTTGGTTGGTTAGAGGCTATGTTTGATTCCCTCTAAAAGAGTCAAGTTGCTAAATAATCTTTAGAACATGGTGCCTACGGATTCTTTTACTTCCAAGTGTTCAAACTAACTTCAATTGTTGTTGATTATGTTGTAGAGAGTCATTCTGAATATAATTTGGGACAAATATATTTGGAAACCCTGGATTTATTTCAGGACAAAGGAAGTACTTTGAAATGGTAATATAAAAATTCCTTATAATATTGAAATACTAGAAGGCATATCATGGGATAAAACCTTGTAATTATGTCCATCAAACATAATGATGAAGAGTTATCCAACACATTCATGTAAGAATTTGAGAGTATTATGTCTACTAGAGTATTCACAAATTTGCAAAAAAAGCCCGCCAAAGGATCTCTAATTATTTGTGGATCACGTTTTAGTATTGAATTTCCAAATAGAAAAATTCACTCTTCCACAAATGGTTTTGTCATATATATAATTAATGCTTAGGACATATTATATTGGACATTTGTCACATTCATTTACTATTTTCATCTAATAAGAAGTAAAAAGTTTCTTATAAGGCAAATTGGACATTGCCAAATTTAAGTGTGAAATGAATTTTATATTCTATATTTCACTAGAAAATATGATAAAATGTAATTTAAAAATTCAAACCTAATTTAAAAAAATATTGTTAGCAAAGTTTGCTCAATAAATAGAATGTTAATAATTAATTAAAATTTAGACTCTGGATAATGCAATGAGCATGGAAAAAATTGATTCATTTGATAACTATTATGAGCTTTTTAGTCCGCTAGAGGACAAAAGATTGCAAGTTTAACTCTCATAACTATATAAATTAATGGTACTATTGAAAGCTTGTCTAAATAGTAAAAATTATTTTTAAATTAGTCTAATTCCATTTTTCAACATCAATTAATGTACATCAAGAAACAAAATTTGAAAGTTTACATTTTAAACCCAAAAATCATATAAATTTTATCATTAATTATTTTTCAAAATGTTCTAAAACTTTAATTTATCAATTTCAAAAATTTTGGGCCAGAAAAAAATTCATGTCCGTTGCAAACTATATGCTCAATTTTTTTGAGAGTATACAAAAATTATAAACTTTGCTAAAGAATTTTATAATAATCACAATAATGAAATATTATATTACATTTTAAAAGTAAATAGGGAAACCTACCACTGTTTGCATCTTAGAAGATTAAATATAGTAGCCAATGATTTCATATTGCACACTTATAGATTTAATTGACATTTTGTAAAAACACTTTTATTATTTCAAAGAGTAACCATTCAAAAAAATACATCCAACAATCAAATTTGCTAATTGTCACATCATTTAGAATGGGTCATCAAATGTACTCTTTAGATAATAAATTACAAGCAAACAAATTTTTTTATAGATTTGTATATCCAAAGTTAAGATGCTTTTAAGGTTAAGAAAAAAAATGATTGTTCACTTGAAGTTTATAATTAGTAGGTGCTTGGTAGAAAATTTTTAATATTGGAATTCCATGTTTAAAAAAAAAGAAGTAACGAGTGTCAATTAAAAAGAATAGGAAAAATATTGGAATTCTATATTAGAATTTGGAGTTAGTCACCAATACTAAGTACTTTGGGTGAGTTGATTAGGTATGATAAGCTAGTAGTTAGATGTGATTAGTTGTAGCCAATGATTATGTATATCTAGTGATGAGCTAATTAATGGTTGGGTATTGTGAACCATCAAGAAGGTGAGATCAGTCATTAAGTAGGTATGACGAGCCATCAAGTTGGTTTTAGGTCTCAATGGGTTGGTACGGGCTACCAATGAATTTTCATTCGGTACCAACTTTTTGCTATTTGCTGTCCAAGTCCTACTTGTTGGAGTTCAACCTAGAGCATTGATAGTATTGAATTTCAACTCATTGGCATTACCCCCATTTTTTAACTTTTTGAGGAAAGTGCCAAGATGCCGATTACATAAAATTTGGTAAAATATTGTATTCAGTCTACATTCATTCATTTTTTGGAGCTCAATCTAGAACACTCTTGGTATTGAACTTCAACTTGTTTGCATCACCTCTTTTTTTTACTTTCCAAGAAAGTGTTGGGATGGTAATCATGCAATCATTTAAAATTTGGTAAAGTATTGTATTTCTACATTCATCCATCTATTGGACCAAAAAATATTTTCCAATTATATTCATACACTTTTCATCTAAATTTAACAACTTCATCCACATTTTTAATAAAAATGAAATTTTTTTGACAAAAGTTATCATATATATTGAAATAATACAATTTGGCCCCACGGTGCCAAGGAAAAAAGGCTTGGTTGGCATTTGACTTTGAGTCATTAATGCTTCTATCTAAGTAGACATGGCAAATAAGAAATGTACTATGAGTGGACAAAATGTATCTATATGTGTCTAATGGACAAAGAACTTGACACAAATGCAAAACTTAACAACCTTGCAAATTAGGACTCTTTAATCCGGAAAGATCTAAAAGACGCCATATCTATAGTCTTGTATTTTATTCTTAGAATATTTACTAAAATATGATAGTATATATAGCTTGTTAAAATGAAAATTCAACAATTGACTTCTTTCATTTGGAGATTCTTTTTATATTTGGATTTTATCATGTTAATTTCACCTGGAAGTTACATTGTTGGTGTGGTTGATGGATAAGGAACATTTCAAGTTATTAAGTGTTATTTCAAGTGGTGAGCCTACTTCTGCATTGAAAGATTGAGATCTTTGCAAAGTAGCTTCAAGATTGTTGCTACAACTTGGTATCATAGCCATGTTTCAATGTAAAATTATTGTTCATTGTTGCATGCATTTCCAAAGCAATAACAAATTTAGGTCTAAAAAAATCTAGCTAGAATGTGTGAGATTTTGAGCATCACATTGCTAGACATTCCATAGACAATTGAAATTTGTCACTAAAAATCTTGCAATTAATTCTTACTACAAGAATAGAACCTATGACCTTTTACATAGTCACACTTCAAATTCCTTCATTCTCTATCCTCCTTTTTGTCATTCTATATTGTATGAATGAAATTCAGAATTCCATTGATAAAAGATAAAACCAAGTTTGTGTTCTTAATATTCAATCATAGGAATTTGATTTTTTCTTGTGAAAGTTTGAAACTCTTGGTGAATTTTCAAAGAACTTAAAGTGGAGGCACCAATAACCAACTACGCCTACTTAATACCCAACCTAGCTAGAAGGTGTGCTATTTCCAACCTTAGACTGGATTTGTTGGATCTCAAGCTTGAATTTTTTTTTGGTCCTTTTCAAGTTTGGGACTAATAAGGTTATAACTCATTACCTATAGTACTGAGAAAATAAGAAAGTAAGCAAGAAAGTATTGTCTTGAATGATTGGAATTGAAAGACTCTAGACATTGCTTATGGGCCTGAAGAGTTCTTTTGCCTCCCAAAATGCATTGTAATTTCAATTTTTGGAATATAAATTTGAAAATTTAGCAATCCCCATATTTCCTATCTTCCTACATGAAAAAAATATGCACCAACTCATACTATGCAAAATTTGCTCCCAAATTGCTTAAATGATTAGTTATTGGTGCCTTTACCTTATAGTTAAGAGAAATGGATATTGAATGTCAAATCAAGTTTAACTCTTTAGTGACCAGTTGACCACTTTTTGGTTAAATTTTGGATTCTTTGTCTTTTACAACCTTAAATACAAGGTATTTGAAAAACTCAAAGGATAATGCAAATAGAAATTTAGCATGCACTCCAAACAAATTCAGTTTCCGAGAATTCAGTGCAATAACAAGGTAGCTATACTTGTTCAAAGACAAGAGGGTTGACTTGAGTCATACCTTCTAAGTTGCATATATATTCAACAAATCATGTGATTCTATTTGAAATTGACACTTAAGAACAATAGAAACGTTGCCCAGCAATCCCATGAATTGTGGAGGCATGTTTCAAAAGTTATGGGCAATAATGTATTATGTTGCTTCAACTGAAGGCTACTTTGTTGCATTGCACTTTGAAGATCATTCACAACAAATTGCACCGTTAGATCATGTTCACTTTTTGTTCTTTTCACAGATAAAGCCTACAACATCAATTCCTACTGTTTGATTTGGGATTACTTCCTTGGAGTAGTGATGAAACTTCCCTTTTCCAAATTTTTATTCAAAAACTTCACTCGCCCCCCAAATCAACCACGGTTACTAAAGAGTTAAGATCTAAAAACCATTAGCAAACTGGCATCAACTTTGGGCAGTGACACATCTCAACTATGGAATGTCTTCTGATGAGCTGCCATTGTTCAGAAAAGGTCTTTCTATTAGCAGTCACAATTAAAGCTCACCTCTGTGAAATACAGTCAGCAATTCAGGGCATATATAAACTGTCACAGGCCATAGTAGAATTGTAAATGCCAGTATCATAAAATTGAAATGCCAGGGAGTTTGAAGTAACTCGCAAAGTTCCAACCAACTCTACAATTCTCGTGTCACGTTATTAACTTGACAAGCTGCAAATCAAAAGCACTTGCCTTGTGTAATGAATTCAGATTTTCTCTGTGTAAAATGCCTTGTGTGTGTGCCACAAACACTAAGCTGCCAGGAATAAGATAAATAGGATTCTTGCATGGGAAATACATTCACTCAACAATTCTCGGCAGACAATCAACAAATGAATGAACAAAATTAAGTAGACAAGATCGAGTTTTTATTATTCCAGAATACGGCACACACAAGTACCCACACTCCCGCGAAGAACGGCTACTATCAAAACATCATGTCTCAGCTAGCTAGAGCTTCCTAACCAACAACTCAAAGTAGCACTGACACTAATCTCCACCCGCTTATTAATTATCCTCCTGCTGTTCAACGTCTCCACCGACATTGATTTATTGACAACTCACATCCACACTCAGAAGGAGATCGATGGCTGCTAGCTAGCAAATTGAAAGCGAAAACAGAACCCCGTCCTGTTGCTAGCTAATGAAGAGGAGATTCTTCAGCAAATACAAATCGTTCAATCAACAAGCTCTAGCTTTGCTTGCTGTTGCAGCCGTCGGCAACAGTCTTATTGATTCCCAACTGGACATTCAAGACAACCCATGTCATCTTTACAAAACTAAACATCTATCCGTCACTCTCGATCATCACAATGCAACCACCACCAATTTGAAATTGGAGTCTAAGAAAAATCAGACTAAGCACGGTCGATCTCTTGCACACCATGTCCCCTGGCTGTCACCCGCAGTACAATCACACCTGTGCTTCCAACTCTTCGACCTCGATCCGTGTTTAATGATTTCTGATCTCACAGACTCCTTTTATTGTGTTTTAAGTTTTTGTGTTTTGAGTTTTTTTGGTGTGATTTGGTGTGTGAAAGAGAGGTTGTTTAGTTGGCCGGGGCCCATATCAAGCTGTCGGTGACCCAGTGGCAGGCTTGCGCTGCCTCGGGATTGTTGCTGTTGTTGTTGTTGTTGCTGCTGTTTTCGGTGGCCATGGTGCCTGCGGCGTGGACGGCGTTTTCATGGCACGCGGCGACCTCGCTGATGCGGGATCCGTCGTTGCGAGACTGCATCTCCACTTGGAAGATGCGCATGCCGCTGGTCTTGCTGGTGTCGTGGCACTCGAAGACGGCGTAAGGGAAAACGCTGTTGCGGCACACCACGGCGCGGTCGTACTGCTTGGTGTCCAGGACCTTCCAGCTGCTGCTGGCCTTGGCCTTGTTGGTGCCGCGGGACTCGCCGGCACCTGCACAGGGGCGAGGGCAGACGTAGCCTGAATGCGATGAGTCGTCGGACTCTAGATCAATACATGGCTCTACAAAAGGAAAAAATAAATCTAAAAAAGCTCACGAATTAAAGAAGACGCTAGAAAATGAATGCAACAAGAAGAGACCTCCGAAGATTTACATGTCTAGAGTTAGACATGAATAGAGAGAGACTTGCACATAGATTGAAATATTTTGGAATAAGACATGGTTTGGGGAATTGCTTACAAGTATCTGATGTATTGGTTGAGGCATGTACAAGCGAAAGCAGTAACAACTAAGGTTAGGTGAACACAAACGATATATATTAAATCTAGAGAGAGACTTGAATATGGGTTGAAGTATTTGCAATGAGATGGACATGGTTTGGGGAATTCCGTGACATTGCGTTGAATTGCTTATTTAAAAGTATCTGAAGTATGAGTTGAGGCATGTAGAAGAGAGAGCAATAACGATTCAAGTGAACTCTGAAGATATAAAGTCGAGAGAGATTTGCATAAAGAGAGGATTGCAGATGGGTTATATAATTCTGGCATGGCAAAATGAGAAGATTCGGATTTGGGATTTAATTAGGGTTTACCGGGGATGGAGCTGGAGCGCTGGAGGGCGACAATGCGCTTGTCCTGCGGTAAGCTGGAGCTGACGAACGTCTTCATGCCCTCCAACGAGGTCACGCACTTGCGGATCTCCTTGCCCTGCTGCTCCTGCGCTTCGCACTGGCCCACGGTGCGCGACATCATGATCGCCAAGTTGGAGTCTTGGGGAATGCTCAGCTTCTCGAAAAGCTCCGGCAAATGGGCACTGCACACAAAACAAATCGTTAATTGCAGAATAGATTATTAAAACACTCAATCACTCCACTCAGCGAAAATCTCAAAATTTTCTGGACACACCCATGAATCCCAACATAGGGTTCAAGACTGGCCATGCACTACTAATACACATCTGCTGTTAATTTCCATGCATCAACCTCACCCAACCCGTGAAATTGCGCTCTACATTAAGCAATTCGTGTTCACATTGTAAGAAATTAAAGCTGGTTTAGTATCCGATCCTTCAAAACATTACACTTTATCCACGTACAATAATTTATTGAGTCAACTTAGAATTCAAAAAACTTTAATTCTTGTATGATTGACCCATTTTGAGTCATTAAGTCACTGAAAAAAACGACTTGTGATGAAGGCCGGGGAAGCATGCGCGCAGCTGTTCTTTAATGGAAGTTTGAAGCACATCACTTTAAGAATAAAGGATTCATAAAGTAACATGATTCTGGAACCATGCATTTTTCCTGAAGTCAAAATGTTTAAGAGTCGACCAATCATCAATTATAGTGTTAATAAGTTCCCAACACAATTTAGATTAGATAATTTGCTAAACCATTTAAAACTTGGGATGTACGGTCAAAGGCAAAGATATATTAATTATTGTACCTGGATCATGTTGCTATGAATCTGTGGTACGTACCTTCTGAAGGGCATCTTCTCCGCAAGAGCCTGCGGCAAGAACGACGCCGTCGGGTACGAATCCTGAAGACTCAACGGCACCTCGATCTCTCGGCCCTGGACGATGTCCTTCCTGTCAAACTGCATGGCGCGCGTGGCGTCCACGAGGTCCCTCGTGCGCTGGAGCAGCTCCTGGTCGACCAACCTGCTTTTGGAGATGCGGAGCGTGGGGTCCACGATGGCCATGTCGGCGCTGCACTGCAGCTGAGCCTCCTGGCAAAACTCCGCGCTGTGGAAGCCCAGCGTGTTGTCGTTGATCTGCGTCAAGTACTTGGCGGTGCGGTCGGCGTCCAGTGGGGAGGCGCGGAGGAGGAGCGAGTCCTGGCTGGTGGGGATGGTGAGGCGCTGGAGACTGCCGGTGTCGGTGTCGTGGACACTACTGTCGCCGTTCCAGCCCTGCTGGAGGGTGACGCTGGGGCGACCGGCGGCCTCGGTCGACAGAACTCCGCCCAACGCCTGCACGTACACCGACAGCGAAGGAAACTTCTCACCGACAGAGCAACACCCGTGATTTGCATTGCAACATTGATTTCATAAAACGAAATAGTAGTGATACATCTTAGCAACAAGTCAACGAGGATATGTACTGTACATCTAGAGATCGACAAGCTAATGTACATGTGCAAATGTCAAAATGGTGTATGGAGAGAGAAAGTCATGCCAGTGATCGATAATTAACTGTCATTCAGCTGAAGCCTGAAGGATCCGAGAATCTGATGCTTACCACGAAGACGAGGATCACTGCGAAGGTGGAGCTGGAAGCCATTTCGGAGACCGAGGTTCTAGCACTCCAAGAGACTGTAACAAAAACAAAAACCCCGCAACTGACACAAGTTAATAACATAATTGTACACAGAAACATTGAAATAATCAATGAATTCTGATTGCAGCCTGCATGCATGGCAACTAACGAAATGAATCGACACAGACAGGATCGATCTGTAGCTGCTCAAGAATTAGAATTCAATGGAAGCTCTCAAACTCATTACAACTGAGACTGCAGGGAATCGAAATCCTTACAATGAAAGATCAGGATTCGGAAGAGTTGGAACAGACAGTTCAATTGGGACCCAAACCGAGAACCCGGAGACAGTGCACACTGAAGGCACTGCTGCAGGCCGGAGGTATATATACGGAGAGAGAGAGAGAGAGTACGGCGGATGAACGTCTGGGTGATTACTTTTGAGAGATTTGGATGAGATGTGGAGGGTATCTTTGTGGAGGAGTTGCGTTTCTTAGATGAAAGAGTTGGATGAAGATTCAACAGCAGTGATGAATGGCGGGGAGGATCATGTGAAGTGGGAGTACTTTACTTACTCATGAATTGAAGGATGAGCTAGCGCTGCCTGGCATGTGAGGAGTGGGTAGTAGATTTATCATCCCTCCTTCACAAGCTTCACCATTGGTGTGGTTCATCATAACTCTCCAAATTCACATGTCGCCACACAATCGATGGCTCCGGAACTGCTTGAGTTCATTAACCGCCCTCCAATATGATCATTTTAAAAAAAAATTATACTTTTTCAACAACCAAAGACAACAATGTTTAATGTGATTCACAGCCAACCAGTTTTATATATTGAACTGAATGGCTTTGCGGAGTTAAGCGGATGTACTACCCAGTGGGTTAATGCTCTCATGTACCCACTGGGGAATTCAATGATCTTTGATTATACGGTACTGTACAAGTGGGATCTCAAGAGTAAATTAAAGAGAATATCTCAAAGAATTAGAATCATAGCTCACGGACAGGAATGCAAGGATATCTATTTATGATCGTGTTTGTTGAAATATCGTGTCTCCGATTTCCAAATTTTTACTTTTATTTTTATTTTTCAAAGAGACGGTGATAGTTGCATTAAAAAACACAGAGAGAACAGTCAATCAGACGATGGTCCGGTCCGATTTCCAAAACTGGGAGCTCTATAACTAGAGTTCGGTTTAGATTTTAGATTTTAGATTTTAAAAGGGCCATTGATTTCACTATGATATGCCATTTAACGAATACCAGGTTCCTTGTTTTCCAACTAAATTAAAGTCATTGTTCACATTTCAGCTTTCTTCTCTTCCTATTGTAACAAGAAAGAAATACGGCTGAGAGCATCAAGGCGTGGTGCACCATTATTCAGTTCTGCAGGTGATCGAATTTTTCATGATTTTATGTATTCATTCATTACTTTATCAGTTGAATTAATTATACGTGAACTTGAGTTCACTTGGATATTTCAATTAATTGCTCCGAAATGTTTTCCCTGGGAACTCGGTCCTGAGGAAGCTGAAACCCGGCCCCGAGTTGAAATTTGCAGGTAATTGATTTTCCAATTGTGGTAGAATCATACGAAGAAGGCAACTTCCAACTGTTCCAACTGTTCCAACTGTTCCAAGTGCAGGACATCACGACATTTGAGCTCGTATTCAGAGGCTTTGGAAGATCAGCTGACTTGTAAAATGTAAAGAGTTGGTCCGGCACGTTTCATGTCTTCTTTCAATATATGCCACGCAAATTAATAATCTCTAACCAGAGTTACAAATCAGTTATTTTTTCTGTAATCGGCTTCTTTAATTCACACTCAGATCTCTTCAATATCATCCTCTTTAATATCACAATCATCCTCTCCAGCGGCTGGTTTTACAAATGAATTTTCTTCTCTAGCTACTACACTGTGATTACGTTCGTAAGGTAAGAACTACAAAAGTTAGTGACCACACTACATTGACAGAAGAATTCGTGAAGCATCCAGATGAGGGGCACTGCAATCAACTATTAATGACTCCATCAATCCCTGCCTTTGCATTTCTATCGAAAATATTTTGAAAACAATGAACAAGAATCTTTTGTTATGAAAATATCTTGTAATTCCATAAGCCTTTCGCCACAGCTAATCTTTAGTAAAAGCTCACATTTTCAACCATCCAAGGATCCAAAAAGAAATCGAGACCACAATAGTGGCTCACCTAAAGTGCGCAATTTCTAAAAGGTTTAGAAGTCTCTGTCCCAATGTTGCAGACGTTAAGAGGTGACAATTCGACAACTTAATAATCCTATCATTAAATCTACATCTATCCAACACTGATGGTCTTGAACTGGCACAAATGATAGTCCATTCATACAGCTCCCTAACTGATAATTATGCTTCAGATTTCGGACTGAAACTTGGGTGTCGAACCAACTCAAATGAGAAGAAAGTGATTAGGAAGCAACAGTTTTGGTTACAACCATTTTGTAGTAATTAACTTATAGCAAAGGCTATGATAAAGCGGATTTTCAAAAAGTATGTCGATTCCTTTTCTTGTCTACAGGTCCATTGACCGCTAATGCACAAAAAGGTACAATGTCTATTGTGTCGATCATTTATAGAGACTGACACCTTACTAACTTGTCAATCTGGTCTGAGGCTTGCCACGTAGTGGCGATCTGCTGCTAAACACCCTGAATCCTGACAGAGCCTGCGAGTGCCAAAACTAGTTGAAATTCTCACACCAGGTAGCCTCAAAAGTGTCTAGAATCACATCAAAATTAACATGTGTCCATTAACAAGAGGGTGTCTTACCTCGAGAAATGGATGCTGAGCGGGAATCTGATTGAACTTCCTACTGACAATTCCCAACATTCAACGACAAAGAAGCATTGAGGTCCCCAAATGGCACTTATGACGTTGAGTAATGGTCAACAAGAGAAGTAGTAACCTTAGTCGCTTGAAAAGCGATGAAAAAATAGAGAGATCATGCACTACATGTTGTTCAGTTCAATCTTGTGTCACTACTCAATTTAAAAGAGTTGCAAAACAAGTTTGTTCAACTTTGTCCAACATTGAGGATTACAGAGTTCACAACCAAATTGCCACTTGGACATTCGCATTCACCGTGGAATGCATTGCATTCACTGAAGTCTAAACCTCACTCTCAAGAAATTGGGAGTACAAAACAAATGCAACCCTGAGGAGATGCTGTCAAAATGAAAGTACAGGTGCTCTTCAGGTCTGCTCAGACTTCAGCAGACTGGACGGTTATTTCTGGGCCTCATACATCTCCCACACCCGACATTTATCCACGTCTCCTGCACCCAAAAATAGCCATGGAGACGAATCTAAAACATGGCCAGTTGTATACCTATCGAAAACACCACTTCCTAATGAATGGGGAAATATTGAACGCATGTTCAATACACCAGGAATTGAATTTGCTCAAGCTTTGGCTTCCTCCCTGAAAAAATCCACAAAACAAACATCGTTCAGAATGCAATTACTTCTACAATTCACAATACTTAACACGAAATTTCGCATTCAAGAGCAAATTCTGAGGTGAGATCGCACTGAATTGGACGAACCACAGACCTCAACTAGCCAAGAAGTATTTCAATTTCCACTTTCTATTGGGTCGTTTCATTGAGGGTTTACATGACAAGTTATCCAAGTGAATTTTAAGGGCACCAGTTTCGGGAAACTACGTGAGCATTCCAAGACACAACTAAACTGCATTGACAAGATCCTCGTACTGCAAAGATATCATTAACTTACAAAAGTTCCTGGATTGTGTCCCTTAATTTCTTCGAGTCTGCTCCACTGAATCCTGAGACCATCTTGCCTCCCAAGTGGAATTGAAAAGTGGGCTGCCAACCCAAAGCAGAATCTCAGAATGAGTTACCAGACTGAAAAACGACTGAAGCTATCCTTAACAGTTTAAGGTGTTCTAACAAATAAATATCATAAACGGATAAATTCTATAACTGGTTCAAATCTACGGAATCAGAATCACAACATATTACATACCACTGCAGCAATGCCCGCCATTTCAATCGTCTTCTGTAACTCTTGCTGCAAAACCAGATAAGTTTGCGTCATTCCATCTCCTTGTAGCTCCATGGTGAAATGCAATCATATCTTGACACCATTAGGAAGCAAGAAAAAGTACTAGTATGCGAGCGTATAGATGTACCTCATCCAGATCAACTTTCAGAAATTTGACATCCCCGAACTCCTTACTCAAGGCATTTACCACTGGCGATACGTGCCGACCTGTCACAAGTCACATCAAGACTTGACTCTAGTTCCCGCTTAATATAAACACCTTCAAGCCCAGTCAACTACGTAACCCTCGAGCCTCAAAACAAACGTTAGGGTTACTATGTGATACTCATGGCTAATTTGGCAAAATCTAAATCGTTGAAATTTGCCTAAACTTCAAGCATTTAGAGCTAAAGAAACATTTTCATCACAAAAGACATCTTGACTTACAAGGGCCACACCACTTCGCTGTAAAGTAGACCACTGCTAACTTTTTGTCTTCTGCAAAAACATTGTGTAGAATGTCATTGAGCTTAAACGAGAAACCATTGCATGTAAATGGTCAGGTAGATGAGATACTCCATGATAACCTGATTGGGACAAAACAGAAACCATCGATTGTCATTGCTTCTCGAATACTGTACTCTCTCATCATCTGCACCTAATATTACCAAAAAAAATTCCTCTTAAAGAATTTTTTGAGCCGGAACAATCACAGCGTGAAAAAACCATACCAAAAGACATGACTAATCCAATTAAATAACCGTGAGACCACGTGTCCATGGATACACCAGAAGCTTCGAACATCTACCACCAGGTATGAATGGACTAAGCTTGTAACATTAAAGAATATTTTACTAATTCTGATTGCTGCTTTGGATTACTGTACCTTTTGCATCATTCAGCAAGCTCTTGTACTCGTCAGGATGTAACACTTCGTGGACTGCAGACGTTTCGCCTGATCATGTCACAAAAATGCCAACACCGCACCATTGTGAGTGCCTAGCCAAGATTCTATGCATTGGCCAAAAACACACAAGAGTTTACTAAACATGCAAGGATTGTACGATTGAGGTAGAGAGACATGTGTGGGCGTCTCTTTCGCGTCGGTTGAAATGTAAGTGTCATTCAAACACCTAACTTTGTTGGAAATGAGATACTTCTAGGGTCTATCACAGTCAAAGATGCTTCTATGAGATGCATCATATAGATGCAATAGTCATGGTTCTAGGGAAGTCTAGGATTGGGATTGGGATCTTAGTGCTTCGACCTTCAACAACTCATAACTTTTTCAGATGGGATCCGAATAATACATATTTTAGTGCGTTGTAGTCCTAACGAAAATGGGCCAAGACCCACCATCCCATTCTAACACTGGAAACCGCCCAAAAGAGCTGAAAGCCACGTCTCTCCTCAGGGATAAATGCTAACACAAGAATAGCAATTAATAATGCAACGGGTAAGAAGATTCGTCTAAACGAATTCAGATCACTCAACCCTATTTCTGAGATAGCATTTTAAGTAGCCCTAAATTCAGCCACACAACATTGAGAACATCTAGTATAGGGTCTCAAAAACTTTGTTTGGTTTAGGGTTTACGGTAATGCTAGTTCCAAAGACTCAGTGGACATATTGTCGCATAGATGTTAATTCAAACGTGGAATTCAACTGCGCTCAGAATTATCATAGTTTCCTTGCAGAATGATTTGGACACGAGAATCAAACCTAAACAAAATCATAAACATCAATTCAGGATCTCAAAAGCATCGAGCACATTGAATTTAATTCAGGGTTCAGGATTAAGGGTTGTGTAAGTTCCAAAGATTAGGTGGACATACTTCAAAAAGCGGTATTCAGTTACTCTCATATTAACATAATGTTCTTGCAAAATTAATAGGAACAAAAACCAAACCTAAGCGAAATGATAAACATTATTCAGGATCTCAAAAGCATCGAGCAATTTGACTATAATTCAGGGTTTAGGGTTTAGTGCTCTGCAAGTTCCAAAGATTAGGTGGACATTCAGCTACTCTCGTAGATTGAAAAAAGGTGGCATTCGGCTACTCTCAGAATCAACATAATTTCCTTACAGAATGATTTGGAAACGAGGCTCAAAACTAAAAGAATGTGTTTAACGTTCAGAATATTAAAAAAAATCAGACCTGCATTAGAAGCAAAGTGTCGAAAAGAAGAAGAGGCAGCAGAATACGCCTTCAACAGATCAGACGTCTCCCTCTGGCTCTCCACCCAAGAAGGCGAACAAACTCGTGAGCTCAAAAATGTTGATGACGAAGCCGGAATTGGCCGGGATCGGCAGAGTGAGGAGTACAAAGGCCGACGCAACAAACGCAGAGCCCTGGTTGCCATGATTCTCAATACAAAACCCCAAAGCAAAGACCCTTGTTGCAGAACCTCTCACCCAGAATTGACAATTTCAGAACAAACTTTGAAAATCTGGAAAATCTTTGGGAAATTTTTTCGAGAGGTCGATCAAAATCTGGTTCTAACAAGTTCAGAAATTCCTTGCAAAGTCGAAGCTCCCAATTCAAAGCACAGAATGGCCCAAAAGGTTTACAGAGCATTCCAAGGAGGAGTTCGAGTGGCGAGGTTGAGAACCGGAGGATGTCGCCAGTAGGGTGGGTATTCCATTTTAATGCATTTCCATGTTATCAACTTCCGGTGATATCAATTTATTGGGTTGTTGAATTGCAACAAACAATGTTATTTAGGAACTTGGACCATTAGGGATAGTCACACCTTCTCCGAAAATGAAATTTCTATGAAGAATGAAAGGTTGAGGAGAGAAAAGAGGAGCCAATTAGGAGTTAAAAATCATGAAGAAGATGTAACATCCCTTTTTTGTTGTCTGGAGAACAAAAGTAATGACTTGGAAATCAACATTTGACAAGGAATGTAGGATGGAGGTATAGAATGTGTACATAGTGAGGAATGTATGATGAAGGCACAAAACTTGAGCAATGGGATAGAACAATACCGAAAATGCAATAAACTCGAGTGCAAGAGAATATACTTATATAAATAAATGTCCTTCATGCCCATCATTCACTTCCAGAGGAGAATAATGGATGGATGAGAAGATTTCATAGAAGAAGGATATTTTGCCAACAATAAACAACAATAAGCCAATTTTAAACCACCACATCCCCATTCTCTGAAGAATAGATGTGTAGTGAAGAAAGCGTGACTATCCTTGTTGTTTATCTTCTTAAAGAATCTCCATTGCAAATGAAAGTATACTACTTCATCCAGAAAGAGACTTAGGGGGCTTTTGAAACTTTTCATCCATTTTCTCATAGTCATTTGATTCTTCTTCCATATTTTTCATTTTTTTTTTTCATCATTTTTTTATAGTTCCTTGAATTTTTTTTCAAAGTTAATAGAAATAGGAAGATAGATATGTCATCTAAGTGAGTGAAAAGTCTATTGGCCAAGGATGATTCTACCAACTACACTTCATGGGGATAAATAATGGTAAAAACAAAGAATTCTTTCAATGGTCTTCCAATTGATTAAGGAAAATTATGTATATACAATAAATTGTTCTATTATAAATAGTATGGTACATCAAATATGCACTATTTCAAACAAAGAAACAATTCAATTAACTCCTAAAGGACCAAGGTGCGTTTTTTGGAAACATAATTTTTTAGGGCAAGTGCATGTGAGCAGAGATTTCTATATTTTTGGCCCAAATTTTAATAGAAGGTGTGAACAAGGAATATCTTTCATGTGCATAAATTTCAAGAAATTTAGAAATATGAGTCAAAAGTTATGGCCTAATATGTAGTTTTTTTTCAACTCGGGCAATCTGGGCAGATCTGAAAAAATCACTTTTTTCAAAAATAAAAATTTGAAATTAATTTTCTAGATTTATACATACATAGAAAGCTTTAAATCATTCCATTTTGATCAATGAGGCAAAAGATTTGAGGTATTTTAGTTTGCAGGCGATTATGGACTTTCTACTCCAAAATAAACTTTGAAGTTCTTTATTGAATTCAATTTTCAATATTTTTGAAAAAAATAAAAATATAAGGTGAAGATTGCTTATTACAACATTATAACCATTGGGATTGGAATTTTCAAATCCATAAATAAATTATTAACAATTTAGTGTTTTGATTCATTCTCTACTTCTCTCTACTTCTTTCTACTTAAATTTTTTTTCCTATATGTTGTACAAATCCAAATGATTTGAAATTTTTCAAGCATATAGCCAACTTGCTTTGAAGAATGAATCCAAAGAGTTGCAACTATTTTGAACATTTTTTCATACAAATGTAACCTTGTGAAGTGCAGCTGCCCGGTTTTTTGTAGGGACAAAAAAAGGCTTTTTGTCAATTGAAACACTAATATCTTGCAATCTACAAGGTGGAATTTTCTGAAATTTTTTCCAAATCTTCTTAAATTATCATAATACAGGATCCTATAGTTGGATGTTTCCAAAAAAAATTAAAATTTTTTTGGATACTTGTCCTAAAAATGTCAGTTTTGAAGAGTTTTTGGTGAAAACATAGTCAAGGAACTTTCAAGGTTAATGTAAGTGAATGTAGCATATGAAAAACCCACTAATATAACATGCATGCATCAACCCAAATATTATTCAACCTCTCAAGTTTGTACACGACTCTTCTAATGTAGTTGAAGTTACATAACAATATTTCAAATGTGATACTAAATGGAATGAATACTTTAGAAATAGATGTTCTATGCATGGAGCTTCATCACTCCTATTTAAGAGATAAATAATATGTTTATTACCCTTTGAGGGCAAAGGATCAGGTCATGATCTTTATGTGAATTGTTCTAAAGTAAGTTTGATTCATTAAATGTATAAAGACTATAATTAATGCCCTTCTTCTGTTTTTACAATAAAAAATAACTAAGAGTGATGAATTTCTAGGTCTTTGAGGTGGGTACACCCAAAAGCACACCCTATCTAAAATTGCCATGATACCTCCATTACTTAATGCTTGTGTACATCTCCAAAATCAATAAGTACATATGTTGAAGAAATAATTTAAGAACATCTATTATAAGCATATAGGAAGGTCAACATCTTTTGTCAAATAATTTTTTTTTTTTCCAAAAAATGAGTTTGGAAGATGCTAAAAATAGAGTTTAAAGCCAATATTTTTTTACCTTCACCATACAAAAAATTTGGTTGTTAAAAAAATTATTTTTCTAAAAATCTTTCATCTATTTTTAGAATTATCTTCAACTAGATTTGCCCTACAACTATTATACCAAAAAAACCTTTAACCCTTCATAACTTCTGCATATGATATCCAAATGTTGCATTCTTTGGTGTGTTAGAACATCCTTTGACTTGCCAATGAGAAAATATGAAGATTTGACCAATCCAATAATATTAAATAGATACAATAGCAAAAAGTGGTAGTTTGGGGGGTACCCGCCTTATTACTACTATATGGTTGTTTGGTTTAATATTTAAATGTTTAAATGACATGATCTTGCAAATCCTTATAAGTTATAGTAGTTTGCTTTAATAGAGACCATTAATGGGATGATCCACTTTTTTCATGGTTTTTTGTTGATGGAAAGATTTTTAGCCCATTTTTTAGAAAAAAAATAATAGATGTAGAATGTAACACAACTCATTTCATATCTTTTAAAGTAATATTCAATTACTTATGAAGTTTTAAAGATTTGTGCCATAGGCACCTATTTGTCGCCCTAGGTCTTCTAAAATCAACCATTCACTTGCAATTTGTAAAGAAATGTGAAGAAACTAAGGATAATGATTGTCTCTTGCAATAAATAATATTTTTTCCTTGATTCCTTCCTTCCTATGGCTAAAAAGGTTTATTTGAGTACCACATACTCATTCTAGAGCTAATTATAGGGGTGATTTGAAGAAGAAGGTTGTTTTTAGAGTACACTACTTTGTGATTTTCTAATGCAAGTTGAAACATTCTTGAAACTCTTTTCTCTTGTCTCAACTCAATCTCTTGATTTTCCACAAAGTAAATCAATGATGTAACTCTTGACTAATAAAAATTCAATCTATTTAATCTCTAAAGCTCCATAACTATATTTTCATTGAAAATGCTCATAAATTGCCATTTTTAGTGTATGTACTAAATTTTAGACACATGTAATTGTAGAATCTTGTAGTATGCTAACTTGAAAATATGTAGTCAAATTTTCAAAAAATTTCACCACATGGATTGCAAGATATTAGCATTGAAATTCATTGAAATCATTTTTGGGGCCTTGCAAAAAATAGGGCAACTATACTTTATAAGCTCACTTTTATATGAAAAAATTATCAAAATGGTGGTGCTTCTTTAGGTTATTTTTCTTAGACTAGTTGTCTGCATGCTTTGAAAATTTTCATATCATTTGAAATTGTACAAAATATAGGAAAAAAATAATAAATAAGTAGTAGTAGAGAATGATTCAAAATACTAAATTATTAAGAATTTAATTATAGAATTGAAAAATGTCAATTCCAATGGTTGAAATGTTTAAATTTACAATCTACATCTATGATTTGATTTGATTTCAAAAATATTGAAAATTAGGTAAGGTAAAGGATTTCCAAGTTTATTTTAGAGTAGGGAATCCATAATTGCCCCCAAAACAAAACAAAACTCATAACACTTGACTCATTAATCAAAATGGAATGATTCAAAGCTTTCTATAAATATATAATTCTAGAAAACTAATTTCAAATTTTTGTTTTTGAAAAAATGATTTTTTATGATATGCCCAAATTGTCTAATTACAAAACAAGTAACATATTAGGTTGTAATTTTTTACTTATATTTCCAAATGTCATGAAATTTAGTGCATATGAAAGATATTCCTTGTCCCCACCTTCTATTAAAATTTGGACCAAAAATATGAAAATCTCTGGTCACACACACCTACCCAAAATTTTTATGTAGCCAAAAAATGCAACTTGGTTCTTTAGGGATTAATCCAACTCCTATACTATAATTTGCTCTAAAAGTGCCCATGATACATTTTTCTTTCTCCCTTGTACTAACAATGTACATTTGAGGAAGTAGTTGCTTTTAGTGGTTGCTGCGTTTCAACTTCGAAAATTCGTAACTAATTCCACTAAAGTCCAAAAAATATGAAACAACTTGGGTTAAATGCCAATTTCATTTTTCTTCCTATGAAAGTTTACTGAAAATTATTTCAAGGAGTTTAGCTTCCCCCAAAAGGTAATCAGCTCTTGAATGGGCGCTTTAAGAGCAGACTACGTAACCATTACTTCCTGTGATTCGGCAGAAGTAGTTGAACTTGAGCCTTGACGAAGATTGGTGGCTACTTTTGTTCCATGTGTGACACGTCTTCATTCACTAATAATTTACAAAGAGTTTTGTTCCAATTGATGCGAAATTTGAAACCTATTTTAATTATATCGTGATTTCAAAGACGGCATAGTTCATTTTAAAATTTTTTAAAAATTATTTGAGTTTAATGAGCCAAAGGAGGATCCAACTAGAATTCTCACATGACTCATAGCATCAATTCACTGGGTGGGTACATCCAAAATTGCACCCTACCTAAAATTGTCATTGTCACTCTATGTATATAGGATGACGACCCATTTCTGACCGCTTAAGGAATTCAGCATAGCTACACTCACGGTGTATTCAGAGAAATATTTTTCCCATGTCAACAAATTGATTTAAAGAGGATTAAAAAAAAATTACATTTTTTGGGTCAAAATTGAAATTACAGCAAATTTTTTTCCCTCAAATTTTGTAAAACCTATTCTTGTGACGTAGGCTGCTGTAATTCTGACCACAAGCTGGTTACGAAATTGATGTAAATGATAATTATGACTTTCAATGTACATGCTGTGATCATTCTATGCTTCAATGTATAGTACTTGGACATTTTTGTAGCTCTTAGAAATTATGTAGTAGGTGAACTGTAATATAAACACATGTAAGTGTAATATGAACATAGCTATGATTAGAAATTGAGCAACCTATTCTGTGTAAATGAGGTAGAAGGGGGGGGGGGGGGGGGGGATGGGTCGTCTACTCTAGTACATCCAAATTCAATATGCATATTAGTAAAAGTGACAATTTGGGGGTATCCACCTTACCACAATGTAGGATATTTTATGCACATTTCAAGTAGGAAGGTTTTTAGTATTGATGATTTTCATGTAACCTTTCACCAAAATTTTCTTTAAAATCTATTATAAATACATGTTTCAAAACATTTTTTTTATTAGAAATACATGTCATTACTAAAAATCTTCCTACTTTGACTATGCTCAAAGCCCCTTCATATTGTAGCACTTGTCATTCTTGGATTATCTAATACTGGAGTGTATAACAAGTGCCATTTGTTTTGGTGGTGGTCATTTTGGTTCATTTATATAAAAGACTCACTTCTATCAATTTAATGAAATTCATGAGATTTTAGGTGCCAATACTTGTGACATTCATTTACACAAAAATGAGGATTAGTATAACCCCCAAATCACCCCTTGCCTAAAATTGTCATCATCATTATATGTACATCGTTCTCCAAAATCAATATGTATGTATGTTGAAGAAATGATTCAAAGAACATCTACCAAAAAAACTTTGATGCTTCACAACTTTTGCATACGATATTCAAATGTCAAACAAGAAAATTTAAAAATTTGGTCATTCTATTGATAGTAACTAGGCCCAGTAGCAAAAGGTCGTGGTTTGGGAGGTACCCACCAATTAGATATATGTTTCAGGTACTCATGTGTCTTGTTTCATGATACTCATGTCAAAGTTATGAAATTCTACTAATTTCATGAATTGCCATAATTGATAGTGACCAACCACTCATAATGATAATTGCATAGAAGATAGTTTGCTCTTAAAGCAACCATATTCCAAATGCGTCCTCTATCTAGGACTAACTGACATGTTCCTCAAAAAACATATATATTCCATTAATTGATGAATTGGGAAGGCTTAAATGGTCACTTTAAGAGGAGACTATCTGACTTCCACTTGCTTCGACAGCACTCTCTCAAAAGCAAAGTCAAAAATTATATGCTATTGATCTGTTGCCGCAATTACTTAATGCACGCGTTGACTGAGGATATCTATCGAAACTCAGGCACCACTTTGAGGGCCAAGAGTAACTTAAAGTTCAAGGAATCATGCGAAGCAATTTCTGAAGCCTCCAAAGGCCAAGGTCAGAGTCGGTTATAACTGCCCTGATGTCTTGGGAAACCCGGCTTTTGCCAATCCATGCCAATCTCATCCACGACAGGGATCGGAGAAGATGAGTACGTGGGAATCAGTTGAGATCACTCCATTGTTCTGCGAAACATTTTACTTACAATTTCATGCTCTAACTGCGTCTCTTGCAAGCACACACTCTCAGAAAACCTGGACCTCTTTGAATTGCACTCCGTTAATTTCTGAGAGTCGAAGCTGCTCTGGGAGTATAATTTCGGAAGGAAAAAAACATGAGGAAATCCACTGAGCATCCGGGGAAGCTTAGGGTATGGCTGGTGAAAACTTCCTTTGCAAAAACGATCGAAAAGAATTATTCATAGAGTTTATCCATTGGTGTGGAATTTGTAGACTGAAGGTGGATTTTTTTGGTTTGTTTCTGTGAGTTTGTTACGTTTTCCTTTTGTGAAATTGTTGGGCATTGTTCAGGTACTTCACCAGGGAGACGACGATGAAATGGCCACACTGGGAGTGCAGAAGCTGCAGCTGAGTGAGTGCTTGGACAAAATGTCGTCCGAAATTACAAACCTGCGGAACACCATCGTCTGCAAGGACAAGCAGAAAGAGAATCTGCAGAGAGCGCTTGAAGACGGGGCTGCTCTGGAGAAGTCCATGCATGACGAACTGGAGCACCAGCAGCACCGGGCTGAAGAGCTTGAAGCCGAAGTGGAAAGACTGCAGGTCAGGATTATTTTTTTCATTTCATTTTTTTTCAATTAAGAAAATAAATGGTTTCTCGCTGTGTTGGCTTCAAGAAATTTGGTTGAGACTACCCATTCCTGCAAATTTTCCACATTTTTCTGTTATTTTTGGAGCGTGTAATTCATTTTCTGATGATTTTCAACAACTATTCAATGAATTTTCTACGAAATCTAGCTGCATAACCGCATTTCCCTCCATGAGTCTCCTATAGACTTACCGCTGGATCAACAAAATTGTTGAAATCTTGAAGACATTAGCTACACGAAAGAGTAATTCATTGCACAATGAGACTTCATCTACGTGATGTATAATTTGCAGACACTATAGTCAGCATAATCTTACCTCTGGCCCTCTCATTGGAGTCCCAAAACATGACTAACAAATTTTGAAGTAATCAGTGGATAAATGAGCTACAGTCATCGTCACTGTGACAAGCACGCATAATGTTCCAGAATGTTTTCGAGAAAACCATATTAAAGTGGTCTGAGTGCATATTCATCATTAAAAATTTGTTATAAAATCTGTAGAGCTCTAGCCGGGCTAGGCAAGTATGCAATTTGAAACCTCATCAGTGTATGAGAGGTTGGCTGGAAGTCAAATAGAAGAATGCAATAACTTTGTGCAGAAAATACTTCAGACGAAAAATGCTGAAGGTTATGCAGGAGACGCGAGCAGCACTGTGGAAATGCAAAACTTGAGGCAAGCTCTCCACGACCACCGCGCCCAACTAGCGGAGAAAACCAACCAAATCGATTCGTACAAACAGGTAGGTGAGTACCTGGAGTTAGTTCATAACCAATGGCAGAAAATACTGAAAACTGTAGGGACCTAATGGTGTTGTTGTACAATATGTTCCCGTTACCAATTTCAGCTTCTCTAATCACAAACTTGGTTTTCCTTCTTAACAAAACAGTGGAGTAATCAGTCTGAAGCATGATTTGTTTAAACGTTTAAGATTATTGATCTTCGAATTATTGATCTTTTTGTCTACTGTAACCAGAACCACTTCCACTGAGTAGGAAAAAATTCTATCTGTGGTTTGAGTGGTTACAACCTTTCCACTTTGAAATTGCTTAAGTATTTCACGCACAAAGATAAAAATTCGATCTCTCCAAATTCAGCTCTTGTACTCCAAGCTCTCTCTTAAAGAATAGATGGATCTCACAAAACTCACACTCCTATTTATGTGAAAATACTTCAAGTAGTGATGCAAATTAGGTTCCACTGCATTAAATCTTCTTGAAACCCAATTATGCTACAATTCAGGTGCTGAGAAACACGGCAGAGAAGCTGGAGGGATCAGTGTCTGATGAGTCCAGTGAGAAACTTACCAATGCATTCGAAATAGCGGGATCACTGCGTAAACTGCTGCAAGAGCGTGACAGACAATTTGCTAGCCTGGAAAATACATGCCAGGTACGAATTTGCAAGACCCCAAGCAAGCTCTTGAATAAGTCTGCAAGTCCGGACGAAAGATTGACAGCTGCTGAGTGGCGCAAAAATATTCATTATCGTGAACCACAGCCTTGATATGAGAATAAAGAGAAAATTCTTTCAAACTCTTTTGAGGTTGATATGCTGCATAAAGAGAGTGTTCATCCTAAGTTTGATGCCAAAATCTAGAGGATAATAGAAAAGAAGTTACATACCTTTCCACAACTATGGGAAGAGACTTTATTTCTACAACAAGGCATTGAGGTTATGATGTAGGCTATCCTGGCTTGCACTAAACTTTTAATTGTGACACAGAGCCGAGAGATGGAATTAGCGGAGGCGCAGCGGAAGCTGGAAACCACTAACAACACCTTGAACATCACTGTGGGATCTCGGGACGCGCGCATCCGAGAGCTGGAGAAAATGCTCCATGCCAAGGAAAGAGAGGTACATGGATTTATCCTATTTGTGAGGGTTCAAAATTAGCCACTATAAAATTCTGTTTGTGAGAAAATTAGTACAATACGGTAATATTTCAACCTGTATTAATTGAAGATAGTGTGAATTTGGTTAATTAGTGTCACACAGATAGAAAAGAGTAGAGACTAGAGAGTGAGAGAAATCAAGACACTTCAGGACGAACTAAAAATTCAATACAGGTAGTCCCAGTTGTGCACATTCGCCATCTATGAAGGAGAGGTGGTTTCCTCAAAGACTTCCAGTTAATACTTCCAATAGCTGGCTAATATTCCAATTCATTGAGTATTAGCTTGTCACTTGACCCTCCATGTCTTTTTGCTACGAGAGTAGTAATGAAATGCAAGGAAAGAAGGATAAAGTTTAAAATTCGAACAGGTTCATTGAAATCTACTCTTCCATGACTCCCCCTCCTAATGTGCAAATGCAACGCCGTTCAGGTACAAGATGCTCACCATAAGCTGCAAAATGTGGAGCTTGCCATTGATGCTAACGAGAGCCGTGCAAGGAAGCTCGAATTTGACCTAAAACTCATGTCCAACATGCTGTGGCACGTCCTCCTTCCACTCCATGCCCTTCTATCCATCCATGTTTGCTCTTTCAGCTTTGCAAGAGTTAACTAATTCAGTCTCTGAAGATGGGCACTCGCTGATTTTCCTTCATCTTTGTGGAACAGATCAGGACATATCGCAGCAGAAATTGTTGCATTTGGTTAAGTATCTTGCTCCACAACAACCATCCATGGATCACAATTCAATCATTTAAAATCTCGGAAAGTAGTTCAAGCCCAGCCAATTTGAAAGCCAGCTTTAGTTCGCCTTGAAGAACAGAGCCAAAGTGAGCTTTCAATTTGAATCTACTTGATCCACTCGTGATGGGACTAAAAGTCATACAGCAGGATTGACGATTTGGGAGGATTTGGGAGTAAACTGAGACGACCAAATTAGTACATTAACCCTACTAGCAAGTCGTTGGCTAAACCCAGGATTCTCTAATTGCTCCAAGGTCGATGGAGGGGTTAGGAATAAAGATCTTGAGGTTGTAGGCAAAACCCTAAAGAATGGAGAAATTCCTAGAGTAGACATTCCCCCAACTCTGGAATTTTGCCCAAGCTATACAGCATCACTCACAGCAAACAATCGGAGCAAGAAACAAGAGCAGTTCCAAACAACTAACGATCAACAACCAAACAACCAAGCACACAAGCAAACATACAAGCCGAAAACAACAAGAGAATTGAGTGCGAGCCAACGAAAGACGATGGATTCTCGTCTGCGGTAATTGAAGTCAGGAAAATTAGGGCTTCCAAATGAAAACGTTAGAGTATTTAGTCCATGAATTTCATTGTAGCTTTACACAGAATGAAATCAGTGTACCATAAATAGTGTTTATTGAAGAGCACATTCAAAGTCGGGCCTCTTGAGCAGTTAAGCTCAACAACAGCTTTAGTCTGCTCCTTTCATACCAAGGTGTTCAGTCAAATTCTGTGTCCATGTGGTTGCTTGTGATATTGATTTTGAAATAGTAGAGTTATCGTGAAAGGCATGAAAGTCACTTGCTTGGTGATAGGTCTTGTTCTTTTCATGTTAAATTGTAGGTTCAATGCATCCCTTAGATTGAATGTGTTGGTGCTTACAAACAATAGAGTTTTTTAACCCTTAAATGACATTTGATTTCTTAGAGGGCAAGCCAAAAGGGATTCAAAAATCTCCTTGAAATAGGGCATGGACCTTTCATCTTACCTCCAAGTTTTGTGTGCTTGATCAATGAATAGTGCTTTGATTTGCAGCCTAAATGTAGTGCTTGACAAGCTTCATTGACTATAGATGTCTATCGAGTAGGTTGAAACATTCCCAAAAAATCCTATAACCATTTTTTCCCCAAAAAATCCTATAAGTGCGAGGGGCTTAGCTTGTCGTTTAAGGATTATCATCACAATGGTGTTCCAGTCTTTGAAGTTGCCCCCCCCTTCACTTCTCTGTTTTCTACATATTTTCAATACTACATACAATGCTCAATAGTTTGCGGCTATTAATAATTCATAATACTAGTGAGTGAAGATTAGCTATTGAACGATAATCTTATACCAATATTTTCAAAATAGATACCAGTAATAAAAAATGTTTTTATTCAAACTTTGTGCACATTGAAACACAGACCTCTGCATTGTCACAATTCGGGTGCTCAAAATGCATCTAAAATGTGGGTGAACTGAATTTAGGGCATCCTCATAAGTTCGCTAATACTAATCTCCTCTCCTTTGACAAGTTTGTTGTGCATGAGGCTTGGCTATATGTCCACAGTCACTCAACTTTGAATAGAAATGGGGTTTTCTATTGTCGCTTCTAATGATCTCCACATACCCAATTTGAAATTAATTGAAAGATTTATACATACCGATAAAAATTCGACCTTCACAAGTTTGACTCTTGTACCCTAAGTGATCACTCCACAGTTCAGTAATGATCTCCTACTACACCTTGGCTAAACGTACTAATGCTTAAAATGACACAAAATAGTAACCTCTATTATCAACAAGATTACCAGCACTGCGAAATCCTGAACTGGAAGATGAATTGAGCAATCTCAAATGATAACATGAATACCAGTGCAACTCTCTCTTGGATGTTCAGCAATTTGATCAACTGACCACATCAACAGGCGTCCTGTAAAGCTCTCCGCTACACCATTATTATGAAAGACATAATGCCAGTTTTGAGGCAACCATGCCACTCTCCTCTCTTGGGAACGTTATAAACCATAACCTGTCTATTGAATGTGAACCCTTTTGAACATTTCAATCAACCAAATAGTAAATGAGAGGACAATCATACAAAATTCAATTCAACAATTGGACATGATTCTGTCCAATAATTTTCTCAAGCATCAAACACTAGCAATAGTCGTTTTAATCGCCACCTCCACACCCTCCACCATCGCCACATCCGCCACCTTCTCCCCCACCACTAGCTCCATTCCCTCCACGCCCTCGCCGGGCATGCCTTAACCTAGCATCACATTCGAGAAAATGACCCCCCAAAAAAGAAAACGCCCATATGAAACCTCAGGTCGACAACCAATTTCTCGTTTGCAGAGCTCTCTGCACTGTCCGTGGATTGAATGTCACAGTTTCTGGTGCTCTGAAACGCGCCACATTTTCATCAGGAAATCCGTGAGCATACCTGCGGTTGTGACCACACAGAGCTGTCGACATGAGCACTGCAGCTGCTTGGAATACGGCCACCCCCACCAGTAGCACCAACATCTTGCAAGTTGCACCCAACGGATCTACTGCCACTCCTAAGTTGAAGGACAAGTGCAAGGTAACGGAAAATTTGAGAAAACTCTGGCAATCAGTTACTAAAACAAGCCCAATTACAGGGACGGATACGTGTTTGCTTTCAAGGAAAGGAGGGGAATCCGTCTCACTGGAGAAAGAGTGAGCGTGATAGCCGGCATATTCGAGCTGATAGAGACTCTGTCGATTGCACAGGAATCCCGGTGACCGGCCAAGTCATTTTCCTTTATTCCCTGGAAAAAAAATTGCAAAGAATAGAAGAGCATCTCAATAATGCAAGTTGTAGTATGAGATGATCAGAGTCGTCAGTGTTGTCGATGCAATTGTGGAGGCACTCATTGTTGACTGAATCGCGGTAGAGTACCGTAGCCGGCTTGGAGAGTTTCTTGGAGAGGGGGAAATGGAGGAATCTTAGGATTGACCGGAGATGATCAAAGTAGGAAAATTGAAATTCGAAATGGAATTCAGATTTGGAAGTGGAGAAGATAAGTTTAAAAAACCTGCTTCCATTTTTTTTTATGATTTAAAAAAAAAATTCATGACTCAGCACTTAGAGTTTTTTTTTTTATCTCTTTCAGAATGTTGATAATACAACTCTACAGAGGTCTGAATTCACTTACAGAATTGGGTAAGCATCAATTTCTCACCACCACCACGTTTGAAGTTTTCAAACTTTGTGATTTGATACAAATGTATGTTCTACTTATGGATTGTCACCATGTGTAAAAAGTAGCAATACAAAGTTATTATTTATTATATTGATCAAAGTATATTCTCCATGTGTGATCTAAAAGTTTTCAATTAGTGGCCATCACGTGATTTCTACGACACTGTTTCTTGTACCATAGGTCTACAGGGATTTCTACAGGGATTTCTATATTGTGTCTTCTATGCACAATCAATAAATTGATCAAATTATATCAAATTCTATACTGATTCAAATATATTGTCAAGAAGAATAAAAGTTGGGATTCCATCAAAGTAGATATGCTATCTCCATCTTTTTATAGACATGTACATGACTTCTGGTCAATAAAAAATTATAAAAAAATTACAATCTCCATTTTTCAACATTTCACAGAAATGAACAATACACACCTATGAGTGAAAGTGGATGAGAGAGAAGAAGGAAGAACCTATTTCATGGCAATGATTTAATCAAGTTAATGTTATTTGAGTCAAATTCAAGAGAAGAAAAGAAGAAGAGCCAAAAAAGACTTGGGGTGCCAATGATAGAATTAGAAGCAGGTACTCTGAGTGTTCAACTGACACGGGCAAACTTTTCAAGTTTCAGTTGGCCAAATGTCAATAAGACCAAGTTTTCTCAATGGAAAACACCAAATTGCAAATCATTGGGCGTGAAAAAAGACACCAAAATTCTTGTCACTGCAACTACAGTACTTGAGCGGAGAAGATAGAAGAGTCAAAAGCCAATAGCCACCGTACCGTGTGAAAAGACTATGCTGACCAGGTTCGTTGGGTGCAAGGTTCAATGAAACCCCAACGACAGAAAGCTAAGATTCCACGATCATGCTCCGCAAATTCGTCTTCTTTACTCTAAGATAAGACAAAGTTCAGAACAGCAATACGTGATAGATATGATTCGATTTGCCAATCTTCTCTGCACTTTCACGGAATCGGAGCAAATAATACTTTACATTCGACAGCTAAAAGACTTCCAGAAGAATTCGCAATTGTTCACTACGCTCTTCCAAACACCATGAAACTAGAAATCAGAAGAAACCGAACAAATTGTAAATTCATTTTATCTGCGGAATGCAACGACATTTCATTGATGCGAAATAGACAAAATCAATTGAAGAACCGATTGACACATAACGACAAACGATAAGTCCAAAAAACCCACCCGACATTCCCGTGAAATTCTTCCAAGCAGCCACACATGGCGGAAACAGTTGAATGAGATAAATATCACGAAAGCAGTAGCACGTATTGAATTGTTCTCGTAAAGCAGATGTTTCACATGCCGATTATTCTATACAACAGAGATTGGGCAACTTCAATAACTGGTAGCCCTAGTTACTCTTTCTCCGACATCCTCCACGACAACCTACATGCCACCACGCAGACGCAGAACCAAATGAAGGGTAGACTCCTTCTGAATGTTGTAATCTGCCAGGGTGCGGCCATCCTCCAACTGCTTCCCCGCGAAAATAAGACGCTGCTGGTCAGGGGGAATGCCTTCCTTATCCTGAATCTTAGCCTTCACGTTGTCAATGGTGTCGGAGCTCTCCACCTCCAGGGTGATGGTCTTGCCAGTCAGAGTCTTCACGAAAATCTGCATGCCACCGCGAAGGCGGAGCACCAAGTGCAGAGTAGACTCCTTCTGAATGTTGTAGTCAGCTAGGGTTCGGCCATCCTCCAATTGCTTCCCTGCGAAAATAAGACGCTGCTGATCGGGTGGGATACCTTCCTTGTCCTGGATCTTCGTCTTGACGTTGTCAATGGTGTCAGAGCTCTCCACCTCAAGCGTGATGGTCTTGCCGGTTAAGGTCTTCACGAAAATTTGCATGCCACCCCGCAGACGGAGGACCAAGTGCAGAGTAGACTCCTTCTGAATGTTGTAATCAGCTAGGGTTCGGCCGTCCTCCAACTGCTTCCCTGCGAAGATAAGCCTCTGCTGATCGGGTGGGATACCTTCCTTGTCCTGGATCTTCGTCTTCACGTTGTCAATGGTGTCAGAGCTCTCAACCTCAAGCGTGATGGTCTTGCCGGTTAAGGTCTTCACGAAAATTTGCATGCCACCCCGCAGACGGAGGACCAAGTGCAGCGTAGACTCCTTCTGAATGTTGTAATCAGCTAGGGTTCGGCCGTCCTCCAACTGCTTACCCGCGAAAATAAGACGCTGCTGGTCCGGGGGAATGCCTTCCTTGTCCTGGATCTTCGTCTTCACGTTGTCAATGGTGTCGGAACTCTCCACCTCAAGCGTGATGGTCTTGCCGGTCAGAGTCTTCACGAAAATCTGCATGCCGCCCCGCAGACGAAGCACCAGGTGCAGCGTAGACTCCTTCTGGATATTATAATCCGCCAAAGTCCGACCGTCCTCCAACTGCTTCCCTGCGAAGATAAGACGCTGCTGGTCGGGCGGGATGCCCTCCTTGTCCTGGATCTTCGTCTTCACGTTATCAATCGTGTCAGAGCTCTCCACCTCGAGCGTAATGGTCTTGCCGGTCAGCGTCTTCACGAAGATTTGCATCCCTCCGCGGAGACGCAGCACCAAGTGCAAGGTCGACTCCTTCTGGATGTTATAATCCGCAAGAGTCCGACCGTCCTCCAACTGCTTGCCCGCGAAGATCAACCTCTGCTGATCGGGAGGAATTCCCTCCTTGTCCTGGATCTTCGTCTTGACATTATCGATGGTGTCGGAGCTTTCCACCTCGAGGGTGATCGTCTTCCCCGTCAAAGTCTTCACAAAGATCTGCATCTTGCTCTCACAACCTCACCTGAAACTCTCAAACAAATCTTAGCCACAGAAACTCTCAAAATCCGTCACGCTCCTGACGGCAATTAATCTCTGAAACAAAATACTCTCTCTGTCTCTCGCAACAGAACTTGAAAGGAAAGCAATGCAAGGAGCTGCGAGGCGCTAGGGTCCTTATACTCAAGGAGGGCGGTCTATTTCTGACTGGCGAGAGAGACGACCCAACGAATGGTCCGGATGACGTTTTGTCTCGATAGGTGCGAGAGAACCGGCGGAATTGAGCTTCTTGGGATGAAATAGTGCGGATGAATGAGGACGGCGGTCTATCCGAGTTACTGAAGGAAGTTACGGTGCTGTTGCGTGGGCAGCAGCCAAGACGTGTTGGGAAAGAAAGGCTAAAGCAAAGGAAAAAGAAAATGGGAGATGGGTAGAAGTGGAGATTACGACACGTCATAACATTCTAGAGCCTTCAGAGAGGCTGCCTTTACCTCTCCGGAGCTCTCATCCACCAAATTCATCCATACATCATTCATGTTTGCTGCAGTATTGGGATAGTGGGAGTCCATTTATGGTATGCTCCATTTTTTTTAGCTAATTCTAGGACTGAACATATAAATCAAGAGGATTTCTGAAGAAAAATGGTTTATCGAAAATCCCAAGCTAGAATCCATTCAATAACCTACCAACGGAATCTACCATGTAGCCATCACAATAACTTGTCTTTTATTTACAAATGAAGAGAGAATTTGTTTATATGCACATGAGGTGGTAGAAAGTAGAACTGTGATTGAAGTAGAATTTCAGACCTCATTGAGGTATAGAATAATAGCTTAAAAAAAAAATGAATTGTTTATAAAAAGTTGGTAAATTGTGATAAAATTCATTTCCAAAAATCCATTTGAGATTTCAATCCTCCAATCAAAGTAATGGACAAATTTCACAAAGGATGTTTGAAAATGTCAAAAAAAAATTCCCTTCCAACTACTCTCTTAAATTTGTTCATAACTTTTGATTGGAGAATCTAAATCTAAAATTGATTTTTGGAGATAAAACTTCATTTCATTTATCAACTTTTTTTAGTTTAAATTTTTTGAAAAAAATTGTTCTACTAAGCTTAAATGAGGTCTAAAATTCTACTCCAATCACAATTCGTGTTTTAATTTGACTAAATTATGAGCAATTGAGAAACTACATATTCTAATTTATATATCCTAGATTGTTAGTTGTACCTCCTACCACCCCATAAGAATATAAAGAATTGCCTTTACATTCTAAATTACAAAACATAAATGGCTCATAAGGTAGTTTGAGGAAATTCAAACATTGAAATTCACTACTTCAATGAATTGATAGCTACTTTGTTAAAAGCTATTATTATTTACAGTATTTAAATTACATCATGTGATTTTCTAGTTGCAGTCACGACACTGGCATCCAGCACAATGCTGACACTTATCGATGTATGTATTTGAGCTCAGGTTGGGTGTGGAATCTTTCACACCATTTCATCTTCTGAATGAAATGATGTAGAATATTCCACATCATTTCATTAGAGCAAAAGCAACTTCCTAAACTACAAGTTTTTTTTTTTTTTTTTTACAAAGTGGCAATACTAAATGTTATAGTTTTTGGATAGAAAATATGACATTAGTGCATATTATATATCCATAGTTTTATTTTCATCCACAATTAGGTGATTTCATCCAAGATTTTTTATTTGTTTGAAGTTCTCTAGCGATTTTCAACTCTTCTCCTACCATTTTTTTATAGGCTTGGTATCGAGCAAAAAAATTTGGAACAATTTGACAACAAATCACCAGAAAAAAAAACCCACTGCTAAATTGTTCTAGAATGTTATGGTTGCAATGACGTTGACAGTCAATAATAGGGTTCACCTATTTGGAGACTTTGAGTGTGGCTTCATCAAAACTTCAAATGGTTGAGGTTGTTGCTGAGGTGTTGGGGGCTAGACTTGGGAAGGTACTAGAATACATACTGAAATTTTTGTGTTTATATAACATTAATTACAAACTCTAAAACTAGATGTCATTATGTCAATACTACTTATTGGTAAATGTCAACATGAACATTAATTTTCAAAAAAAAATTTAAATTAGTTCAAAGAGAGATCAACTTGGACTTCATTATAATTTAAATACTAATTGCTAACTAATATGAGAGTTAGAGGGATTTAGGTAATGGAATAAGTAACACTTTAGGTAACATCTATTATACTCCGTATTAAGTAAGCCATGCAATTTGCATTGTGCAAATTTCACTCAATGTTTCAACTTTTGAAGAATTGGATTTCAACAAGTTTTATTCAAAATGCAAAGTGGGGACTTTGAGGGAGGTCACATGTCCAATTTGAATGAGGAATATCAACAAAAACTTTCACTGGATTCTTTGAATTATATTTCCACCCTATTGTGACTCCCACTCAAGGTTAACTTGCAAGCTAAAGACTCTTAACCCTGGAATGCTTGGAACACCATTCTGTGGCTTTTGGATGACAATCCAATGAGCTGTAAAGCTATTGGAAGCACTTTTCATCCCCATTTTCCTTGTTCACCTTTCATGTTCAGTTGTGAAGAAGATCCAATTGAGTTTTTAATCTTGCCAGTGTTTGTCTTCACATAAATGAGAAGTTTTAAAAAAAAATGGATTACAGAATATGGATATTTAGTGTATTTAGGGAAGTTGTTGGTCCTTGCTCTAAATCTGAAATTTCTCCACAAAAATGATGTTTCTTGAGTTTGAGCCCAACTAACAAAATGAAGGTCATCTACTCTAGTTTGTACTCTAGTTTGGAAAAATTTCTAATATTGAATATTTGATTGCAATTTGAATTTTGAATGTATTTTGAATGTCTATTGAATTCTAATTATGGAATGACATGGAAATTGAATTTACACTATGATATTTTTCATTGTAATGTACTCACATGGTGAAATTTTCAGATTTATTGAAATAATTTTCTAAGTGATGTGATTTTTCTTCACTTTAACTTCAAAAATTCTCAAAAAAATCAATTTTTCATGAAAAAATCTAAATTGTGAAAAATAGACATTCTGAGAATTCTTCACTTTAATTTCATAGAATTCTTCACTTTAACTTCATCTCTGAAAAATAGACATTCATAGAATTCTTCACTTTAATTTCACCTCTGAAAAACAAATATAAATTTTTTTATACATATCTAGTTGCAAAATGGCAACAAACTAAGTGACGGGAGTGAGGCTTGAAATCAGTGGTGATGGGTCTGTCATTTAGGGGTTAAACATCCTCCACAGCCCCCTCCAGCACCTGTGCTGGCCTCCAAGTCTGCCATCATCCTGTCCGCTGTGTAAGTCTCCAAGCCTCCAGCTTCCTCAATATTCGCAATCTTCACTATGGTGTCATCAATCAGCAAACAGTACCTACGAGAACGCACTCCCATGCCTCGGTCTATCAAGTCCAGCTCCAGCCCCATGTTCTTTGTCCATATTGCTAACCCATCGCACAAAGATTTGAGGTGTTTGTTGTCAGGGTAGGTCTTTCCCTACTCCTTCACTACCCAGGGATCATTCACTGCACACATGACCAAGCAGACCAGAACTTTATTTGGAAAAAGAAATCTAAGGAAATGTTTGAACGCATGCCAAAATTTCAAGTATTTTCCAAAACAATTGCAACAATCGTCCACAATTAGAGACTCACATATATATGCAAGGAATATGATAGCACTTTGGAAAAAAAAGCTGTAACACAAACGATCTCTCGGACTCCTCCATCCATGATCTCCTCTGCTCTTTGAAGGAACCCGGGAACATGCTTCAAATTGCGCAACTCAACTAGCCATCTTCAAATCAGCATATCACTATGACATGGTGAAACATCGTCACATTCGAAGTGGCTTCGCAGAGTGCCATATGCAGACAGGTCTCAATACATGAGCGTCCGTCGATGTGCGCTTAGATATCTGCAAAGAATAAGTTTGCTCAACCTCTGAAGGACAATGGAAAACAACCAATTCAATTCACCACATTGTGAAAAATAAAAAGACACATGAGATCATACTTACATCACGAAAATCGGTGCAGAGCATCGCAAGTAAAATAAAATAGAACTACATTCAAAAAAAGAAGTTAAAAACGATGACCTACTCGTAACTTCTTTAACAAAAAATGGGACACAATCTTGGAATCTCGGTTCTCCCTGAAACACTCTACAAAAATATCCCTGATAAGCAATGATAGAGGGTTGTCAAACCTGCAGGTAGGTGTGAATGCTCCAGGTACACCAAAAAACTCCACCCTCTTTTCCCTCACAAGATCGTGGATGCCGTAGCACTGGAGTTTACCATCATCATCCAGATACGAGAGCTCGCCGTTGGGGATCTTGGCACCAACTCGAATGGGCTCAAAAGGAGCTGGAAAAAAACAGCATACTGCTTCAGCTAAAGAGCTGCAAAATACCCAAGAAACAGGGATTGCATTTGAATGCAACCATTTGAATGCTCGATGTTTGACACGCTACGTTAGGGTTTGGTGCGAACTTAACCAAGGATTCATGCTCTTAAATCTACCATACATAATTCTTCAATTGACCATACACTCAAAAATCAATAATTCAGCTGGGGACAAATCTCATGTCACCGAAATAGACGAAGAGCATTTACTGGATGACCTTGCCCCCAAACTAAGGAAAGTTGGACAAACAGAAGTCTAATAAAACATGAGGTCACCACCTTCTTGCACAACATGGAGATCCCACTCGCCATCAGCGGAGCGTCAGGGCCGAACTCAACGGACTCTTCTCCAGGCTTGAAAGCCTCGACGCAAACGACGGGTTTCACCGCATCCACAAGCTTCTCGTTAAAGCGGTCCACAACAAAACTTGTGCGCATCCCCAGCGCAAATCGCTTGGACGTCCCATCTGGACCCCAAACCTCCACACACTGCGCACAGCAACGTATTCAGCTCCAATCCTAAATCAACTTGGTAAACCTTCGTGGCATTCTTCGCCATCTTTCTCATGCCCTGAAATTTGATTCTGATCTTACCAAAACAGGATGGAGACAATCCTCATATTCTCCTTTACATTCAGTCCCTCAAATCCTAATTCATCTTCGAATTGCATATTTACGACATATTCTCATTCAACCTAAATAAAAATGCAGATTCTGCTCTCAGAGGACGAAACTCAGAGGACTCAGAGAGTAAGGCCAGGAACTCTCAAATGGGTGACTTCCGATGCAAACGTCGTCCCAACTTATTCATATGGTATCGAAATAACACACATTATAATGTGTTGGGAATCCTTTCGAAAAAGGCAACAAGACCCACACCAAAAGAACACTCATTCTAAAGACGAAAACCACACAAAAGAGCTGAAGAAGGTGTGTGCGCGACGGAGGTTGGATGACAGACAGGGAATTTTTTAGCGTCCTCAGCGCAATTCAAAGGCCTGTACTTAGGTCTGGGGTCGGGACACGGCATTTTGTCATCTCTGCTACTGCTGCTTGCTTCGGCGGCACCGAAAATGGAGTTGGGTTTGACGCTCTCCAGCTTGGCCGACGGTGGAGAGGGAGAGGAGGAGCGGCAAGCTGCGCCACATTGCAGATCAGCCGATCAGATGGGCGGGTTGGTCGCAGCGATGGGCGGTATGGCAGTTGCATGTCCGTTGAAGGTGAAGAGATGTTGTTCGTTACTTGGCACGTAACGTTTGGGAAAACATAGTCGCGGAAGGTTTGAGGTCCATTCAGTTGTGCATTTGTCAAAACATATCTCTTCTCAAGATTAAGAGTTCAAACTGGTACAATGGTACGATTTTCTCACATAGAACAGTTCAAGTTAGCTCTGATATGGAAGGACACGATCTGTAAAAGTGTATTGGAGGTGTCCAACATAAGAGTAGGGTGTGGATTCTCAATAGTGTCAAGAGGTGAGATTTAATTAGTGCACGAGAAAGTCCCATTCCTTAAAATTGAAATGTGTGGCCTATTAACATAGAGTTGGAAGTCAAATTCCTTCACTTTGAATGCTCACATTTAGCAACTAAATTTGAAAAAAAGATTTTGAGTTTAGTTTTTTAGAGATGAAATCACTTGCCTTCTTGTACATCACAAATATTTTAGATTTTCTCATGAAAAATAGAAGTTTTTCAAAATTTTGAAAGAAAAGTGAAGAAAAATCATATGAAATACTCCCACAGTCTCAAAATGATTCTACACTTCTGATGTTATGTTTTTTTAAGGTTGTTTTGAGGTCATATAGAGTCTTACTTGTAGCTAATTTTATTCGGGTTGCAATGAATACATGCAATGTTCTTTATTGATTCTTGTGATATAAAATTTGGAACCTTTCCTAATTTTATTTTTAACAATATGATCAATGAGATCGGGATAAAAATATCTCAACAAAATTATAGACTATCATTTCAAGACAAGGGAAATAGAAAATTATCTCAAAAAGTCTAAAAATTTTACAATACAAGTATATTGTGGTGAAGAACATCATAGGACAAATTCAGTGTCATTCTATAAATAGAATTCAATAAACATTGAAAATACACACAAAGTTCAAATTGCAATAAAATACTCAACTTTAGGATTTTTTCAAAATTCAAATTGTAGTAGAATCTAGAGAATTTCATTTCAGTAGTTGGGCTCAAAGTCAAAAATATCATTTTGATGGAGAAATTTCAAATCTAGATCAAGGAACAACAACTTCACTCTAATACACTATAATTATAGCATATTTTATAATTCATTTTTGTCACATCTTCTTGTGTTGAAAGGTCATAAAGACCTCATTATATAAGGTTGTTTCCAATGTCATCCATTGCAAATTCCATCAAGGAACTACCCAATCAAAAATTAGATGAAAAATTGCTTTCCAATCTTCTTCTAAAATGTTTTGAAGTCATCCAAATGCCATTTTTTTGGTATTGGCAACATTCTAGAGGTAAGAGCATCTTCTATCCATTGCTAAAACAACCTTGCCAATAGATTTTTGAGATGTGTGGAGTGGCCAAGTGAAATTCTATCCTCCAAAACATTGTAATTGCATATGTAGAGGCACATGATCTATAGATTCACCATAATCCCAATAGGATTTTAGTTTGTACATGGGACCTTTATGGTCCTTTGTTGTCATTGGATTTTGTGTTTTAATAAGTCAAAGGCTAATGTGGTGATGACAACACCAACAAGAAAGCCTTGTAGTCACATTTTGGGGCCAAGGTGCATTGCCCCCTTGCTTGCCCTCATCAAGTCCTTGGGTTTTTTCATAGGTTGCATGTTAAAAAAGACCTCCTATTTTATGCTTGATTAACCCCTAAAGGACCATTGTTACTTTCAGGGACAAATTAGATTTCAGATAGCCAAGTAGGTCCCTATGGGCCTAATTTTTGTCATGATTTTTTAAAACTTTTTTTATAGATAGAAAAATTGATTAGCTTCATGGGAATGTAAATTTTTTTCCAATTGGTGCTTGGAAAACCACTTAGGAACAAAAGCTTTGCCCTAATAAATTCAAAATAATTGAGACTAGGTAGCAAAAAAAGATTTTAAAAATTTGAATTAAATTTTTTTTCCTATGGATTATATTTTTGTCTACTTTGAAAGCATTGGATCATTTAATTTTGATAAGTGATGTGAAATTTATGAACAATCTTATTTTTTGGACAATTAGAGTATCTTCTTCAAAAAGTAACTTGATTTTTGAATGCAATTTTTACAATTTAAAAAATTTCTGATGGTTTGGTTTTCTTGGAATTAGTGCATTTTAATTCTATCTAAGAGATATTGATAATTTAGATTATCCTTCTCTATCTTACCTATTTTTATTTCACAAATTTTTTAATTATTTTTTTCCTAGATCGTCTACTCAATTTTCCATCATGAAGATTTAAAGCTCAGAAAATTTTAGTGCAAAAAATTTAAATTAAGAAGGTTCTAAGTCAAATAATCTAGTCTCACAAGGTGCTAAAATTTTTGTTTTCTTCACTATAAATGCAAATATCTTGCTATGTGTGCTATCAAAAATTTTGAATTTTTTTCCACAAATTTTTATATTAGTTAGATATAAGATCCTACTATTGTATGTGCAAAAAAAATGAATTTTAAAATTTTTTTTACTCTTTGCAATAGAAATAGTAAACTGATATTTAACTAATTATGGACAAATCCATAGTCTAGAAATAAATCGGCCGTCAGCCGATATAGTCGAATGCATAGATTTGTGTGTCATAAGCAATGAACAGAAATGGACGCAACCACTAAACAAACCAAAGTACCACAACACACGGCCAATGATAGAGTTCAGAGCCTACAATTAGTAGTTAAATCAATAATTTCATAAGCTCCTATGTTGTGTCCAAATTTGGAACAAAGTATCGGTTGGCGCCTGATACTGCCAACCGATTCCTAACATCATTCTCTAAAGCACCTAGATCTATGAAAGTGTTTGCACTACGTAAACTATGAAAATCGACTATGGCAGCCATTTGTAAGATGAAGAGCAACGAATGCTCCTCCTTAAACCCTAAACCCTGAATCCATCCGATCCAATGAACTGAATTGCTCGTATCAGCTGGCAACCGATATCCCCTCCAGAAAACTCCAGAGAACAGGTCTTGAAGTGAAGAGGCAGTCGATTCGATAAGACTGGCGTTGACAATAAAGCAGTTCAAATTTGTGAATAAGGTAAAGGGGACGAGATTGGAAGGTATTCAAGCCCCCCCCGATTCCACTCTGTTAGGGTATCGGCTGGTGGCCGACACCATGTAGGACAAATCACCAGAATATCCCACTCCAGTTTGGCTTCCTATACTTGATTGACTGTGCAACCTCATAGTGTAATTGTCCCGGTCTGATTGCGCCTTTCATGTATTCTGAGACTGCCTCATGCTCGTGCATGGGATAAATGAATGGAATAATATCCGTTGAAATGTTTGGAATAACTCTACTAATATTCAGGAAATTGAGATCCCCCGTAAATGGTAGCGGAATATAGCACGCCGGATCCGGCGTCCTCCTGAGCGAAAGCGGGCACATATCGACCATGAGCACTTGGTCCGTGAAGCATGTCATCCTGGATGGTCTCTTAGTGTGAAGTATTGAGAGCATTTTGTAGCACCACGGAAAATTCTGGCTATCTACACAATACTCTCTGCCATAAACGAACGCTAGGTTGTCTCTGACATGTTTTGGAAGTAAGTGCGCAAGCAGAGGCCTAAGATCAACTATTGGCATCCTGGACCAAATTCCTACGTGGAACTTTTCAAACAGTGTCATGAACATTGCAACTAGCCTTGGCCTTTTAATGACATTTCTATGCGGGTCCGACTTGTCCACCTTGATATTCGGGTCGAGATAACAAAGTAGTCCCGTGACGCATAGAACCACACATTTCTTGAACGACTGTAGATGGCCCACATTGGACTCCTGAAGAAAACATGAGTTAGTAGCTACAAGATTATACAACATCAACATCCACTGAAAGAAGACAAGCTAGTTGATATCGACTGGCAGCTGATACTGCGGCTTGACACAAGACATCAGCCAATAATTCATATTGAGAAACAAACAAAAGGTGCCAGATAGATTGTGCACAGATGAGTGAATGCCTGCACCTACATTATTGCGATCACTTGATTAGAATGACCAAGACCTAATGCTGAAACTCTCAAAGGAAACATTTGAATGCTTTGAGAGTCAGTGTCCCATGAGCAAGCTTTAGGAAAAATCGGACTGAAATGCCTTCATTACAAAAAATTGTTTAATCAATACAAAAGAAAATAATGTACACAAAAGATGTAGTCTCTAGACGTCCTCTTTTATCTACAAAGAATATATACAATCTACAAAAATATGTGTCGGCTGGCAGCCAATACACTACGCCTCCTCCATTAGGTCCCGTGGGCTAGGAATTCCCATGGCTTGCAGCTCCTCCAGTGAATATGGCACCTCGAATCCCTTTTGATATGGCGGTGTCACATTCACGAACTGATTATGAAGAGGAGAGCCCAGCATACAACGTGCAATCCCAACTGAAGAATTCTTTTGACAGAACTCTGGGACCGTGAGTCCCGAAGACAAAAACCGTTCAATGAACGGGATGAGCATCGCCTGGAGATAAGGCAGTTTTCCACCCTTCAGCGAACTCTCCGAATACATAGTAACCGGGGGTGGATGAATCGCACTATATGACAGATTCAAAACGTTCCGACAGGGCTCGTGATCCACGATCAATGAGTTGTTGATCGTGGCCCCATTATTGTACAAGGAGAATGACCCGAGAATCCTTGCGAGACGCTTCAGAAAAATTGGTCGTGTGGGATTCTGAGGGTCTCGATAAGCACTCTCGTCATAGTACTCTTGTCCAAAAGCTAGGTAATCGTCTCCGATATCCGGCGCCTTCCATTTCAGGTTATGAAGACGCTACTCAAGAGTCTGCTTGGGTAAATGCGACCAATAAACGATCTGAATGTCCTGACCCTTACAGAACCTGATGAACTCCTGAAGACCTGGTTGAGCTCCTACTTGCGACCTCTGATGCATACTTTTCCCTTTTAAAATGAGGGGCTCATAGAAGAGTAGAGTTCCCTGAATCTCAAGGAAAAGAAACAACTTCGGAGTCGCTACCTGAGACGGGCCAGCACTAGACGTGTTCCCTGTCCTTTCTTCTAGAGCTGGTTTGTCACACTCCTGCCCACCTTCAGACGCGGTGGCGGGGAATTTCTCAGAAGTTGTGGAGTCATCATCTGCATTGCAAAACGAAATACATAGAGCATGAGATGCAATGAACTTAGGTACATGACAAAACATTCGTGCACTGTATCGGTTGGCAGCCGACACAGTCCATAAGTACTCTAGTCTGCCGAGATGAAGGCTCCTACTGACAAGTCTACGCACAAGTCTGAGCCAGGTAGTGCTACGTATACATGAGCTATTTTAGATACTCCACAAACATTGCGGAGCATGTCTATCGCCTACGAACCTCCAGTCTGAGCCCGCCTCTGAGATCGAGCGGGAGACATCGCTTCATTTGGGAAGTCCTGTTCCCGCGCCGCCGCGCCACCGTCTTCCTCGTCACTCGGTCGTTTCTGCTTTTGCTGAACCCGAGTTGACCTCCGCGAGTCCGCCGACTCCGACTCCTTTTCGAGCGTGGCCCCCTTGCTTCTTCCCCGTCGTGGTTCAGGCGGGGAAACCACTATGGGTGTCGGCTGGCAGCCGATACTAATGTCAGCTGCAGTAGCCAGGCGGCCAATTGCAGTGACTCCCACTTGAGGCTCTGTCGCAGGACTGACCACTGGAGCCTATGGAATCCTGCGAATCTCCTCTGACGGTGGCTGAACGTGCAAGTCCACGACCATTGCGACCGATGAATTTTCCGGTCGGAGCATCCCGTGCAGCTCCGAATTTGGAGCCGGGGGGAGATTGAGAGAACGCCGCGGAGATGAAGGACGTCGTTGCCGCTGCCTTCGAATGAGTGTCTCTTTTGGGGGGCCATCACTGTCTGAGTCAATCTGAAACGTCTGAAGTGCTGGTCGCTCCTGAGACTGACCCTGCGGCTGTTGAGATTGAGCAGCGCCACCCGAAGTCTCCGTCAGATTGAGGGTCGAGATCGGCCGTGGTTGCTGATGTGATGCCGCAGGTGACACTTGCCCCGATCCACTTGCGCCCCCCCGGTTTGTCAGCGCAGGCGTCCCCGAAGAAGGTCCCAAGGAAGCCGAGGAGACGAGGTTCATTCCCCTCACACGTTCCGTGGCCTTCTGCAATCCGTCCTCCTCCCGAACGAACTCCATGACGGCCCGCCCATTCCTCTGCGAACCCATGGAGTACAAGTGAGTAACATGTTGTATCGGCTGCCAGCCGACAGGATTTCACTTCCTCTGAACAATGCAAATGTGAGGAAGGGATAAGAAAACTTACCAGAGCGATCTCCGTGATGTTCCCGCCCCCCCAGATGTTGATGACGGTGGCATCCTTGGATTTTAGGGTCGGCATCATCGGTTTCTCTAGAAGTCCATGACCAACCCCGCACATCCCGCCATTCCAGTCGACATTGAACCAGTCGGGCGCCTTGTTGATCCCAATGAAGCGCTTGAAGACCGGGAAAATACTGGACCTGTCCTCGGGCTTCGGGAAGGTCAAGGACAAAGTGACCAAAGGCATGGATTCAATCTCCGCCTTCTGAAAGCCTCCACGGGGAGATGGCTGATAGTACACCAAATGGTAGTACCAGGAGGACGAGGACGAGGACGAGGCCGTCGCGACAAAATCTCGGAAACGTGAGTTCTCGATGAGGAGCATTGGCAGGGGGATGTACGCTTCGATCTCTTCGATATTAGGACCGTCCACCTCAGGGATTTCAGCGGCCAGTGCTAGATCGAGCAGATCGTTCTTGTTCACTAGAACCGGTTCCCCCATATCTGTATACCCAAAGAGGACAATGAATTTTTTGTCCTCGGGTTCCAGCGCCATATTCCCCTTCGATTGACGGACGAAGTCGACCACCTCAAGAATACTCTCTCCGACATAGCATTCGTATTTCAGTTCGGCGGACTTCCCAAGCGTTGGAGGCATTTCGACTTTGGCGTAGTTCGCCAACGTCGTGAAGAAGACCCCCGGCGCCTTGCCATCCGTCGACTTGTCCGTCGTTGGATTCATAGGGTTCACTCGCCCCTTCAACCAGTTGTTGGCGTTCGTAAACTTCATCATGTCCTTCCAAACGTTTCGGACTACGGCCGCTGAGTACCCCTCCTTTTCAGCAAGCTCCATCCAATCCTCGTCAGTATATGGGGTCTAGCCCTGGTCCTTGCAGGGAAGGGGATGCTTCTTCCCGGTCCACATGATCTCGTTCATGACGATCCTGTCCAGCTTTTTGTCCTTGCACCAGTCGAAGAGAGTGATCTTCCCCGAGGACTTGGCCTTCGCGGTGTTCTTGATGCTCACACGAAGTGCAACAATCTCCCACCCTAGCTCGCACAGATCCGAATCTCGAAGCCCCAACGTTGGCGTGAGATCCGTTTTGGTGATGTGAGTGAGCGGCTTCCGATTGACGAGGAGATTCGGCACAGTCCCATCATCTCCAATAAGCTCCCCGTTCTTCCACGCATCGAAGACCTCCGTCCATAGCACCCAAGTGGTCTCCTTGATGAAGATGAGGGGCAACTTGGAGGACACCTTCTCATCCACGAAGTGCGCCATCACCTTCAGCTTCGCAGCCTGGAGGAGTTCCATTGCAATGTTTAGAACATGCGAGAATGGTATCGGCTGCCAGCCGATACATAATATATTAATCAAAAGGGAGAAAAAAATAAAGGTGCGTGGGAATTACCTCAAATGCTGCTGACGGCTTTCCACCTCCACGATGCGGCTCTAGGCACCCCGCCTTCACCCACGCCGCTCTTCCCATCTCTGCGCAGGATTTGAAGGTCTCCTTTGCCACTTTCTCCGCGATGTTGAGATTGAGGGCATTGGAGACTCTGGCGAGTGTGTCCGGGTCTCTACTGAATACCGGAATGACCTCGAACTCCAGGAGGTCGGTTTTGGCTTCAGAGCCGTCCGGATATTGCTCGGCCAATTCTCAACAGGCTGTCACTGTGTGTTGCCCACCAATGATATACTAGTGGACATTTGGCGCCTTCCACCACGGCATTGAGATGCCGTCGACAACAACAGTCTGTTCCTTCCTAGGACACTCGTCCATCACGGCGTCTAGCCCTTTGTTCGTTGGCAGTGGAGCCCGCTTCAGAGGAATCCCATGGATTTCCGGCTTCTTCCTGATGGACCCGTATCCCTTGTACATGGTCTTCACCTGAATTGAGAGAAGGCCAAAATATTAAAGACCAGCTACAGATGTCGGCTGCCAGCCGATACATTATATGGAAAGATAAAAACCAGTAAAGGATGGAAGTGATCGTTGAATTACCTGGCCAAGTCGGTCCTTTGCAATCTTCCGGTACTTCAACTCGTCCGGTGCAATGTGGAATTTGTCCGAGTGAATGACCCCCGGAAGACACTGCTTTTTGTAAGGAAACGCGTGCAGGAGCCCCGTTTCCAACGCCTGGTAAATAGCCTTCATCTCGCTCTCCTTCGTCTTGGTTGTGAGATGATTTCCACACCGAAGTGCCTCGTCGAGTGTCAGCTTCAGCGGCTTGTTGGGGTCGTCCCTGGCCTTCGCTTTTCTCTTCGGTTTGCTGGGCGACCCGGTCTCCTGCAGATCAGTTGCAGCGACTTCAGTCACTGGCGCCGCCACTGGCTTCCTCGCCGAGGGTACCTTTCTCTTCCCCTTTTCCAACTCACGAGCGATGAATGCATTGTATTCATCGCGCTCTATCTTCAAGCACTCCCAGCCCTGGATGAGGTCCTCTACACTGGACGGCGTGTTTTCCGCAAACGTCATGCCCATCGACATTGACTTCTGTCCACAGACCTCCTCCGTGCACTTGTTCACCGGCAACTCCACCGCGAAATAATCGGCAACTCCATCCGTGCTTCCTAGTGGCATCAAGCATATCATGACGTGCACGGAATCGCCAACAGCCATGACGGACAATACACTTCCTTTGCCAGGGGTCATGTTCCCTTTCAGCTTGAAGGAGCATACGATCTCCACTGTCGTGTCGGGTAACTGCCTCCAACACAGACCCCATTCTTGGATGGCCTCGATCGCTCACCATGTTGCCCTTGGTGGATACCCGTCTCCCAATATCCGAGAGTTTGGGATTTGCTCACCCAGAAGGCGGGCCAAGAGAGTCGGTTTCCTACAGAACAATACAATTGAATTCTCAATACACTCACACTATGCACCTTCACTTTGTGCATCCACTGTATCGGCTGCCAGCCGATACAACCTCTCAGTCCCTAAACCCTACCGTCGGAAGACATTTCTAGAAATTCCTAAGTCAACCGTCCCGGGATCATATCGGCTGCCAACCGACATAGCTTAAGCTCAGGCTCCTAGTGAGTGCTGCAATGTATGTCGACTGCCAGCCGATATAGCAAGTAATAGGTGCCTCAGAATCTCAATGGCTATCCTATATGATATAGCAAATGACAATGTATTGGCTGGCAGCCGATACATGTAGTGAAAAGTACCTCTCAGTCGCCAAATCGGAGGACACCATCACCAATGGACTCTGTCGCTTATCGGCTGCTGAAGATGACTTGTCGGCTGCTGAAGAAAGCACGCTTGCCTCACTCTCCTTCACTGTTGGCTGGCCAGAAATGCGTATCGGCTGCTGCTTTGCTTTGCGAGGGGATGTCAGCTGCAAGCCAGACTAAAGGAGGGAGAATGGCAGAGTGAAAGTGAGTGAGGCTGAGAGTGAGTGAGAGTGAGTGACAGAGAGAGAGCAGGAGACGCAAATGGCAAATGAGAGAAAATGAAAGTGGCCAGGGGTGTATACCCCCTAAACCCTCGGCTGCCAGCCGGTAGGCGCAATCATGACAAACCGAGTCCGTTCTTCCATAAATTTCATCCATCGCAGGTTTTCATCCGTTAGCATGTACTCCACATCCAGCAAAGTACATGGAAGTTACGAACACTCATTGCAGAGATGCGTACGTTTCCCAACACGATCTCCCGATGCACGGACTTGTCTCTCTTGCAATCACCACAACTTCATCCTCTTCCAGATTCAAATTTCAGGCGCCAAATTCAGTTTCAGGCTTGCTCACCTAGGATCAGATCTTGGAGGACTTCCATTTTCATTTTCATTTGCCCCACACACGCACTCAGAGCATCCAAGAACCGTCAGGGAATTGCAGTGGCTTGTTGTGGAATGTTTATGAGGGATGCAACGTGACAGGGAATTCAGTAGACCTCAATTCAGTGCAGCATTGAGTAGTCTTCGGGTTCAGGAAGCGCTCTTCAACAGTTGTTATTTGGTGTTTAGGCTTACGTAGGATTTGCAGTAGGATTTGAATTGCTCCAAGCTACATTTGAATTGCAGTAGGATTCTAATTGCAGTAGTAGTCAGGAGCATTCTCGAAAATTAGTTGCCTGACAGAGGTTCAGGATTTCCTATTCGGTTGCACATGTGTTTCCATTTCATTATTTTTACTGGTCAGAGCATCTGTGGATAGTGCCTAGATCATAGGAAGCGCAAAATCTAGCTTCGTGCATGATCCCCAAAGTTCTAGCTGTATGGTCCTACCTCTGTGCTTGACCGTACAGACAGTGGTATCGGTTGCCAGCCGATACCAATTTCTGTACCAGGAAGGTCGTGAAGCACCAAGTACACAGACGTATCGGCTGCCAGCCGATAAGGTCATCACGGGTCTGACAGAGATTCCGACATAGTGGGTTCTGACTCCGATTTCAAATCATGAGTGGATCTGATGACTGGACATTGGGTGCGAGTCCTATTGAGGCATTCACGAAAAATGGAGGCTCGGGAAGACTGAAAATGCAAAAGGGAGTTGTTGTGGCTCTTACACTGGAAGGATTATACTACTCCGGAAGGGCGGTCGTAGAAAGGGTGGTGAGCCACGATCCCTACCTCGTACGCGTTCATGTCCTAGACGTTCCAAAGAACCTCGATATGCCTCTTCCGTTTCCTAAGGGAGACATGGTGTTCCTACGACACTGCCCGGGAAGGTCAATCGTGTGGGAGGCAGAGAACATCTATCCCCATGCAGAGTCTGAAGGGTCTTCTTCTGCTGGTGTCGGCCGGCAGCCGATACAAGTGGTCACAAATGAAAAACCCATACAACAATTCTTGTCACTCACTATCAATATGGATGTCTCACTACTACAGACTGTGGGCACGGATCTGCTGTATGCTCGTGTAGGTACAATTGTACATTGCTCTCTAAAGGGTTACTGGGAAGGCTTTCGCGTTCCACACAGCTTCTTCCTCGTTGTGAAGCTACTACACGTCGTCGATGATTTCCAGGATCAGAGTGCTTATTGCGAGATTCCTGAATTCATGACACTCAAACGCTGTGTTGGATTCAAAATACTCTGGAGTGGTTATAAGGTCAGACCAATCGAGACCTCCATCCCAATAACCAAGGTTGTCGGTTGCCAGCCGACAGGAGAACCTGCGACCCATTTCATGCAGGCTCAAGTCGATGGTAACTACGAGAGTGGTGGGAGTTCGAACGATGTACAGGTAGAATTATGTGATCTGAGAACACAACGAGTACTTCCTACTGCATCAGATGAAGATGAGCGAGATGATAGGCTCTATTCGTCCGACGATGACAACCGCGGGTCTGCAGAGGATCACCGCGATGTTCATGGTTACAGTACCTCTGGCACTACCGTGTCCGACACAAGTGTTGCTGACAGCATGGATCATTCGGACGCGTTTAGAGCTGATACTCAAAGTGGAGATAATGGCCATCCGGATGGAATGCAAGCTGGGCTTCCAATCTCAGATAGACCGCTCTAGAGTAATCAATACTGTGAACTTCTCAATGACGACTTCTCGGTTCTTGGAAGAGCCATGATCCAAGTCTGCCTACCAGATGAGGCCTGCGATGATGGCGTCCTGGGTGACACGGATGTCGGGGTCATGTTCGTATCGGACAATGACGAACTGCAAATGACAACCATGCGCTGGAGGCTCACACACACAAGGTTGGAGGGTAGAAGGCTACTATCTGAAATTGTCACGCTCTGCTCAAAGGCTGCTCTATTGATTAAGTCGGACGATAACGAAATGCAGGGGGTACCGAGGAATCCATACCGCTCTGTGCGCAAAAGGGTGATTCCCAAGGATCACGAAAGCCAATCCAGGCTGCAAATGAAGACCTCGGAGACGGAGGTACGTAAGGTCAGGCTGGTCAGCTCACAGAAGTGTTGTAAGCTCAGATGCTGCCAAACGTTTCCCTGGGAGGACACGAGGTCTATACGACGAAAGTTCTTCGCTTGCACATTCGAGAGTAGGAGGGAGGTAGCGTATACGGTGCAGAGTCAGCTTCATGCAGGGGTTATTCCAGGAAAAAAATTCATTACTCTTGCAAATACAGATGTCTACGAGAACGCATGGTATATCATTCACGGGGTATCGAGGTCGGCCTATCATGTTTACAAGGCTGCGGCCGTGGGAGGATCCGTTAACGGCTCGCATGGAAATGCGGGGGCCCGACGGCCACGGCCACAAACAATCCAAGCTCAAGCAACCCTCAAAACGATCATCGACGACAATGCCGACAAAATGCCAAACGAGTTCAGAATGGTTGGAAATAAACGCGTCGACAATCTCAAGGTCCTCCCCTTTGCAATGAATTGGGATCACATGCACGAACAAGTCAATTATGTAAGTCCATCATCTGCCTCTTCGTCTACAGTAGAAAAGTCCTTTTATCGGCTGCCAGCCGATACAATCATGTCTGGACTTTGAATGTAGAAGCCATTGATCTTTCCTTTTTATAGGCCGTCATTTGCAGTTCTGTCGGCTACCAGCCGATACAACTCTATAGTCTTCCATGGAAACTCATCCATGAAGTCATGTTCTTCAGGTCAATGGAATATGCAATATGAAGCCGGTCTCGCAATTTGCTATCAGTCGCCTTTGGAATGCTCATTTCAAAAACGTAGAGGTCAAGGCCGTAGGGAGCAATTTCTCAAAATGCACAGAATGTGACTTCCTGGTAGAGTTCATTGCAAAGTATCCAAGAGGTTGTGATGAGTGGCAGGCCCTAGTCGACGACAGAGAGAGACATCTCAATTACCAGCGCGCTTGTAGAAATGTATACAGTGGATGGACCGCACAGTCGGTGCAAAATCCATCAGAGTTCCTCTGCATTATTCATGACAAAATGGACACCACAAAGACTGCCTTTCCGAGGATGCAGCGCATCACCAAGGCCACCGCAGGGCTAGGGCAAATACCAATCTCGTGTACTGGAATGCTCACACATGGACATGGAGATGGCGCGTATGCACATTACTCCACATCACTCTGGCCTAGGGATTCAAATTTCACAATTTCGTCCATCTGTAGGGTCCTCAGGGCCCTAGAACTACCACCTGTTCAGGAGTCCAAGATCCTCTTCTCGACTCCACCGCTAAACACCTTCTTCGAGGCTCTGCTTCATGGGAAATCGAGATGCAACTCGTCAATCCCGCAGGCCTCGGACATGGTGATCGACGCAGCGAGACCAGGACGACCTCAGGTCCCACTTCCGAGGAAATTGTTCTTGCAACTCGACAATTCAGCAAAGGACAACAAAAATCGATTCCTCATGGCTTTCTGCTCACTGCTCATTGCCAGGCGCATATTCAAGGAAGTTTCAGTGGGATTCCTTATTGTCGGGCATACACACGAGGACATTGATGCGCACTTCAGTTATCTCTCTAAACTGATCAAAAGGAAGAACACATACGTACTTGCGGATCTCATAAAGGCGTTCATGGATTCACAGAAGACTGTAGCCTTCATTCCGGAGTTCATGCAAGAAGTGGCGGACTTCAAATCATACTTCAAGGGCTTCTATCATGATGGGGTGAACAAAATCATCGGGCTCGGTGATAAACACTTCTTCAAGTTTTACGTCATGGAGGATGGTGTGGATCGTGGATGGCCGGTCATGAGGTACAAGCTCAAGGCCACAGATTCTTCGTGGCTGCCTCCTAGCGCACCTGTCAAAATGTGGACAGCGGACGAAAATGGACAACCCAATATTCCACAAGGGGACCCTCGACCTGTGCCTTTCAAGGCACTTTGGGGGAATGTGGACATTAATACCAAAAGGCGAAATGCAGAAAAGGAAGTCGCAAGGGCTACAGAGTGCAATGAGAAACAGACATTCATCAAAAACGGAATAGCAAAGTTCATTGAGTTCTGGAAATCGGGAATGGCCAGAGATAGACAGTACGCACAGGAAATGGCAGGCTGTGTGGCTTACTGGGAAAGAATTCAATCAGAGATCAATTCGGCGTTGCCTCAAACTCTTGCATTGCTTCAAGAAGGATTATGGCCGCTCTCTGACTGGACAAGAGATCACACGTCGACTTTTGTAGACAAGGGGGCGGAGGAGAATTATTCAGTAGACACCACTCCGGAGGACGAAGGGGATCCCACTCCATACTGCGGACCTGCGAAGGATAGGCTGCGTTTGAGATTCAATCCATTTAGGGATGTTCTGCTCGGAGACTTTGTTCTTTGTCGACCATGTCACAACAATCATCTGCCTATCTAGCTGGGACGGGTACTCCAATGTGTGGACATGTCTCCGGGGCCCACATATGGTAATTTTAAAATTGAGTGGTGGACTCCGATGAAAGCCAAGAGGGAGTCCAAAGTGCTCATTGCGAGGGAGTGCTGGACCCGAAGATGGCACAAGGAACTCTGTCTTCCGCAGATGGTCCATGTCAACATTGTCTTGTACTCGCACAGAATGCCCTCGCATGCAAAGAAAGGACCTCCCACATCTCATGTCATCCCGGAGGCATCCGTTGCTGCTACTATTGCGAATCTGGAGGCCGTGGGGGCAGCTTTAGACAGAGATGCAAACGAGGGCGGAGAGGATTACTGACATATCGCCTCGGACCTATCGGCTGCCAGCCGATACAATAGTTTAGCTCTGGAGTTGTGTCACCATCACATTGCTAGACGGATCCGAGTCCTCGCTGCAGGTGTCGGCTGCCAGCTGATACTAAGGGCTTTGCTGCATGTCGATCGCATGGTTCTTGAACAGGATGTTTTCACTTCAGGATGATTACATGCATATCCACAATATTTACTCATTTGTGGATGTGCCTTCATATCTTATAGGTTGTGACTATAAGTCTTATGACTAGTCAGTTTTGACATTTTTAATATGTATCCGTTGGCTGCTGACAAATCACATTTATTTGAATCTCCTATGGGGACCATGTTACAACTATTTTATCTTCAGTGCACAGGCGATTTGCTCATTTCTCTATCTTTCATGTTCGTTGTCCTGCTTTTTGGTTTTGCGCACTTTACTGTGCTGTCTTATCGGCTGCCAGCCTATATGTCAATGGGCACGGGATGGGTGCACGGTCATAGGCACCGGTTCTGCTATTGCATAAAAACCGGTCCAAAATACAACAATCCACTTTTTTTTTGTACCCTCGGTTCTTCTGAACAAGATGTGGGTGGGCTGCCGACACTTTTTAATCATTTGAAGCATGTTCTCTACCTTTTTTAATGTGGCTATGGACTATGAATTTGTCCATAATTTGTGCAATTGTCCATAATTAGTTAAATATAGGTTAGTAGTTTAGAGTGTTTTTTGGCCAAAAAAACCAGGCATTGGTCCTTAAGAGTTAATTTACTTTCTACACCACTCCTAGCTAATGTGGAATCTTCCATTTGCCTACATGAATTCAAAATTTTATAATTTTATAATACTTGACTAATAGGTGGTTCAAAAGTCTTTCTTAGTGATAAAACTGGAGACAATAAGGGGGTCTATTACCCCAAGCCTATTTGTGAATCAAGAGGTAAGTGTCGTGAATTGAATGATTTTGTAAATCAAGAGATAAATGTAGTAGAAGGTTTAGTACATTGTGACTAATGAGACTAATGTAGGGCATTAGTACATTAGTCACAAGATATACATAAATCTTTCACATTTCTTGAGTGAAGGGGATAAACTTCCTTAGGTTTATATATTTTATTTATGCTATATGGCACACTTAGATGCAAATTTGTGGGAGCATTTTACTCTTTTAGATTTTTGTAATTTTTAGGTTGCTTTAACTTCCAAACTATAAATAAATAAAATTGGAGTTGCCATGTCCAATTTCACATGTTATGATGTCTATTTAGGATTTATTGCAACTTTTAGAAATATCTTGAATGATTTTTTGAATCAAGAAAAAAAAATTGTAGAAGATTTCTTCAATTGTCAGTGTAAGAGGGGTGGATATTTTTCACAGGGGTGTGCTAGTTTCACAAATCAAAACCAAGTGGAATTATAATTACAAACCACTTGTGGAGTGGAATCATAAATGTCATATTAACAACCCATAATCACCTTAGAGTGTATCTATTAGCTTTTGGATATCCACTAATGATTGACATGTTATCTAAGTTGGAATTAATGTGCTAATTTTGTAAGAAAAGTAAATGGATTTAGATGAGTTTATGTTGATGCTTAAGTACTCTTCTTGCATGATAGTTACCAAAATTCTCTAAGTGTTCGAGAAGCAAAATTCTACAAAGTTGGAGAAATTGGTGAGAAAAAAGAGGAGCCAATAGCGAGTCCTTGTGTGAAGGTGTGAGATCCCTTTTTGTTATTTGGAGCAATTCTTGAAGAATGTATTCCCTACAGAGTTGAATTGTTTTTTCTTCAAGAGCGTTTCTTCACTTCCGAAGCAAAAGAATGGAACAAACCACAGAAAGAGCGCCACACGTCCAATCTCCAAGAATTGTCTACAGGTCAGAGGAGGTCTGCCTAACCCTAATATCAATGAGACCCAGTTTTCTCCATGGAAAACAGCAAATTCCAAATCATTGGGGCGTGGAAAAACACACCAAAATCCATATCACTGCAGCTACTGGAGCGGAGAGGACAGAAGAATCAAAAGTCAATAGCCACCGCACTGAGCGAAAACCCTATGCTGACCGGGTTCATTGGGTGCACAGATTCAATGCTACTCCGACATGCTACTCCGACGACACAAAGCTAAGACTCCACGATCACGTGCAAATTATTTCTCTACTAGTCTTTTCTCAAGATAAGAGCTCAAACTAGCAATATATTTTACATATGATTCAATTTGCCCGTCTTGTCAGCACTTCACAGAATCGCAGCAGATTTTCCTTCGAAGGCGAAGGAAAAAAGACTTCCAGAACAATACGCAATTGTTCACTGCGCTCGTCCAGACATCATGAAGCTATAAATCATAAGAAACGGAACAAATTGAAGATTCATTTTATCTGCGGAATGCAACGACATTTCATTGATGCGAAATAGACAAAATCAATTGAAGAACCGATTGACACATAACGACAAACAATGATTCACAAGAGTCCACGACATCCCAGTGAAATTCTTTCAAGCAGACACACATAGCGGAAACAGTTGAGATAAATGTCAAGAAACCAGTAGCATGTATTGAATTGTTCTCGTAACGCAGATGTTTCACATGCCGATTGTTCTATACAACAGAGATTGGGCAACTTCAATAACTGGTAGCCCTAGTTACTCTTTCTCCGACATCCTCCACGACAACCTACATGCCACCACGCAGACGCAGAACCAAATGAAGGGTAGACTCCTTCTGAATGTTGTAATCTGCCAGGGTGCGGCCATCCTCCAACTGCTTCCCTGCAAAAATCAACCTCTGCTGGTCAGGGGGAATGCCCTCCTTATCCTGAATCTTAGTCTTCACGTTGTCAATGGTGTCGGAACTCTCCACCTCCAGGGTGATGGTCTTGCCAGTAAGGGTCTTCACGAAAATCTGCATACCACCGCGAAGGCGGAGCACTAAGTGCAGAGTAGACTCCTTCTGAATGTTGTAGTCAGCTAGGGTTCGGCCATCCTCCAACTGCTTCCCCGCGAAAATAAGACGCTGCTGGTCAGGCGGGATGCCTTCCTTATCCTGAATCTTAGCCTTCACGTTGTCAATGGTGTCGGAGCTCTCCACCTCCAGGGTGATGGTCTTGCCAGTCAGAGTCTTCACGAAAATCTGCATGCCACCGCGAAGGCGGAGCACCAAGTGCAGAGTAGACTCCTTCTGAATGTTGTAATCAGCTAGGGTTCGGCCATCCTCCAACTGCTTCCCTGCGAAGATAAGACGCTGCTGATCGGGTGGGATGCCCTCCTTGTCCTGGATCTTCGTCTTCACGTTGTCAATGGTGTCAGAGCTCTCAACCTCAAGCGTAATTGTCTTGCCGGTTAAGGTCTTCACGAAAATCTGCATGCCACCCCGCAGACGGAGGACCAAGTGCAACGTAGACTCCTTCTGAATGTTGTAATCAGCTAGGGTTCGGCCGTCCTCCAACTGCTTCCCCGCGAAAATAAGACGCTGCTGATCGGGCGGGATACCTTCCTTGTCCTGGATCTTCGTCTTCACGTTGTCAATGGTGTCGGAACTCTCCACCTCAAGCGTAATTGTCTTGCCGGTCAGAGTCTTCACGAAAATCTGCATGCCGCCCCGCAGACGAAGCACCAGGTGCAGCGTAGACTCCTTCTGGATATTATAATCCGCCAAAGTCCGACCGTCCTCCAACTGCTTCCCTGCGAAGATAAGACGCTGCTGGTCGGGCGGGATGCCCTCCTTGTCCTGGATCTTCGTCTTCACGTTATCGATCGTGTCAGAGCTCTCCACCTCGAGCGTAATGGTCTTGCCGGTCAGCGTCTTCACGAAGATTTGCATCCCTCCACGGAGACGCAACACCAAGTGCAAGGTCGACTCCTTCTGGATGTTATAATCCGCAAGAGTCCGACCGTCCTCCAACTGCTTGCCCGCGAAGATCAACCTCTGCTGATCGGGAGGAATTCCCTCCTTGTCCTGGATCTTCGTCTTGACATTATCGATGGTGTCGGAGCTTTCCACCTCGAGGGTGATCGTCTTCCCCGTCAAAGTCTTCACAAAGATCTGCATCTTGCTCTCACAACCTCAACTGAAACTCTCAAACAAATTTTAGCCACAGAAAATCTCAAAATCCGTCACGCTCCTGACGGCAATTAATCTCTGAAACACAAAACACTCTCTCTCAGACCAGAACTCGAAAGGAAAGCAGTGTAATGGGAGAATCTGCGAGGCGCTAGGGTTCTTTTACACCGCAAGGAGGGGCAGGAGGGCGGTCTATTTCTGCCAAACGAGAGAGACGACCCAACGAATGGTTCGGATGACATTTTGTATCGACAGGTGCGAGAGGAGCCGAATTGTGCTTCTTGGGATGAAATAGTGCGGATGAATGAGGACGGCGGTCTATCCGAGTCACTGGAGGAAGTTACGGTGCTGTTGCGTGGGCAGCAGCCAAGACGTGTTGGGAAAGAAAGGCTAAGAAAAGGATTCAGAAAGTGGGAGATGGGTAGAAGTGGAGATTACGACACGTGGCGATGACGTTGACGGTCAGTTATTGGGTTCTCCCATTTGGGGACTTCGATTGTGGCTTCGTCCACAGAAGACTCCAGAGGCCAGATTCGAGACGGACGGGGGAGCCGCACGTGGGAAGGTACGAGAAACACCAACTAATAATGAAATTTAAGGTGGATATAACATTAATTACGAGCTCTTACACTAATTCTCAACACCACTTATGTAAATGTCAACATGAATATTAATTTTCAATAAAAAAATTCAAATTAGGACCAACATACAGTATTATTCAAACTCTATTTGTGAGCTAAAATGAGAGTTAGAGTGATTTAGGCAACATGGTAAGTAACACTTTAGATAACACTTACTTTCATTATTAGTGTAGTTAGCTTTACAGTTGAAATTGTTTGGATGTGAGTGCTTTGGTACAAGCTCAATAGTCTATCCTTTAACATTATGATGCATTAGTAGGAAAATTGTTTGAGCAACTATACTATAGTGTAGATTGTGAATGTAAAACCAATAGATACATTGACTTTCAATCAACAACCAATGAAAACTAGAGAGTTAAAGTTCTCAAAACATGGTAGAATCTATAATGTAAAAGACATTTAGAAAGGTAAAGCTCTAGGTCCATTTCCTTGAAGTGGTCGAATCTTCTATCAAATGACTTCTCTCCATGTTGGAAAGATATTTAGCCACCACAAGAGAAAGGGGTGTTTTAATTAAATTTTTAAGTATAGTCCTAGACATAAGATTATAAGTAATGACCTTTCATGAGATTTTTACTTGTCAAGATTGAGAACTCAATTTGGTATGATAGTATGATTGTCTCACATAAAATAGTTCAAGTTAGCTCTAATATGGAAGGACATGATTTGTAAAATTGTATTGATGGGTGGAGTAGCCAATTCAATCTCCAACAACATTTTAAATGCATTTGTAGAGGCAAAGGGCCTATAGATTCAACCTCAACCCTCATAGAATTTTAGTTTGTACAAAGGGACCTTCATGGTCCTTTGTTGTCATTGGATTCCTTGTTTTAATAAGTTAAAGGCCAATGTGGTGATGACAATGCCACCATGGAAGTTGTAGTTACATTTGTAGGCCAAGGTGAACGACCTCCTTTGTGAATGCTTGTCTTCACAAAGTACTTTATTAGGTTTTTTCATAAAGGTGCATGTTAAAAAAAGCCCCCCTATTTTATGCTTGATTAACCCCTAGTAGACCATTATTCCTTCACGGGACAAATTGGATTTCAAGCAAGTATTTATGGGCTGAATTTTTGCCATGATTTATTGAAACTTTATTTCTCAATAGAAAAATTGATTAGCTTTGTGGGAATGCAATTTTTTTTCAATTGGTGTTTGGCAATAAAAGTTATATCTAAATTAGCTCAAAACAAGGAAGATTGGGCAACAAAAATATTCAAAAATTTGAATTTTAAAATTTTTCTTCTTCTTTTAGATTATATTTTGTCTACTTTAAAAGCTTTGGTTCATTTCATTTGGATAAGTGATGTGAAAATTATGGACAATCTTGCTTTTCAAGCAATTAGAGTATTTTCTTCAAAATATAACTTGTAGGATTCATTTCTGAGTGCAATTTTTTCAATTTAAAAAAAATTCAATTGGTTTGGTTTTCTTGCTATATTAATCTCACCATTGGTATTAGTGCGTTTTGATTCCATCTTAGAGATATTCGTAATTTAGATTATCCTTCTATCTCATATCTACTTCTATTTTATACTTTTTATTAAAATGACAAATTAAATTTTTTTTAATACTTTTTTCTAGACCTTCAACTCAATTTTCCACCATAAAGATTTAAAGCTCAAAACTTTGTAGTGCAAAAAAAATTAAGTTAAGAAGGTTCAAAATAAAAGAATCTAATAATGTAAGGTACAAAAAAACTTGTTTTCTTTACTTTAAATGCAAACATCTTGCAATCTATATTGTCAAAAATTTTGAAATTTTTTCAACATATTTTTATACTAATTTGGTGTAAGATCCTATGGTTAGATGTGCCCAAAATTTTAAAATTTTTTTTTAGTCTTTGCAATAGAAATGGTAGTTCTTAGTATTTTTTAGCAAAAAAAGGCCTTGGTCTTTTGGGGGTTAATCTATACCACTCCTACTTAATGCAGGGTCTTTGATTGCTTATATGGATTCAAAATTTCAAATTTTATGATACTTGGCAAATAGGTAGTTCATGTGTTTTCCAATGATGAAAGCGAAGATGAGAAAAGGGATTAGTTGCCCAAGCCCATTTGTGAATAAAAATATAAGTATTATGAATTGGATGATTTTATAAATCAAGAGGTAAATGTTGTAGAAGATTTTGTGCATTGTGACTAATGAAAGTAATGTAGGATACTAGCACATTAGTCACAATTGAAGGTATATATAATCTTTCACAACTCTTCAATGGAGAAGGTAAATTTTTTAGAATTTATATATATTTTCTATACTCTATGAGCACTACAAAAAATAGAAGGAATAAATGACTGTGAATAATGATTGTTTTGCAGTCATGCAAGAGTTACGCAACTGCCAAATGACTTAGGCCTCTACAGTCATTGTTGTTTAGTGACTAAACAACAATGATTAAACAAAAATGACTAAGCATGCAAGCCAAATGACTCAAGCCCCTACAGTGATTGCTGGATAGGATGACGATTTGGATGAAAATGATTCTATATAAGGATATAAGGAAAAGAAGTTAAAGAAACTAAAGACTAATCAAGAAATCTTTCAAGAGATTTTTTCTTTGTTATGACTTAGACATCCACATGAGTAGTCATTCAATAGTCATTTTGCAGTTAGAACAGATCCATTCAAAATCTGACGTGGATATCCACGTCAATAGTCATTCTTTAGTCATTCTTTTGTAATTTTGAAGTTATGATAAACCCATGAAAAATCAAATGTGGACATCCACGTCAACAATCATTCTTAAGTCATTTTGAAGTTCTGATAGATCCCCTCAAAAATCGATGTGGACATCTACATTAGCAATCATTCTAAAGTCATTTTCAAGTTATAGCTATACATCATACACAATACATTAGATATACATTTCACCATATACAATTTGTACTATACATCATATACAATACACTATTTTTTGCAAAATATTACATGGCTTCCAAAATCACTTAATGTGAATACAAGGAAGAGAAATAAGAAGCCTTTTATATAAGTGGGGGGCAGTAGGCAAGACAAACAATGTGGGATATGAAAAACGTAGGAAATGAGTTACAACTAATATTTTAGAGTTCATTTAGGCATAGTAAATTAATTTATTTCAATAAACTTTGAATTGAAAAAAATTGGGAAATTAATCTCACTTTCATCTCCAAAAATCCATTTCAGATTGTGAGTCTCAAAAGTTGTGGACAAATTTGAGAAAAAGATTGGAAAGATTATTTTTGACATTTTCTTAACATATAGAAGAATCTTGATCCTTTGTCAATTTATAGAAGTTAGTATTGATGTATTGTTTGTTATAGAGATAATTGTAATTTGCTTATGTGTTCAGTACTGGAACAGATTGCTTTGAAGATGTTTGGAAACACAGCTGCAACACTCATTACATTTATTGGTTAGTGAAATAAGTCCACTCTTCCGTCACCAAGAAATGACTTGTTTGTGATTGTATATAGTACAAGTTAGTCATTCTTTAGTGGCATTGATGTCATTTAGGAGTCACTTTTTTCCATTTGTAGAACTGCTGGAGTCAATCCCAAGTGTGGTTTAGTGAATATGGAACTAAGCTAGCACTTTTGACCACAATAGATGTTGTTCATATAAATAGAAGTGCAAGCAAAGTGTGATTGGACCATTGGAGGCCATCAACCATTGTGAAGCCTTTTACATTTGAAGTTTAGTCATGTGCAGTACTTTCTTGTAATGTGATTGAGAAGAATGTCGAAATTTTTGGAAGTAGTTGCAAATATATGTGGAAGAGCTTGAAGAAATCAGGAATTTGGGATCGAGGATGGAGTACTATTTTAGATGCAAAAGGGCAGGGACTTCAAGAGCATCATCCTTTCTAAATGTAAGGAAAGGGCAAAATCTCACACTCTATGCACCATATACGATGAATCCTTGTAAAGCCCAAATGCCCCATAATTTAGCTAAGTTTGAAAATGCTTCTCGTGAAAAATTATTCAAGTAGATTATATTCAGTTCATTGTTTTATAGTGCACTTCTATTGTCTAGTCTACCCTGAAAAAGCTAGAAGAAAAAATAGAGAAGGTACTACCTTAAAGAATCCTCAAAATTCTACGAGTTCATTCCAAGTGGCACATTGTAGTCAAGTCAAGAGTAATTCATGTTTGAGTGATATAATAGTCATTTTACAGTCATTCGGAAGGTTCTGAAATAGCAACGACTCACCCTACGCCGAATTTCTTTTTCATTATCCGTCTAGAAAGAATTACTTCCCTAATGGGCCATAAAAATCAGCTACCAAGCATTTATTAGTCATATGTAAGTCAATAGAAGTCACAAAGAAGTCATAAAATTGACCAGAAAATGATTGTGCCATCTATAACAACAAAAGTTAGCTCCATGTCAAGAGGACATCAACATTGTGGTTGTAAAATTGCGGATGAAGCATCACTACCATCTTGAAGTCATCTCCTAGTCGCGAACATCACTACTAGTCAACTGTGGTGATAGAGATCCTTTGGCATTGGTGCAATTAGGGAGCAACAATCACGTTGTAGTTGTATTTTACAACCACTCATTCTTCCACAATCACATTTTTGTCCATTTTCTTGTAGTGGAGACACTTAGGTGCAAATATATAAGAGCATGGGACACTTTTAGATTTGTTTATAATTTTTGGATTGTTGTAACTCCCAAGTCAAAAATAAATAAAATTGGAGTTGCTGCCATGTCCACTTTCATATGTTATGATGTTTATTTAGGATTTATTATAATTTTGGAGAATGTCTTGGATGATTTTTTGAATCAAAAAGTAAAAATTGTAGAAGACTTCTTCAACTCTGACTAATGCAACTCATGACCCTTTGGGGTGTTCGTTACATTAGTCACAACATACTAAATTTTTTACAATTCTTGAGTAGAGGGGTTAAATTTTCTTTGGATTTGTATATATTTTTTATTCTATGTAATACATCTAGGTTCAAATTTGTGTGATCTAAGGACACTTTTAGATTTTTTTAAATTTAGATTAAAATTTAGGGTTTTGAAGGAGATTGATAGCAAAAGAAGGCTTTATAAGAAGCTCCCTATCTTTGTAGCAACTTGTGAAGGATGTAGCTCTTTATGACAACCTCCCCCTATTATAAGGACTCTAAGTTACCTACCAACTATTACTAAGAAAGTCTTTTGTTGGCCCTCTTGCTTTCGGCCACAAAAGATTTTCTAGCCCTACCTTGCCACCAAATTCTTGACTCCACCATTCTCCCCTTGAAAATCCATGTGGTAGGCTCAAACTGGCCAAGAGGGTTGTAAGAGATGTTCTAACTAATACCTTGATGATGAGCGATTATACAAAAACATTGTTAGTGTAAACACAAGAAGCATCCAAAGTGCAATGCTGATACAAGTTAGTTTGATCATGCATTTAAGTGTTGAATTCATAAGCAAGCACAAATTGTAATTGCATGCTTGTCAAGCTCATAATGAGATGACTAAGCAGCATACATTCAAAAAATTAAATCCACAATTTCCAATTAAAGTTAATGTTCAAATTCATGAAATTGGCACAAATAAGGGTGGCAATGCTATGACATCCAAGTGCTCTTAAAAAAAAGGACCTATCTACATTCATAGGGCCACTTTACTCCTAGAAATCAAACTAATTCTTCTTGAGGTCCATTGTATAAAATTTCAGCTCCTTTTAGGCTTAAGGTTGTCCTCAACTACTCATTAGAATTTTTAATGGGGGCCAATTTTCTCATATGTTAAGGCCTTGAGGCCAAGAAGCTAGGCTAATTCAATAAATCCTAAAAAAATTTGGTTTCTTTCTCTCCTTAACATGTTCCCATTGGAGATTGTTGTGGACTTTTTTTAATAGCTTATTCTATAATATCTTATTTTCATCCTATATGTCCAATGTTGGACTTTATTCCATACCTATAACTTGTATGGTCTCCATTGTTTTAAATAAATTTGGATATCCTCAAGATTCAATATTCGACATACATCAAAACCTACAATTAGTTTGGTCATGAATGCTTGGAATTAACCTAAAAATCTACTAGAATTAAAACTATAATATCTTGAATTAGAATCTCCATCGTGGCACGAGGACTGTTTTCTTTTGTAAGGCATCAAGCTGGTCCACATTCCATAAACAATTAAATTCCATAAATACCACTATAACCCCATCTTCTAAGTTAACCCCTAAAAGTTGGAGACTATGTTTCCACTAAAATTGCTCCAAAACTATCATTTCTGGTTCAAGCACCAAATTTTAGATGAAAAACATTACTAGACACATTTGACGATAGGATCTTATAGTAAACTAGTTTGGAAAGATGTGGAAAAAATTTCAAAATTTTTCACTGTGTAGATTGCAAGATATTAACATTTGAAGTTACAATAATTCTTTTTTTGACCCTGTGAAAATCTAGGTAGTTGCACTTCACAAGGTCACATTTGTATGAAAAAATGTCCAAAATTTTGGTTACTCTTTGGATTCATTCTTCAAAGAAATTTGGCTATATGCTTGAAATTTTTTAGATCATTTGGAATTGCACAACATATAGGAAAAAAATAGTATGTAGAAAGAAGTACAAAGTGATTCAAAACACTAAATCATTAAGAATTTAATTATGGAATTGAAAAATTCCAATCCCAATGGTGGTAATGTAGTAATAAACAATCTACATCCAATGTTTTTACTTTTCTTAAATTTAAAAAAAAAATTAAGTTAAATAAAGGACTCCAAAGTTTATTTTCAAGTAGGGAATCCATAACTACTTGCAAACTAAAACACCTCATAGCGTTCATCTCATATATCAAAATGGAATGATTTAAATCTTACCATGTATGTATAAATCTAGAAAATCAATTCCAAATTTTTATTTTTGAAAAAAGTGATTTTTTAAGAAATTTTTGGGTTGCCCGCCGAGCATTGAAAATTACATATCATGCAATAACTTTTGAACCATGTAGTCAAAAGCTATGAAAATTGTTTGGGCCTTAAAGCTACTTGTTGGGCACATGTTGTGTGAAAGTTTCAAAAAAAGAAGTAAAAACTCCATTCGTAATGAGCTGCCCAAAATTGCTATGTTGCAAAAAAACGCAGTTTTGACCTTTAGGGATTAATCCTTAAATGTCCAAGGCCTTTTAGAGCTTCTAGGATTTTGATCTAAATTCAACAAAAAGCTAACATTTTGATAAGTTGTATTGACTTTTTTTTAATAATAATGGTTCAAATTCAAACTAAGTATGTTAGAGAGCACATAGAAAAAGAAAATACAACAATATCACATACGAATTGAAAGATTATAATGTTGATCACAAAGATGTTAAAATTGTGAAAGAGATTTGAAGTCTTTCAATCCTCTTTTTTCACATGTCAAATCTAAGAAATTGGTCACCAAAAAAAACTGAGTTTAAAGGACATAACATGCATAACTCCAATCAATTTATAGCTTCTCAAAATCTCTTCTACAATTTAAAAAAATGAATTTCTAATGTAAATTTATCTTTAAAATCTAGTGCATTTGAGACTCATTTCCAAGAGCTCTCAACACTATAGAATGTCAAGATTGCAATGGACACCCTTGCACAAAATCTTGAATTGAATAATCATAATCAATCATTTTCAAAATTGAATTCTTGATGCTAAAACTAGACTTCAAAATTTCAAATAGATTTTTTCAAAAGTGTAAACTATTAAAAATAGCAACTTGGTTGAATTTTATTTAACTTCAAAGTATTGTTGACATTAGAATTTGGTGCCTCAAGCAATTAGAGGTTAACAGCCAAAGTCATTACAATTAAAATTGGGCAATCGTTCTACTACTTGAATTTGTAGCTCCTAGCAAAAAATAGGAGCTTAGGGAGCCCAAGTGATTAGATTCCCAACTGCCAATTGCCATAAGATAGATCAACCTACTACCACCTTGATAGCAATCTAATATCTTAGGGACATCTCTAAAAGGGGCGGATATTTTTTCACATGTGTGTACTTGTTTCATGAATCAAATCCAAGTGGAATTATAATTTTTTGATTAAAATCTGTAATTTTAGTGAATTTTTGAAGTGGTTTGCCTTGAAGTTACAAAATCACCTATGGAATAAATTCATAACTATCATACTAACAACCCACAATTGCCTTAAAGTGTATCTATGATTGATACACTACCTAAGTTGGAGTTAATGTGCTAAATTTGTCAGAAAAGTAAATGGATGTAGATGAGTTGTGTGGCAGTCATGAGGTAAAAAATAGGATGGTAGTTATTAGAGAAGATTTGAGGGCAATAACAACCCGTTTCGTTTTTGTTCCCATCATTGTTCCTCCGCAGCGAAAGGTATAAGGTAAACCTGCCTATGACAGGCAGAATGGCTGATCTGTCCTATTGCCATTGACAAAAAAAATCTGATTTTTTTTTTGTACAAAGACAAATGTGAGAAATGAAGGAAGCAACTAGAATTTTATTTTTTCGACAAAATATGAATTTTTTGTGAATTTTCGAAGTTTGCTGTCCAGTTTGCCCAAAAAAGTCTGTAGACTACCCCAAATCAGAAGAAAAGTGTTTCCATGATGGTCATCTTACCACCTAAAGCAGTCATAACATTCTTTAACATGGTTACAAGATCTCCTAACATGGATATGACATAAAGAAATTAAAAAATAACTTTTTACTAACAGTTTACACTAGAAAGGTGTCAATGTTCTATCACAGTTATTAATAACTCCATAACTATATTCTAAGGCTTTGATGACAACTAAAAATCAACCTAATGCAATTTTAATTCTATTTTTAAGAAAAAGTTTCTCATGGGTTGATGGAAGACTGTAGTGGGGGAGTTCCCTAGGTGCTTGTCATGGGTGATTTGCCTGTCATAGGCAGGTTTACCTTAGTTGGCTATCAGAAGAAAAAAAAAAAAATTTTGAATTCTTGAAATGCAAATAAAAGTTGAAATTTTTTCTTTTAAAATTTTTTTGGGGGGGGAATGATGTGGCACTCTCTTGACCGTGTCAGACTGCACTGTTGGGCTGCAAGGGAACTCATAGTCTTCTTTTGGCCTCGGCTATGGACTGGTCTACCTTATGCAAACTATACGATATGTAGCTGCTTGATGCTTAGCTGCTCCTCTTGCCCGCTGTGGTAACGAATGAGTAACACCAATGATAGAAGTAGGTAGTGTTTAACTGTAATGGACAGACTTTACAACAAGTTTCAGTTGGCCAAATGTCAACGAGACGGACCCCATTTTATCCATGGAAAACATCAAATTCCAAATCGTTTGGGCGTGAAAAAAAACACCAAAATCCTGGTCACTGCAACTACTGGAGCGGAGCAGACAGACGAATCAAAAGCCAAATACCACCGCACTGAGCGAAAAGGCCTATGCTGACCAGGTTCATTGGGTGCACAGATGCAATGCCACTCCGACGACACAAAGCTAAGATTCCACGATCATGCTCCGCTCATTATTCTACTTTAATCTTTCAAGATAAGAGTTTACAATAGCAGTATGTTTTAAGATACGATTCAATTTCCCTCTCTTGTCATCACTTCACAGAATCGCAGCAGATTGTACATGCTTTGCAGCCGAACAAAAACAGAGTTTCAGAAGAATTCGCAATTGTTCATTGCTCTCTTCCAATCACCATGAAGCTGCAAACCTTAAGAAAAGGAACAAATTGTAGATTCGTTTTATCTGCGGAATGCAACGACATTTCATTGATGCGAAATAGACAAAATCAATTGAAGAATCGATTGGCACATAACGACAAACGATAAGTCCAAAAAACCCACCCGACATTCCCGTGAAATTCTTCCAAGCACGCATACATGGCGGAAACAGTTGAATGAGATAAATATCACGAAAGCAGTAGCATGTATTGAATTGTTCTCGTAACGCAGATGTTTCACATGCCGATTGTTCTATACAACAGAGATTGGGCAACTTCAGTAACTGGTAGCCCTAGTTACTCTTTCTCCGACATCCTCGACAACAACCTACATGCCACCACGCAGACGCAGAACCAAATGAAGGGTAGACTCCTTCTGAATGTTGTAATCTGCCAGGGTGCGGCCATCCTCCAACTGCTTCCCTGCAAAAATCAACCTCTGCTGGTCAGGGGGAATGCCTTCCTTATCCTGAATCTTAGTCTTCACGTTGTCAATGGTGTCGGAACTCTCCACCTCCAGGGTGATGGTCTTGCCCGTCAGAGTCTTCACGAAAATCTGCATACCACCGCGAAGGCGGAGCACCAAGTGCAGAGTAGACTCCTTCTGAATGTTGTAGTCAGCTAGGGTTCGGCCATCCTCCAACTGCTTCCCCGCGAAAATAAGACGCTGCTGGTCAGGCGGGATGCCCTCCTTGTCCTGGATCTTCGTCTTCACGTTGTCAATGGTGTCAGAGCTCTCAACCTCAAGCGTAATTGTCTTGCCGGTTAGAGTCTTCACGAAAATCTGCATGCCACCCCGCAGACGAAGGACCAAGTGCAACGTAGACTCCTTCTGAATGTTGTAATCAGCTAGGGTTCGGCCGTCCTCCAACTGCTTCCCTGCGAAGATAAGCCTCTGCTGATCGGGCGGGATGCCCTCCTTGTCCTGGATCTTCGTCTTCACGTTGTCAATGGTGTCGGAACTCTCCACCTCAAGCGTGATAGTCTTGCCGGTCAGAGTCTTCACGAAAATCTGCATGCCGCCCCGCAGACGAAGCACCAGGTGCAGCGTAGACTCCTTCTGGATATTATAATCCGCCAAAGTCCGACCATCCTCCAACTGCTTCCCTGCGAAGATAAGACGCTGCTGGTCGGGAGGGATGCCCTCCTTGTCCTGGATCTTCGTCTTCACGTTATCGATCGTGTCAGAGCTCTCCACCTCGAGCGTAATGGTCTTGCCGGTCAGCGTCTTCACGAAGATTTGCATCCCTCCGCGGAGACGCAACACCAAGTGCAAGGTCGACTCCTTCTGGATATTATAATCCGCAAGAGTCCGCCCGTCCTCCAACTGCTTGCCCGCGAAGATCAACCTCTGCTGATCGGGAGGAATTCCCTCCTTGTCCTGGATCTTCGTCTTGACATTATCGATGGTGTCGGAGCTTTCCACCTCGAGGGTGATCGTCTTCCCCGTCAAAGTCTTCACAAAGATCTGCATCTTGCTCTCACAACCTCAACTGAAACTCTCAAACAAATCTTAGCCACAGAAACTCTCAAAACCCGTCACGCTCCTCACAGCAATTAAACTCTGAAACCAGCAACTCTCTCTCTCTCACTCTCCCACTTGAACTTGGAAGGAAAGTATTGGTAAGAAGCAGAGATGCTCTAGGGTTCTTATACTGCAAGGAGGTCTATTTCTGCCAAACGAGAGAGACGACCCAACGAACGGCCCGGATGACATTTTGTATCGACAGGTGCGAGAGGAGCCGAATTGAGCTTGTTGGGATGCAATAGTGCGGATGAATGAGGACGGCGGTCTATCCGAGTTACTGAAGGAAGTTACGGTGCTGTTGCGTGGGCAGCAGCCAAAAGAAAGTGGGAGATGGGTAGAAGTGGAGATTACGACACGTTGCGATGACGTTGACGGCTTGTAACAGGGTTCTTCTATTTGGGGACTTCGAGCGTGGCTTCGTCCAGACGGTGGAGGTTGCCGGGGTGGGGGGGCTGCCGACTTGGGAAGGTACCAGAATACTAATAATGAAATTTTGGGTTTATTACTTTGTATACAACATTAATTACGTACTAGATAACTGACAAGCCGCAGTAGCAGCGAGTAGGTTATCGGACATAACTGGTTGTTCGCTTTTCAATCACAACTTTTGATCTTCATGATTCAAAGGTGTAGGAAGTAAGTTGAAAGGAAAGAAGGTTATGAGTTGCAACTTGTGATGGTGATGGATTGCCAATGAAAAATAACAACTAGTTATGAACTCTTACAGCAAGACAACTTAGGTAAATTGTGTATTACTTAGTGGGTAGCTTGAAAAGTAACCTTCCTCGTAAAACCGCTTTGTAGGGAGCTGAGAAATGACAAGGAAGTGGTAGGGGCTGCCGACTTGGGAAGGTACTAGAACACTAATAATAAAATTTTGGATTTATTACTTTGTATACAACATTAATTACGTACTAGATAACTGACAAGCAATAGTAGCTGCGAGTAAGTTATCGGACATAACTGGTTATTCGCTTTTCAATCACAACTTTTGATCTTCATGATCCAAAGGTGTAGGAAGCAAGTTGAAAGGAAAGAAGGTTATGAGTTGTAACTTGTGATGGTGATGGATTGCCAATGAAAAATAAAAACTGGTTATGAACTCTTACGGCAAGACAACTTAGGTAAATTGTGTATAACTTAGTGGGTAGCTTGAAAAGTAACCTTCCTCTTAAAACCACTTTGTTGGGAGCTAAGAAATGACAAGGAAGTGGTTCTAAAATGGACTTTCAACAATAATTAAGACTTGTCATGTATTGTTTCATACTAGTCAATGGATGGAATAAAATGAGGAAGGATTTATTTCAACACCAAGGTGTGTCCACTTCATTTTTCTAAAAGAATGTAGGATTTGTTTAATTCCTGAAGTCCGAAGGCTATTTTTCTGTCAAAAACCACTCAGAATTGCCGCCTATTACTACATTTATCAATATTTTCAACAAAATGTTTTTATTGGAAATCTATCCATAGGATCTTGCACTAGACTTATAGAAGAAGAAGTGGTAAAAATTTCGTGACATTTGACCACATGGATTGAAAGATATATGCATTTGAAGTCAATTTTTAATTTTTTTTTTATTGTGCTTGATAATTTCAGTTGTCTTTGACCATTGATTGTGGAAAATTTTTCCACTATGGGTGCTAAACTTAAAAATCTATCATATTCTAGATCATGTTAGGAATGTCTCCAAAAAATTTACAGTCAAAGAATAACATGGAACACATCCAAAAAAATATTGCAATGCAACAGTGTCCAAGAGTTCACAATGCCTTACATAATTTTTAGAGCAAGTTTTCCACCACATAAATTTGAAAATAAAAATTCCACACGGTGGATTGAAAGATATATTATGCCTTTCCAATCTCCAAAAAAAATTTGATAAAAAACAAAAACTCTATTACCTATGGGATTTAGAAGCACTATGTGAATAAAAATTTGAATATGGCTTTGGGCATGGCATAAAAAAAAGGTCAAGGTGTATTCCCGATATGTTCCCATTATGTTCCCGGTTTGTTCTAATCATTGAGAGCTCTGAGTTACTTAGAACTTCCAATGGGGAACTATAACTATTTAAAAGTAGGAATCCTTCATCATGGATCTCACTACCTTCCCCTTGGACTCATGCTACTGTCCTATACTGCTACCCTGCCATAGTCAAGGCAGATTCCCTTTCCCCCAATTGCCTAACGAACTGAAATTTTCACAAAAATGCTCATAACTCCTAAACTATAAGCCAAAATTATATGAAATTTATATCCATACGAAGCTTGTGAAAAACTACACACTCACAAAAAGTTTGAAAAAATCATGTTGAATATTAAGATTGAATGAGCTTACCCCAAAACCCAATTGTTCCCTGAGGGGACACTTGAGACTTTAGGGATTAAATTTAGTAAATTTTGCATTTAGAAACCTTGTGTATTATTTTTTGAATGTAGAAATGCTTATTTTGGTCAAGCCATATTTTTTTCAAACTATATGCGAGTAGATTTTGCAAGGCCTATGATAAAAAATAGGTGCCTATAGCAGAATTCTTTGAAAATTCATAAGCAATTCATAAATGCTTTGAAAAATATGAAACTAATTGTGTTAGATTTTGCATCAATTTTTCTTCAAGTGAAAAACAAATAGAAATAATTTCAAGCATCTGAAAGCCATCAAAAAGGCCGATCAACCCTTAAAGGGTCACTTTTTGAACCACCTATTTTATCCCATTCCAAACCAAATGGAAGGTGTAGTCTCTTGAAATTTTTAATTTTTGACAATTTGCTGTGAATAGTATAAATAGAGACAAATTGACAAAGAGTTCACACAATAGAGTAGTAATATAGACAAATTGCCAGATTAGAAAGGATTTAGAAAAACATAAAAGGTTTAAGATGGCGAAAGACAAGTTGACTCTACACTTCGGGTTTGAATAGTTGTCTTCAGTTTTGCATATAGCTAGGCAATTCGTCATTTTGACTCTCTCACTTTCTTGGTTATCAAATAGCTTTTGTCAAATTGTCTCGTCTTCATGTACTTTGAACTTCTTCAATAATATAATATTTCTTATAAACAATTTATCTTATAAGCTTTAAATTTAGATTCAGTGATTGGACTAAATTGAGCATTCTATAATTTGCAGTCAAAATCCAGTGATTGGATCCTCTGAACTGTGAATTAATTTAACAAATTGTCTTAAGAATCTAGTGATTGGATCTCTTTGTTTATTTGTGACTAATTGTATTCTTGGCGGTTGCGTTTTGGTTATGTAAATTGTAAAATTATTAATTTGTATGTTCTGATTCAGTGAGTGGATCGCAGCACTTAGCAATTTGTCAAATACTATTCCGATCCTGTGACTGGACTGAACTGTGAAGTGAGCATTCGGTATGTGTGTGACTTCTTTGTGTAAGATTGTGTGCAGATTTATTGTGATGAATTCGTGGTTGTTTGAATGAATTGTGCGACAAGTTGTCTTTGAATTATTGTGTGTAGTAAGACTGTGCTTGTGTGAATTCGTGGGAATTGTGTAGTGGTGGATTCATGTTTAGACAAATTGACTGGATTAGTTTTCGTATCATGAACGTATGAGTCAAATTGTTGAAGTGTTACTGTGAGGAAATGGATAGCAATTTATCGGGATTGGAAGTCAATTTGTTTGTGTGACTTTCATAAATCGAATAAAGTAGACGATTTGCCAACTAGTTCGACAATGCGGATGCTGTGGAGGCGGTGTGCAGATTGAGACAATTTTCCGGAACCAGCGATGCAGATCAGCTAATTTATAGATAAGTTCTTGTATCATTCTAATTCGTACTTTCGACCAATTGTCTTGTTAAATTCATTTATAATCTTCATGTAGTTCAAACTGCTTCAATCTTATGAGTTATGTAGTTGAGAGGAGTATCAGAGATTTAGCATAAGGCTATAAGTAGACAAATTGTCAAAGTAATAAATGTAAATTATAATAAAGAATTAGAACCAGTTTCTAAGGATTAGAAGAAATTAGAGACAAGTTGTCTAAAAAAATTCCAACAGTGAATTTGATCAGTGGAGTATGCTATATATTTTAAATTGTTTTGTGTAAAAATTGGGAGATTAAAGAACTGGATGCTGAAAAAACGGATCCAGGTATGACAATTTGACTTATTCTTATGTGTTTGATGTATGAAGTCAAATTGTCTTGAATGTGTGTATGTGTGATTGAATCCTGTGATATGTGTGGATAGACAAATTGTTCAGAATAGAATGAAGTTAATTTATTTCACGGTTGAAATTCTGAGATGATAATACAGTAAATAGAATAGAAGCAAATTGTCTGGATTCTTGGGTGTTAGACTGGATATCGACCGGGTTTATAACTGACAATTTGTCTTGGGCCTGTTGATGTTATTGACGCAGTTCAGTCACAGTAGGTTGGTGTTACAGACAAATTGCCGTAGTGTTTAAATTTCACTGCAGACAGTGTATAGACAAATTGTCCTTATAAATTTAATTACTGAAAAGGGGATTGTTCCTGAAATTAGTAAGATCAATAGATATTTGGTGAGACGAATTGATTGAGTACTGGATGGAGTATACTGTATGACAAATGGTCTTGATTGATAATTAGGTCAAATTGTAGGAGTAGCAGTGATTATCAAAATGTTGTGGTTCCATGAATGGTGTGTTGGATAAATTACCTTGTTGATGTTGATGTTGTAAATTGAATTGCATCACATACTCATTTCCATTGCATTAAATAGAGACAATTGGTTGTAGAGGACTGAGACTTTGTGATACTCATCTAACTTAGTAATTTGGTTAGCTAAATAGTGACGGGACAAATTGTTTTGGTAAAAAAGAAGCTTTACGGTAATTAATGAATATATATATATATATATATATATATATATATATATATATATATATATATATATATATATATATATATATATATATATATATATATATATATATATATATATATATATATATATATATATATATATCTGTGTGTGTGTGTGAATTGTTGCATTAAAAAGTCTAGATCATGCATGACAAATTGCTCTTATAAACTTGCCAAATTGTCTTGAAAATACCCCTAGAGTACTAGGCAGGACCGGGACAGCACTCATGTGTCCATAGCATTATTTAACGGACAAGCCACCAAATTCACCCTTGGGATATAAGAGTGTTTTACAATTGGTTTCTATAGTAAAATTGTTGAGTAAATCCCATAACAATTTAACTTACAAGTGACTTCTAGCTGCAAAACATTAGACTATTTGACCATTCCCTTTGATTTTAAGACCCCTATACTTAGTCTTGGGTTTTGAGAAATAGACAAAATCTAAACTACAGAAGGAAGCCCATGATGGGCATAATTATATCAATAGTGTATGAGTCGGGTCCAATAAACTTACAAACTACCTTTTCGAGTCATTCAATTTTTTTATGCAATTCAATTCTACATACCAAATTTCTATTTCAAAAAAACAAAAACTCCATTTTGGATGAATTTTTAAAATTCAATTTCATGGTTTTACATGATATTTTATTAAAAGCAATTGATGATGAATTTTTTATATTTGATTATGTGGATATGTAAGGAGCATCCATATGCATATCTTTTTTTTAACAAAGATCTTCATAAAAGCTTCAAAATTCCATCTATAGAGACTTTAATTTTGGGATGACCATATCTAAATTTTGTAAAATAGATATCTCTTCATTGTAATTAGATTTTTCTATTTTTCCTTCACATAGCAACTAATTTGTTACATTTGTGCATGATAGTACAATTACTTTGCCAAAATCAAGTTAAAATATAGAGAAATCTATTTCTTCAAAGTTTGGTCATATAACACTTTTCATTGAACTCTTCATAAATTCATCATATTTTTATTACTTTAAGGTTTTTTTTTTAATATGAAAGATGTAGATGTAGATGTTCTCTACGTATCCATATAATTGAATTATTGAATTATTAAAATTCATCACTAACTGTTTTCAATAAAATATTATGTTAAATCACAAAAATTGACTTAAAAAATTCACCAAAAATAGAGTTTATCCTTTTTAAATTGAAATTTAGTATAATTGGGTGATAATTATGCAAGACAAAAGAAAACCAATTTTATTCTATATTATGTACAAATCTTGGAAAGATTCAAAAAGGAAGTTTGTATCTTTATTAAACCTCATGTGTATATTGAAGTTTTGCAATCAATATGAACATTTATTGTTGGCAATTTTTTTCTTCAAACAAATGAAACCAAATTTTATTGCCAAGGTTAAAAGTAGAAACCAACTAAAAGTGGCCTAGTGACAGGAAAGACAAATCAAGAGTTTCAACAAAAATTCTAAATTAATATGAAGATAGTTCAACTTGAACTTTATTATTATTTAAACTTTAATTGTGAACTAAAATGTAAATTAGAGTGATTAGGCAACAAGTTAAGAAACACTCTAGGTTACAAAACACTAACTTTTAATATTAGTGTAGTGTTTTGGAAAATTATTTGAGCAATTGTATTGCAATGTAGATTTTAGATTTAAAGCTAGTAGGCACTTTAACTTTTGATCAACAACGAAGAAAAAATAGAAAATACTCTAAGAATAATTATAATAGAATATGTAATATAGAATTTAATTAGAAAGTTGAAGCTCTAAGAACATGATAGAAATTATATTGTAGAAGGCATTTAATAACAAAACAAGCTTGGCAAAGAAGATGAAAATGATTTGAAGACAACTCTCATTGTTGATTGAATGCCTAGTTTGTTGAGGAGAAGTTCAGGAACAAGACGGAGTCAACAATATAAATGCTCAAATGTCAGAGACCTAATTGAATTTCAGACTTCATCCCTAGTCACTAGAGGCAAGTGATGGAGGCTCAAGTGCCAAGCTCTAGCACAATCTATACCTTAAATCCTATATTTTATATGATGTTGATTGTTTTGTTTGTTTAATATATTGAGATCAAAGAAATTGTGAGACCCCAACCATTGGAAAGCTCTCTACAAGAAAGGTTTACAAGCTTTTTTTTAGTACATTTGGACCTCCGGTGTGAGAAAGATATTGAATTTCAAAAGAATTATAGATTAAAATTTTTTTAAACTACTTTTATTTTTACTTTATTATACTGTGGCAATGGCACAGGGATACCAGTCTCCATGCAATTTGCACAGTGCAAATTGCAATATCTCAGCTTTTCATGAATTGCATTTCAATGAGTTTCACTGTACATGCAAAGTGGGTGACTTCGAGGGAGGTCATGTGTCCAATTTGAATGAGGAATTTCAACAAAAACTTCCACTGAATTCTCAGAATTATATTTCCACCCTAACTTACTATGACTTCCCCTCAAGGTTGACTTGCAAGCTAAAAGACTCTTCAACATCCTCCACAGCCCCCTCCAGCACCTGTGCTGGCCTCCAAGTCTGCCATCATCCTGTCCGCTGTGTAAGTCTCCAAGCCTCCAGCTTCCTCAATATTCGCAATCTTCACTATGGTGTCATCAATCAGCAAACAGTACCTACGAGAACGCACTCCCATGTCTCGGTCTATCAAGTCCAGCTCCAGCCCCATGTTCTTTGTCCATATTGCTGACCCATCGCACAAAAATTTGAGGTGTTTGTTGTCAGGGTAGGTCTTTCCCCACTCCTTCACTACCCAGGGATCATTCACTGCACACATGACCAAGCAGACCAGAACTTTATTTGGAAAAAGAAATCTAAGGAAATGTTTGAACGCATGCCAAAATTTCAAGTACTTTTCAAAACAATTGCAACAATCGTCCACAATTAGAGACTCACATATATATGCAAGGAATATGATAGCACGTTGGAAGAAAAACCTGTAACACAAACGATCTCTCGGACTCCTCTATCCATAATTTCCTCTTCCCTTTAAAGGAATCAGGAACGTGCTTCAAATTGCGAAACTCAACTAGCCATCTTCACATCAGCATGTCCCTACGTCATAGTCCAACATCGTCATTCCAAGTGGCTTCGCAAGAGTACCAGATGCAGACAGGTCTCAATACATGAACATCCGTCGATGTACGCTAAGAAATCTCCAACCGTATTTTTTTAGAATACGTGTGCCCAACCCCTAAAGTACAATGGAAAATAACCAATTCAATTCACCAAATTGTGAAAAATAAAAAGATAGATGAGTGAGGAAAATCAGTGTAGAACATCGCATGAATCGGTTACAAAATAAAATAGAACTGAATTTCCAAAAGAAGTTCCCACGGTGACCTACTCACAACTCCTTTAGAAAAAACTGGGACACAATCTTGGCACCTTGGTCCTCCCAGAAATACTCTACAAAAATATCTCTGAATCTTTGATGAGCAATGACAGAGGGTTGTCAAACCTGCAGGTAGGTGTGAATGCTCCAGGTACACCGAAAAACACCACCCTCTTCTCCCTCACAAGGTCGTGGATGCCGTAGCACTGGAATTTACCATCGTCATCCAGATACAAGAGCTCGCCGTTGGGGATCTGGGCACCAACTTGAATCGGCTCAAACGGAGCTGGAAAACAACACAATACTGCTTCAGCTAAAAACCAGCAAACTATACAAGAAACAGGGATTACATTTGAATGCAACAATTTGAATGCTCAATGTTTGACACGCTACGTCAGGGCTTGGTGCGAACATAACCAAGGAATCATGCTTGTAAATCAACCAATCAATTGAACATACACTCAGAAATCCATAATTCAGTTGGGGACTAATCTCATATCACCAAAATAGGCGAAGAGCATTTATTCTGTGAATTGGCCAGAAATGAAGGAAAAATGGACAAAAGAGAAGTCTTACAAAACATGAGATCACCACCTCCTTGCACAACGCGGAGATCCCACTCGCACATCGCCATCAGCAGAGCATCAGGACCGAACTCAACGGACTCTTCTCCAGGATTGAAAGCCTCAACGTAAATGACGGGTTGCACCGCATCCACAAGCTTCTTGTTGAAGCGGTCCACAACAAAACTAACTCGCGCGCGTTCCCAGCGCAAATTGCTTGGACGTCCCATCTGGACCCCAGACCTCCACACACTGCGCACAGCAGCGCACGCAGCCCTAATCCTAAATCAACTTGGTAAATCTTCCTGGCATTCTTCGCCATCTTTCTCATGCCCTGAAATTTGATTCAACTCATATCGAAACAGGATGGAGACAATCCTCATATTCTCCTTCACATTCAGCCCCTCAAAAACCCTAATCCATCATCGAATTGCATAGTCCCGACATAATGAAAATGCGGATTCTACACTCAGATGACAGAACTCAGAGGACTCAGAGAGTAAGGCAAGGAACTCTCAAATGGGTGACTTCCAATGCAAACGTCGTCCCAACTTATTCATATGGTGTCCAAATTACACACATTATAATGCGTAGGTAACCCTCTCAAAAATGGCAACAAGACCCGCACTAAAAGACACCACACTTATTCTAGAAACGAAAACCACTCAAAAGAGCTGAAGAAGGTGTGTGTGCGAAGGAGGTCGGATGACAGACAGGGAATTTTTTATCGTCCTCAGCACAATTCAAAGGCCTGTACTTAGGTCCGGGGTCGAGACACGGCATTTTGCCGTCTCTGCTGCTGCTTGCTTGCTTCGGCGGCAGCGGAAATGGAGTTGGATTTGGCACTCTCCAGCTTGGCCGACGGTGGCTACGGAGAGAAGGAGCGGCAAGCTGCGCCACATTGCAGATCGACCGCTCAGACGGGCGCGTTGGTTTCAGCGATGGGCGGAACGGCAGTTGCATGTCCGTTGAAGGGGAAGAGATGTTGCTGTTACTCGTAACGTTTGGGAAAGCGTAGTCGCGGAAGGTTTGAGGTCCATTTTCTCACATGAGAAAGCTCAAAGTAGCTTTAATACGGAAGGGCATGATGTGTAAAACTGTATTGGAGTTGAAACATTGAATGCTTCAAAGGTGTCCAACAAAGGAGTAGTCTATAGATTTTCAATAGTGCAATCAAGAGGTGAGAAGAATATGACTATGTATCATATAAAAAATCATTCTGTTGGAATTACTTTATAGAATCTCCTTGTTTGCTATCAAGAGTCTTGTTGTACCCCTTTTTTTTGTTTCTTTTTCTTTAATAAGTATAAGAGAAAGTTTTGTCCTTAAATTTGAAATGCCTAGCTTATTACTATAGAGTTGTAAGCCAAATTCCTTTACCTTGTATGCTCTTATTTAGCAACTAAATGTAAAAGAACTTTCTTAGTTTTATTTTATAGAGATGAAATTACTTGCCTCATGTACAGTACATCACAAATATTTTCAATAATCTTGTGAAAAATAGAAGTTTTGGAGAGTAGTGAAGAAATATCATATCAAATATTCCCTTTGTCTCAAAATGATTGTCCACTTTGAATGTCATTTTTTTCTTCAGGTTGTTTTGAGTATGTCATATGGAGTCTTACTTGTGACTGCTTTTATTTAGGTTGCAATGAACACATGTTATGTTCTTCATTGATTCTAGACAATGATATAAAATTTGGAACCTTTCTTAATTAGATTTTAACCACATGATCAATGAAATCGGCATAAAAATATCTCAATACAGAGTGCAAATTCAATGTCATTTTGTAAACAAAATTCAATAAACATTGGAAATACACACAAAGTTCAAATTGCAATAAAAGTATTCAATGTAAGGAATTTTTCCAAAATTGAAATTGAAGTAGAAACTAAAGTAGATGATTGTCATTGTAGAAATTGGGCTCAAACTCAAAAAATATCATTTTGATGGAGAAATTTCAAATATAGAGCAAGGAGCAACAACCTCCTCCAAACACACTATAATTATAGCAAATTTAGTGATCTCTTTTTATTACATCTTCTTGTGTCAAAAGGTCATAAATACCTCAATGAGGTAATTTCCAACACCATTCAAGCAACTATTCAAACAAGAATTAGATAAAAAAAAATGCTTTGCAATAACTCATCCAAATGCCATTTTTTCATTTATGTGTTTCAGAGGTAACTAACACCTTGATGATGAGTATAAAAGCGTCGTTCCTGTAAACACAGGAAGCATACATGTTGAGCTCACTGCGAGACCATCAAGCAATGCACATGCACGCTCAGAGAATGAAACCCACACCAGCGATTCCAAAGTTGGCTAAATTTTGCTCGGTTTCTATTTAATCTTTTCATGCCCTTAGTGTAAAATTAAAATTTTTTTTTTGAGAGAACATTTGAGTAATTACCTTGAACCCAATGCTGACATAATAAAGGGTGCCACTGACCTACACCTTCCAATTTCATTTAATGTTCAAATTCATGAATTTGACATGATAAGGGTTCTAATGTTGTCACATCCAAGTGCTCATAAAAGTAGGACTTATTTGGATTCTTAGGGTTGTATTACACCTATAGGCTGGGCCAATTCCCCTTGAGGTCAATTGTACAAAATTCCAACCTCTTTTTATCCCTAAACGCCTCAATCCTTTTTCAATTTTTTGCACATTTTGATTTATATCTTTTTACAGAAATATCATTTACTGCAATTTCAAGAAATTTGTCATAAAGGAAGGTTTTCTCTTCAAGATTCAACTATTAGATTGGGTGAATGAAAATTTTGTTAGACAATACAATGATTGGAAGTGCTCTATTCATTGTCTAGAATAAGGACGTCAGAGCGCTTTTGGGTTAATCTTAAGGTTGTCCTCAACTACTCATTAGTATAAAATTATAATGGGGCCAATTCTCCCATACAAAAAAGCCTTGAGGCTTTGAAGCCAAGAAGTTGCACCAATTCACTATAATCTAGAAAATTTTAGTCCCCCCTCCCTCTCTCTCTCTTTTCAAGGCCACTTTCCACCTAAAGGTTGGGCTAATTTCCTTGAAGTTGATTGCACAAATTTCAACAAATCTAAATTGTTGAAAGAAAAAATTTATAAAAAAAAATTTGTAACTAAAATCTAGCATTGCCACTTGTATCCTTGCATTAAAGAATTTTTAGCAATTGCAGAAGGCTGTAAGTTCCCTAGATTGCTAGCATCAAGGGAACAACCTCATAGCTATTGCTTGACATGGCATGGCAATTGTCACGTCACCAATTTTTTTTTTAAATTTGTACTTTTTTTTCCATTGTAAATTTTTTTTTCCAAAAAAACAAAATTGACAATGGGAATAGGGTTGGGGGGAATAGACTTGAAACAACACTCTCGACCCCCTAGAAATCCTCTAATGGAACATCTAATTTGTCAAGCTTGGGTCATGTCAAATCTTGTCTTTTTTTTTTAATAAGAAATTCATTCTATCCAATTGAACCATCCTTTAGGTGTAAGGGGTTCAAATCAATTTCAACCTTTTGTCCAATTACAAGTGAGGATTTAGAGTCTCTTACACAACAAATTGGCATAGCCTATAAGTACAAAGCAACTCTTAGCTTTGGGATGAGCTTCCCAAAAGTGCATGTCATGAAATATTGCCATCTTATTGCCATTGATTTCAGTCTAACTTAATAGACATAGTCACATAAGGAGATCGGGGAGGCGTTACCCCCTTGGGTATAGCTTTGGGGTTGTAGCTTGACCCCCCCCCTAAAATTTTCTTAACCCCTAAAGGACTATTGTCCCTTCGAGGGACAAATGGGATTTGGAGCAGGTACCTACGGGTTGAATTTTTGTCATGATTTTTTGATACTTTTTTTGAAGATAGAAAAATTGATAAGCTTTATGAAAGTATAATATTTTTTCACAATTGGTGCCCGGGAATAATAGTTATGACCAAATAAGCTCAAACGAGGGGACAGGGGTAGTCCGGGCAACAAAATTTTTTTTTGCAAAAGTTTGAATTTAAAAAAAAAAACATTTTTCCTCGGAGATTATATTTTTTTTCTATCCGAAAAGCTTTGATTCATTTCATTTGAATTTGTTATGAGAAAGTTATGGACATTCTTGTTTTTTGGGTAGTTAGAGCATCTTCTTAAAAAAACAAACTTGTAGGATTCATTTTTTAAAACAATTTTTCAAAATTTTCAAATTTTTTTATTTTGCATGGTTTAGTTTACTTTCTAGAACAATCTCACCATTGGGATTAGTGCATTTTAATTCCATCTAAAATATAGAAGTAGGTATAGAAGTAGGTATCTAACAATTCCATCTAAAATATAGAAGTAGGTATCTAACAATCTTTTTAAGAATAAAAATTAAGTTTTTTTTAATTTCTTTTTTTTACCCAGACTTTCAACTCAATTTTCCACTGTAAAGATTTAAAGCTCAAAACAATGTAGTGCAAAAAATTTCAGTTAAAAATGTTCAAAGCCAAAAAATCCAGCCCCGCAATGTGTTGAATTTTTTCCACTTTAAATGCAAATATCTTACAATTTGTGGTGTGAAAAATTCTGAAATTTTTTCCACAATTTTTTTTATACTAGTGAGGTTTAAGATCCTACGGTTAGATGAGAAAAAAATAATTAAATTTTTTTTTTACTCTTTGCTATAGAAATGGCAGTTTTCAGTGTTTTTTGGCAGAAAAAAGGCCTCGGTCCTTTAGGGGTTAAAACAGAAAGTTTTTTTAGGGGGGGTGTCAAGTTACAACCCCAAAGCTTTACCGGGGGGTAATGCCTCCCCGATCTCCCTGTGCCAGTCAATTCTGTAAATTAAGTTAGAGTGATCATTGCGAGATTGCCGGACTAATAACCAGAGCAACTGAAACAGTCATACACACGCTTGAGAAACAACTTAAACAATTCACTGAACGCAAATTAAGCTGCTCTTACGTGCACTCTTATTAGCTCTAAATCAAGGCACCCCTCCGGACAAGTAGAGGACCCAATGCACAGTGAACAGTTGAAGCCCAACTAGCGACTAAGGGTAACCTGCACTTAAAGTGACCATTTTAGAGCTGATTGCCTTTTCCAGGAAGCTAAACTCTTTGAAACAATTTTCAGTAAATTTTCCTAGGAAGAGAAATGAATTTTACATCTAACCAAAATTGTTTCATATTTTTTGGACCTTTATGGAATTAGTTACAAATTTTCAAAGTTGAAATGCAGTGGCCACTAAAACCAACTACCTCCTAAAATGTAAAGTGCTAATAGATTGACAAAAGCAAAATGTACCTCTGCATCATGACCACTTATAGAACATGGACGCTTTAAGAGCAGGTTATCTTAGTGTCACTCAATTGACATTCACGTCAGTGAGTCTCTCTTTCAAGCAAGTAGCATCAGCTAATTAATTTGTTCATATTCAGATACTAGTAAACTGTTGAACATTGACTCACAGATTACATAATATACAACTACGGCATGCAGTTGTTCAGGTGAAAATTCCAACTAAAATGGTGGAAGAACTTGGCTTGCTAACATGGCGGAGGAGATGGTGGAGGCAGTGCATTAGCACTTGAGCATTAGAAGATTTATGAACCCTTTGCAAGCCCCTTAGAAATTGACAAAGATATATTTTCATTTTGTGTACCGGAGCTAGATTCAGTAAAAAGAACTTGATAGAATTAAGTCTCCATATTGTGTGGATTACTAGGTTGAAGATGAGAGTACTTTGAAGTGATAACATAATATAATATTATTAATGTGGTCCTTGGAGTTAAGAGCAAATATTGTATTCAATTGTAAACATTTTAATAAAATGCAAATGTATTATTTTGTGTAATCAAGTACAACATATTTAGAAACATTTAACTCTTAAATGCCAAAGGAGTGATCTTGGAAATCATCCTTTTCTGTTACCGTGTGAATTACTAGCCTCCAAAATTGCAAAAGTAGTCATTGCAAGTCAAACTACTATAAAAGATCTTCCCTTTCCAAAACAAATTTTGAGGATGAATAGTTGCACTTCTGTCCTATCATCCATCGGACACAAAACGTCTACCTCAATGTTCAAGGGTTAAATATAAGGAAGTGTACTCGTTTAGTCACATACTATATGCTGCTCAAGGTGATCCTACCAATGGGATGAGGGTAGAGCCATCACTGTATTGAAAAAGGAGGTGGGCGGAGATAGGGAATTAGTCACCCAATATATTCTTGAAAGTACAGTTTTATAAGCTAAAAGGGTTCACGGTTCATGAATTGGAGGGCCCTCCCGGAGGATCCAATTTTCTTCTAATGTCCAGCACCACCACCTGCAGTAGCACCTGCACCACCATCCCCTACAACGCCTGCTGCACCAGGACGGCCTCCTCTTTTTTTTGCGAAATGATCGTGGAACAACGCTAGGTGGCAATTTTCGGCGCACAATGCCGTGGACATGAGGACGACGCCAGCTTCAAATACCACCGCCCCAAGCACCACGGCTATTAGAGGCAACATGCTTGGCGCCAAGTTCAAAGATGCACACAATCAAAGGCTCCTGGCAAAATAGATTATTCAGTCAAATTCGCTCACTTTGTGACAACACACTCAGCTGATCAATAGCCTGTGGAGTCTCTGCAATTTGAAACAGAACACAAGAGGCTAACACTTAGTACACGAATTCAACCTCCATCCATCTACTTACTGTAACCTCCGGCTCCTTCGAAACTGAATGTAGAATGTTGCCCTAAGTTCATTCCTTGTGAAATTGTACAAAACTGCAATAAGATCACAAACGAAACAAGAAGCTATGATACACTAAAAGAGGCTCAGTCCGTTAAGCAATGGATCGCTTCAATGAGAGTAAGATAGGTAGCTGCTCAAGCGGCCTCAGGGTGGCCTCTATCAATGCAAGACCTCCTCAGTCTCTCCTTTTCTTTGGTCCAGAGGCAACAAATGTCAAAAATCCAAACCTAGGGTAAGAAAAGCCAGTTGCTTTTCAGTGTCCTCCAGCAATTTGCGCGCAGCTTAATTTACTACACTAAGAAAAACAACGAGAGATGTTCAAGCTAGTTTTCAGACCATGAATCAGAGAATTGAAGTCATTCAAACACACACTTACATGGAAGCGAATGTGAGATTGGTTCTATACATATAACTTAGCTTACAAAGGATGCAACTCATGAAGCAGACTCGTAGAAGCAAAGAAATCTGGGTACGTACGGAGTTTGACAAATATTTGTCTCGAAGGACATGTGGAGCTCCGAATGTCACCTTGGAACTCTCCTTGTAGCTTCTCCCAATCCCGACTGCAAGCCGACAGTGACCGAGCATATCGAACACTAACATGACAAGGCATGGGATTGAAGAATGATCCGGCAAGAGTTTCATTTGTGTGAGAAAAAAAAAAGAAGAAGGAAATAAAATCCGGTATGGAAAGTGCAACGCATAGACATTCAAAGTGCGGTGTCATTAATAAATGAGAAATGAATTTGCAGAGAACTTAAGATATTCAGAGCATTGCTAGTGGTGACTCTGTAAAGCTGTTTCCCCGGCACGTTAGCCGTGTGGCTCCCACCCCAATGCAGAACGACGGTCCAACGGGCACGCTGTATTGGTATAGCCGTTGTAGGGCTTAGCAAAAACAGGCTCCCACGCTCTACTTTTTTCAAAAGTACTGAACACTGTAGTCACCGCATTATCCGAACGTGAGTGCCAGCATGGCAGCAGTTGAGAGTGTGCTGGCGGGAAAGGGGAAGAATTTCGTCGCCGTTGAGAGGGTTGACAATGCGCTCGCGCGGAAGGGGAGGAATTTCGTCGCCGTTGTGGAGAGGGCTGACAGTGCGCTCGCACGGAAGGGGAGGAATTTCATCACCGTTGAGGAGAAGGCTGATAGTGCGCTCGTGCGGAAGGGGAGGAATTTCATCACCGTTGAAGAGAGGACTGGCAGTGCGGTCGCGCGGAAGGGGAAGAATTTTGTAGCCAATGAAGAGAGGCAGCTAGTTCGGAGTTTCCTGCACGTCTCGCAAGACCCCGTGCAAGGGACTGGGCAGAAGATCGATGCATTCTGGGATCGTGTGCACTCTCACTACTCGGAGCACAGGCCGAGCGGGAGAGAGGAGCGCCCTACTCGTTCGTTGGAGACCAAATTTGGCATGATCAAGCATGATGTGAGTAACTTTGTAGGGGTTTATAAAATTGTGCTTAGTTTGAAAGAAAGTGGGTCGTCTTTAGATGATGCTCTTCAGCAGAGTTTGAATCTATTTAAGGTTAAGCATCCCAAACAGAGAGATTTCTTGTACCTGCATTATTGGAGTATTTTGAAAGAAGTACCGTGGTGGTTTGAGGGTGCACAAGAAGCCCATTAGAGAGTGAAGAAAAGCATCCCAGTGCCATTGCCAATGAAGCGCAAGCAATCAATTCCTGCAAGTGCTTTAGAATCAGTTGATTTAGAGGAAGATTGCTTGGAGATTGAAGAAATCTCTTCAAAACAACAGCCGATGCGGCCACAAGGGTCTCAGAGAGCAAAAGAGAAGGAGCGGGCTGAACGGACAAAAGAAGGGTCCCGATGGGTGCAAGCGAAGTCAATGGCCAACATGGCGGTAGCAAATTTGGTCAAAGCACGAGCATTGCAAGACCAAGCAACAGCCCTTTTATTTAACATGCCCCGCGATGGAGCAATGGAGGATGATGCACGCCAGTATTTTGAATTGCTTCGAGAAGAAGAATTGGACCGGCTTCTCCAGCGACGAAGTGACCGAAGGCAGGAAGAAGAGCGGCGAGCCCTTGCGGAGGCACTGCAAGTGGAGGAGCGCGCTGCTCAAATCGGCAATGCCGTGAAGAGTCGCAAGGTGCCGAAGCCCTTGACTGCACCCACTTTGCCCAGGGTCGCCGCGCCTAGGGTTAGTGCACATGCCGATTGGTAGGAGAGCCCAAGCCCAATCGATGCGCAGGAGAACCCAAGCCCAATTAATGCGTAGGAGAGCCCGAGCCTAGTCGATGTAGGTCAGCCTGTGCTCATTGCCGAATCTCCGATCGCCTCTGTTGCAGTAACCAACAGCAGCCCCGAAGATGAGACTGTGCACATTGCCGAAGCCCCCATCGCCTCTGCTGCAGTAACCGAAACCAGCCCCAGCAAGTCTGCGGTGCCTCCTTCCCGCATTGACCTCTCTTTGACTCGTCCAATGCCAATGCTTCTCACGCCTTCTGGATGTAGCTCAGATTCGTTAGGTTTTTTGAGTCCCGGTTTGAATTCATCCTCAAATTTTCAATTGTCTCAACCTCCAAATGTGAATTTTGTTCCTCCTAGATTTGTTGATAGAAATTTAGAATTTCAAAGGAGGATGCAATCCCCGTTTGCAAATTTAGCATATGCCAACTTTTTGGCACATTCTGGCTATGCTTGATTTACAAATGGTGATCCGGCTAGAGAAAGCCAAATAGACGGTGATTGTGGCTCTCAAGTTGGAGGGTAGAGCCATAGGCCTTACTAAACTTTTTAAACTTTGTTTTCATGCATAAGTGTTTTTGTTTTTAGTCTCCTCTGACTTTGCTCATGTAGCATGGATGTTGATATGTGTAAATGCTTTGTACTTGCCTGCAAGTCTGTAAAAGACACTTGTTTTTTTTTAGGTTTTGTATCATGTTTTCACTTCTGTTCCACAACGGGTGGTACTGAATCCTAATCACCTTCAGAGAATTCAGACCTCTGATCCCTAATCACCTTCAAAGAATTCGGACCCCGATCCCTAATGACTTCAGAGATTTGGACCCCTGATCCCTAATGACTTCGGAAATTTGGAATTGATGCAATATTACTACTAATGCTATGCGGTTTGCGGGCCAAGGTGCAATACAACTATGGCTTCGAGGGAAAAATCGTAACCAATAAGTCTAGCCCTTTCCCACGCATTGAGAACGCCCTGTTCGTTCAGCATCATTGAGCGTAAGGGAAGTTACAGACTCTTCTCCTCAAAATCCGACTACTGTAACAGTACATAATTAATGCAAAAGGACTCTGAATGCTACAATCCGCCTACCCATGGAAGCGCAAAGACAAAGATGAACAAAAGCAAAGTGCTAATGTAGGATAAGAGTAGAGTTACCAACAAGAATTGGACAACAATATAAGTGGTTCAATGGAACATGCATCAATCTTGTTTTCTTCCATGTTCCGTGTTTCCTCCTCCAATGCTCCCATACAATAATAACAATGCACCATCACTACAGTACAAGCAAGATTGAAGAGGAATGCAAGGGTACTTTGAAGGACAAATGGTTTTACAACACAAGAACCCTAAATTGCAATTTGGAAGTACAATGAATCTTCCCTGTGGGATATATATGAAGTTTTGAAACACATTGTGCAAAAACATGGTTCAAGTAACACTTGTTAAGTCACTGTAGATCATGTACTAAACAACAATACCAAAATCAAATAATTGTGTTACCCTTTGTGGCCCACCAGTGTTCTATGATGTCGTTCCTCAAGCTGAAATGAGCCACTTGATCCTCCATGTGGATTGTACGATCGCGGACTTTAGTGAAAGACATATGTTGTCCCGTACGCCCCACTGGAACCTCTTGTTCAAAACATGGTACCAAATCCAATGAAGATTCGTCTTGTATTATCATATTGTGCATGATTATGCACGCTTGCATGATATCATTCATTGTATCTAGGTCCCATTGTCAGCATCGTTGCTTGATAATTGCCCATCGTGCTTGGAGTACGCCAAATGCTCGTTCGACGTCCTTCCTCACGGCTTCTTGCATTGTTGCAAAGTGAGTGTTTTTCTCTCCTTGGGGTTCGTGGATGGTTTGCACAAAGCAAGCCCAAGGAGGATAGATACCATCACAAAGCAAATAGTATCTAGGATAAGTTTTGCCATTCACAATGAAAGATAAGTTGCAACCCTCACTACCCAATAATTCTAGCAAAAGAGGGGATCTATCTAGAACATTGATATCGTTGTTGGCTCCTGCCTCCTAGTAAGCCAAAAAAAAAACGCCAAATCCATAGGGATTGGTCTGCAACCACCTCAAGAATCATTGAGCGATTCTTGTCTTTATTTTGGAATTACCCTTGCCACGCAACAGGGCAATTCTTCCACATCCAATGCATGCAATCAAGTGATCCAAACATGCCTGGAAACCCACGTAGAGAATTGATTTCCATTTGCTTTTGGAAATCAGCAACCGTAGGCCATCTCTAGAATTCCTCTTGAAAACAACCCCAAATTGCATGGACAAACCGCTTCAAAGATTCTTGAGCAGTGTTCTCACCGATTCTACAATATTCATCCGTGCCATCAGTTGCTATGCCATTTGCAAGCATGCGCAATGTGGATGTACATTTCTGCAAAGAAGAGAGGCCAAGTCTCCCAGCAACATCTCTTCTTTGCACAAAGTATGGGTCAAAAGTAGAAACAGCATCTACAATCTTGAGAAATAATTCTCGACACATCCTAAATCTGCGTCTAAACTTCACAGAACCATACACAGGTTTTGAAGCAAAGTAATCACACACCAAATGAAAATGCCACAATTCCCTATCTCTCTTAACAAAAACTCTGCCGTATTGGCTCCCAACTTGTCGTGTTTGCAATTCCTCATCAGTATCAGAACTGTAATCACTCAAACCAAGCATGAATACCTCATTGTCATCATCAGAGCTGTTGTTGGCATCATGAAATGCTTGTTGTACCTTCTCCTTCTAGCACTCCATAGCTTCGTTCAATCACAACAGAAAACTTGCAACCCCACCCAATCTCACCAAAAACTTCGCAATCTCAAGAAATTCGGAACCCCCTCTCAGTTGCAGTAGAAGCTCGCAATCTCAAAAAATTCTTAAACCCCTCCCAGTCGCAGCAAGAGTCACAGCAGAGACTACGTTCGCAGTTCAAAATTGCAAGGCCTGTCCACCTCGACTACCACGTCTATCCCATTTGCCACGTTTACAGAATTTACAGCGCCGTTGCTGGGTGCTTTAACTCCGAATCTGCCACTACACATTGCAGAGTCTATATCTGACGCGCAACAGAGCCCGGCAGTGCAGAGTTTACTGAGTCACCACTGGCGATGCTCTCAGGCTTTTGTATAGCATTCAATCAATATAATGATGCTCATTGACCGCAAGGTCATTTCCCAGAAGTGATCTCCTATTCTCCTACCGAGCCCACACTCTACTTTTTTAGTCATTGACATATATTGTAATAATCCTCCACCAGGAAATCTTAACTCTTATGGTCACTACACCTAAAATTGCATGAATAAGCTCTGTGGCATAACCAATATGCTTTAGAACATGAAGATCAATTTTTGCACATTGTTAAAGGACTATATATCAAACTACAAGTGGTTTCATAGTTTTTGGATGCATTGTGAATTAGCTACAAATTTTCAGAGGTTCGAGATGTTGGGTGCTAAAAGTGTCACATAGGTGATGCCAAAATGAATTTGATGCACATGAAGAAATGATAGTAGAGAGAAGTTAAAACAACAAAAAGTGCACCCAAAATGGACTACTTAGAAAGTTGTCACCTCTACAATTCTATTAATAAAACTATACACTACTCAAGATTCACCTAACATCTAACCTTGTCATGCACACCATTTTGGGAATCCTTCTTGTTTATTTACCCTTTTAAAGTAGGTAGTGATTTTGAGGAGTGTTCTATTTTAGGTGTCGTTACTTTAAACAATGCCATGGCTATTTTTCAACTAATGAATGATAAAGAATCTCTATATGGACCAAAGACAAAAGTGCAACTATTCATAATTCATCTTCAGTTTTTTGTGTTAGAAGGAAAGGTCTTTTATAATAATTCGACTTCCAGTGAGTGCTTTTATATTTTTTGAACCCTGAAGAACAACTGTCCATTAAATGGACAATTGAAAATTTGGGTAGGATCCTATGAAGTCAATTTTTGGTGGATGTTCATGAAATTTTGATACAAGGTGAGAATATGTATCCCTTTAGTGAGAACATAATTTCTTTTGATTGGGTGGCCAAATCAAAAGTTATGCTATTCCAAACTTTTTTTGATTACTCGAGTAGTTCCGTTAGGAAACTTTTGCAAAACTCCTCCTTTCTAAAATTTGGTAGGTGTATAGTTTACATGATATTAGATGCAAATGTCAAAAAATATTACCATGTGTAGTGTAAAAATATCACTTTAAAGGATGTTGGCCCAATTGGACAAGGCTGAAAAAAAAATTCTTCTAACTTTAAATGTTATAATCTTTCAATCGGTATGGTCAAAGTTTCTAAAAAAATATTCTAGACATTGACATAGTAGACTAGTACAAATTTGTATAATGAATTTTGAAAAAAAAAATATTTAAAAAAAAAATTCATTGCTCTAAAAAGTCGCAATTTTCACAATTTCTATCCAAATATGCATCTAGGCTTTAGGGGTTAACCCCTAAATGTTTGGATCCATTTCCAAATTTGAAGATTTGGGAAAAACCATTATAAAGTGCTATTTGAAAGAATATTTTGGAATTGATATACAAATGAAAGTTGTAGATTTTGAATTGTAGATTGTATCCATATGGTTAGATTTACTAGTGTTATCACCAATACTTTTTTTATAAATTTTGAAAGGAAAATTTCAAAATTCCTCCTAAATTCAATTGCAAGCAAAATATTATCATTTTTTGAGTAAAATTTGTTGGAATAGATTTGAAATGAGGTTATCTTGATTTGGTGATTTTTTGAAATTTTTATATTCTTTTAATCTATGACTTCATTTTTGCAAATCCAACATTAGGAAAAATTTGAGCCCTGTGGAGGGCCATTAAGAAATCTATTTTTGACGCCCTGCAATGCAATTATAGGAAAATAAAAAATAAAAAAATTTTGAGAAAAAATATTAAAAAAAGTATGAAAACCTGATGTAGCGTTGACATGGCACAAATAGTGCTACATCAGCAGGTTTCATCAAAAAATTAAAAAACTGAGGAATTTCCCCTCTAATCGCACCAAGGTAGTTGTAGGCAGTTCCAAACTAGCAGACCTTTCGAGGCTTGAAATTTTTGTGATGTTTTGAACTAAAATCAATGCAATTTTTGGCTTGACACACTTCCACATTTTGAAATTTTAGAAAAATATGAACTCTAGAAACACCAAATCCAACCATTGGATAGAACAAAAACTTGATAAAGTATCTCCACAAATTAGATGACTTTCATCCAAGCTCTACCGAGAAAGAGAGCTGAATTTCTTTCTGTTCATCGTCCAGAAATTGGATGTCGGAGCGCTCTAGGCTTAAGCAAACAGTTCACATGGTACCAATACAATTGATTTCTACAGTGACCAACTCATCCTTCAAAGGTTAATCCTTTTTTCTTTTCTTTTTTATCAAAGAAGACAAATTAGTGCCATTGCAAATTGGATTCAGTTCAAATTTCTATTCTTGTGGTATTATCCACAATCCAGTAATTCAATTTCAGGCTTCCTAGTTTAAACTAGTGCATGGAATTGATAAATTAATGTCAACACTCACTACATACTATCATTACCGTACATTAGTTTTGTCAGGCCACATACAAAATCATTTATTTTTTGGTTGAGTTTTTATTCATTAACTCGATTTAGAATTTTTGGAAGTTTATTTTGCAAGGTTGGGAATACTTTATGACCTTCAGCATGATTCAAAATATTTTGTGACCTTTAGTAGTATCCATAGCTTTACAAGTATTAAATCAAAGTTTTATTAGTACTTGCAACTTTATTGGTACTCATGGCTTCAACTTCATGGCACTTTTTGAAGATTAAGATTATTTTCATTGATATTTTCTATACTATTCAATGATACCACATTATAATTTTTGAAAATTTCAATGGATGTCTAAATGCCATATTTAATCCTTAAATGCCCAAGGCACTAAATTCTGATGTCAACAAAACTTTGAAGTTAAATAAAACCTTACCAAGTTGCTATTTTAAAATAGTTTATATATATCAAAAAGTCTTGTAGAAGTCTATTTTTATCATCAAAAATCTGATTATGAAAATGAATGATTATGATTTTTCTATTCATGATTTTATATAAGGGCATCCAATGCAAATCTTGATTTTTTAGTGTTGAGGGCTCTTAAACCCTAGATTTCTACCAAAATTTGTCAATAAAGCATCCATTAACCCCTAAATGTTTGAGGCACCAAAATATAGTGTTGACGATATTTTGAAGTTAAATAAAACCTAACCAAATTTCTATTTTTAGTAATTTCTATTTTTGAAAGATTCTTCTTGAAGTTTAGTTATAGCATCAAAAATCTGATCTTGAAAATTAATGATAGTGATTTTTCTATTCAAGATTTTGTGCAAGGGTACCCATTGCAATCTTGACTTCCTGTAGTGTTGAGAGCTCTTGGAAATGAGCCTCAAATACACTAGGACTTGAAGAAAAAATCACATTCAAAACTCATTTAAAAAAATTGTAGAGTAGATTTTGAAAAGCCATAAATTTATTGGGGTTATTCATGTAAGGTCCTTAAACCCTAAAGTCCCAAAGCCATTTTTTTGTCAAAAACCACTCAAAACTGCCATTTTTGCTACGTTCACCCAAAAAAACAAAAAAATCATTTTTTTAGAATCTAACCAAAGGATCTTGTACTTCACTTGTCTTAGTTCATGTGGTAATAATTTCATAAAGTTTGACCATATAGATTGGAAGATATTAACATTCAAAGTTGAAAAAGAAAGTTTTTTTGAACATTAGCCTGCAATTTCATATGACTTTGACTACAAATTGTGAAATTTTTTTGCACAACAAATTCTGAATTAAAATTTTTTTATGTTAAAGAATTGAGTTGAAAGCCTAGGAAAAAAAATTCAAAAGAAAAACACTGGATTTTCATTCTCTAAAAAAATGCTAAGTAGAAGTAGGTTCAAGATTGGAAAAAAAACTAAATCATTAATAACTCCAAGATGGGATTGAAAGACAATAATCCCAATGGTGAGATTTTTTTAGCAATAAACCATAACATTCTCAAAAAAATTTGTGGAAATTTTGAAAATTGCATTTAGAAATGAATCCTACAAGTTATTTTTTCAATAAGATGCTAAAATTGCCCGAAAAACAAGATTGTCCTTAACTTTCTCATTATTAGTCCAAATAGAACTAATCAAAGCTTCACATGTAGAAAAAAATTAAACATTTCAGAGGAAAAATAAAATAAAATTTATTTTGATTTTTTGCAATTTTTTTTGTGCTACCCACCAAGTACAGTTTCAAGCTTTTTGCAGTATAACTTTTTCTCCCAAGCACTAATTGAAATAAAAATAATATTTCCACATAAATAATCATTTTTTCTATCTTATGGGAAATTTTCAAAATTATTCACCAAAAATTGAGGTCAAAGGGAGCTGCCGAAAATTTGATTTGTCCTCCGAGGGGACAATGCGACTTTAGGGGTTAACCCTCATGTGTTTTTGGTCACCAACTTTTTAGGTTTGACTTGTGAAAAGTGAATTGAAATTTTTTCATATTTTTAACACCCTCATGATCAAACATTATAATCTTCCTGCTTATAAGTGATATTATTTTTTGTTTTTTCCTATGTGATCCCTAACATATCTAGTTTGAATTTGTACAATTACAATTCAAAAAAAATTGATACAACTTATCAAAATATTGTTTTTTTGTTCAATTTAGAACAAATTTCTGGAGGCTCAAAATAGACCTTGGGCATTTAGGGGTTTAGGTGTCTTACAAGTGTTTAATTCTAATTTGATGACACATTTAAAAGATTCATATTTAATCTCATTCTCTGATTGTTGATTTTTCAGCAAATTTTGGTTCAAGGTACACCTATGGGACAATTTCAGTGGTTTAGGGTAAAATTAAATTGCAAAATTGCAAAATCTACAAAGCTATATTGTACTCAAAGCATTTATTTCTGGTACCAAGAAAGCTTGTTCTAGCTGCAAGTGAGCGTGTGCCAACGGATGTGGTCCTGAAGCTTCAGTTTCTTAGCAAAGCTGTTGTGGCATTATCTGCTTTAGTCTGTGCACGGTGTGGAACTGGTATGGGGTTCTTTTGAGAGATAGATTACCATTTCAGCCTGTTTTGGTGAAATTTTTTTTAAAGGTCAAAACATGGAAAATGTTTGTTTCTTGTTGCTAAGGTCTATGTCATCACAGTAAGCTGTAGCCTGAGTCGCATCTCTTGTTTTTCGAGGTATATAATACATTTTATTATAAGTCCTACAATTCAAGGACCTTCTTGCCCTCAGTCTTAGATAATAAAATGCCTTATTTTCCACTTATTATGTGTTTTATTTGTTTGTAGATAAACATTTTTTTTTATACAAAATGCATATTTAGAAAGCTCTTAATGTCTCTTTCCAATGAGATATGTATCATCACAATCATAAGTGATTAAGTTGTAGTATTTTGTAAAATAAGGCACAATAAGTCTCCTTATAATAAATGGGAGTTGCCCCCCACCCCACTATTTTCGCCACTAAGGAATTCCCACACAATGTAAGAAGCAGCCAAAATGTGCTTTGATTGAATGAACAATAATATGGGCAATTTTGGGATGTGAAACTGGCACTTTTGGAGAGTGCAAATGACTTTAGAGTGTCTAGTGGCTGGAGTAGGGTTTAGCTCCTGGTCCCCCCTGTTCATTGCATGCGTGAATGCCGTTTCATTGTTGAAACCAGGTTCTGCGTGGATTCTAATATCAGTATCGCCATCATGGAATTATGAAGCATGCTGGCCACAGCATAGTGGTCCTTTCAGATTGGTGTCAGTCCCATGTTTACAGCAAAGGCCTAATTACGGTTTTGGTTCTCATATTGAATCTATTGAGCATATTTATAACATCTCTCACTTCTCTTGGGCGATTCAGGCAGAAAATTGCATCTGAAGCCGTGTGATATGATTTCTAATCAAGTCACAAAGTTCATAATCATTCTTCAACAGAATTTGAAGTCACCAATTCTGACTTCACTACATGTACCAAGCTTCCCTTGCTAGTTGATTGAATCCTCAGTTTCAAATATGTGGAATACACAGCATATCATGTAAAGCTTATGGACATGCGATATTATAAATTTTTGGTGAAAAATTAAAAAAATTAAAAAAAATTATGGATGAAATTCCTAGATTGTGGATGAAACAAGATTATGGGTATGTGATATGTGCTAGTGTAATATTTTCTATCCAATATGTGGATGAATGTTGAAATTTGGAGTACTACTATAACATTTTATGTTGCCACTTTGGCACTATCTTCATAAACAATGAAAAAAAAGCCCTGACTCCATCCCTATATTCTTTGCCCATGTTGCTAGCTAACCAATTGCACAAAATTAGGCAAGACATTAAAACTAGCCTACGAAGTGGGCTAAGTAGGATAATTTTAGGGTTCACTAGAGGGAAGAGTAAAAAAAAAAGTCCCTACTTTGAATCCTATCAAGGATATGTTCTAAATCCCTCCTAACTAATTTGGGGTCTCTGATTGCAAATACGAATTCAACTGATTTGCAGAAAAAATTTGCAAAATATAAAATTTCAATGTTTTCCCCATGGATAAGAAATCCTGCATTTTCACCCTTTTGTGGTATAGATTTAGCATCTTGCCAAAATTGGAGGTGTTTGTTGTCAGGATAGGTCTTTTCCCAGGCCTACACTACCCAAGGATCATCCACTGCATACATAACCAGACCTTTATTTGCAAAAGGAATTGCAAATAAATGTTAGAACACATGCCAAAAATTCAAGCAATTCTTTCCAGATTTTCAATAGATTCTCTATAGCGTCAAGAGGTTAGAGGAAAACATTTTTTTTGCTAGTAAGGTAGTAGGTCCATAAATGGACCATCTCAGGGCTGGAATTGAATTTTGGGGAGGGTAATCATCTTTAAAAAAAATTCAGTAAATTTTCCTTGAAAGGCAAGTGGAATTGACATGTAAACCAAGTCGTTTAATATTTTTTGGACTTTTGTGGAATTAGTTACAAATTTTTGAAGTTGGAAAAAGTAGCCATTTGTGGTCATCAAAAGCGACCACCTCATGAAATGTGCATATTTGGTACATTGAAGAAAGCAAAATGTACCTCTAAGTCATGTTTGCTTTTTATGCTCAGTTGAAAGTTTGAGCCTCCTACCTTAAGTGCAAGAGAGAGTTCCACCTTTCAACTAAATGGTAGAATCCACATCTAGATTGCCAAAATGAGAACACAAAGTGTTGTTGGTATACTATATGAAGTATTTACTATCCAAAGCACGATGCCAATGCTAATATAAGCTACATGTATGATATGTATTGTTTGGATGAAGGTTTTATCAATTGTGTTTAGTATGAAAAGGGTTTACAAATATTTCTTATTTTTGAAACCTAATGTTTTGTGAAAGCAATTGCCTTGGTATTTAGGAATTTGGCTATTGATGGTAAGGAAGTTGGAAGTTGGGTAGTTATTTTGCAAGAATTACCATGGCCTAAGTAGTATATATGGCTATTGTCTTGTTTTTTCAATCAACAAATGGTGATAATTAATCTAGTTCATTTGAGAAATTCTTTTGTGCTTTGTTTTTTTGTGATCAATATAATTTGAGTATTCCATTCAATCAAGGAGAGTGTGGTTGGCTATGTTCTATGCTAGTATATACAACTTGCAAGGGACAAATCTATAATGTTTATTGTCAATATCACTAGTGAAGTTTGCAATTACATGTGTATGTTTATTCACTATGAATGTAATTAATTCTATTGCTAGATAATATAAAGTCGTAGGCTATAATCCATTCTTATATAGAACAATGTTTATTCTTGTATATATGTAGTTCTGTGAGTAGTTGTAAGCTACTTGAGTAATAATGGAGTTTATATGTGCATTAGAGGAAATTTGAAGCAAGGAGAGGGATGTTTCAAGCCTATTTCCCTTGCTGTGAATTAAAGTACGTTGTCAAGATTGTTAAATAATGAAAAATTAATGAATTTAAAAAAATAAATAAATTGAATTAAATTGAATTAAAAAAAATTTAAAAACAAAAACAAAAACTATATATATATAATTTGATGTGGCAATGCCACTATGCCACATTAGACAACTATTGTAGTTGAGTTTTTACGGTCCAGGAACTTGAGGGAACTTGCAACTTTATAAAGAAGGTGAATCTCTTCTAATGGATATGGTGTGATTTTAATCAAGTTGTTTATCATTGTAAACCAATGGTTTTGAAGTCGTAAGAGATTGGCAATTGCTTGATGATTGGTAATGGAGTAATATAGACTAATAGCTAAAGTGATGTCTAAATGGGGCTATTGCCAATTTAGTATTGTAGAAGATTATAGCTATAATATAATTGTCAAAGTAATTCACCAAGTCTACTTATTGTATGACAATTGAATTGCAAATGATGATAGCCAATAAATTTTTTCAAAGGTTATGAATAAAATGTTGATATATATGCAAATTGCTATGGTTTTTTTAATATAATTATACTGTGTAATATACGACTAGAAGATTATTGCTAGTTAGTAGTGGATTATCACTAACCTATATATAGAGACTTGAATAGTAATGAATTTTTTTGGTATTTTTGAACAAAATTTATTTTGACTTTTGAATATACATTTGTTAGCATTATATTGCAAGTGACAACATAATAGATTAAGTTTATAGCCAATGTGTAAAGTTTTAAAGATAGGACTAGATGATGACTCTTTGCTAAATTAATTAAAGTATACATGCTTGTGTACATGTCTTGACATGTCACATGGCATGTCATGTTTGTTGCGTTAGTTAGTGGACGATGTAGTGATCCCACATGTCAATGAAACTAATAATCCATTAGAGTGTTGAAAGATTTCCGAAAACCTATATGATAATAGCAACACTACTATAAAGATATTATTGGAAAAAATCTTGAACCATCAATTTAGTGAAGATGGTCTTGTTTTAAAGTTCTTTGGCAAGATCCAAGTGATCTTCAACTAGTTAGTTAATATTAAAGTTGTTATTCTAAAATCCAATTTTATGGCTACAATTTTGTCATCACTACACTAGAGCTGAGATGACTTTCTAACAACCTAATTTTTTGTTCCCAAATGTCATCCTTTATAAAATTCTCGAGCATGATTCTTTAAGAGGAATTGTATTGAGAAATCAAGGGCCAACTCAAGGGACCTAATCCAAAGTATGCACACACGCTCAAAACACATGTTTGATCCCAACCATTCCAATGAATGGGGACCAATAAACTTTTAACAATACCAAGTTACATGTAGTGGAGTATTTAATGGCCACCAATGAGAATGATACGCCCCTCACTACCAAACTTTTGTACCATGTCAGATTGATGTCATGTTCAAGTGACACATGGTGGAACCAACTTGGTAAATTGCAACTAGTGCAAAGTTTGCAATCCCATTATGCAAGGTTGCTTTGAATAGGAAATAAAGTACATCAGCTTGCAACTCTTAATCAATATGGACCTCTTCTACTCAACATGATTGAGATTTGCCATGATAATGATCCAACAAAAGAGTTCAAGGATGCAATCGGACTTTCATTCCTTCTTGAGGACTTGATTGCAAATCTCATGGACCTAAATATCTTCAAAGTCAATTGTAGCAATTGGTCTACAATACAAGCTAAGTAAGGATCTAATTCATAGTTGTTAGGTTCCAAAGCATACATTTATATCACAAGTGCGACCACAGAACTAGGTAGCATTCAACCAACCCCCTCTTCCTTGTCAATTACTATTATAAGAAGCAAATCTCACCCAATTACATGACATGGCATTATTATACTAATTTTTGATGAGAAAAGAAAGAGTAATGATTTCTATGTACCAAATACTACTAGCAATCTATTGCATTCTTGATAGGTCGTACAAGTGACGAAGGCCTATAAGTTTTATTCACTAATTGTTTTGCTTATGTCTTGGTTCGAGTTTATGGGTATTTTAAAAAAGATATCGGAATCCATTAAATAGGCTCTACAAACTTCTCATATTGAAAACATCCATCAAACCCACTCTCCAAAGTTAAACACAATCCCCATGATTTGTAATACTAATGTATGGACCATATAAATTATCAAAGTTTCTACGAGTTTTTAGATAGGTAGTAGCCTTGCACCCTAGATTTGGGCCAGTTGAAAATTGGGCCTTCTAATTATGATGCCTCCAAGCAATGTACTCCTCTAAGAACCATACATTACCATTTTAGACACTACCTACTAGACTATACAAACAAGACCATGAAGTATCTAATATTACAACCAATGCATTAATCAGTTGAACTTAGAAATTGATATACACCAGATAATCCAAAAAATAGCATTGTCCTATGTCACAATCAGCTAGTTAATTCACTCTTACCCAGATATTAGTAAACTGTTGAATATTGACTCACAAATTATTTATATATATACAAAATTTCATATCCAAAACTAGTGGCAAAATACAGATTTCACTCAGAGCGAGACCACGCTAGCCAAAACTACACAAAGCTCCGTGGACTGTTGGCAAAACAATTCGAGATTAAAGAGAAGCTGGACATGGATCATCGGCACTCAATAGAAGGCACGCGAAACAGGTTGAAGAGAATCTGGCCGCAGTTGTTGAGGTGAAAATTCTTGTTAAAATGGTGGACAAACTTAGTTGGCTAATATGTCGAGGAAGGAGGCCGCATTTGTTGAGGCGGTGCAGCACCTGCTGCAGCAGTAGCTACTGCACTAGCTGCTGCAGCAGCACCTTCTGCTGCATCACCAAGACGCCGCCGCCGCCGCCCTTTTGAATGGTGGTGATGACCGGCGCACAACGCCGTGGACATGAGGACGACGCCAGCTTCAAATACCACCACCCCAAGTGCCACGGCTATGAGAGGCAACATGGTAGCGCCTTCGAAGATGCACACAATCGAAGGCTCCTGTCAATATAGAATATTCAGAAGAAGCTCGCTCTTGTGACACCACACTCAACTGATCAATTGCCTGTGGAGTCTCTGCATTTCGAAACGGAACAAAACAGGCTGACACTTAGCTAGCACATGAATTCAACCTCCCTCTATCGATTTAATTAACCTCCCTGGCTCCTTCTAAACTGAATGTAGAGTCCTGGCCTAAGTTCATTCCATGTGAAATTGTTAGTAGCACAAGTGAAAGAAGAAGCTATCCTAAAAGAGGCTCAATCCGTAAAGCAATGGATCGATTTGGGAGTAAGATAGGCGATGAAACTGCCTCTGCCTCAGGGTGGCTTTAGTCAATGCAAAGCCTCCTCTTGATCTCTCCTTTGGTCCAGAGGCAACAAATGTCAGAGATCCAAACCTGGGATAGAAAAAGCCAGCTGCTTTTCAATATCCTCCAGTAATCTGCTCGCAGCTTACTGCACCGAGAAATTCCCACGAAATGTTAAAGTTTTCAGACCATGAGTGACAGAAGTCATTCAAACACTTATTACTTGCATGGAAGGGAGTGCGAGACGGGTTCTAAAGTACACATGCTAATCTCCGCACAGACAGACTTTGAAGCCTTCTTCCGAACAAATTCCAAGTCAGTTTTCCTTGATATTTGGCACATTGAATCCATGTCTAGTGCAGACTCTGAAATCAAGCTATGAGATCATATACATAAACTCAACGCAATTGTAAATCTTGTCAAGAAAGGTTTGATTTTTACAAAAAGATTCTAACAGCCCTGCACCGCATGCACTGACGCTGTGCGGTGGCTGGATCGAAGAAGCGTTCCCTCGAATCAGTTCTAACTTAGTACGCAAGTGGATTGTTTGATTCTACGCAGTGTACGGAAAATGGCAGGTGTACCTTATATTCCGGTACCTTGCATACGAAGCAAGTACTGCCGACCTCACAAGCAGGCTCGTAGGAATAAAGAAATTTCCAGGGTATGGCTTGATATTCTTGCAATGAGTTTTCATGTGGGCCAGTACTGGCTTTGACAATAAGGGTAGTCACACCTTCTTGGAGAAGCAAAATTTCTTCAAGAATGAGAAGTTGGTGAGAGAAAAAAGGAGCCAATGAGGAACTGTTGTACATGAAGAAGGTGTGACATTGACATAACAATTCATAGCAATGTCATTTGACCAACAGTCATAAAAAGAACTTGTGATGGCAACGTGAAGAGGTTCTTTCAATGACATATATGAGATTGACAGTGATTGGGTAGAGATATCACTTTTATAATGAAATCTATCGTTCATCGTGAATCTTTAAAAAGGGAAACTATGGGATAATTTGAAGATAAGAGTTTAACCAATCATTGTCAAAACATAAGAACTATATTTGAAGAAGAATTCTAAACCTTGTTTAGACATAGTAAAAATAAAAAAATTCCAAAAAAACTTTAAATTAAGAAAAGTTCAGTGTTAAATCAAACTAACTTTCATCTCCAAAAATCCGTTTGTCATTTTCAACCTCCAATAAAAATTTATGAACAAAATTTAAAGAGGTTGTTTGAAAATGTTACAAAAAATGTCCCTTCCAATTCCTCTTTGAACCATTGTTGATAACTTTTGATTGGAGGCTTGAAATCTCAAACAAATTTTTGAATATGAAAACATGCTTTTCAAATCAAGGTTTAAAAACAAATTATTCTACTATTCTCAAATGAAGTAGAAATTCTATTTCAACACAATTCTTGCTTTTTAACTTAACTATGGGTGGTTGCAAGAAAGACCACTAGTTTTGCGTAACATTTTTCACAATATTCATGATTTTTTGGAAGTACCTTATAACTTGAAAAATAATTTTTTTTAAATGTGAAAAATATGTTTAATGTATACACCTTTAAAGGTCATTGCAAGAAACACCGTGCATTTTCCTTAGCATTTTGGCAAAATTTGTGTTTTGGGCATAGAGTATTATGAGTACTACGTATTGAAACATCTCAGCCATTGATTGGAAAAATCAATAGCTAAAAGTATTGTGGACTACTTATAAGTACTAAAACAGTACTATGGTGAAAAAAAGACAAACTCACAGAAAATAAAAACAATGAGGTATAAATTAATAATAAATAAAAAATGATGAAAAAAAACACACTAAAAATTAGGCATTTAAGAGGACTTGATGGTGATCAAAATTCATCAAAAAAAAGTTAACAACATTTTTAATGTTTAAAAGTGCTCGTGCAAGAGAGCCTTATTTGCATAGACCTAGAGGATATAAATAATATATTTTTAGATGCCCCTTAGTGGGCATACACCTATTTAGTGTGAAAATAGACCACCAAAATTTCAACCCTAAATCATTCAATTTGGATACTCCAAATGTAGTAACCCTAAATCTCAAAGTATGACAAATTAACAAAATTGAATTCTAAATATAAAACATATTTTTTAATTTCTAAAAAATAAGGGATCTAATTACCATCAAGTTAGATATCTTTAATAAAAATTTTAAGTTTATAGGACTTGGGATTTTAAATTTATATTGAAAGACAACATCATTCCAATTGTGACGGAAAATAGGACTAGTGTTTCTTGCAATGACCTTTAAGAAGAAGGTAACCTAGGAAGGAAAAGCATAGAAAATTTTTCTAAGTAGAAGAACTAGAAAAGTGCAAAAATTCTCATAAAAATAGGTATTTTGACATTTTAATTTGTAAAAATAGCAAAAATCATTTTCAAAGAAATTAAAGTTTTTTCATTTGGATCTAAGACTTCATGGTAAAGAGATTTCACCAAAGAAACATCTTCAAACCATTTTTAATGTTCAGAATTGTTCATGCAAGGAAGCCCTATTTGCATGAATGTATAGAACTTAAAATAATGTTTTTTTTAAGTTTTTATTGGTAGGCAAGTGCCTCTCTAGTGTAGAAATAGACCACTGAAATTTTAGCATTAGATCATTAATTTTGGGTAGTCCTCAGTACAAAGAAAATAAAATCGCAAAGTGTAATAAATTAGCTACATTGAAATTTAAATATAAAAAGATTTTTGAAATTTTCTAAAAGATAATTTCTTTTATTATTGTTTAGATGTTGATCTTTAAAAAAAAATTATACATTAATTTCAATCTACAAAAATTGTGGCTGATGATAACTCAAGAACTTCAAGTATGATACAGAGTAGAACTTGTTTTTTTGGCATTCACCCCTATGAGCAATTGAACTCCTACTAATTCTAATTTACATATTTCACATGGGTTGTTTTATCTCCTCTAACCCTATATGTATATAAAGAGCTTGTCTTTTCAATTCACAATACTTAAAATGAATGGCTTTTGAAGCAAAGTGAGGTAGATAGTGAATGAATTGTGCATGAATTGAATGTTCTTTAGTTTAAAATGTGTATTTGAAAGCATTGAAACTTATTTTGCAACTAACCGTTAGAGTGCAATTAGACCTAGTTGATTGTTATTTAATTTTTGACATTTTGTAACACATATGTTTTTAGTTATTGATGGATGTGAAGCATTCCACATCAATTCATTAGGGGGAGGATAGTATAGTACTATTGACTACTACTAAATGTTATGAGGACATTTCCTATAAATGAGTTCCTATTGGGCCTACACTCTACTTCTTTAGTCATTAACTTAAATTCTAATAATCATCCACTAGGAAAGCTTAATCCTTTTCAGTAAAGAAGCCAAATTAGTGCCATTGCAAATTGGAGTCATTTTAAAGTGCTACTTTTGTGGTATTAATCACAATACAGTAAATTTTTCAGCCTTCCTAGTTTAAACTACTGCGGCATAGATAAATTAATGCCAACGCGCACCACTATGATTAATCACAGTAGCTGCTTGAATTCGGTGCAGTAACCTTAAGTCTTTATCCATGCGGCAACAATTGCAAAAAACAATTCTAGAAGAGTCGGAGCTCCAACACACAAGCAGACAAATTGTTACGCAACAAATTCAAGTTAACAAAACAAACTCCAATCAGAACCTTCTGTAACATGCCAAAAATTCAAGCAATTCTTTCCAGATTCTCAATAGATTCTCAAGAGTGTCAAGTCAAGAGGTTAGATGAAATTATTTTTGCACCGTATAGAAAATGTTTTTGGTGGAATTCCAACAAATTCTCTGTGTTACTGTCAGTCTTCTTGTAACATTTTTTTTACTTTTTTGCTAGGACATGCAAGAGAGTCTTGCACACACACACACATACACTCTCAACTAACAGGTAGACTCCACATTCGGATGCCAAAATGAGAACACAAAGCGCCGTTGGTGTACCATATGAAGTATCCACTATCCATTGAAGCACAATGCCGATACAAGCTATATGTATTGTTGGGATGAAGGTTTTGCAAACAAGGTGTAGAAATACAATTGTATTTATGAACAAATACATCGAGGTACATCACCATTATATGATTGAAAAAGTGCAAAACGGGCAAAAACAACTCAGCTGCGTACCATCCTGAGATCCAGTTGCACACATCTTCACAAAGCCCTTAGGTGGTACCAGTTTTGAACGACTACGAGACCAATTCGGACTGGTACGAGCTTAAGACTTCCTTACTAGGCAGTATAATTCAAACTTATTTTATTTCAATATTTTACTCATAAAAAATCTTAGAGATTGTAGTAGGTAGGATATTCATTAAAATCAGGAGGACAAAGCCTCACACGGCTAACTTAGGAAGGGACTCTTTGGCTGGAAATTCCATACCTTGGCCAACATAAGGAGCTCCAAATAGAACCTCTGAACTCTCCTTGTAGCTTCTCAAAACCCCGGCTAAAGTCAACAGTAGCTGAGCGTGTTGAACCCTGACATCACAAGGCCCTTATTCAGCCCCTTTTACAGAGTTCGATTGATGATGCCCATTGACCGCAACGATGTTTCCTAGAAATGAGGGCCCTTCTCTCTACTTCCTCCGTCATTGTCGTAAATTGGACTAATCACCCACCAAAAAAGCTTAATCCTTTCCTGCAAGAGAGCCAAAAGCCAAATTAGTGCCATTGCAAATTTGGAGTCAGTTCAAATTGTTATTTCTGTGAAATTAACCACGATATAGTAATATTTCAGCCTTCCTAGTTTAAAACAGTGCGGCACTGATAAATTAGTCCCCAAACACACTAATATGATTAATCACAGTAGCTGTTTGAATAAGGTGCAGTAACCATAGTCCTTATCCACGCGACACCAATTGAAAAAAAACAATTCAAGAAAAGTCGGAGCTCAACACACAGGCAGACCTGTTACGTAACAAATTCAAGTTAACAGAACAAACTCCAATCAGGTCCTTCTGTTACAGTGTACGTTCAAGTTGGTAGAGAATTGGTAGAGCCACTCCCATGACTCGGCCTATCATGTCTAGTTTCAGCCCTATCGGCTCCATGTTGTCGACCCATCGCACAAAAATTTGAGTCAGGGTAGGACTTTTCCCACTCCTTTTACTACCCAGGGATCATTCACTGCACATGCAGACCATGCAGACCAGAACTTTATTTGCAAAAAGAAATGTAAATCCTAGAACGCATGCCCTAAAATCCAAGTAATTCTTTCCAAAACAGTTGCAACAATCCTCCAGAATTAGAGACTCACACATATACATGCAAGGAGTGTAATAGCATGCTAGAAGAAAAACCTGAAATACAAACGATCTCTCGGACTCCTCTATCCATAATCTCCTCTGCCCTTTCAAGGAATTCAGGAACATGCTTCAAATTGCGAGACTCAACGAGACTTTTTCACATCAGCATGTCACTATGGCATAGCGAAACATCGTCATTCCAAGTGACTTCGCAGAGTGCCATATGCAAATAGGTCTCAATACATGAAGGTCCGTCGATGTGCCCTTACATAGCTGCGAAGAATAAGTTTGCTCAATCCCTAAAGGACAATGGAAAATAAACAGGTCAATTCACCAAATTGTGAAAAATAAAAAGACACATGAGGACATACTTTACATCAAGGAAAATCAGCGCAGAACATCGCATGAATTGGTTACAAAATAAAATAGAACTAGACTCAAAAAAGAAGTTCCCACGAGGACCTACTCATAACTTCTTTAGAAAAAACTGGGACATAATCTTGGAATCTTGGTCCTCCCAGAAACACTAGAGAATTCCCCCTGATGAGCAATGATAGAGGGTTGCCACAACTGCAGGGAGGTGTTGATGGTCCAGGTACACCGAAAAACACCACCCTCTTCTCCCTCACAAGGTGCGTGGATGCCGTAGCACCGGAGTTTACCATCGTCATCCAGATACGAGAGCTCGCCGTTGAGGATCTGGGCACCAACACGAATGGGCTCAAACGGAGCTGGAAAACAACAGAACACTGCTTCAGGTAAAAAGCAGCAAACTATACAAGAAACAGGGATTACATTTGAATGAAACCATTTGAATGCTCGATGTTTTGACACGCTATGTCAGGGTTTGGTGCAAACTTAATTAAACAAAGATTCATGCTTGCAAATCAATAATTCAGCTGGGGACAAATCTCATATCACCAAATTGGCGAAGAGCATTCATTTTGTGAGTTGACCCCAAACTAAGGAAAGTTGGACAAAAGAGAAGTCTAACAAAACATGAGGTCACCACCTTCGTGTACCACGCGGAGCATCCAGGCCGAACTCAACGGGCTCTTCTCCATGCTTGAAAGCCTCGGCACAAACGACGGGTTGCATCGCATCCACAAGCTTCTTGTTGTTCAAAGCGGTCCACAACAAAACTTGCGCGCATCCCCAGCGCAAATAGCTTGGACATCCTATCTGGACCCCAAACCTCTACACACTGCGCACAGCAATGCACTCAGTTCTAATCCTACATCAACTTGGTAAACCTTCATGGCATTCTTCACCATCTTTCTCATGCCCTGAAATTTGATTCAAATCATACCAAAACAGGATGGAGACAATCCTCATATTCTCCTTCGCATTCAGTCCCTAAAAACCCGAATCCACCTTCAAAACGCATATTTACGACATACACTCTGTCAACCTAATGAAAATGCGGATTCTGAACTCAGAGGACTCAGAGAGTAAGGCAAGGAACTCTCGAATGGGTGACTTCCAATGCAAATGTCGTCCTAACTTCTTCATATGGTATCCAAATAACACACATTCTAATGCGCTGGAATCCCCGCGACAAGACCCACACCAATAGAACACTTATTCTCAAGACGAAAACCACCCAAAAGAGCTGAAGAATGTGTGTGTGCGACGGAAGTTGGATGGTAAACAAGGAATTTTTTATCGTCCTCAGCGCAATTCAAAGGCCTTTGCTTAGGTCTGGGGTCGGGACACAGCATTTTGCCGTCTCTGCTGCTCGAGCTTGCTTCGGAGCAGGATTTGGCGCTTCCCACCTTGGCCGACGCGATGGGAAAGTAGCGGTTTAGAGGTTTGGCAAGTAGCGTGTCCGTTGAAGGTGAAGAGATGTTATCGTTACTTGTAACCTTTTGGGAAATCTCAGTCGTGGTAACTTAGATTGAGAGATCGATGTAGCAAAGTATAATTGTCTCACTTAAACCCATGCATGACGAGGTGGATGTTTTTTTTTCTATTGAATGACTAAGAATCTTTCCATGCAAGACAGAAATGTAACTATTTATCCTCAAAATTTGTATGAAAAGAAGATGTCTTCTACAATAGATTGACTTCCATTGAGTGCTTTTGCAATTTTTTAAATGCACTATTCACATGATACCAAAGCAAATAATTCCAGAGAAGTTCTTAAAATTTTGATGATTAAGAGTGTCATCAAATATAAGATTCTTGCCATGACAGTCAATTCTAGAAATGTGTGGCTAAATGTAAGCATGAAGAAAATACTTCCTTCAAATCTTAAACCACTAATATCCAAAGTAAGGGCTGAGATCAATTCCTCTATTCAACTTCATCAATGATGAGGTTACATCATAACTTGTTTCAGACTAATTCACCTTTTCAACTCTCAATACATTATGCAAGTAAATCATAGAGTTACTTTCATAGCAAAATGAAGTTCCCTAAATTATTATTACATCCATTACAACTGAGTCCTAAAGAAGATGTGTCTAATGATGGAGTCTTGCTAGCTTGTAGCCTATATCACTTCGCTTCTCCAATCTGCAATCATGTTGTTAAGAGTTAGTCAAACAAACACATCAACAATAATTCAAAAATAGACATTTCTAGCTATAGTGAAGGAATAAGTCAATAATAAAATTTGATATTGCAATGACTTCAAAATTGATAATAACTCCTCACTAAAAGTATAGTTTAGCAAATCACCTTGTCTTCATTCCATACATAAATCCATAGACAGAGCCATTTGCCAAATTAGCAATCTCCCATCCAGGCATTGCTTTCCTTAATGCTATAATTGGGCAGTCATTGACCTCTTGCATTGTTGCTAATTTATATTGTTGAGGCAACTCATCACTAATGCCAAACAATCTACAATACAATTATACAAAAGTCAATTAATGAACAAGTATGCAAGAATCAATTAGGAAGGGATAGCATTGCTTCCTCCAAGCTCCATATAGAAAAATAGGCTACATGCATAAAGGAGCCAACCCATTTTTGATGAGGGACCCATTCCAATTATATAGGCTGTAGTCTTTCCAATCACTAGGAGAAAGTATGAGATTAATTATAGCACAATATGCAGAGTTGTGGTGCATTACAATTGGTTGTAGTCTTGGTTGATTTTGAAACCAACCTATGGTTGGAAATAGGATGATCAATATGCCAAGAATAGGTCGAATAAAATCTTCAACTAGAAAAATTCATAGATATTATATTTTGAAAAATAAAATTCTGAAAGAATATGGAACCAATCTAAATCCTATTTCTATACATGGAAAAATTTCTCCACTTAAGAAACATGTGCTCTAAATATGTGTAATTACTTAAGTGGTTGGAAATGGGTCAGCTCCCTTACTTAAAATATGATATACTACATCTAGAGGGTAACAATTTACTTGATTTTGATCTCAAAAACCTACTAGACCACATTCAAAATTAGATTAGAGATATGACAACTAGTTTGAAAGACTCTAGCAAAATTGATTAAATACTAAATAAATAAACAAGACAATTACTTGAAGGTTCAAAAAAGACTGTACCAAATACTTTACAATTCAACAAAGTCTCCATGATTCCATTTAAATATAAGAATTAGTAAAAAATACAGAAATATAAAAGACAAATATTTCAAGAAAATCAATAAAAAATTGACCTATATTAAGAAACAGTGAGTACCTGAATGGGAATTCTCCTATGGAGATTGTCACTACCATATCTACTATTTGAGAAAATGTAGGCCGCAAATTTGGATCTGTCTCCCAACATTGGGTGATTAGGTCCTTCACTGCATCATCCAAGTCACTTGGCAATTGTGGTCTTCTACCTTGAATTACAAGTTGACGATCAACTTTAGTGCCTTCAAACTCTCCATCAAATGGAATTCTTCCCGTCACTATCTCAAAGCAAGTCATACCATAACTGTACACATCGGCTTTCTTCCATTGCTCATTTGTAAGAGTGCTTGCATTTCTTGGATCTACTAATATCTCCGGTGCTCTCCAAAATCTAGTTCCCAAAACTCCAATTGAACACTCAAAATCAGCTACAATAATACCCTTCACACTCCTAACATTGTAACCAAACCTAAATCTAAAATAACGTCCGAGAAGAATATTAGATGCTTTTAGATCCCTGTGGGAAATACCCTTTGCATGTAAGCTCTCCATGTGTTGTGCAATCCCTAACATAAAGTCAAAAGTGTGCAAGTTCAATCCAATAGCCTTCTCACACCCATTGTAGGGAAATGGTGGGCCTTGAATACCATCCACATTCTTCTCCAACATCGCTTGATCAATCAACTTGCGCAAGTCACCCCAACATCTTGCCATCAAAAACGCAAACCTGCCATCTTCAAGCATTCCTGCTGCTAAAATACATTGGCGAACATTTTCCTTGAGAACTGGAAGGGGCCATGATCCCCGCAAATCTCGGAGTGATGTTCCTCTCTCAAACACCTTCATCAAATAATCAGGGTCCCCTAAAACTTCATAGATTTTGGCTTGTCCACCCTTCGCAATCATGCGTCCCAAAGCATAATCATCTAGGTCGTCATGCAGAAACAAATCAGGATACTCTTCCCGCAATTGCATGAACACTTCTTTGTTTTCTCGATCCAGTTCTTCCTCCTCGACCGACTGCGGCGCAACGTCAATGCGGTTCACTTCGCTCCAGTGCGGCCTCGAAAACTCAATCTCGAGCGCAGCGTCGTCAGAGAATAGGCCTCTGCTGCGCATCATCGCTTCACAGCGTGACGAATAGTAGTCCGTCTTCCCTGCAGTGGAAGGACGGGAAGAGAATCCTGCGCCCATCTGGCTCAATCCCTACCAATCTGGATTCTGTGCCCGGAAGACAACAAAGACTTCAGCGCTTGCAAGTCACACAAAGTTGCGATCATGAAATGCTTCAAGGAGAAGGAGAAGGGGAACGGAGAAGGGCGACACTTGGCATGCACTTGGCTTGGTCTCTGCACAAGAGGTGGCCGTCTCTACGATACCGACTCTTCAGCAGACCTGAACTTAGAGCGCAGAAGCGCATTGAAGAAAAAGATGCGAACCGCATTGAAGAAAAAGATGCGAACCGCAAAGAGTATAATCACGCCCGGAGTGAACACCTCGAGGTGTAATCCCGACCCGCTGACATTCGATTGTAGGTTCTCTTGGAGCTCCTCGCTCCTACATGGAGATCTGGCGAAAGACCTGGTAGCAGAACCCTAGCAAGTGGGGACAACAACACTGCAACTGGACCAGCAAGAGAAGGAGACAGAATGGACGAGGAGGGTCCTGCTTGCACTCACACGATCATCAAATACTTCTGAGAGATCTGCAACGGAGAAGGCTGGGTTGGAGTACTTATAACCTGTCTGCAGAAAGGGGTGTCCGTTTGATCACTGTCGAGGGTTTGTGAGGTCGGCCTATTGTGCTCACGCGTTTTCCAAGCCCGTCTGTCTCTCGAAGTTCGCAAGGTGGACCAAGGTCTGGAATATCTGATCATCCGCGTCTTCTGCGAACCTTCCGTTCCACCCGTGTCGCTAAAACACATGTCGTGGTGTTCGTCTTTTCGCCGAGACAAATACCCCCAACCAACGTCTTTTCGCTTTGGAGGTGGCAGTTTCATTGAAGTTTGATTTGGCTTTCTTTGTTTAAAATAGTCTCTGAAATTTTTTCTGGTGTTTTTCGTGGGGAGTTCATTTTCACGCCTACCATAGCTTACACACTTTGGCAGAGAGTTGCAGCTTCTTTTGGAACAGAGTCTCAGAGGCGATGGACGTTGGGTTTCTGAGGGTCTAAGTGTATCCTTTCAAACAAAACTCAGATTGAGTGAGTGGAATGGAGATTAGGCCGACTGGTTAAGGGGAATTAAAATAGAGGGCGAACAAACTTCCTGGTGCATATGACCTGTCTCCTTTGTGCTGTTCCTTCCAAAGCAGCACCATCTGATTTTTTGAAGCAATCTGATTCTTTACAGTCTAGTGGAGGAGTTTGGTCGGACTCTCGATCGAGGAGCTTGTGATTGTTGGCCTTTCGGGTTTTCCTCGATCGGTAAGGGTTTGTGGGGTTTGAGATTGGAATATGTCGGTTGTTGTCGAGCCTGGTCGATTGCATCTCCGAGCTGATAATGCTGACTGCCAGACAATTAGGAGAATTAGAAAAGGAGGAGGGAGAATATCTGATCTCATACCCTGGAGAGTGGTGTGAAGAACATCCAGGTGCGTTCCCAGTCGATACAGTTATTGTGAGGCATGAGAAACGGGAAGGCGTAAGCTTACCTCGGCACAGGGTGAACCAGCTCTTCCAAATGCTACAGTAGGTTTCCGCTTCTGTATTTTAATTTGGTGGATAAGAGCGCTGATGAATCGGAAGCTGACTTGGAATTGTTTTCTATTATCTTCCACAATAGCCATTTTGCAAATCGCCTTGTATGCTTTGTGAGCGCATTCAGTAACAAGGCTTGAAAACCTCCAAAGTTGAAGACTACCAATGAAGAGCCCCTAAAAGTTGACTCTCAAAATTTATATCACTAGGATAAGAGAATAAACGTTGTTTATGGTGGAAAAATATTTTCATATACAAAAAGAAAATGGGAAGAGTCTTTCTCTTGTGAAATTTGTACAAAACTATAGTAGCACAAACGAAACAAGAAGCTACACTACAAGACGCTCAGTCTGCAAAGCAATGGATCGCATTGGGAGTAAGGTAGTTGCTCAAACGAACTTCTGTCAATGCAAAGCCTCCTCTCCTTTGGTCCAGAGGCAACAAATGTCAGAAATCCAAACCTGGGGTAGGAGAAGCCAGTTGATTTTCAATATCTTCCAGCACTACAGAAAACCATGAGAAATGTTCCAAGTATTTCAGACCATGAATCAAAGAAGTCATTCAAACACTTGCATGGAAGCCAAGACAGTGTGAGATGGGTTATATATATCTTACATAGGAAGCAAGTATTGCCGACCTAAGAAGCAGACTTGTAGAAATAAAGAAATCTGGGTATGGCTTGATATTCTTGCTCATGATTTCAGGTGGCCAGTACTGAGTTTGTCAATATTTGCCTTGGCCAACATTTGGAGCTCCAAATGGCACCTTTGGGCACTCCTTGTAGCTTCTCAGAACCTCGACTAAAATCGCGTTGTCACAATCGTGACAGTGGCCTAGTGTATTGAACACCGACATGATAAGGCATTGGATTGAGGAATCCAGCAATAAAAATGCAATGCATTGCCATCAATGAATGAAGAACGAACATACAGAGCGCTTATTCAGCTCCTTTACCAGAGTTCGATAGATGATGCTCATTGACCACAGAGACATTTCCAAGAAAAGAGCTCCTGCCGGACCCACTCTCTCTACTTCTTCAGTCAATGACGTAAATTGTAATAATCACCCATCACGAAAGCTTAATCCTTTTTAGCAACAAAGCCATATTAGTGCCATTGCAAATTTAAGTCAGTTCAAATTGCTATTTTCGTGGAATTAAGCACAATACAGTAATATTTCAGCCATCCTAGTTTAAACTAGTGCAGCATTGATAAATTGGTCCCAACAAGCAATAATACGATTAATCACAATAGCTGCTTGAATAAGGTGCAGTAACCATAGTCCTTATCCACGCGGCAAGAATTGACAAAACAATTCAAGAAAAGTCGGAGCTCAAACACACAGGCAGACCTGTTACGCAACAAATTCAAGTTAACAGAATAAACTCCAATCAGATCCTTCTGTAACAGTGTACGTTCAAGTTGGTAGAGAATTGGTAGTCTCTCCCATGACTCGGTCGATCAAGTCTAGCTCCAGCCCTATGTTCTTTGTCCATGTTGCCGACCCATTCCACAAAAATTTGAGGTGTTTGTTGTCAAGGTAAGTCTTTTCCCACTACTTTACTACCCAGGGAACATTCACTGCACACCTGACCACGCACACCAGAACTTTATTTGCAAAAAGAAATGTAAGGAAATCCTAGAACGCATGCCCCCAAATCCAAGGAATTCTTTCCAAAACAGTCGCAACCATCGTCCAAAACTAGAGACTCACGCATCTACATGCAAGGAGTGGAATAGCACGCTAGGAGAAAAAACTGGAACACAAACGATCTCTCGGACTCCTCTATCCATAATCTCCTCTGCCTTCTAAAGGAATCCGGGAACATGCTTCAAACTGCAAAACTCAACTAGCCATCTTCACATCAGCGTGCCACTATGGCATAGGGAAACATCGTCATTCCAAGTGGCTTCGCTACGTCAGGGCTTGGTGCAAACTAAACAAGGATTCATGCTTGTAAATCAACCAATTCAATTGACCATACACTCAAAAATCAATAATTCAGCTGGGGACAAATCTCATATCACCGAAATAGGCGAAGAGCATTTATTCGGTGAGTTGGCCAGAAACGAAGGAAAATTGGACAAAAAAAAAGTCTAACAAAAGATGAGGTCACCACCGTCTTGCACCACGCGGAGATCCCACTCGCACATCGCCATCAGCGGAGCATCCGGTCCGAATTCAACGGGCTCTTCTCCAGGCTTGAAAGCCTCGACGCAAACGACAAGTTGCACCGCATCCACAAGCTTCTTGTTGAAGCGGTCCACAACAAAACTAACTTGCGCGCGTCCCTAGCGCAAATCGCTTGGATGTTCCATCTGGACCCCAAACCTCCACACACTGCGCACGGTAATGCACTCAGCTCTAATCCTAAATCAACTTTGAAACCCTTCGTGGCATTCTTCGCCATCTTTCTCACGCCATGACATTGGATTCGAATCATACCGAAACTGGATGGAGACAATCCTCATATTCTCCTTCGCATTCAGTCCCTCAAGAACCCTATTCCATCTTCGAATTGCATATTCACGACATAATGAAACTGCGGATTCTGCACTCAGATGACAGAACTCAGAGGACTCAGAGAGTAAGGCAAGGAACTCTCAAATGGGTGACTTCCGATGCAAACGTCGCCCCAACTTATTCATATGGTATCGAAATAACACACATTATAATGCGTTGGGAATCCTCCCAAAAAAGGCAACAAGACCCACACCAAAAGAACACTTATTCTACAGACGAAAACCATCCAAAAGAGCTCAAGAAGGTGTGAGTGCGACGGAGATTGGATGACAGACAGGGAATTTTTCGTCCTCAGCACAATTCAAAGGCCTGTACTTAGGTTTGGGGGTCGGGACACGGCATTTTGCCGTCTCTGCTGCTCGGGCTTACTTCGGAGCTGGATTTGGCGCTCTCCACCTTGACCGACGGTGGGTCGGTGGCGACGTAGCGATGGGAGCGGAATTCAAAGTAGCGGTTCAGAGGTTTGGCAGTTGCGTGTCTGTTGAAGGTGAAGAGATGTTGTCGTTATTTCTAATGCTTTGCAGGTTTGAGGTTCATTCATTTGTGCATTTTTAAAAATAAAAATAAAATCTCAAGATTGAGAATTTCATCTAGTAAAGTACGATTGTCTTATTTAACCCATAAACTACAAGGTGGATGTTTTTTGTGTAATGAATGACTAAAAATCTCTCCATCGAAGACAAAAATGCAATTATTTTGTATAAAAAAGAGACATTTTCTACAATAGCTGGACTTCCAATGAGTGCTTTTGCATTTTTTAAGCCCACTATTTACATAGTACCAAAGCAAATGATTTTCATGGTTACCAATCTATCATTTAAGGGTTAAAGGAGCTCAAATTAGTTGTAACAAGGACAAAATTTGTACAATTGTATGAGAATTGAAGCATTGTATGCTTCAAAGGTGTTCAACTAAGGAGTAGTGTATGGATTCACAAGAGTGTCAAGAGATGAGAAGAAATTATTTTTGCACCACGTAGGAATTATTTGGGTTGGAATTCCCTTCACTCTAAAACAACAATTCTATGTTTACTATCAAAATTTCATTGGTATCCTTTTTGTCTCTTTTTTGTTAGTAAGTGCATAAGAGAGTTTTTTTTTTTTTTTTTTATCTATGTAGGAGTGCTAGAATACTAAGTGTTTGTTTGGATGAATTTACCTAAGAATATAGAATGGAAAAAAGTAATTTTTGCATTCAATTTTTTTCTTAAAGTTACTTGATTACATTTTCAGTTAATAGTATTATAAATTCCTTTCTTATAGAATATAGACTTTTCTAAAAAAAAAAGATGCTTCATCCATAGATCATCCTTGAAGTATATACATTTTGGCCATTTCATTTCTATTTACTCTTAATGTGAATTTTAGCCATATAATAATGTTTTCTATATTTGAGTAGAAGAAATGAAATAAAAAATTCCAAATGTAGTTTCTATTCCAATTGAAAATTTGGAAAAATTCATGAATTTCAATATTTTATTAATACCATAATGAAATTTGGGCTTGTTATCATGGTTTGTTGATTTTCTAATTTTAGCTTGACATATTGACAGTGGTTTATACCATGATTTTTATACACTATAATATATCTATGATGAAAATTTTCAGATTTTTTTAGTATATTCTTTATTGATATGAATTTTCTTCATTATTTTTTGGAAATTTACAATAATTTCAAACTTTTTCCTCCAAATTCAAAAATTCTATAACTTTTAGTAGATATGTGATTTCATCCTTGAAAAGTAAATGTAAATTTTTTCATTCATATCTAGTTGCAAAATAGTAGCAATTACAATGATGGACAATGAGATTTGACATCAGTATTCATGAGTCCTTTCTTCTATTATTAACTTTGGAAAGACATACTAGTCACTACAAAAATCATCTTTTTTTGGTGCTACATGAATTGGCTTAAAAAAAAACCAAGAGCACTCATTAGGGGGCAAACTATTGTGTAAGACCTTACCTTTCTTAAAATTCAAGACATGAAAATCTACACTTTTATCTAATATGGAAGTCATTTATGATTATACACTTAGTTTTTGCAATAGTATTAAATAATTAATCTTGAAATGCTATGCCTATCACCATCAAGTTGCCAACCAAATTCCTTCACCTTGTATGCTCTCATTTGGTAACTAAATGTGAATGAGCTTTTTTGGTTTTATTTTTTTAAGAGAAAATCATGTGTCTTATTATTGACATAGGAAAAACTTGAGATTTATTGTGAAAAATTGAATTTTTTAAGAATTTTGGAAGAAAAAGTGAAGAAAAGTTATATCAAATAGAATTATCTTGACAAATTTGAAGATTTCACAATAGGTGTATACTATAGTGAAGAACATCAAAGTGCAAACAAAATTTCCGTTTCATTTTGTAAATTAGAACTCATTAAACATTGGAAATACACCCAAAGTTCAAATTGCAATAAAATATGTAATTTTAGGAATTTCTCCAAAATTCAAATTGGAATAGAAATTACAGTAGATGATTGTCACTTCATTAGGTGGGGCTCAAACTCAACTAATATTATTTTTGCAAGAATTTGAGATTTAGAGCAACAAGCAACAACTTCCCAAAATACACTCCAATAGCATATTGAGTGATCTGTTCTTGTTGCATCTTCTTGTGTTGAAAGGTAATGAATACCTCAGTGAAGCATTTTCCAACCTCATTCAAAGCAACTTCCATTCAAGCAACTCCCCAAACAAAATCTGGATGGAAAATGCTTTCGTATCATCTTCTACACTGAGTGTCCTGATTCCTGAAGTCATCCGAACATCATTTTCAGGGTTGCCTAACACCCTGATGATGAGCGATGACACAAAAGCGCCGTTGCTATAAACACAGGAAGCATCCAAAGCGCAATGCCGATGGAAGCCGGTCTGATCATGAATTTGAGCGTTGAATCCGTCAGCAAGCAGGAATCGTAATTGCATCCATACTGAGCTCATTATGAGACCATCAAGCAAAGCACGTTCAGAGAATTAAACCCACAGACTGCAATTGCGTTTAATGTTCAAATTTGTGAATCTGGCATGACTAAGTGCTCATAAAAGTAGGACCTCTCTGGATCCTTAGGTTTCGGATGAGCTTCTGGAAAGTGCATGTCATGAAATTTTGCCATCTCAACGACGTTGACTTTAGTCTAAATCAACAGACCATAGTCAGTCTATTTTGTAAGCTAGAGTGATCATTGCAAGATTGCCACACTAAGATCCAGAGCAACTGAAACAGTCATAAGTCATTCACATGCAAGTTCACATGCTTGAGAAACAACTCAAACAATTCATTGAACGCAAATTAAGCTACTCTTATACTCTCATTAGCGCCAAATCAAGGCACCCCTCCAGACAAGGAGGGGACCCAGTGAACACAGTGAACAATTCAAGCCCAGCTAGCGACTAGTGCACTCAATTGACATTCACGTCAGTGAGTCTCTTTTTCAAGGAAAGGACATCGTCCTTGTCTCAAACAGCTAGTTTATTTATTCGTATCCAGATATTAGTAATTAAACTGTTGAACATTGACTCACAGACTTCATGTATATACAAAAATCTATATCTATAACTAGCGGCCAAAAACAGATTTCACTCAGCGCGCTCCAGACCAGCCAGAACAACAGAAAGCTCCATGAACTGTTGGCAAAACAATTCGAAATTAAACAGAGCTGCACATGGATCTACGCCAGTCACTCAATAGAGAGCACACAAAACAGGTTGAAGGGAAATCCGGCCGGGGCTGTTGAGGTGAAACTCTGGATAGCATGAAAACAAAGTTGTCTTACGATTACGCTGATAGTTACGTTGTGGTCTAACATCCTCCACCGCCTCCTCCTCCTCCACCTCCTCCACCTCCTCCTGCAGCAGAGCCTGCGGCAGCAGCATTTACAGCAGCCATATTTGCAGCAGCAGCACCTGCGCCAGCACCATGACCTCGACCTGCTGCAACACCGCCACTACGACCTCCCCTGAAACGATGGGGAAGATCGGCACACAACGCTGTGGACATGAGGACGACACCAGCTTCAAATACCACCACCCCAAGCGCCACGGCTATCAGAGGTAACATGCTGGGCGCCTTCGAAGATGCACGCAATCAAAGGCTCCTGTCAATATAAACTATTCAATCGAAGCTCGCTCCTGTGACAACACTCTCAGCTAATCAATAGCCTGTGGAGACTCTGCATTTCGAAACAGAACACAACAGGCTGACAATAAGTACATGAATTCAACCTCCCTCCTTCTAAACTGAATGTAGAGTCCTGGCCTAAGTTCATTCCTTGGGAAATTGTACAAAACTTTAGTAGCACACGCGAAAGAAGAAGCTACCCTATGAGAGGCTCAGTCCGTAAAGCAATGGATCGCTTGGGGAGTAAGGTAGGTGGTAATATGGCCTGGAATCCAAACCCGGGGTAGGAGAAGCCAGTTGCCTTCAATATCCTCCAGCAATCTGGTCGCAACTTAGTGCACCAAGAAAAACACGAGAATCGTTCAAGTATTTCAGACCATGAGAGAAGTCTTTCATACACATACGTTACTGACCCTTACTTGCATAGAAGGGAGTGAGAGATTGGTGTCATATATATATATATATATATATATATATATATATATTACATAGGAAGCAAGTACTGCCGGCCTAAGAAGCAGACATGTAGATATAAAGAAATCTGGGTATGGCCTGATATTCTTGCTCATGACTTCAGGTGGGCCTGTACTGTACTGAGTTTGACAATATTTGCCTTGACCAACATTTGGAGCTCCAAAGGGCACCTTTGAACACTCCTTGTAGCTTCTCACAATCCCGACTAAAACCTACAATGGCTGAGCATATCAAACACTGACATGACAAGACATTGGGTTGAAGAATCCGGCAATCAAAATGCAACGCATTCACATTGAAAAAATGAACTTGCCATGCACTTATTTAGCAAGTTTTACAGAGATCGATTGATGATGCTCATTGACCGCAAGGACATTTCCCAGAAATGAGCCTCTAGCGGTATACGTCTTTAGCCATTGACGTAAAATATAACAATTCCCCATCAGGAAAAACTTAATCCTTTTTAGCAACAAAGCCATATTAGTGCCATTGCAAATTTAAGTCAGTTCAAATTGCTATTTTCGTGGAATTAAGCACAATACAGTAATATTTCAGCCATCCTAGTTTAAACTAGTGCAGCATTGATAAATTGGTCCCAACAAGCAATAATACGATTAATCACAATAGCTGCTTGAATAAGGTGCAGTAACCATAGTCCTTATCCACGCGGCAAGAATTGACAAAACAATTCAAGAAAAGTCGGAGCTCAAACACACAGGCAGACCTGTTACGCAACAAATTCAAGTTAACAGAATAAACTCCAATCAGATCCTTCTGTAACAGTGTACGTTCAAGTTGGTAGAGAATTGGTAGTCTCTCCCATGACTCGGTCGATCAAGTCTAGCTCCAGCCCTATGTTCTTTGTCCATGTTGCCGACCCATTCCACAAAAATTTGAGGTGTTTGTTGTCAAGGTAAGTCTTTTCCCACTACTTTACTACCCAGGGAACATTCACTGCACACCTGACCACGCACACCAGAACTTTATTTGCAAAAAGAAATGTAAGGAAATCCTAGAACGCATGCCCCCAAATCCAAGGAATTCTTTCCAAAACAGTTGCAACCATCGTCCAAAACTAGAGACTCACGCATCTACATGCAAGGAGTGTAATAGCACGCTAGGAGAAAAAAATGTAACACAAACGATCTCTCGGACTCCTCTATCCATAATCTCCTCTGCCTTCTAAAGGAATCCGGGAACATGCTTCAAACTGCAAAACTCAACTAGCCATCTTCACATCAGCGTGCCACTATGGCATAGGGAAACATCGTCATTCCAAGTGGCTTCGCAAAGTTCCAGATGCAGACAGGTCTCAAGACATGAACGTCCGTCGATGTGCGCTGGGAAGGCTCACACGAATAAGCTTCCTCAACTCCTAAAGGACGAAGGAAAATAAAAAGCTCAATTCACCAAATTGTGAAAAATGAAGAGACACATAAGGGCATAATTTACATCAGGGAAATCAGCGCAGAAAATCGCAAGAATCGGGTACAAAATAAAATAGAACTGGATTCAAAATAGAAGTTCCCACAATGACCTACTCGTAACTTCTTTAACAAAAAATGGGACACAACTGGGCATCTTCGTCCTCCTAGAGAGGAATATCCCTGATGAGCAAAGATAAAGAGGGTTCGCACACTTGCAGGGAGGTGTGAAAGCTCCAGGTACACCGAAAAACAACACCCTCTCCTCCCTCACAAGGTCGTGGATGCCGGAGCACTGGAGCTTACCATCGTCATCCAGATACGAGTGCTCGCCATTGGGGATCTGGGCACCAACTCGAATGGGCTCAAACGGAGCTGATAAAAACAGAACACTGCTTCAGCTAAAGACCAGCAAACTCCGCAAGAGACAGGGATTACATTGGAATGCAACCATTGGAATGCTCGATGTTTTGACACGCTGCGTCAGGGCTTGGTGCAAACTGAAACAAGGATTCATGCTTGTAAATCAACCAATTCAATTGACCATACACTCAAAAATCAATAATTCAGCTGAGAATCTCAAATCACCGAAATAGGCGAAGAGCATTTATTCGGTGAGTTGGCCAGAAACGAAGGAAAATTGGACAAAAAAAAGTCTAATAAAAGATGAGGTCACCACCGTCTTGTACCACGCGGAGATCCACTCGCACATCGCCATCAGCGGAGCATCCGGTCCGAATTCAACGGGCTCTTCTCCAGGCTTGAAAGCCTCGACGCAAACGACGGGTTGCACCGCATCCGCAAGCTTCTTGTTGAAGCGGTCCACAACAAAACTAACTTGCGCGCGTCCCTAGCGCAAATCGCTTGGACGTCCCATCTGGACCCCAGACCTCCACACACTGCGCACGGCAATGCACTCAGCTCTAATCCTAAATCAACTTTGTAACCCTTCGTGGCATTCTTCGCCATCTTTCTCATGCCCTGAAATTTGATTCAACTCATACCGAAACTGGATGGAGACAATCCTCATATTCTCCTTCGCATTCAGTCCCTCAAGAACCCTATTCCATCTTCGAATTGCATATTTACGATATATACTCAGTCAACCTGATGAAAATGCAGATTCTGTTCTCAGAGGACAGAATTCAGAGGACTCAGAGAGTAAGGCAAGGAACTCTCAAATGGGTGACTTCCGACGCAAACGTCGTCCCAACTTGTTCACATGGTGTCCAAATTACACACATTATAATGCGCTGGAATCCTCTCGAAAATGGCAACAAGACCCACACCAAAAGACACCACACTTATTCTAGAGACGAAAACCACCTAAAAGAGCTCAAGAAGGTGTAAGTGAAACGGAGATTGGATGGCAGACAGGGAATTTTTTATCGGCCTGAGCACAATTCAGAGGCCTGTTCTTACGTCTGGGGTCGGGACACGGCATTTTGCCGTCTCTGCTGCTGCTTGTTTCGGTGGCAGCGGAAATGGAGTTGGGTTTGGCGCTCTCTAGCTTGGCCGACGGTGGCTTTGGAGAGGAGGAGCGGCAAGCTGCCCCACATTGCAGATTGGCCGCTCAAATGGGCGAGTTGGTGGCAGCGATGGGAGCGGAAGTCAAAGTAGTGGTTGAGAGGTTTGGCAGTTGCGTGTCCGTTGAAGGTGAAGAGATGCTCCCATTTAGAAAGAGATGATATCGCATGTCTTCTTTACATCACAAAAAATTGCAATTCTTTTGTGCAAAATCAGGTTTTTTTTGAGAATTTTGAAAGAGAAAGTGAAGAAAAATTGTATCAAATGGAAAATTATCTCAAAAAATCTGAAAATTATACATTCAGAAAGCATTACAAAAAATTTGAGGCCTCGAAAGGTCTGCCGAATTGAAACCACCCTCAACTACCCTGGTGCAATTAGAGAAAAAATTCCTCAGTTTTTTATTTTTTAATGAAACTTGCTGATGTAGCACTACTTTTGCCACGTCAACGCCACGTCAAGTTTCAAAAAAATTTAATTTAAAAAAATAAAAAATAAAAAAAATTATATATATATATTTTTATTTTTATTTTTATTTTTTATTTTTTATTTTTTTTTATTTTTTTATTTTTTTTATTTTCCTGTAATTGCACTACAGGGCCGCGAAAACAAATTTCTGAACAACCCTCCACAAGGCTCAGATTTTTCCTAATGTATATATTCTAGTGACGAATAGCATAGAGTAAACATAATTTTTGTATCATTCTATATAGAAAATTCTATAAACATTGGAAATATATCCAAAGTTCAAATTGCAATAAAATATTAAATTTTAGAATTTTTTCAATTCAAATTGGAATAGAAACAAGAATATACTTACAAAAATTGTCATTGCTAATCAAAGAATTAGAGATTTTAAACAAAATTTAGACTTGTGGTATAAGTAATACAAATGCATAAAATAAATTTTGAAATTCTTAAAACAAATTTTGAAATTTTTATAATTTAATCAAATTCATTTGTTGAAATTTTTTTTAATAGTAGTAAATTTCTTTTTTAAGATACTTTAGTAAATGGAATGAGAGGTTGTTTTGGAATTTTTTTGGTAAAAATATCACAAAAGTTAAATTATTATTGAATGAAATATTATTAACTATAATATGAATCTACATATATATATATATATATTTATTCTAAATAATTAATCTAAACAACTTATTCTAAAAATCTCAAAAAAATTGTAGAAAATTTTGAAAAGTATATAAATTATTTATATGTGATTTTTTAATGATTTATTTTGGATATTCTTATAGTGAATTTCTAAAAATATAAATATTTAAAGTCATATTTTAATTAGTAATATTTAGTTAATAAAATTTTAGAATTTGGAAAAATCTTATTCCAAAATTCCTAAAAGAATTTTTACCCTACTTCCAAAACAATCTTGAAAAAAAATTTACTTATATTGGAATTTTTTGACACTAAAAAATTTGATGAATATAGTAAAAAAGAATTTTAATTCTAAGTTTTTTTGAAAAATTATTTAAAACAAATACTCCATGTATTACTTGGACCAAATTTTACTGTAAATTCTTAATTAGTTATGGCAATTTTTGAAGTGTATGATTATTTACGAGAACCATTGTAGACAACCATCATTTTTTTAATTGGTCTCAATTTCAAAAAATATCGCTTTTTCAGAGAAATTTCAGATAGCAATGAATAACAACCTCACTAAGTACACTATAATTATACCACATTAATTGATTTGTTTTTGTTGCATCTTCTTGTGTCGAAAGGTCATAAATCTTTCAATGAGGCAGTTTCTAGCATCATCCAAAGCGATTTCCATTCAAGGAACTATCCAAACAAGGACTACATGAAAAATGCTTTGCAATAATCATCTTCTACAATGTATTGAAGTCATCCAAATGTTTACACCAACGGCACAAAAGCGCCGTTGGTGTAAACACAAGCAGCATTCAAAGCGCTGTGCCGATGCAAGCTAGTCTGCTCATGTATTTAAGCGTTGAATCCGTAATCAAGCAGGAATCTTAATTGCATCCACGCCGAGCTCAATCAGCTCATAATGAGATCCTCAAGGAACGCACGCTCAGAGAATTAAACCCAGACTGCAATTGCGTTTGATGTTCAAATTCATGAAACTGGCATGATTAACGGTGCCAAATCTGTGACATCCAAGTGCTCATAAAAGTAGGACCTCTCTGGATCCTTAGGTTCCGGATGCACTTCAGGAAGTGCATGTCCTGAAATTCTGCCATCTTAACGACGTTGACTTCAGTGTAAATTAACAAACAACAGTCAGTCTATAACAGAGTGATCATTGCGAGATTGCCGGACTAATAACCAGAGCAACTGAAACAGTCATTCACACGCAGGTTTACATGCTTGAGAAATAACTCTAATAATTCATTGAACGCAAATCAAGCTGGTCTTATACTCTTATTTGTGCCAAATCAAGGCACCCCTCCAGACAAGTAGATGACCCAGAGTGCACGGTGAACGAATCAAGCCCAGACATTCACGTCAGTGAGTCTCTCTTTTGAGGAATTAGCATCGGCCTATGTCTAAAACAGCTAGTTTATTCATTCATATCCAGATATTCAGTGAACTGCTGAACATGGACTCACAAATTACATATATATACAAAAGTCTATATCCAGAACTAGCGGCCAAGACCAGGTTTCACTCAGCGAGCTGCAAGTCAGCAAAATCTACATAAAGTTCCGTGGACTATTGGCAAAAAAGTTCGAAATTAAACATGTACATGGATCTTCGGCACTCAACAGAGTGCACACGAAACAGGTTGAAGCGAAATTTGGCCGCAGTTGTTGAGGTGAAAATTCTTGATAAAATGAAAACAAAGTTGCCTTGGAATTAAGCTGATAGTAGTCGTCTAACATCCTCAACAGCCTCCTCCACCACCTCCACCTCCACCTCCACCACCTCCACCTCCACAGCCTCCACCGCCACCGCCACCGCAACCACCTCCTCCACCACCGCAACCACCACCTCCTCCTCCTCCTCGGTCGCCTCTTCCAGTGAAACCTCCTCCAAAAATGCCTGTAGAACGACGACGACGACGACGAACTCTTGGTTGCTGGTAGTGATCGGTGCACAACGCCGTAGACATGAGGACGACGCCAGCTTCAAGTACCACCACCCCAAGCGCCACGGCGATCAGAGGCAACATGGTGGGCGCCTTCGAAGATGCACACAATCAAAGGCTCCTGGCAAAACAGAATGTTTAGAAAAAGCTCGCGCTTGTGACGACACCCTCAGCTGTAAAATAGCCTGAGGAGACTCTGCATTTCGAAACTGAACAAAACAGGCTCACAATGTTTAAAAACAAAACAAAAGACAAGCTGACAATTACGACATGAACTCGGCCTAGCCTCCCTCCTTCTAAATTGAATGTAGAGTCCTGAACTAAGTTCTCTCGATCCCTGCGAAATTGTACAAAAAACTATAGTAGCACAAACGAAACAAGCAGCTGCAATACTAGAGTGAGTCTCAGTCCGTAAAGGAATGGATCGATTTGGGAGTAAACTAGCTGTTCAAGCGGCCTCAGGGTGGCCTCTATCAATGCAAGACCTCCTCTCTCTCCTTTTCTTTGGTCCAGAGGCAACAAATGTCAGAAATCCATACCTAGGGTAAGAAAATCCAGTTGCTTTTCAATGTCCTCCAGCAATCTGCTCGCAGCTTAACTTACTACACCAAGAAAAACAACGAGAGATGTTCAAGCTAGTTTTCAGACCATGAGTCAGAGAAATCATTCTTGAAACACTTACTAGCATGGAAGCGACAGTGTGAGATTGGTTATATATATACTTACATAGGATGCAAGTACTGCCGATCAAAGAAGCTTCGTAGAAATAAAAGAAATATGGGTATGGCTTGATTTCTTGCTCAAGAGTTCAGGTGGGTCAGTGCTGAGTTTGACAATATTTGTCTCGAACGACATGTGGAGCTCCGAATGTCACCTTTGAACTCTCCTTGCAGCTTCTCACAATCCCGACTGCAAGCCGACAGTGGCCGACCGTATCGAACACTCACATAACAAGGCACCTAAGAATCCGGCAAGGAAAATGCAACGGATAAGGTAGTAGGTTGAAATATTTTTCAGTAAATTTTCCTTGAAAGACAAGTGGAATTGAAATCTAACCCAAGTCGTTTCAAATTTTTTGGAGCTTTGTGGAATTAGTTACAAATTTTTGAAGTTGGAAAAAAGTGGTCATTTGTGGTCATCTAAAGCGACCACCTCCTAAAATGTGCATAGCGGGTACATTGAAGAAAGCAAATTGTACCTCTAAGTCATGTTCACTTTTAGTGCCCAATTGGAGTTCGAGCCTCCTACTTTAGACATAATTGAAAATGCAATGTTGTCAATAAATCATTAGAAGGAATTTGGCACTTCTTAAGGGTTGCAAGTTTCCAAGTTCTTTGGGAACTTGAGAATTGTGCTATAGTAGTAGTGTAATGTGGCAAAGAAATCACCATGTCATATTATAATTTTTTCAATTTTTTAGTTTAAAAAAAATTATGTCAGAGGCCATTCTTTAACCATTGAAGGGATAGCAAAGGGAACAAGCTTGAAATAGCCCTCCCAGCCCCCCAAAAAACATCTAATAGAGAAATGAACTTGTAGAGCGTTAATTTAGCTCTTTTTAGAGAATTTGATTGATGATACTCTTTGATGACAAGGACATTTTCCAAAAATGAGCTCCTAATATGTTCCCTCTCTACTTCAATCATTGATGTAAATTCTAAATCCCCCATTAGGAAAGCTCAATCCTATAAGGACACTACCTCCCATGATCAAGGTACTCCCAAAAATTCTTTGATTATTGGACAAATAGATGCATTGTCTTTTTTTGCAATTAACTATGAAGTCATTCATCAGACCACTCTGGTCTGTAGCGTCCTTATAGGATTAATCTTTTTTTAGCAAGGAAGCCATACTAGTGCCATTGCAAATTAGTGTCGGTTCAAATTTTTATTTCGGTCAAATTGAACACACTACAATAATATTTCAAACTTCTTAGGTTAAACATATGCAGCATTGATAAATTAGTACCAACACGCACTACAGAAGCATGATTAACCCTGTAAGGACGGGCTAGTCTTCACTAAAATCACCATTTTCTAATACCATGGGAATCAATTGCTTAAAAAAATGAAAAAAAGTATTCATTGGAAGTCAAACTATTCTATTTGCTTTTCACAACAAAACTTCAAGGATGAATAGTTGCGCTTCTATCCTACACAAGAAAAAAAAATTCTTGTTCATTGGATACTTAATGTCTGCAGCAGCCTTACAGGGTCAACAACCGAAGCAGCTAATTCAATTAGGTGCAGTAACCTTCAAAACAATTCAAGAAGAGTCGGAGCTCCAACACACATTTCAAGCAGGCAACCTGTTATGCAACAAGTTTACAAGTTCATGTCAAACAGATGTATCGACAGTCTCGTGCACCATCGAAGTGAGTTCGAACCAAAATTTACAGCATTGTGGCTTTTGATCTTATTCAAGTCTTGTTGTGACTGTTGCTTGGAGTGTTGTTTTTCTTTCGATTGCAAACATGGGAATAAGATATTTTACATCTTGTTGAACTTGTAAAAGCTTGATCCTTGTTGACCTTTAACGCTTAAACACCAAACGGGTGATCCTCGAAATCATCCTTTTCTATTACCGAGTGAATCGCTAGCCTCTAAAATTGCAAAAGTAGTCATTGCAAGTCAAACTACTATTAGTACTATAGAAGATCTTCCCTTTTCAAAACTAATTTTAAGGATGATTAGTTGTACTTTGGTCCTATGTAGTTTGATAATTCCCTATCATCCATTGAACACAAAATGTTTGCCTCGGTATTCAAGGGTTAAAAGATAGATTGGTGACAATGTAAATCATCCATTTTTGTACTGCATGTATCATAGCTATAAAAAAAAACCCAAAAGCACTCATTGGAAGTCAAACTACTATAAAAAAAATCTCTCCTTTTCACATAATATTTAGAACAAGAATAGTTGTACTTATGTCATGCATGGAGAGATTCTTTGTCATTCATGAGCTTGGTAAGCATCCTTAGTGATGTTTAAAGATTAAGCTCTTGAATTCACTAATGAATGTAAAAAAGAAATCAATCTAGTTTATTCAAAATTGGTCTATAAGTTTGAGATTTCTTCTAATAGATTCAATATGCTTCTTTTTATCAAGGTTGACAATGGTTGTGAATCTAATACTTGAGCCTACAAAGTAAAAACTAAGTTGTAGCTCTTTAACCCTACAAAGGTGGGTTGGTCACTATGGAAATCATCCTTTTTGCTACTATGTGAATCATTGGCTCAAAAAAAATAAGAATATTCATTAGTAGTCAAACTATTGTGCAAGATCTTACTAGTAGAAAATGCAAGAATTCTAATAGAAATATGTTGATTTGGACATGTTGTCCTAGTCACTATTTTGATGATTTCAACAAAAATCTATTGATTTTAACAAATTTTTGTTGAAATCAACAAAATAGTATATCAGACAACGCACCTAAATCAACAAAATTCTGTTAGAATTCTTGCATCTTCTATTAGTGTCTTCCCTTTCTTCTCATAATTTCAAAGATGAACATCTATACTTCTATCTTACATCAAAGGATTCTTTGTCATCAATCACACACTAAGTATTTGCAATATAGTTACAAGTTAAACTGCAAATTGTTGCAAATTCAAAACACTTGCCAAAGGCCCCTTTTCCATGAAATCAATTGCCACCCTTCCTCAAAAATCTTAGCATGAATATAAAGAAATCCTTCAATCTTCTTTTGAACGACCCCTTCAATGTCCAAATTCGCTTTGGAAAATGATGTTTGTCAAAACTTCATTGAGCATTATTTGGAATGATTGAATGAATGACTAGATGTTTGGACAAAACATCACCTCCAACGTAATTTGTTCATCATAGTGAACTTCAAAACACTTATATAGAAAGATTAGAAAATATCAATCCTTCAAAGTCATACTAGGTTAGTCATATTTGTAATTTATATAAAACAAATGGATATATTGTTTCTCCACTTGGATTTAATTTAAATATACTAAAAATTTATTAATTTTTTTAGTTTGAATTTGTCTTCATTTCTAACTTTTTGGTTTGAATTTCTTTGGTTTTCTTTATTCTTTCTTAATTTAGTAGGAGAGGGGGCAAAGTTTAAAGGTTGTACTTTAGCAATAGAGGCAATTTAGGCAACATGATTGAAAATTCTATAAGGGCCTAGTACTTTGAAATTGGATTTTGGGGCTCAAAATTGTGATCAAACATTTGGAAATATAAAGCTAATCACATAGGGAAAAAAATGATTAGCAATAACAACTCCTACTATAAAAAGCCAACTATGAAATAAAAAAGGAAATCAAAGGAAATTGAATCCAGTCATATTCAAGTTGGGAATCATATCCTACACATTCTTGTTTGTATTTACTTATGGAAATTCATCCCAAAATAATTTCTTAAAAGAACATAGAGTTAGTTAATTGGACAATGGAGATGTCTTTAGACAATTGTTTTTTTAAGATATTCTATTGGAATGATGTGGTACCCCTTCAAAGATACCAGTACTTTGTGCCTATTGGTAGTCTAGCCCCTTATAGATAAAAACAAATGCCTTTTGGTAGCTAATATTTTTTAAAGACATTACCTTCAATAGCTATTGCTATCATTTGTTGGCAACCTCTTTGCACTCTATAGTGATCTTAATCAAATTTTGTAGAGCATTTTTTTTATACCACTCATGACAAGAGTTGAGTGCAATTATTCTACTGGCATTGTACCTTGACAATTTTTCCTTTTATGATAGCCATAGGTTCAATCTTGCAATGAAGAATGCCCTATTTGGAATATGCTCTAGGAAATCAATAAGATTGAGATGTGATGTTGATCTTTAAGATTGAGATCTTGAAGGGAATGATGTTGAAGTTGTAGTCTTGAAGAGTTCTAAAGGGATCTTTGCAATTGGGATCTTTGTATGTTATTGGAGATTGGAATCCTTTATTTGAAGGGAATGATGTTGAAATCGTGGTCTTGAGGGCTTTTAGTGCGGTCTTTGTTGTTGGGGTCTACATAATTAATCCTTAAACAATGTTGAGTCAAAAAGAACCTTCTATAGATGACTTGATTGTTCACTATAGAAACAAAGAATGCACCAATTCATTTGTTCCAACTGAAAAGCATTTTGATGACTAACTCAATCAAGGGTTGAGGTGATTGAAAGAGATGTTTAATGAGATGCTCATAATATGTAAATTTCAATCTCTTGTATCTATTGTTGAAAAAATTGTTTAAGAACATCTACCCTTCAACATTGACCCTTCAAAACATTAGAAGATATAAGTTATTGGCCAATTTACGGATTGAAAATTGTTCAAAATAGAAAAAGTGTTGATTTTAGGTATCCTTGGTACCTTATTGACTGTTACTGAACAATTCCCTCCCTATTGACCTTCTTCCATGGCTTTTTTCTACATTAATGCTTTACCAAGCCTTGGTTCACCTTTTGTACTCATATTTTAGATCTTAAGGAAACTAAATCCGTAGTAGACTTCAATGGGATTGGAATAGCTCTTCAAACCTCTTTAAAAGTACCACACTTGGAAGAAATATGACACAACCACCAATACAATTTCCTTTTTTTCCAATCAATTTCTTATTTTTTCGATGTTAAGCATATTTTTTGGAAGCTTATGTTTTTGCCAACATGAAGTAAATCATATTATAGAGAAGGAGCAATGAATCTTGAGAAATTTGTTTTTAGAACAAAAAGTGAAAACTAAAAAGTTTAGTTGGATTTCTTTTAATACTTCCATGTTCTTTTTTGTGACACATTGTTGTGATGTGGGCCGCTTGAAATAAGCATCTTTACATAATAAAGGATGTTTGTTAGCTTGCAAGGATTCTTTTTGAGTTAGAGGGGGTAGAATTTGCTAACGGCTAGCATTTTAGGATTTGGTTTATTACTTAAAGATAAGGGTTAGATTGGGGTGAAAATTAATATGCCAATACTTGACATGTTAATCTACATTGCGGCAAGTTTCAAGGCATTTGATTTGTAATTGTACTTCATTTATACTAGGTCAAAGCTAACTATGGCAATTTCTAAATAATTGTGGAAATTTTAGGATACGGATTTGGGTATGCAAAAGGAAATTTGGACATAAATTTAAGATTATTTAGGTGAGTTAAAGGTACAAAGAATTTCTAAGCAATACATAAGTCAAGGGTGCAATATTTATAACAAATGACTAATATGGCATATAATAATTGTAGATTTTGCTACTTGTAAACTATTTCTACTTTTCAATCCACTTATTGTCCTTATACATATTCTACAAAGAATAATTGTCCACATGCATTGAATGAATTGTAATTTAAACTAAGATATAAGCATACAAAATGGTGAATTTGCAACTAACATTATTTCAATGTATTTTCTCAACAGTGTTTCAAATCTTCCCGCATGAAATCTTCATGTTCATGTTCAAATTGTTGATAATATTGTATTTAAGGTTGATAATGTGTGTTTATATCTTAGGAAGTACAAATAAGAATGTGTAGAATATGATTCCTAACTTGAACATGATTGGATTCAATTTCCTTTGATTTCCTTCTTTATTTCATTGTTGGCTTTTTGTAGTAGGAGTTGTTATTGCTAATCATTTTTTTTCCTATATGATTAGCTTTATACTTCCAAATGTTTTATCACAATTTTGAGCCCCAAAATCCAATTTCAAAGTACTAGGCCCTTATAGAATTTTCAATCATGTTGCCTAAATTGCCTCTATTGCTAAAGTACAACCTTTAAACTTTGCCCCCTCCCCTACTAAATTAAGAAAGAACAAAGAAAACCAAAGAAATTCAAACCAGAAAGTTAGAAATGAAGACAAATTCAAACTAAAAAAATTAATAAATTTTTAGTATATTTAAATTAAATCCAGGTGGAGAAACAATATATCCATTTGTTTTATGTAAATTACAAATATGACTAACCTAGTATGACTTTGAAGGATTGATATTTTCTAATCTTTCTATATAAGTGTTTTAAAGTTCACATTTACTACGATGAACGAATTATGTTGGAGGTGGTATTTTGTCCAAACAACTAGTCATTCATTCCAAATAATGCTCAATGAAGTTTTGACAAACACCATTTTCCAAAGTGAATTTGGACATTGAAAGCAATGCTCAAAAAAGAGGTAGTTGGAACCACCACATGGTTCTATAAGTCACATGAAACACATCACTTTTCAAACATCACTTGCCATTACATGCATTACAACCACATTAATTGCCACTTCCTAATGCTTTTCAACAACAAAAACAAAACCTTTCAAACCATCATATGGATCAATGGATGTTCACTACCCTATTTCTAGTGATGATGCATCTCCCCCTTCATGTAACAATTAACATACACTCTCCTCAGTAAAATTCAAGAGTTATTGATCTTATAAACAAATCCCCCTTTTCCCTTTCTAACTTGGTTGATCTTGAAAAATAAATAATACAAGTATGGATACTATGAGATAAGGGTAATGTAAAAATTAAAAATTAAAAAAAATTAAAAATATATATAGATATGTGTGTGTGTGTGTGTGTGTGTGTACAAATATATGGAATACAAACATAAAATATATACAAAAATTCCACTAATATATCCAATATTGATTGGTAGTTAGACTACTCCTAAAAAATGCAAATATTTGTGTCACAGGGGGGCTTACTAATTAGTAATGTGAATTAACTAATTCACTTTGGGGGGACGCGGTGGAATACAAGTAATGATCATTTGAAACTAATTGAATTGTCCTATATGAGTAACTATCCACTCAAAAGATAGACTACAAACTTCACAAATTGTGTACAAAAAAGAGTTGGAACCACACATGCCATAGCCTTATGTTGCATGAAACACACATTAGTCCAAGCATCACTTGCAATTACCCCAATTACAAGCAATTCCCACCTCATGCAACTTTCACTACTATGAATTTCATTGTTTTTCATTCCACAATTTTGGATCTTACGACAAGTCTATAGTGCTTTGACAAGTGACTAACACATGTCACTTCTCTTGATCTCTTCTAATCCAATGAATGAAAAATGAAGGGGTTTACAACAATATTTTGGCAATAAAAAATCACTTTCAAACTAGTCCATTGCAAACATTAATGCATACTTAGAATCTTATGTACCAATAAAAGCTTGAAAGGCTACTACATGTGATATGTAATACTACATTAGATGCACACATCTCTTGCAATTTCATTTCAATTATATTAAACTGACAATTGTAAGTTAGATGCTAACAAGCCATGCCTACAAATTTTCAACCACCCACCCCATCACCCTATATATAACGTTATACAAAACGTCACCACAAAATCTACCAACTTCCTTGTCTCCACTATCTCCACTATCTTCACCTCTGTCTTGTGAACACATTCCTTCAATTCAATTATCATTGTATTCGTCGCATTGAGGTTCCGCCCCATCACACAATAAGTCTTTCCATACCTCACTTACCATAATAGTCCAAGCATCACTTGCAATTGCTCCAATGACAAGCACACACAATTGTCACTTTCTACTACTTCTCAACAAAAACAAAACCTTTCAAACCATTGCATAGATCAATGCATACTTGCAAAGCTATGCATGAAAGAGAATTGGAACCACCTTGCTTGTGCCCCCATGTCACATAAAACACACAACACCAAAGCATCACTTGCAATTACCCCAATCATAAGCAATTCGTCAATTTCCACTTCATGCAACTTCTCAACAACAACAAAATCTTTCAAACCAATCACTATAAACATCATTCTAAAACTTATGCACCAATAAAAGCTTAAAAAATCATGACATGTGACATGTAACACTACATCTCATACTGCTTTCACAAACCTTGTCAGCTTTCATTCCCTAAAAGAGTGGTAAAACATGGGGTGATTGAAAAAGAGTCACAAATGTCAAAACATGGGGCTACTAACATCAAATCATTTTCTAGCCTCAGATGAATGAGAAGCGATAGAAGTCCCAATCTTCGGAATGAAAAACAACAAGGTTCACCATAATGTGCACACATCCCTCGCAAATTTTGCATTCAACCATGTTAAACCAACACTCAATGGTTTTATTCCAAAGTGTTTCTTCAATTACAAATCACAATTGAGCATATGCTTAGATGCAAACAAGCCATTCGTGTCCACAAACTTTCTCCCATCACCTAATGCACCTCCTCATGCAAAATGTCGGCACCACGTCCATCGTCGTCTTCCTCGTCTCCGTGATTTGCGCTTCAATCCCAAGATGGCATTCCTTTGGTCCAATGGTCATTGTGTTTGTCAAGTTCAGTTTTTTCCCCATCACACAATAAGTATGCCCACCGTCCCTCAGATCCCCACCTATCATCTCGAGAAACTGCAGCGGATACAGCCCCACGATGGGGCTCAGCATCTTCATCACTTTAGGAACCAAGTAGACTATGGACACCGCCCACAATCATACCCAGGGGAAAGGAGGCTAGAAACTGCGGAATTGGGAGCAACAACTAGGAGGGTGGTAGCGGATGAGGCCGTATTGACGCTTGTTGAGGAACGTGAGAGCGCCTTTTGTTGTTTGTGTAGAGAGCGACAACGCCATTGCCATTGCCAACCCAAGCACCAACACCAAGGATTGTTGCTGCGACACGAGGGTCTTCGTCCCCATTGTGGAGATGGATGGAGCCAAATTGATCGAGGTGATGGAATGGAAACCAAAGCTAGATCAATTGGTATCGATGTCGATCAATGATCGATACAATGCAAGAGCTAGAAAAGTGTGAATTGCAACGAAGAAGGGAGTGCTTTATAGTGGTTGGAAGTTGCAGAAGCTTGTATGAGATTCAAGTTGCTTGTGTTGCATGCAGTATGTCCGTGTGCATGACTGGTCGTCATCTGTGACGAGGAGGATGATCTGGTTCTATGATCCTTATAGATCAAGATCTTCTTTTGAAGGGAATGATGTTGAAGTTGTGGTCTTGAGGACTTGTTGTGGGGTCTTCATAGTTGGGGCCTTCATATAGTAATTAAACCATAAGGTGGCCAACCCACTTCCAACCACTTAAAGCAATTATGCATTTAGAGGGTAGGTTTTTGGAATGTGGGATGTTTCCCATGTTCAAAATTAGAGTTGGATGGATTGCTTATTTTTCCAGAATTTTTTTACACAAAACATAATCAATGTGAATGTTTTAGTAGAAGACTCTTTCAGACTTGCAATGGTGATATAGACCTTTCTATTTGTGACCATAGTTACTTTCAATTACTTTTAACCCTTGACCAAGTTAGTCATCAAAATGCTTTGATTTTTGGAACAAATGAACCAATGCATTATTTGTTTTGATAGTGAACAATCAAGTCATCCATAGGAGTTTTTTTGGCCTTAATGTCGTTTAAGGGTTAATATGAAGACCCTGAAAACAAAGATCCCAATAGAAGTCCTAAAGACCATGATTTCAACACCATTCCATTCAAATATAGGATCCCAAATTCCCAATCCCCATGTTAGGATTCACGGAATCTGAGGTTCAATGCTCCACTCATATCAATTCCCAACAATTCCAATTAGCACTTTAATTTGAAATTGAAAGATTCCTGGACACCATTATTACTAAGGGAATTAACATCAGACCTTTGCAACATTACACTAAGACCATATCCAATAATTAGTTCAACATACTTTGTATTCAAATAAAATGTTGTGTAAGAGACAAGCCATGTCTTCCAACTCTTATGGAAGATGAAGACTAACCGTCTCAACCGTAAGTAAACTCGATTGTTAGGAATTGACTAGTTCATAACATTACCCCCCTTTTAATGTCCACAATGAGTTGTAATTTCATGTGGTCCTGGGGCCTTTGGGTGCAACCTATGAAATTCTACAATGGCATCATGGGCATTTTTCAAATTCACCTTTGGTTCCCATGAGTCTTCTTCCGGTCCAAAATCTTCCCATGAAACTAGATATTGAAGCTTTTTCCACCCTCCAAACACCCGTGAATCCAAAACTTTTCTAACCTCCCATTCAATATCTCCATCAGGAGTAGCAATAGGTGGGGATGGTATTTGGCGGTATCCTGGAATAGTCTCTTTGCAATATTTTTCAAGAAGGGAGACGTGGAACATATCATGGATGTGTAGAGTCTTTGGTAGTTGCAACTTGTAAACCACATCTGATAGTTTGGATATAACTTTGAAAGGGCCTAAAAATTTAGAGTCCAATTTCTTACATGGGGTAGTTGTAGGAATATTTTCATACCGTAGGAGAACCCTATCTCCAATTTCAAATTTTGGTTGCAATATCACACCACGATCATAACTGCGCTTAGCTTGTTCACATGCAATAGTAATCATTGTCTTCAATTCCTCATGAATTTTTTGTAGATGCTGCACTCGATCCTCTGCTATAGGGACTATGGATGTAGTTGGTATCAAAAACGAGAACGATGGATGATAACTATAGGTTGCATAAAAAGGGGATAAACCAATTGCCAAATGATATGCATTGTTATATGCAAACTCCGCCATTGGAAGGTCTACTTAGTCATCTTGTTGTTTTGTTGTGAACATTCTTAAGAATTGTTCCACCACTTGGTTTACCCTCTTGATTTGGCCATCCAATTAAGGATGGAATGCGGTTGTTGGAGAAGGGTGAATGCAAAGAAGTTCACATAATCTTCTCATGAATTTCAAAACAAATACCGAGCCATGATCAAATATTACTTCTTGAGGAGTGCCATGATGTTTCCAAATATTATTCAAATATAATGAAGTAGTGTCATAAGCATTAATTTTTTTATAAGTCGGAATAAAATGAGCTAATTTAGTATTTTTGTCTACTTCAACCATAATAGAATGATAAACATTGTTGTTAGGTAATTTTACAATAGAATCGATGGAAATCCTTTTCCATGGTGTGGAACCGGCTAGAATTGGTTGCATTAAGCCATATCAGCCATGGTGGGTGGGCTTTGATCGTTGACAAATGTCACAATTGTCTATGTATTGGTGAACGTAGTGACGTATAATGGGCCAATAGAAACTCTGTGTAACCAACTCTAGAGTTTTAGCCCGTCCTAGGTGTCCCGCGGCTAGCCTGTCATGTCTTGAGCGCAAAATTTGCCTTTGAATATTTTCATCGTTGGATACATATATTCTACCTTCAAAACTAAAAAGCCCATCCTTAAAAGTATATCCTTGAAGCCAACGATAGATATCCATTGGTACTTGATTTGAATTTTTGCAAAATGATAATATAGGTTCCAATGTAGCATCCTCAGTAATAGCTACCTTGATATGTTCATGAAGGTGGTCATTGGTCCACACTAATTTACAAGACTCTAGTGCGGCTAGTTGTAGGAGTGGTTGTTTTTCCTCATGAATACCATTTGTGACATCAATTTGCCTTGAGAGAATGTCAACCCTTCCATTCAAAGAACCTGGTCGATGTTGTATTTCAAAATTAAAAGCTAATAAAAATTCCAACCATCGAGCTTGGCATCTATTCAATTGTTTTGTTGTAAAAAAGTACTCCAAATTTTTGTGGTCGAAAATAAGCAGTGTCATGTATGGAGACCCCTCCAAATATATTCTTCAATCTTGGAATGCTAAAACGACACTTAATAACTCCTAATTGTAAATATCATAATTTCATTCTATGGGGGACATTTTAGAGTTTCTATAGACACAAGGATGTAGGTATCCATCTGTGCCATATTGTAACAGAATTCCCTTTGTGGCTACATTGGAAGCATCTATTTCAACTACAAATGTTTTTTCAAAATTGGGGTGAAGTAGTACCAGAGCTTGAAGAAACTAGGAGCGAATCTCTTTAAATGCCGCATCTGCTTGCAAAGTCCATTGAAATTTTTTATCTTTTCGTGTTAAAGTGGTAAGAGGCATTGCAATCTTCGAATAATCACATATAAATTGTTAGTAAAAATTGGCAAACCCCAAAAATGATTGAATTTCCTTAACCAATTTTTTTGAGCATTCTTTTTAGAACACACATTAATGTAATAGACTAAGTTGTAATCAAAGTTTATGCCTTCTTTGTAAAATGCATTGCAATTGATTTATGAGTGATCCAATTATCAATTATTGGTATTCTACTTGTAATAGATGAACTTTGAACTTGAATATCTCTTCAATTTTAGAACAAATTTTTTTATTTCTCTTTCTACCCTTGTCCTTTACATTTGATTAGTCAAATTAATAGATTCATGATAGTCTTAGGGCCGCCATATGATTGATTAACTATAAACTATAAACCATCTTTATCTTTGTAATACTAGCTTGCTTAGTTAGTGAGGTTCGTCTCAAACTTCCTTGCACATAACTTTTATCAATAGAAAGCCTCTTCCCCTTCACTCCGAAGTCAATCATTAGATGAAATTTGGAAGGTGTAGAAATCCTTGAATTATCAAGTTATGGGAACAAGGGAACTTTACTACTACAACAACACTACAACAATCTAATGTGACTGAGACCCAACCATGTTATTTTTTTAAAACAAAATTCCACTTTTCTTTTGCATTTAAAAATTTTTCATTTTCATTTAAAAAATATTTTAACAACCCCACGTTCTTTTACTACCAAGGAAACAAGAAGAAGAACAATGAAACCTGAAACAACCCTCCTTGGCCCCAACAATCTTTTATGAAACCTTCCACTTCAAGAGACCTCCTTATCAATTTGCAATGAAACTCATCATTTTTTTCCTCTCATCCAAATTCCAGTCGGGGTTGCTGAAGTGGCAAGTATGGGTGCGCATACCTCCACTTGGCGGTGATGAGCTGGCCCGACCCCTACAGACTTCCCTGCTTGCCACCTCACGCCTGACAATCCAACCGGGTCCACCTAAGCACATTCTCATTGGTCAAATCTCCTCCCCAATTGTCCCCTTCTCAATCGACCTCATCGTCATCAGCTCGCAGCTCGCAGGGTTTTTGTTAGGGTTTCGGTTTGCTTCTCATTCTCACCTCCGAATTGCACTCACTTTTCCTCCCAGATCCAGAAATTTCAGACACCAGGGATCATTTCTCTAGCCCCGGAAACAAATAAAAGATTTTCGCAGGGCGTTACAGGCGCACGATGGCGTCTACGTTGCGAATCGCGGGGTTACGGTGCCATCCAATGAGCCTGGAAGGGCGATATTGCGATAGAGAGCTGGAGCTTCAAAGCTCACTGTCGTTTCGAGGTCGGGAGATTGGTTGGAGGGGCAGAATTGGCGCGACGACGGGGACGGGGAAGCGCAAGGTTGGTGGTGCTGCTGCAAGGGCAGCGTTGATGCAAGCTTCGCCGCTTCCAATGCGCAGCCACGAAACGAAAAGGAGGTAATATTGGTTTTCTTTCGTTTTGATCTGGCAGGTGTTGTTCGTGGTTTGTTGTTGTCTTGAATCTGTTTTGCAAGGTTAGGGAGAAACTGTTGGAAGGCTCATTTTTGTGACTTTGTTTTCAACTTCTCTGCAATTTTAGAGACGTTTGGGTAATGTTTTTTCTGGAGTGGATTTTTAGTAGTTAGATCTATCTTGCAATTTTAGGGGTTCCGCACAGAATGTCTTGATAGTGCTTTTTAACTTGACTTCTGTTAATTTGTTGACCCCTAAGCGCTATGACGTCCATGAACAGAGTGCTTTAGGAGTGCTTTGGGTTCAGGGTAATCTTTAATTCAAATACCGTGTCATTCATCCAAAGCAATTCCTTAATCCTTAAAAGAGGACCTTTCTTTACGACCAATTTGATGAAATTTAGGTGAATATTAGATGAGTGCGGAGATGTAAACAAAAATGTGTAAAAATGTGAAATAGGAGTCAGGCGTTGAAAGGGTAATCCCTAACTGGGCTAGCATGCATATTTTGAATGTTGAACAGATTCTACCTTTTCCATTGAGCGTTCTTCCATCCAAATTTTCTTACCGCAGTATTTAACATTTGACACAATTCAATTCCCAAAACTTTATTTGTGCAAATGCTTTTGAAGGCAAAGAGTGCAAGTATGTTTCAATGCAAAAATTGACTTTCTTATTCTTATTAGCTGCCCTTAAAAATAATTTTTTTTATTGTGGAATGTGAATATCTCAATTTAGAACTCAATTTCAAAGATTTTGTCAATTTTTGATTTCAAATTTAAATAATTATTGGTTAGTGAAAGGGCTGATTCAAGCCTACAAATATGATTTTTAGGGTATATAGGACAACTTTTATTTGTGCGCCACCATTAAGATGTTCTACTAAGTTGCACTTTTATAGCGCATCTTCACATTATGCTCACTTACGGGTCAGGATACGTTCTTGCTGTTATTGGATATCAGTGATTTGAATTTGTTTTTCCACATTGTGCAGCAATACGGTGGAAGCAGTGAAGAATTTGAGGTTGATAACTGCTATCAAGACGCCTTACTTACCAGATGGACGTTTTGATTTAGAAGCTTTTGACACACTCGTTGACTTGCAAATTGCAAATGGTGTGGAGGGTCTCATAGTAGGAGGAACCACCGGAGAAGGGCAACTTATGACATGGGATGAACATATCATGCTGATTGCTCACACAGTGAATATTTTTGGCGACAGAATAAAAGTAATCGGTACGCGTCTTCATTTAAACTCTCTCGTCATAGGCCAGCCGTTGTAATGAATTTTCTCGAGAGATGTCTTTGGTATTTTTGTCGTTCAGGCCACGTTACTTTGATGATGTTGCTGTGTGGATATTTCTTGCTCGAAGTTTTTCTTTACTGGTTTCTAGTTTTTGTGTGTTTTGCTCTTATTATTGATACTCTTGTAGTATACTTATGGTCCGGTTCTATGTGGCGTCTGTGTTCCAGGTAACACTGGTAGCAACTCAACAAGGGAAGCTATTCACGCAACGGAACAGGGGTTTGCGGTAGGTATGCATGGAGCTCTGCACATCAATCCGTATTATGGCAAAACTTCCAATGAAGGGCTTATCAGACATTTCGAAAGTGTGCTTGGGATGGGTCCAACTATTATCTACAACGTTCCTGGGCGAACAGGTCAAGATATTACCCCTTCTGTAATCGAGAAAATTTCAGGACACCCTAACTTTGTTGGTGTCAAGGAATGTACGGGTAATGAGCGCATCAGTGGTTACGTCGATCGTGGACTTACCATATGGAGCGGAAACGATGACCAGTTCCATGATGCTCGGTAAGTCTGTCTTCATTTTATTTTTCCCTGATGTTGTGTCACGATATCATACCAACTGGTATGAATTAGCAGCTGGTATTGGAACATTGATGGGTTACTGTGGCGCATTGCACTTACGGGAGAAATTTTCGTGTACATTAATATTGTTGATGATGCACTCGTCTACGCTGGAAGCTGTTGTACCGTATCTCATGCTTCTTGAATACTTCACAGGTGGGATCATGGTGCAAGGGGAGTTATATCAGTGGTAAGCAACTTGATACCACAGCTGACGCACAAATTACTCTTTGACGGCAGAGATGAGGATCTCAACACAAAGCTCATGCCATTGATCGATTGGTTGTTTGTAGAACCCAACCCAATAGGCCTCAATACAGCTCTCGCGCAGCTGGGCCTAATTCGTCCTGTTTTCCGACTTCCATATGTTCCTCTTGGCATCGAGAAGCGCCGAGAGTTCGTTCGGATGGTTAATGATATTGGTCGACAGCATTTTGTAGGTGACAAAGATGTGCAGACTTTGGAAGATGATGACTTTTTGCTTCTAGATCGTTTTTGATAGAGTAGCATGTAGTTGTGAACCGACACGCACATAATGGATTTTTTTTGTGAAGTAACTGTAATTACAGCTGTGGATCAGGAGTGAGATGTGAAGCAAACTTCTGTCGTCTTTGCCGAACTCACATATCGTCTGCAGCTTGATGAGGAAGTTGGAAGAGTTGACAAATACCATCCATGGCTGGTGATCTATCTGTAGCAGGTAGTTTCTAAGGATATAGTCAAATTTGATGAGTCTTACTGTATGCATGGTATTATTTTAAGCTGGAGGTTGATTGTTGAGATAGTTTGAACTATAGTATCTTTAAATTGAATGCTGAGTTGAGCTTTAGTTTGCATTCCATCTGCATGCTTATAAGTTGAGACCGTCCTACCTATTCATGGATATCGTTATGAACCCTCTTCTAACCTCTCACCTGGCAGTTTGCTTCCAGAACTTGGATTGGGCATAACCCCTTCAGTCGGTACGTCCGTTAGAGTCCGTCTCTGCTACTTCTCTGTCAATTTCAGTAGCATTAAAGAAAGTGAAGTTGTTTCAAAACATTATTGTAGGCGTAGGGCTCTTGCATTATGTGCCAACAATATACGGTCTTGTCTGATCTCGATGTGATGCTTGAACGTATGCTTTTGCCTCTCGTAGCTTTTAGTCTCTTAAACACGTCATTGTTGCCACGCAGGGTTACGTTTCCGCACATGTGTCTCATATTGAACTCCATATGAGACTCTTTGTTTCACATTGGACGTTGATACACTGGTCTAGCGCAGGTTATGAATGTTTTGATGGTGAGGTCGGTGCTAAGTCAAGTTAGTACTCTATTTAAATGCCTTGGCTTAAAGTTTTCTCCAAATTCTTTGTAGGCATCTGTACTATGGTGGCTGTCATTGTCTGCACTCGAGACGCATGAGGCTGTTTATTTCAGCTCCTGACCTTTCCAGGAAGTCGAAATCGCAAGAACGTTACAGAAAGACTCGAGGCTGAACTGTGAGGTGCAACAACAGTACCTGTATTTTCAAGTTGTAATGCTTTTGGATGATTAATTGGAGAGGAAGTTGATCGCAACGGAAAAGTGCAAAAGTTCCACTAACCTGGCCAGGGACCCTGCTAGAGTGCCAGGGTGCGACGGTGCCACTAACTTAACACTGAAACTGTAAGGTACTGAACTTCAATTATTGATGCATAAATGCCAGATGTATTCATAAATGCCAGATATATTCAGGGAACTGGCTCTATTTACCTGCAGTACTAACCTGTCAGATAAAGTGCTTGGCTCTTGCCGCACCAGGTGCTGGTCCAACAGAGGCCATTTCAGTGTCATTTTTTCAATCTCTTTGATACGGGGCTGGCACAAAAGTTGGCATCAAATCGTCTTGATAGTGTTTAATGCACCATATTCATATGCCCTGAAGTTCCTGTTGAGTTTTTCTTCATTTTCAAGCTTCATTTTAAATTTCAAGAAAGTGTTTTGTTTTGTTTTTTCTATAGAAATAATTCAAGATTGAATGGTTTATAAGATATCTAGAACTTTAAAAGATGCCATAGAACATGTGATGATTTGTAAATGTATGATTTAGAAGATTGTTACAATATCCTATCTTGATTTTCTACCCCTACTATCCCTCCTATGCTTTGTGACATGAAAGCTATCATAGCACCATGGCTTAATTAATTAATCCCTAAAGGTTTTTAACTATGTTTTCATCCAAAATGCTCCAAAATTGCCATTTTTAGTACAAGTACCAAATTTTAGACGAAAAACATTTTTGGGACACATGTACATAAATGACTTCAACTTATTTTCATAAAGTTTGTCTTTTTGAAATTCTAAAATCCTAATCCTTGTAAATAATGATTTGTGATAGCTTTAAACTTTCTTAACTACTACAAGGTTGTTCAATCCTTGCATATTGTTTTACCTAATTGTTGTGGTTTTCATCCTACAAAGATAGGAGATTTGGTTGTTGGAATTTTAAGAGTGCTCATTGAGGATGCTCTTCTTTCCTTGCTTACTTGTCTATTTTTGTGGAGCGTTTCTTATCTCCTTTAGATTGCACGTCCTTGTGGCAACTATCGTCATGTTGAATCTTTTAGTGTCTTCTATCTTGGCCCACAAGGTAGGGCTAGACATTGTGGGTGTAGTGTCATAGAAGAATGAAGTCAAGTATTTCGAAGGGTGACCCCAAATTGGTGTTTGGGGCATCCTTGGGATTGCCACATTAATTGGTGCAATTTTTTGTTCTTCTATTTTGGTAGGTATATGTGCTCTATTTGTTGGTAATATCTTTTAGGTCATGGAGCCAACCTAAAATGGTTGTAGACTACATTGAATTGGTTTAGATGCTGACATCAAATTGTAGCCAAATTGAGGTGTGGACAACCTTGCCCTTGTACTTGTCTTGTTTCCAATCTCCATAATTATATCCTTGCATTGCACCACATTGTTTTTGCATTTATTTGAAATTTAGTGATTGGTTTATTACTTATAGTTGTGTCACTCCTAGATTGATCACATTCTTGACTTGATTTTTAGCTACTAACATGTCATTAGGATTGGTTTGTATAATACAAATTGATTTCTTTTGTTTTGTCAACTCTTAAACTATTTGTTCCATAATCATATCTTCTGGTTGTATGTCTTGCCTCCAAACTTGACTATAGACAAGGGTTGTTTCTTGCATCCTATGTGTATCTCCATTCCTCCTCTGATTTTTTATAAGAAGAGACAATTGGGGCCCTTAGTCTTGGATGCCTTTGTTCATTGTTAATGGGATATTTAAGTCCTCAAGATCCCTCCATGTGTTGGGCTTCTTCTTATTTTTGCTTTATTGCAATTTGTGATACTTTGTAATTTTGTCGCCTCCTTTTGCCTAGATTGACTAGTGTTTGCTAGGCTTGATTGTATATGTTGGACTACTCTGTTGTCCTTCCCTTGTCCTAAATATGCCAAAGAGTTGGTTTCACCTTGGGGTTGGAAGTGAGCTTGACACTCATTTGAAAGAGAGGTTGGTTGTTTAGTAACTTGATCTTATGTTAGGGATGAACCTTAGTTGATTCATCTTACTTCTACATGTTGTCTGCAATGATTGCTACGCATAATCATTGTTCTTCTATTGTGAAGTATACTTATCTCTTCCTAAAACATCCCTATCTATTTTGCAATTTGAATTCAACAACATTGAAATTTAACAAATACTTTTGTAAGTGTAATCAATGTCAAGGCTTTCATTTCCTTTAATTTGGATTTCAATGGTCATAGCTAGGGATTCATTTTTGCATGATGCATGTCCACCACTATCATTTCAAAGAAGTGATCATCATAATTTTTTGCATGGCTACTAGATTCTTAGGGTGAATTTCCAAAAAAAATTATCAATTACATACCTTATTTCAATACAATAATCCATTTATCTTTGAACAAATTCCATTTGGGAAGACAAAACATGTTGTGTAGGGTTTTTTTCTTTGAAGAAGGCTAGAAGTACATGTTGAAATAAGTACAATTACTCATTGTTTATCAAAGAGTGATCTACTATGGTTTCCATCTTAGTAATATAAAGAATTAGATTACAAAAGCTTTATGAAAAGCCTTTAGGAGGAACCTCATTAAGAGTTGTTTGGGTGTGGTGAAACATAACTTGTCATTGGATCCTTGTTGCATGATTGCATCTAGAAGATTGTATTTGATTTTGCCTTCAAAAAAGCCTCTACTATCAATACAATTTGATTTTGGCACTTCATCTTCTTTTCTCTATGGTTAGTATTGCTTGGCTCCTGTACTATTGACTCTCGATCCCCTTTCCAAGTCTCATTAGGATCTGCCCTTTGTATTGCATCAATGGCCATCGTAGTCATTATTTTCATGGTTGCCATTTAGGTGTATCTTCTCTGCACAAGTTGTTGTGTTCACAATAGCTTCATCAAAGGTATACACTCACACAAAGTGCCCTATCCCTAGTATGGTTTTAATTCCACTCTAAACAATTTTGAGGTCTTAAGTTTTTTGAGAAACAATTGTCAAAGTACAATTTTGATGTGAAAAAAATGAATCAATAAACCCTTAAGGGCATGATGGATTTAAAATTGGCTCATGGGTACAATTGTAGTAGTTGCAGGTTGCCTCTAGAACACTCATTGTTTTCCCTCATTCAACAATATTGAATTTGATAGATATTGTAAAGATACTTAGTTAGTTAACTACACTAAGCAACATTAAAATTTTGAGTTGTAATATTAATCTTCACTTTCTTATAATGCACTTAGCATTACATGCTACTCAAATTTTTCTTTCACAATTTTTTAGCTAATCCAAAAACCACATTGGAATACTTTTGTTCTTAATTAATATCACATGAAGCTCTTTCACATCCAAAATAGTTTTGGGTTGTTTAAGGGATTCAAAGTAAGTATTAGATTTTTTCATTTATTTAGATTAAAAAAAAAATCTTATAGTATATCTATTAGTCAAGAAATAAAACAATCAAATCCAATTGTTGGTTAAGAAATCATATTTTGTTTTGTTTTAGCTTCTAATTTGGTCATGAAGAATAGAACATTATTTTGCTTTGAAAACAATCATACCTCTTTCTAACTTGAGACTATATTTAAATATGAAATCTTTAGACCTTTTTGAGAAGTAGAATTTGAGTTATGGGGCTCAAAAGCTTAACAAAGCAATGTTGGCAAAAAGTAGGGCAACCTTAGAAAAACATTGTGTTACTCTTTACTTAGTCATATCTCATACATATATTATTTTCACTCCATTTTTTTAGGCTATCCCGTTGTCCAAGTCAAAAATAAGATACTATAGTAAAAAATTCTAAAAAGTAGATAAATTTTTGTTTACATACCTATTTTAGAGGGTGCTAATTTTTGCGGTTTCAAGAGTATTTTCTAATTTTTGTACCAAGGGAATCTAAGGGATAATATTCATTGAAAAATATTCAAATGTTACATATGGATTTGTTGATAGAAGAAAAATTGTCACTACAACTAGGTTAGGCTTATGCCATTAGGCTAATCCTAATCAACATAACCATTACTCCACAAGACTATTGTAGTAATGTCTAAAAGAAAGTTCATTGCATAACATTGTACATATTGAAAGATTTGAAGTGTGAAAAAAACCCATCTTGCTTTATACATAATTTAAGTCTTTAAACCATTGTGTACTTCATCTTATTAGTTATACACACGGAAAAATAAAGGTTCTACCTTACTCTTATTCACCTTGCTATAGGAAAAAGTCAAGTAGTAATAAACCATCCATAGTTATTTTTTGATGATTTCTTATGCTATAAGAATATCTTTTTCTTTCAAATCCAAACAATAAAGACTTAGAATGAGCATTTAGAATATATTTGAAATAAATTTAAGAACCTTAAAATTACATATTGCAAAATGATAGAGTATATAGTCAAAAGAATTTTTTTTTCAAACTTGTCCATTAGGGTCAAAGAACTTTGCGTTCCTTTTGCAAATTTCAATGAGATTATTGTAAATACTAAACATGTTGTTTTTACAATTGTGTATCATATTATCTTGGTTCTTGTGAAAGTTACATACATACCAAATTTCAAAAGAAGATCAAGAATTTAATAGTAGATACCCATTTGATCAAACTGTTTAGATTTTTGGTCAATATAAATTTTAATTTGGACATCCAATTGAAATTTTTGTAACTCCCACAAAAGGGTGAATGTCTCCATCTAAAATATACTAAATTAGAGCAATTATTTTATCCATGTTTTTAAATTGCTCTTGAAGACCAATATGGTAAACAACTTCTACAATTTGTGATTATAGAACTTAGCTAGGACAAAATCCAATTGGAGGATCACTTAACCCTTGAAGTCTAGTTATTCCCTTTGGGACAAAATTGATTTTGGATATGCTCCTAAATTTTCAAATCTTATCATAATTTTCCAAAACTTTTTCAAATGTATGCATTTAGTAGAGTTTTGAGTGCATAAAATTTTTCCTTCAAAAGCTACAAACATTTTTTCGAAAAGTTGAGATCAATAGATAAGGTGGAATGGATCAAGAAAAGGGGAAAATAAGCACAAGAAAAGTTGGGGAACATATTTATTGTTGAAGAAAATCAATCAACTTGTGCCCAAGTTCAACCCGTGGAAAATTAGAAAGACATTTGGATAGCCAAATATAATGAACAACCACCATTTTTAGTGCAAGTGGTAGAGGTTAAGATTGAACTTTAACAATATTGGAAAATGGTACTAGAAACCATATGGGAATATAGAGGCACCCTTTCTTCAAAGCCATGCCCAATTTCTATTGCCTCTCTTTAATTCCCAAATGTCTTCTAAATTTCATTAAAATTGAAGGGTTATTTTTTGCTAATCAAGGATGACTAAGTCATTGGATTCACCATTGGAATTAGTGCATTGTCTATCATCAATATATAGTAGAAAATGAGCTTAAAAAAAGACTAGTGTATTGTCAAATTTGAATACGTTATTCCATTGCAAGATACTTTGGCATGTGTTCCATGTCATTTTGGCATGAAAATTGGTGGAAATATACCTATCAAAAAGTAAATTAAAAGATTTAACTCGAAGTCCATAGTGCCAATATATTCCACAAATGGTGGTCATAATCATCTTAATTCTAGGTCAACATTCAAATAATCCTTTTCAAACTTTGAATGCTAATATCTTCCAATCTCTATAGTCAAACTTCATAAAAATTTTACCACATGATTTGAGACAAGTGAAGTCAACATCCTATGGTTATGTTTAAAAAATATATTTTTCTATTTTCTTAGGTGAACACAAAAAAAATTGTAGTTTTGAATAGTTTTTGATAGAAAAATGGCCTACAAGCCTTTAGGGGTTAAGGATTGGAAAGTATAAAAGTGATAACATTAGTTGAAGTTTTACTTAAAACAACTTGAAATCGTGAAAAATATATTCCTACAAGGATTTTAAAGTGATATTAGTGAAGGTTAATAAATTTAGATACATTTAAACTAAATTCAACTTGCTTACACTACTCCTAATATCAGATGTGGATCTACCTTTCATTTTTCCAACATTGAACAAGAAATCAAAATATGGTGTACACTACTAATATACTCAATATAAAATAATTGCTTGAGAATTGTTTTTTAATATAAAAAAATAAAAAAATAATGAATTTTGTACTTTAAAGAATTAGAATCTTCAAATAAAATTTACAAAACCCGGCATCTACCAAACTACATTTTTGCAAAACAATTAATTCTATACATTGCTTGCCTACCAATGAAATCAAAGTTTGGAACTTTTCAATTATATCTCTACCTATTGTAATCTTTCAATTTCATTTATAAACAAATAATTTTATAGTCAAGAGTAGGTATTCTTCAACAATTTCTTTTAAGCAATTACCATCTCATGAATAATTTCCATCTTTTGGTTACTCTTCATTTGTTAGGCAATCTCCACCACTATTTTTTTTTATTGTTTTCTTCATTGAAGTGCCACACATACCCTAGGTCTAACAAATCATCTATTTTTTATCATCCATTTGACATTCATCCACAATACCACTTAAAACATTAGTAAACTTCATCAAAATATTGTCAAATCTCATATTTCTTCCAAAGATTATTGGCCATTTTATTCATTACCTTATAAAACGGTACAACTCTTGAGTAAGAAGACTTAATGAGCAAAGAAGATAAGCCAATTTTATAAAAAGCACATTCTTCTTTGTTCTTTCTTTCCAAGACAACTATGAAAGTGAAAACAAAAGTAGCATTTAAACTTGAAACCCAATAGGGGCATCCATTAGTTCCATAAGATAGAAAATCTCTCTTAACTACCAAAGATTGGTACTAGGTGTTTTTTTTGGCTTTTTAGTGTTAGATTGCACTTGAAACAAATAATTTGGCTAAAAAATGGCAACAAAATGTGAAGTTTTTCACCAGAAAACTACAAACAAAAAATTTCTTGAATGAAATTTCCAGATTGTAGATGAAAATAGAATTATGGACACGTGATATGTACTAATTTGATATTTTCTATCCAATATTTGGATGAATGTTGAAATTTGGAGCAACATTGTAACATTTATATCATCACTTATGCACCTCTTAAAAAATGAAAAAACAAACCCTAATTGGTATGAAAAACTTAGGTAGGAGGTTCATAAATTAGCTAGATTTTAAATGTGTTCATGTCTAGAGAATAAGTGACATGTTTCTTGTAAAAATCTATTATTCCATACTATCATTGATGAGGTAGGTTTAAGCTCGAAGGGACGGTTTATAGACCTCCTACTTTACATAGCATTACATTTGGCCCAAAATCTTGGCAAACTCATTCACTTTTTTCTCTTGATTTTTAGGTAAGATAATGGTGATAAATTCGCCTGAAAAATAAATTCAATGGCCTTCCTCTTCCGGGCAGTCTCCAGGTTTCGGGCCGCCTCCCTCTTACGGGCACTCTCCATCTTTTCGGCTTGTGTCCGTGACGTTCTCCTCCTTGCGTGCTCCTCGCTTGCGTTTCCGTCGCCAGAAAAAGAAAGCTTCTCTCTGCGACGCCGCGACGCCGCGAGCTTGCGGAACCCAATGGGGAAGACGAACTCAGATCCCGGCCCCACCCGAACACCCGAACACTGGTGCAGCCAAGTGGCGCAGATTGAAACAGACTGTTTCGCAGAGAATAAATTGTGGAACCACTGCATTGCATGCCATTATTACGATGCGCGCGCTTCGTCACCGTCTTGCTTGTTGTTGCCGAATACTCTACTGCTACTCAAGTGATTTTGGTTTGAAATTCTAGGGTCCGACCAACTCCGCTTGATGGTTTCGAGTTATTTGAACGCGGACGTCGCATTTGATTTTTGGAGTATGGTAAGCGGGAATGTATCGTTTGGTGCAGTGGAGGCGAGTTTTATTTGTTGCGGCTCTGTGAGCGACTCTGCTGTCTGGTGCAGGTTATTGTCGTTTGTATGAGAGATCAACTGCAGGCACTTCATTGCTGGCGAGAAGTCAGCGTCCGGGCAAGCTGGCGACGGAACTCGCATACCTACTCCGGTACTGTGTTAATTGTCACGGGCGAATCTCGTCTCAGTTCTCGTGATCTACGTTAGTTTTGTTTGATCGACCGCAGTGGCAACGGGTTCAGATATCGCCTAATACTACTGTAGTTATCTTTAGTTCAAAATGATGTAGAGAGGGGTTGGTAGCAGCGGTGGCGGCATCTCGGTTCAGTTCATGTTGCCAGGCGGAGTTCCCGAGACAGAGGGTAGTTGCTTCCTTGATTGGGGGGGGGAGGGAGCTGGCGCTAGCTACAGTAGAAACGGTACGTTGGTCTGATGGGTTTTCTGACTAGAAGAAAGAGTACTGGCTATCATACGTTGAAAGAGTGTATTGCGTATCTCTGTCAGCCGCTTTTTTCGAGGATGGGACTGTGAGAGAATGCTTAGGGGACTTGGTCTCAGTGTCTGGCTAGGGCTCAAGGTAAGATAGAGCTGCAAGTCTTGTTGGGTTTCTCGGTTTCTCAAGAGCCTCGTGGTGTTCATGTGCAGGGTGGAAGTCGACTGGCTATGGAAATATAGTGTTCGTGCTGTAGTTAGGAAATCCATAGCAATGCAACAGGGGGCACTACTTTTGTTGTGAGGTGTATGCATGAGCTGTGAGCGAGCAAAGATGTTTCCAGGAATGAAGAAGCGACTGAGGTTTAGGAAGTTCAACACGGCGATAATGTCCGTGGAAATGCGGAACCGATTGATACTAGCGATGACTTGCTTAGCCGTCATCTCCTTGGTCCACTACTGCCGCTACACTAATTATTCCACTGTAGAAGTCGAGAATTTCTCGCTGCCGGTTCTCACCCGCGGGGTCAACCCCCAAACCCGTCAATCGCAGCAGCTATCCGACTTGCTCAGTTTCGGAGGCAGCCTCGGCAGGCTGCGACGCACCCAAGGCGAAGTCGAGGCGCATTGCAAAGACCGCTACGTGTATATACACCGCGTCCCAAGCGAATGGAACGCAGAGATTATTTCCGATTGCCACCTCCTCAAAGAATGGACAGACATGTGCGCGGCGCTCTCGAACGCCGGCTTGGGTCCATCAATGCACGGCGACACCAAGTACTTCACGCCTACGGGGTGGTACGAGACTCACCAATTCGCGCTGGAGGTTATTTTCCACAACCGAATGCAGCAATACGAGTGTTTAACGACAGACTCAAGCCAAGCTTCGGCGATTTACGTCCCGTTGTACGCAGGATTGGAGGCCCAGCGCACTCTCTGGAACGTCGACCTTGCGTTCAGAGATTTGAATCCCCTGAAATTCGAACAGTGGCTTGTCGCGCAGCCTGAGTGGGAAGCGCACGGCGGCCATGACCATTTCTCAGTTGCGGGGCGAATCACTTGGGATTTTCGCCGCAAGGGGAGAAACAGATGGGGCAACATTCTTCTCACGCTTCCTGCGATGCAAAACATGACGACTTTGGTGATTGAGTCTAGTCCCTGGGACCCTATTGACATGGGCATCCCGTACCCTACGAACTTCCACCCAAGCTCAGACAGCGAGCTTCGCGATTGGCAAGCGAAAGTTCGCGCCATGAGCCGCCCCGTGCTGTTCTCATTCGCGGGCGGCACGCGCAGAGACATGTCGCGCCTTATTCGCGGCCAGTTGATTGACCAGTGCCGAAGGTCGCCGTATTGCAAAGTGCTGAGCTGCGATGGGGGCGCTTGTCAGTCGCCCCAACCTTTGATGAAGCTCTTTGAGGAGTCGCAGTTTTGTTTGCAGCCGCAGGGGGACTCGGCTACAAGGAAGTCTATCTTTGATTCGATGTTGGCGGGATGCATACCGGTCTTTTTCCACCCGCACTCGTATTCGGGATACGCTTGGCACTTGCCGAAGAATCAGAGTGAGTACTCGGTATTCATCGCGGAGGAGCATATTAGGTCTGGCGTTTTAAGTGTGGAATCGGTGTTGAGGAGGATTCCGGACAAGACGATTCAGCGAATGCGGGAGACCATTGTGGAGATGATTCCCAACTTTGTGTATGCGGATCCGCGCGGAGTTTCAATGCTGGAGGAATCCACTGACGCTTTCGGCATTGCCTTGAAGGTAAGAAAATCCTGCTCTCACACTCACGCAGCCAACGGACTTTGAGCAATTCCTTGAATGACTGGCTATTGTTGACCCAGGAGTGACATCTGCTTGGGAGCGTTTTTACTTATTAAAAACTTTTTTGACGAAAATATCTGCACCATGCTGTTTGGAATGTGGATTTTAACCTAGGGTTCAAATTTCTCTTGAATTGGATTCATACTCCAAGAGCTATCATTGGAGAAGATCGTACCAGTGATGTTATGCATGGCATCGTTGGAATCACCCCATTCAGATAATTCGTTTCATTGCTAGGAATTTGGTGTCCGTGGCTTGTTTTGGGTTGTATGTGTTGGTTTCCTATGACTGGTATCTAATAGGGTTTGGCTGAACGCTCCAATGCATGTTCTTCGGCGAGAATGTGCTATTGATGTCGCTCCATTTCAGGGGTGTCAGCTGAGCATCACTCGTCCCCCAAGTTTGTTGACAAAGCTGTTGCTTGTGTTGCAGGGCGTCCTGGAGAGGATTTCTGAGAAGAAACGGAACTTGCAACAGCAACACTGAGTGCCAAATTTGAGAAGGCTGATATAGCGGTTTGTGGCATTTGTGGAGGTTCAGTCAGCTTCATCAGGTAGGGTTTTAAGTTACTCAGCAGCAGTGCAAGAGGCAAGCATTTCACAATAACAGAGATGCATGGATCATCATCCAGGCTGTGTAAATTATTATTGGTCGATTATCGATCTGGTCACACCTTAGTTTCTAAAGTTAGAGCGTTTCTAGTCTTTCTTATTGAAGGCACTGAGACATTTTTCTTTTCCACGCCTGCAGTGATACTTCTATTGCTGAGTGTACGCAGCCTTGAAATGGATTACTGCCGGTACTACTGTAAGGCTGCAAACTGGAATTATTAAAACCCAGTGGAGTACCAAGCAATTTTTAAATTTTGGGGAGTACTGAACACGCTGGGCTGGCTTTTGGTGAAGTACGCATCACATGTTACAACTGTGAATACTAGCTTGCACATTGCGGCTGCTTGAAGATGACAGCCCAGTTACTACATGGGAAGATGGACAAGCTGGACTCTGTCCTGATCTTTACGTTTTACGTTTTTTAACGTTTACGTTTTAGGGTTTAAGGTTCAGGATACAAGATATTCCACAGAACATTCTTTAGCTGTTGAAGCAGTGCATCCTTCGTATTTACAGATGTGGAGATACTGCACTCACAGATATTGCACTAATAAAGTATTGTTCCTGCTTGTCACTCATGCAAATCATGTGCATCTTTATTTGTAAATCATGTTTGTTTATACATTCTTCAACATTCCTCGTTTTTTAAAGGTGGATGGGCATCATGGAGATCTAGATTCAAGACAGCATGACTGATACCAAGGTGCCTAAGGTTACCTTGTCTTCCGGTAATTGTGACCATACTGGAGGACGAATGCCCACAAATTTTGGCGTGAAATGTACACTGACTACACTCTAACATTTCTGACACACTCATAATCGATCCTTTTGAAAATTCATAATTTAATTTTTCATATGCTGTCCATAAAATACAAGTTACAAGAAATTTAAGTTTGCTTTCGATTGTCACCAAGATCCAACAAAAGTAAGACAATTTTATATTAAGAACCGTGCTCACAGCTTCAGATGCTTACTTGGGCTCTTGCAGGTGTAGTTGCCATTATTTTAATAATGCCATGAATGGTCCGGAGAGCGTGATAACTGCAGTAAGTAGACTGCAATTTATTACATGAAGTGGGTGTTTCTCTTCCTAATCCTCCCTTGATGAACTTGCGTTCAATGCAGTAGTTGAACTTAGTTGGCATCCTTAATTTTATGCCCTAAACCCTAAAACCCTAAACTGCATGTTGTACTGAAAATTAATTCTCAAGACAACTAATGATAGCGTAAGTCCATCACTTGAAAATGACCACTGGATTCACTCATTAGTTATTTTCTGGCTATAAAATAATCCTTGTTTACAAACACTTTCCAAATTTCCTTGGTCATTTGACAATTCAACAAATGGTAGTTGAATCACATATCTTTTTGAAAGATTTAATTGCAACTCTACAAAGTTTCACCATGATCTAATAGTTTAAACCTGAGTTTCTAATGATCAAAGTTGACCAAAACTGTCAATATGAATTGCTCAAATGGGGACATTCAACATTCAAAACAAAGTGTGTAGAAAATCTGAATTCTTGTAAGTAGTCTAGGATTTTTAGTTTTAAATTAAAAAAAGTCACTGGAAATTATATATATATATAATATTATATTATATTATTTTATTTTTTCAATTTTTTCAATTTTTCAATTCCTAAAGGACCAAGCTGCATTTTTTGGCAACATAAAATTTTTGGACAAGTGTATGTAATTAGAGATTTGCATGTTTTTGGCCCAAATTTTAATAGGAGTAGCGAGGAATATCTTTCATGTACACTAAATTTCAAGACATTTGAAAATATGAGTCAAAAGTTATGGTGGAATTCTACTTGGTGGAATTTTCTGAAATTTTTTCCACATCTTCTTAAACCAATATACTACATGATCCTATGGTTACATGTGTCAAAAAATGTTTTTTTTTCTAAAATTCGAAACTTGTACAAGTAATGGCAATTTGGGAGCATTTTGGGTGAAAATACAATCAAAGAATTTTAGGTGTTAAGTCCAACTCTAATCTTCATGCCAATGATGCTATCATGTGAATATAGAAATGTAAGCCTATGAGCCTTGAGCATCTATATAAATAGATATTTTACAACCATTAAGGGTACTTATAGTATAAACACCTATAATATAGATATTTATAACAGAGGTATACTATAATTATGGAAGGTTTCTATAACATAGGTAGACACTTATAACATAAGTATAAAGATTTTTATACTCCTATGCTTATGAGTCCAAGCTCATATAATAGCAACCGTGATCTTCATATTGTATTTTTCTTTTGACTTTGTATAGGTACAGATATTTATTATTCAATTGAGTACATCTCAATGTAAAAGACTAATTGAAATTTTGTAGATTTGACATTTTAATTATTTCAAACATTAAAGACATAGAATAAGATATATAGGAGTTAAATATTGATTATAACTTCACCCGCCTTTGAAAATTGCACAAGAGACAAAGTAAGATATATTAGTTCTAATTAACATTCTATACTCAAATGCACACTCAATTTTGAGCCTTACTAAGGCGGTATTGGAGTCTTTCTTATTTGCCTTATTGACCAAAAGAGGTGGATTGAATAAAATATAGTTTAAAAAATTCAAAATATTTTCATTGGATTTGAGTGTTTAATAAAGTGGAAAATAAGGTTGCTTTAAACTACTTTAAGAGTAATTTCCATTATTTTAATCATATATTTATATGTATTTCATATCTTTGCTTGAATAAGCTGTTTAGTATTATGCATTTCAAAAAGATAGAGGTTGTGAACCTCAAGGTGATGGTTTCAAATTCCTACAACCTCAAGAGTGATGAATTTAAGATTTTTTTGACCACATTGTATTCCTTTTGTCTCAAAATAAGTATTACTAGTTTTGTTGAAATTTTTTTGATACCAATTTCATCACTTATGCTATTTAAAATTTACATTCTTAGGGATTCAAATTTTATATCATAAACTCAATGAAGAGCATTGCATCATTGCAATCTAAATCAAATTGAATAAAAAAAAACCTCCACAAGACCTACTCAAAACAACCTAAAAAACATGAAGTTCAAACATAGAACTTATTTTGGAATAGAAAAATGTAAGGTTTCTAAAATTATCTAATAATTTTATCCATTTTGAGTAGCCGACAATTATATTTCTTTAAAATGTAGGAATTTTTTTTATGTGCTTCATAAATATGTAATCAACTAATTGCAAATTAATTAATTTTGAATGCAAGGTATGTGCACCTAAAATTGCTACTTAATATGAATAGTAGAGATAAAAAAATGAAGAGCTTAACTTAGCAATGCAACAATAAAGACTATTTTAAAATACTTTTTGTATATTATGTTGAATAACAAATGGTGGAGGGAGGTAAATTTAGGTAGCAAACCATCTTTACAAAGGCAAGGAAAGTATTTTTATGTAAAACCTCCCCCTTATTCTAGCATTAATTTAGTACATATTAAATGACCTCTCATTTTTCATTCAAGGTCCTTTGATTCATTCCAAATATGAATTCAAATTTTACTAATTTCATCATCTATAGCAAAAAACATGCATGAGGATTATATCCAATTTAAAGCAAGTCAATTTTGTTGAGAAGTGTCACTTGTCATCTTAAATTTGATTTAGAATGATGTAGACCTTTCAAAATTTGGCATGGAAATTTATATTCAAGACTTCCTTGCCAAAATTGAACGCCTCGGTGAATAGTAATAAGTTTATATGTTTTTGAAAAGAATATTTTTTTTCCTAACAAGCTACTTGTAGTCTCATTGCTAGTAGGTTAATTTTTAGAGCAGTATTTTGCTCAAAACAATACAAAGTTTTTGATGGAATATAAAGCAATATATTCCTTCCTTTCTAGTCAATGAAATCACTAAATTGCTACTCTCTCTATTTCAAAATGATTGTTTACAATTTTGTTAGTATTTTTTGAAGCCGATTTCATTGATCATTGAAAGGCATAATTAGGAAAGGTTCCAAATTTCATATCACTAGAATCAATAAACAACATTACATATATTTATTGCAACCTAAATAAAATTAGCCACAAGGAAATCTCTATATGACCTATTCAAAACAACCTTAAAAAAACATGACATTCAAAGTCAACAATCATTCCAAGATGGAAAGAATACATATTTTTATGATAATATTGCTCTTTTGGGGATGAATGTACATTCTTTTGGATAAATAATTTAAGATTCATTCTCAACTTGCATCCATTTATATAGATGTAAGCAGTTGTATCACTCCAATAAAGATTGCTTTCTGTGTTCAAAATAAATGAAAAAAAACACTACTTAGTGCCCACATACAAAAACATCTAAAGTTGGTTTGAATGATGAGCTCATTGAAAATGCCGTAAATTAATTTTTTTCCTCTTATCATAAGTTATTAATTTTCAACAACTAATTCTTTGCTATTTCAATTCATCTACATTAACCCTCTAAAAGCACTACGCACCAAAAAAGTTTGATGGATGATTTCATTGTTGATTGTAGAAACAAAGAATGCACCTATTGATCCAATAATTGAAATATTTTGGTGACTATCTTGGTCATGGGGTTAGTGTTTTCTCAAGGTTAATCTTGTAATGACATGGCAACCTAAAAATGTCAGCTGAATGATAATGATTTCAATAAGTTATGAGTGATTAAGGTCATTTTAGTAGAGGTTTAGTCTTAGATGTGTTTTTTGCAACTTTTTCTTTTGCTATTTTTTGACAATTCAAATCCGTTTTGCAAACACAATGAGTGAGTTGAATGATATTTTCTTTCATTTATGTATTGGTGTATTGGTTTTGAAGCACCATATAGTTTTTATTTTTTTCATTTGAGTAGGTTAAGAAATAGAGTTTCACGGTTTCACCTCAGAATGTGTTGCTAGGAAAATTTCAGCACCCTTTTTCAACACTAAAACATTATAAGCTTGCAATCTTTGGGACCAAATGACTCCAAATTTGACGCAAATCATCTACAGCACATACACTACAAGATTGTACAGTTGAGATTGCTATACCTCAGTGACATTTAGACCTATGACACTTCAAAAACAAAGATGTTTTTAAACCCTAAAATAACCCTAGACATTTTTAGGAGTTAAAGAACAAGAGACATCGTCGTCTACAGTAGAGCCACCGGATCCTGCTGCCAATCCTGCAACAAAGCCAGCCACGGTTGGGACCCAATTTGCAAACCTGGTTAATTTCATCTCAAGATTCAACAATTGTTTTTGCTCTGACAATTTTCACGTTTTTCAAATCGTACTGCAATTGAACTACTTGAGGTTCCCAGAACGTCATCATCTTATTTTGTACAGAGTACCAAACAACTCTTTGCTAATTTTTACTATCTCTATCCTGAAATAATTGTCCACTTTGAATGTCATGTTTTTTTAAAATTGTTTTGATTAGGTCGGATGGAGACTTCCTTTAGTTAAGACTAATTTTATTTAAGTTGCAATAGACACATGCAATGTTCTTCGTTGATTCCTGTGGTATAAAATTTGAAATCTTTCTGGATTATATTTTTTCAAAAACCAGTCATGTGCAGTGACTCATGGCTTGTAGGTCCAATCTGAGGAAGATCGCTGAGAAGAATTTGATCGGGAAGGTGGGTAAAAGGTTGACCGATCGAGCTGCGCGCTGACCATGAATCGAAGCTGGAACAGTGTGAGAGAGCCAGCTGATCGAGTCGTTGCAATTGCAGGTGACTCATTCGATCGAAAGCTTAGCTTACTGGAGCACTACTGTACCAAGTTCATGGTAGTCGATCGAATCTTGAATGAACACCCACATGTTTGTAGCGTCCCAAATCTTCCAAAGAATGGAGGACTCACCCGCCATGGAGGAATTCAAGGTAGCCTCCACATAGCAACCATCCGCATCTCTTTCATGGCCGGCGATTGATTAATTGATTGTCCAGGTAGTAGGGAAAGAGTTGATGAAGTCTTGTCTCCTCTTCTCTTCACTCCGCATTCCTGAACTTGAGATCGACCCAACAAGCTTTTGTGGAATCGGAATAGACCTGCCAAGATCGAAGCCTTTCTCTGGCAACTGAAATTCTGGGGGTCTTCCCACGCGCAACTGGAGTCAAGTCATGGGTTTTCGTGACGCTTGCCAATGCTGCAGTTGAATTGGTTTCAGGGGAACCCCTGAACACTGCTTAAGATTATGCAAGTACGCCTGTCAAGATTGGGTTTTCTTCCGACCTATTTGGATCGCTCTTGACCATCATCGTGATCTAACTTGGCGCGAAATGGCCACTGGCATCCCGTCGGGCAGCAGAAATGCGGATGGTTGCTACGTGGAGGCTACCTTGAATTCCTTCATGGCGGATGACATTCTTCGGTTCTCCATTTCTTGGAGGATTTGGGGTGCTTCAAACATGTGGGTCTTCATTCAAAATTCGACTACCGTGAACTTGGTAGTGCTCCAGTAAGCTAGTTTCTATTTGAGAGAAGTCGAGGTCATTTGGAAGCGTTATTCTTCTGAAACTTTGAATCCAATTTGAAAGCTTAGAGAACGAGTGGTCTCCCCTGGAGCGAGCCACCTAAGGTTATCTTCCTCACCCCAAATAGCGTGGGATTTGTGTCAATTCATTTTGGAACCTGCCGCTAAGGTAGAGCACAGAGGTTCGTGTTTGCTAATTTCGAAGCTGTACAAAATTATCATTGTACACAAAAGTGCTGTCTAGGGTTTATCCGTTCAAGATCGTGCACGGACGGTGCTCTGTGACGGTGTCTTGTAGGTCGGAAGCAGTGTTTTTTCTGCACCTAAAACACAAAGATTAATTTTTGGAAGGAAAATTTAAAATTTAAGATTCTTTAAAACCAATAGCAAAAATTTACCTGAATATGAAAAAAAATCACTGTTCGGGAAGTTGAAGATCGATGGGAAATGTCCAGCTTAAAGCCTGTCCACATGTGAGTCACGAGACCCCGCCCTTTCATTTTTGCAGGGACTAGGTCTGTGAGTCTGTCCCATGTCTAATCCAGTTCTTCCAACTTGTCATTTCTCTGCCAGGGAGGGGAGAACTGGATTAGACACGCAACAGACTTTTTTATACAAACATGCTGGAAAATGGCTCACATGTGAACAGGCTCTTAAAACCTTAATCGAATTGCCTTCCGTGTGAAAACAGTACATGCTGAGCAGTGAAGAATATACTATTTCCATAACTGGGCGTTGGATTTGAGTTACTAAGCATTATCTAAATCGGGACGCTAGGATTGTGGGCGATTTGATAGTCGAGCAAGAAAGTTGTGGTGAACTGCGTGTAAGATTTTGGAAAGAAATCGGAAAGGAGTGGTTCTGGCTGTAAATGCATGCTATGTGTATCATAGATTATAAGTCCTAGTTGAGATTGAGATTGTATAACTTACTCTTAGGTTATCAAATTCTGGATTGAAGAGAGTTCCAGGATATAGTAACTGTGACGAGGCAGGTGCAATAGTAGCATGTAACTCTTCAATCTCCAAAATTGAAAAATCTAACATAATTCCAAATATCTGATGAGCAAAATCTCCATGTGGCTCTTCCTAATTTCTTGCATCTCTCATGCATACTGCAGGTTAATTAATTATGGACAATAGCCGGGTTTCTAGCTCCATATCAAACAAATCAGGAAGTGCCAAGCTTAGCATGCAGAACTCATCCAGTTTGGAATTGCAGCAAAACTGCACGACGGGAACAAATTTTCGAGAATGACTGCAGTTAACTTACGATGACCGTAAGTTTAGTTAAGTTTAGTTGCAAGAGTTGCCGAAACTAATTCAAATACTGCTTCACCCAGATGAAATTAGCACGATCGTGGGTGATGTGATAGTCGCACAAGAAAGTCGTGGGGAACTGAGTGTGAGAATTTGGAAAGAACTCTCCATCATGCATGTGTCTCTTTCTAATTTCTTGCATGATCTCTCATGCATACTGCAGGTTAATTATGGATAATATCTTCGCGGTTTCTCCACATCAAATCAGGAAGTGCCAAGCATACAGAACTCATCCAGTTTGGAAATCCAGCACAACTGCTCGAAGTTAGGGATCAAATGTTTGAGAATGACTACGATCATCGGAAGCTAAGTGTTTATAAAAGGAGCTGCAAGATTTGCTGAAACTAACTAATTCAGACACTGCTTCAATTCACTCTGATGAAATTAGCACGTCGTGAGCATAATTCCACACTTTGTACTGTTAGTACAATCTCTGAAACAGCATATTAATTGGTCGCTCTTGAATGACAGAATCTCCCATGGGTGGAGAGCTTTGAAGGATGTTTCCAACGTTAGCTCGCTCGTAAGCTAGTAGGATCTGCTCCTGACTTGCACATGATTACGTCTACAAGCCACAATTAATACATTTTTTTGCAGTTTACGGGTTCCGCATGTCTTTCATCACAGACTCCAGTGAGAGATTGAATTGTATCATAATGGCGCGCTTCAGCTTGGTATCATCACGTCGCCAGAGCCTGTGTATGGACCAGGCATTCAAGTGGTAGCTAACTTAACTTATCTTATCTTATCTTAGTACTGCCGTGTCGATTTCTATGTTATACTCCAGTGCAGGAAGGATGCAGCTAGCTCCGTTAACTTTGATCATGACACCTTGTGTGATCGAGCTTCCCCTTAATTTCAATGAATGATGAGATTTGTCGCCTTCTTAGACAGCTAGTTTGTGTCATCAATTGACGCAGTGATGTACTTGTTCTGGTGAAGTGGTGATCATCGTTCTCTTCAGACTCGTGGCGCCGTTCTATTGAAGTGGACAGTACTGGCACTGGGTGCACCCAAGTACAGATATACAGGCACTCGGGGTGTAAAGGAGACTGCCACTAGCTAAGTTAATTAATAAAGGTCATCCTGTAACATACTCTACGAGTCTGAGACTTCAGTTCCCACAAGTCTTTGGTAGTAAGCTTAGCGTGCAATAATTTCGTCCCTCCCACTTCAGTCACATCCTGGACTTCTGGACTCTACGAAAGGCCAGTGAGGTAAGGTAGGTAACTTAACCCATTGCAGTGGCTTATTTCTAAGGTTTAAGGTTTAAGGTTTAGGGTGCTCTGAAAGCCACCCCACTCTAAAAGCAACCACTAGCACAGAGGTACATTTTTCTTTCTTCAATGTACCAAAAGTGTACATTTGAGGAGGCGGTTGCTTTTTTCTTTTTCTTTTTTAAAGAAACAATGATTATTTTTTTAAAAAGGAAGTGAAACAATTAGTTTGATTCTTGTGGTTTAGACTCAACCTAGATAGCAAGTCAAAAGACATATGCTATTTTGGGTTGGTGGAGACAACCCAAATAAAACACCTTACTTTTACACCATGTGTCGATGAACTCCTTGGGAGTTGGTCGTGTTTAGTGATCGTTACATTCCAACTTCAGAAATTCGTAACTAATTCCACAAAGTTCCAAAAAATATGAACCAACTTGGGTTAGAATTGAAACACACTACTCCCAAAGCTAAGATTATTCTAACAGTCATACTGAACTTTGTTACCTTGTGGGATTTTTCTTTCTAAAAATTGTAAAAATTGAGTTAAAAAATAAATCGGATATGTCATTTCTTTAATTCCTAAAGTACTAAACATGTTTTTTTGACAATATAGCATTTGGGGGCAACTCCTTATGAATGGAATTTTTCTTTTTTTTCCTTTCAATTTTTTATACAATATGTGCCCAAGGGGTAGCTTTTAGGTACAACAATTTTCATAACTTTTGACTATATGGGTAAAAAGTTATTGTATGATATATAATTTTCATTGCTTGGTGGGTAGCCCAAAAATTTCTTCTATAATGACTTTTTTAAGAAATACAAATTTGAAATTGATTTTCTAGATTTATGAATATGTGGAAAGCTTCAAATCATTCCATTTTCATTAATGAGAAGAAAGTTATGAGGAATTTTAGTTTGCGGGTAGTTATGGAATCTCTACTCTCAATTGAACTGTGAAGTCCTTTATTGAACTCAATTTTTAATATTTTGGGTAAAAAATGGGTGTAGATTATTTATTACAACATTACATCCATTAGAATTTGCATTTTTCAATTAAATAATTAAATTCTTCACAATTTAATGTTTTGAATCATTCTCAAATTTTTTCTATTTACTATTTTTTTCTATATGTTGTCCAATTCCAAATGATCTGAAAATTTTCAAGCATGTAGTCAACTTGCCTTGAAAAATGAATCCGTACAATAACCACTACTTCTATGGGTTTTTTTCTAGTGATTTGTTGTCAAATTGCACCAAAATTATTAGCCTTGCACCAAGCCCTTAGAACATAAATAGTAAAATATTAGATGAAATAATCAAAACTATAAAAATTATAAAAATTTATTGGATGCAATCACCAAAGAATGGATGAAAACAAAATTATAGATATGTGATATGTGCTAATGTGGTATTTTCTATTCAATATGTGAATGAATGTTGAAATTTCAAGTACCACTATAACATTTATTATTGCTAGTATGGCACTTCATAAAAAATGAAAAAAACCTTGCACCATTTCGAACATTTTTTCATAAAAATGTGATCTTGTGAAGTGCAGCTATCTAATTTTTTGTGGGACAAAAAAAAATGAATTTTGTCAATTCAATGCTAGGATCTTGCCATCTACGTTGTGGAAAATTTGGAAATTTTTCCCACATCTTTCAAACCAGTGTTCAACAAGATCTTATAGTTATATATGTCTCCAATTTTTTTTTCTAAACTTTGGTACTTGTACTAAAAATGGCAATTTTGGAGCATTTTGGATAAAAATAGAGTCTAAAACCTTTCAAGGTTATGAAGTTTCTTAGAAAGTTTCTATAATTGCTTTTAAAAGAAGAAGCTCAATAATTTTCACATCATTAATCCAAATGGAATGAATTTAAGCTTTTTATATAAACAAAAATACAATCTATGAGAAATAAAAAATAATAATTTTTAATTTAAGTTTTTATAAGTTTTATTTTTTGTCCGACGATCTAAAATTTGGTCTTAGTGAGGGATAACTTTTTTTCTAGGCATTGATTGAAATAACCACTATATTCCCATAATGATAATGTATTTATTCTTTCTTCATAAAACATTTCAAAAAATTGTGCCCAAAATTGAGATCACAAGAACTTGCATAAACTTTCATTTGTCTTTGAAGAGGACCATGTGACTTTACAAGTTATTTTATACTTTTTGAATAACATACAATATGAATTTCAAAGGTTTTCTCCCTTTCTATAATTTTCCTAATTGAGTTCAAGAATCGAGTTGCACTCAAAGTCCTTATTCAATTGTTGTTGCAAGAAATCATCATAAGCGTCCACCCTTACAAATGCATTTTAGACACTTCATGCTACATTATGTAAATCAATGTATAGTCTATACTCTATAGTTAAACACCAAAGACCATCAATATAAGCAATGTTTGTGACACTTAAAATTTTTTTTTTGTGGTATTAACAATGGAAAATCGTGAATTTTCAAAAATAAAAATATCATTTAATAGGACATGTAGAATAATTATTATGAATTTTTAAAGTAGATGCTCCCTAGGCCACTGAAACCATCATATAGTTTGGTCATGAAACCAAAATCTAAAGAATCAACAACCAAACAATTGTGATTAAATATATTAAAACAATTAAAACCCTAAGTTCCACACTGTCCCTATAAGTGGTGGATACTTTAAGGTTCAAGCATGCTCTTGTAATCTTGATTTTTGGCTTAATTTTTTGAATTTCTTTTGAAGATCGGAGTACACGTTAGCTTTTAGGGGATAATTGTAATTTTTATTTCAATAAGTGCTTGGGAGTAAAGTTTATGCCACCCTAACCTTAAAAAACAATTTATTAGGTAAGACAAAAATATCACAAAATTTTTTTTTAAAAAAAAATTATTTTTTATTTTTCATAGAACTTTCTTTCTACCTATATGGAAGTCTTTGATTTTTTTCAATTTGAATTGGTGATGAGAAAGTTATAGATTGTCTTGTTTTATGGACACTCATAGCATTTTCTTCTTAAAATAACTTAAAAGATTCATTTTTTAATTCAATTTTCACAATTTTTCTAAAGAAAAAATTCCACACAATTTAGCTTGCTTTCTACATCAATTCCATCATTGAAATTAGTGTATTTCAATTCCATCTTAGAACAATTAACAATTTTGTTTGTCCTTCTATCTTGTAACTACTTCTATATAACAATTTTTTTGAACAATGAAGATCAAGTGTTTTGTTTTTTTGAATTATATCCCAAATTTCAACTAAATTCTTCTAGATTTAAAATTAGAAATTCAAAACTAGTAGTGAAAATTTCTTAAATTAAAAATATTCAAAGCAAAAAACCTAGTTGAATATGGTGCAAAAAAACTTAATTTCTTCACTTTAAATGCAAATATCTTGTAATCTAAGCAGTCAAAGTATTTTGAAATTTCTTCTTTATATTTTTATATAATTATTTGGTGCAAAATCCCATAATTAAATATGAAAAAAGACTTCTAAAATTTTATGCTTTTTGCAATACAAATGATAGTTTTGAGTGGGTTTTGATGAAAAATGACTAGAGAATTTTAGGGATTTATTGCACTAACTTTGGTAAAAACTTTCAATAGAATTCTACTTGCTAGGAAAGGATACAAGGACAATTTTGGATATTTCACTTTAATTTAGCATAATTATTTGGAGTGCTTGTTGTCATCGAAAGTTTGATAATGCATATAAGTATATAATTCTACTCACTTGTGTAGTATGACACAATCCACTTAGACATGACATAGCTATGCACAATACCATCCTCAAGCCTTTCCACATCATACAAAGTTCACAATTTACCCATCATAGAGGAATTCTTCTTATTCTAAGTGTGCCAACCTTGTTTTTTGTAGCAACTATTGTCTTTTCACAAGAAGAAGATAAGGAAGCCTATTAGAAGATGACAAAATGACTTGTCAAAAGATGAAGGTAGTAGAATTAGAGGGATTTGCTACAAGAAGCTAAAATCTCAAATTATTGGCAAAATTTCCGTACAAAAAAAAGGTTGGTGACAACTTGTACTTTATTAGTTCACACCTATTACTTTAGTTCTTAACTCTTTTATCCCTCTTCAATGAGAGTAGGGCCCCTTTGCTAATGGTATCTTCTCTTACTTTTTTTTGAACATATACAATGAATTTCCCAAGAATAAAAATAAAAATGCAAAATTTTCTTATAAAGTGAGTAGATTGAATTTTCTTTTGAACACTATAAATAGTCATAATCACTAAGACTCTAAGTATAAATCTCTTAAATACATTTATTTAATTTCGTGCTTATCTTCAATCTATCAACAATTTAAAAATTGAGGCATAATTATCTATTTTTTTTTATACTTAGAGCATAAGGTACTCCTAGCATAAAACTTCTTATAAAAAAATTATTGGATAGCCATATCTCCAAAAGAAAATTATAAGAAATGAAACAGATAAATTATATATTGGACAAAAAATTATTTTACATCCTAGTCAATGCATGAAAATATTTCCCAAAGTAATCATACACTTTTAATTAGTTGTTTAGGAAAGAATCCGTGGTTTCTAGTAAAATTCTCCATTTTTCTATATCTCTCCAAAGCTTTTTTGTTTTTGTCACAACATTCATTAAATAATGCAAAATTATTCACAACTACATCTTCAAATTAAAATACCTTCCTAAAAAATGTTATTCATTTGGTTTAGCACTAAAGAATGACTTTATTTGCATATCTTGAAATGCATGTACTTTATGACAATGTTGGATGAGAATGAAACTCTATGTTTATTTATAAGTGATTAAAAGTGATCACAAATGTTTCATCTTTTTTTTCTTCTATATTTTAACTCAAAGACAATGTATTCGATTTTGGACAATAAATGAATGTAAAAATGTTCTAAACACCCAAAATTTTGTTTATTTCATCTATTAAATGTTTGTAGATTCTTGAGATAGTTCGTTAACATTTGTATGGAATAGATGTTTTACAATAAATTGCAAATATTCTATAGTTTAAATGGCATAAGCATGTTTCACCCCAAAAAATTACATTGTCATTTGGAAATATGAAATTTCAAAACAAACTAAAATAAATAAATGAAACAAAATCTTAAAGAATTACCAAAATTAGAAGTTAAAATTTTTAACACAAAAGCAAAACAATCTTGAAAAAATTACAAAATACTTACTGCAAAAAATTCCATTTTTGTTTAAAATTTACTAAAAAGTATGAAGTATGGGTAGTTTAGTAGTAGATCTAATTATATTAATAAGATCTATAGATCAAATTTTCACATTTTGTCTAAAATGCATCACTCAATCATTTTTCTATATTGTAATTTATGATACATTTTCACAATTTTGGACCATCTTTTGGTCTTTAAGTGTTTAATAGCAATATTGCTATGTAAATAGGTAGAAATTTATATACATAATCCGTATATTAGATTCTTCATTCTTCATGCTCAAAGGACTTGTCAATTTTTTTTCTATAACATAGATGTCAAGGTTCTACTATAATCTAGTTTGCCCTTATATTCATAAATTGTATATCAAAGGCTTTGTTCTACACAAATCAATGACATATCATATTGGTTGAGTAGGGATGGCATTGTTTGTCTAATTATCAAATATTAATTTAATCTTCTAAAAATTAGTAATATTTTGCAAATGTTTTGCAATATATACTTTTTGGTCCATACAAAAATTTTCATTTTTTTGCATAATAAATTTCCAATTTTTTTGCCAAATGTGACCATTGAGTATTCTATACATTAAATTAGGCTATTTGTTTTGTTTGTTTATTTGATATGGTGAGATTTGCAGAATTGCACATTGTCCAATCATGTTCATAGTGCTATTAGAAAGCTCTTTGTAAAGAACTAAGGTGCATGGACTTGATTTTCTCGCATTAGGACAACAAAAGCATAATTAAAGCAAGGGCCAACAACACAAGGCTATACTAGTGATAGTTATCTTAAAAATGTTTTGATTTTTTCCTATACCAATTTTCAAAAGCTGATATTAATATCTTTAGGTTGAGCACTTTGGGGTTGAAGCCGAAGTCAAAAACAAACCAAAAATCCACAAGAAAGAGTGTTAAAAATTACCACCCAACAAGTCCGACTCCAAGTGAAGTCACTCTTACAGTGAACCTTTTGTCTACAAGAAATACTACCACCCAAGAAGTCCCATTACAAGTGAAGTTAGTCTTATGGTGAAACTTTTCCCCACAAGATAAAAAGAGCATTAAAAGTTACTGCCCAACAAGTCCTACTCTGAGTGAAGTTAGTTTTACAATGAACCTCTTTCCCACAAGAAAGACAAAGCATTAAAAACTACTGCTCCAAAAGTCCCACTTTAAAAACTACCACCCAACAAGTCCTACTGTAAGTAAAGTCAATTTGCTTGTGGAACTTTTTCCTCACAAGATCGAAAGTGCGTTAAAAATAATTGCCCAACAAGTCCCACTCCAAGTGAAGTCAGTCTTACACTAAACCTCTTCCCCACAAGAAAGACAAAGCATTAAAAACTACTACCCAACAAGTCCCACTTTAAAAACTACTGCCCAACAAGTCCTAGTGTAAGTGAAGGGAATCTTCCCATGAAACTTTTTTTTCCACAAGATAGAAAGAATATTAAAAACTACTGCCCAACAGGTCCTACTTTAAAAACTACCACCCAGCAAGTCCAACCGTAAGTGAAGTCAATCTTCCTGTGAAACTTTTTTTCCACAAGATGGAAAAAGTATTAAAAATTACCACCCAACAAGTCCCACTCCAAGTGAAGTTAGTCTTACGGTGAACCTTTTTTTCCCAATGCGAAGCTTCCAAGTCAAGCAAGAGTGAAGAATGACTGTCAACAACCGCGCCTTTCCTTGGAAAAACCCCTCCCAAACTAAAGTCAGTAGGTGCGGTCCACAACTGGACATTCTTCCCCACCCGGTTCGCTCTGGCTTCGACCCAACAGTCGGTCGTCTCTTCCCAATCTCCGTCAATTCCTGTCTGTTTCGCCGTCGCTTCCCTAAATCTTACGAAGGAGCATTAACGCGCCTCAGTCGGTAATTTCCGTTTCCGTTCTTTCCACTTGGTGGTCGCTTTCGGTGACACCGCCGCAAGCTCCCGTAACTTGGGTGACCGACTTCTCATCAGGCGACAACAGCAGCTCTCGTGTTCTGAAACATAGTACCTGATTTGACGTAAAGTTTGCAGCTTGAAGGTGGAGATTGATTCCCACCCTTGTTTTTTGAACGAGGTTCGATTTGGCGGGTTGGGTTTCGGTTTCGGCAATCGGGCCTCCCGTAACTTCGGCGACTTCGATCTCAGGCGGCAATATTCTCTGTGTTCGGAAACATACTGTAGTATTTGATTCGAGCTAAATAAGTTAGCACAGCAGCTTCGTTAGTTGCTTTGAAGGTGGAGATCATTGCTTTGGTTGCTTTCCATGTGGACGATCGAGGTTCTGGTGCCTGTTGACGGGATGCGTTTCGGTTAGGGGTTAGTCGTGACAAATGCTTGGGAGCGGGGTTCAATGGGCGGGGCTGCTGAGAAAGGAGGTGCTGCTGCTGCTGGGAAGATTGTGAGAGCGCAATATGTGTGCACCCTTCTGCTCGGGCTCAGCATTGTTGTGTACTGCTGCTTCGCCATCTTCTCGATTGGGGTGATTGACGTCAACAACCAGAAGCTGCAGAAGCAGCGCCCGCCATGGCCGACGACGTTGCAGAGTCCCCTCAGGTACTACTTCTTGTGGTTTGAGTGCTTACGCTTTGTGTTTTGGAGTAGGAATTTGCAATGCTTGTGTTTGAGGAGATCGAGTGACGGCTTCGTGATTTCCGACGGAAGGAAAAGTGCCAGTTTGTAGGTGTTGTGTGGCGGCTCGGTGGTCTGTTTTGCTCACGCTTATTGGAGAGATGTATTGTAGTGGATTTCGGATTTTTGTCTCGATTAGGGGGCATCCAGCAGAGGGTGGGAATTTATCGTGATAGATGAGGATTTGACGACCGGGCCGCTGGCCAGTGTTGCGCTTGAATGAGTCGAATTCGATGAGCACGACGAGACATGAATAGTAATGGAAGGACAATGGGAGCATTCCATTTCTCTTCATGCGGTTGCCAGCAATTTATCGCCATCCGTTCGTTGGTGCTTGATCGTGAATGAAGCAGCAGGCTTTCGTTCGCAGAGACTTCCATTGATTTGAAGCAGCGTTGACAGAGAAGCCGAGGAAGGAGTAGTTTGAATGCCGATGCAGCTCTTCGTTTGGTTTAATGTCGTTGAGTGATCGTGATGACAATGCTGAGTGTGAGATCCGAGGGTGAGCGCGCATAAGTTGGTGGAATTGAGTTGAAGGCCGCAGCCCCGAACTTCTGGAGATGAGTGTTGTTTTTTCGGCAAAAAGTCATAAGAAGCGTGCCCACGCTGCCTGGCAGTGATGGGACACAGACGGAGAATCTGGTGTTCGTCAGCCAGGGTGTAGCTAGACGCTTTCTCGGTTTGTCTGTCCTCTTCATTTACTCCTAATCGAATTGGGTCAGAAAACGTTTCCATTGGATGCAGATTGAGGTGTTTTGGTTCGCATCTCAGCGAGTTCAGACCCTTGTGAAAAGATGAGTCTGCAGTACATACGTTGTCTCACCGAATAGAATGAGGTTTAGTAAACCTTGGTTGAAAGCGTGATAATGAAGTCCCGGACTTCTACCGGAACCGAGTGTTGGCGAAGGAGCGAGTGTAGGAGAAGCTGCAGTGAGGAGAGTTAGGAGGAATTCATTGGCAATTTCTGAATCAAATTTCTGAATTTCTGTTATCCGTTTTAATTTCGTTTTTTCTTCCTTTCTTGATACTTCGAAGTCGACGAAGTTAGAGTAATCCCTGTGAACGGGAAAGGCTCATTCTCTGGAATGATTTTTTCCGAATTTGATCTGCTGTAACTCTAAAGGCGGACTTATACCGGAAATTCTAGATCTAGTCCTTCCAATCGGAAAGAGCTCACATTCTTGCGACCAACATCCACTCTCATCATATCTCATTTTCCGTAGGATGCCAGTTTTTTAGAAATTGAATCCAAGTCTGTCACTTACAAGACTTTGTAATTCAAGGATATATCTCCTTCGCATCAACCGTGATTCCTGAATCCTGGTCCTGCAAGTTGGCAAATATGGACCGCCAAGTACTGAACATTATCGGGCATGTCAAGTTGTAACTCTGTTATTTTATCCAGTGTTTCAAAATGGGAACACGACTTGGGATGACAGGAGACGGGCGACGAAGGCATCTTTGTATCTTCATCTCTTCTGGACGCCGACTCTAGTTGGTTACTGTTGTGCGACTCTGCTATGTTTTGAATGAAAATGCTAAGCGAGGATCGTAAATGCACAGACACTGGACTTTATGATGTTGGCCTTCGTTTCTCTTACACACAAGGTGTGGGATGTTTTAGTGCACGGAGATGGCGAGCGTTGCAGAGCAGCGGGAGCAGCAGCTCTGTACTTGTCGATCATCCCGTCAAGTTCGTCTTCCCTGCCGAGAAAGCTCTGCAAGGCATGGGGACTCTGTTCCGCAAAGGAACGCGACGTATGCGTGAATTGATCGTGGCGCATCTGTCCGAGGAGACGAGTCTTGCCAGCCTTCGATTGTTTCTGCGAACGCTCCACCGAAGCGGTGCCACGGCGCGGGCGGACGTTGTGTTTCTTTTTCCGGGAGCTTCCATTTCGCAAGAGGTTTCGTCCGTCTTCCAGGAAGAAGAAGCCAGTTTTCAACGCATGTTGGCTTTGACAGATCCCAATGTGGCTTCAAAACAGAATGCGTCAGGTGAGTGTTTTTTAAAAACTGATGGTGCATTTGAATCAAAATTGCGTTCGAATCATTGACAAACCCCAAACTGAAGCCCGGCTATTGATACCCTCCAGATATATCAAATTCAACTCTCTCACCCTTTAACTCAATGGTATTTAAGCGGGCAGAAGAGGAACAACACGTTCCCGGGGATGTCATCTGGGGCAATCGATCAAGCAACTCCTCTCAAGTGGTTTCAGACATCAAGTCCGTTTGGTCAGGCTTTGGTAGCGTTGTAGGTTTTGAGATGCAGGATTTGGACCCTCACAACGCCTTGAGTGGTTTCTTTGACGATCCTCCTGCGCAAATTCGTCGTTGGGTGTGCTACGAAATGCTACTTGGTATGGTGAAAACCAAATACCGTAATGTCCTTTTGACACAAGTAAAGGGGGTCCTCTTTGTGGGTGATGCTCTCGCTGCCATTCGTAGACGCCAATATTTGTACTTGTCGACTGAAGACCGTTCGTGGTTAGACTTAGATGCGGAGGAGTTTTTGGAGGTGAATTCGACAGGCACGGCAGCAGTACATAGAAGAGAGTTGCTATCAGATGTAGAGGGAGATGAGGATAAAGACATTGAAGAGGAGATCAACCCTGCCCCGCCGCCGAAACGCAAGTCGAGGAGGCGCAACGTGATTGCTGATGAGCTGGGCAAGGGGTTGATCCCAAGTGTCTACGGTAATGACTTGTGGCGGTCGCTTGACAAGGCTCACCGGGACAAGGTTGTGGTAAGCAGCAGTTTTGCAATGGGGAGAATGGAGTATGTCCGCAAACTGGCCAACAAGATGGCCACTGAGATTGTTCGAATAGCTTTGGAGAAGAAGAGCCGCCGATCCTTCCATGACAAAGCGGTTCTCAACTATTTAGTGCATCAAAGCACAGTGTTAGGGAAGCGTGTTCTGGACCACATGAAGATTGTTTCGAACAAGGACTCGGTAGTTCACTCTTTGGTAGGATCGAAGCAACCGCACGCGTTTTGGAAACGAAGAGGGAAAGGCAACACCGGTTACGCCATCATCCAAGGGCTCAACAACACCAGGTCAGTGGAATCAGATTTGGAAAGGGGGCGTAAACTTGTGGCGTCGCTCCATAATGACATTTGCCAATCTCCGGCAGAGTCACAAGTGTATCAAGATTGTTTACAGGGTCGTAGAGCATCCAACTTGTATAGATGACAAATGTACAATTTTTCAGCATTCAATTAGAGGATTGTCCAATGAAGTTCTGCAGTTTTCGGCAGCGGTTCTCAATCAGTGCTCTGTGTCCCTGCTTTTTTGATCTTCTGGTGCTGCTTTTTTGATCATTTTCTTACGGCAGTTGCTATGGGTTACAGAAAATATATGTTAAAAACTAATTGAATTGTTGCCAAGTAACTCGTCTATACCCGACCCCATTTTTCTTGGACTTTTGCTCTCTCCGAGCAGCATTCTTCGTCTCACGATTACCACATTTCTGCACGCAGAATGGAGATTCTTATTCTTAGGAAAATAAAATCTTGGAAAGGCAACATCTTAACTCAAAATCATACGTTTGTTCCTGCTGACTAGAGCACGCTGCGCCTGAAGATCTAGACTCGTGTGTGTACGAATCGATTCCCACATGGAATCACTTCACCTGCGTGGTTGATGACTCTTTGGTCCTTTGCCTTATCCTCTGTCAGTCTGCATCAGCTCTCACTTGTTTTGAGAAATTGCCAAGGTAGTGGTAGTTTATATTTGGTGAAGCAACATGTTTCATCCATGCAGATGAACCTCATATAAGAACCTCATATAAGGTAGGTACATCCAAATGTGCCATGGAACTTAAACCGCCATCTATATTATGTGTACATCTCTGAAGTCAATTCTGTACCTATGTGGAAGAAATGCTTTTAGAGCCAAAACTTTGTTATGTAATAACTTTTGCATACAATATTCAAATGCCATGTTCTGGGATGTGTTGAAACCTCCTGTCACTTGCCAATTGCAAAAACATATGAAAATCTGACCAGTTTATGAAAAGCAAATAGGCTTAGTAGCAAAAAGTGATAGTTTTGGGAGTACCTATTGTATATGTTTTTGAAGTAGGGAGTAGAAATGATATATGTTTAACAAACATATTGGTTATTAACAAATAATATACATTTTATTTATCAACTTTTTAACAATAATATGTATTCTAATTTTCACATTTTTTGGTTGTAATACTAACACATATTTAGCAAGGTATATTTATAAAGGATGTTTGGAAGAATTAACCTTTTAATGTTTAGAGTGTTCTCCAAGATTGATGATATGAGAAAAATCATTGTAAAGTATTACTTGGAAGAATTTTTTAGAATTGATATACAAATAAAAGATGTAGATTTGGGATTGTAGATTCCATCCATGTAGTTAGATTTACCAATGCTATTGCCAATATTTTTAATATAAATTTTGAAAAGGAAAATTCTAAATTTCTTCTAAATTTGATTACAAGCTAAATATTATTGTTTTGATGTAAATTTTGATGAAATGGATTTGAAATGAGGTTCCCTTGACATGGAGAATTTTTTTTTTGATATTTTTGTGTTCTTTAAATCTATGACATCATTTTTGTAAATTAAGGTTTGAATTAGATATGTCTATGCAGTTTTGATTTGGTCAACTACTTCATATACAAGCTTCCATATTTGTAATTTTAGAAAAATGTGTACTTTAGTAATACCAATTTTAATCATTAGATAGAAAAACAACTTAATAAAGTATCTCCACAAATTATGATAATTTTCATCCAAAGAGTAACGGAAAGAAAAAGTGAGTTTCAATTTGCTTGTTGACTAGAAATTGAATGTCGGAGTGCTAAGTTCTAATTCCTAAAGTTCTATGAGTTTAAAAAGAGTAGAAATTGGCCCAATTTGACCTTTGCTCAAAAAAATGGTTTAGGGTGTAGAATCAATTTTTTCTCCAATAATCTAACTGTATGATCTTGCTTGTAGGTTGTTTTTGAATGTCTACAGAAAAATTTGGACCCTCCATGAATGGGCTTTGAGAAAATATAGAGGTCAAAGTTGCAAGAAGTTTTTATTTCTTTTGCACAAACTTTGCACTTTTACTTTGAGGTGAAATTATCCCAAATTTATCCAAAGTGTACTCTTGTGGTAGCATACATTGATGTAGCACACCTAACTAGTATCATATATTGAAAATTTCAATCTCATATGAGGATTCCAACTAATCTCCAAAAATCAAAGGACAATGATTAGAGTGCTTAATATAACATTCAATGGCTAAATTTCAAATATTCAAATGGGATAGATTTAATGTTTTCCTAGTAAAATCTAAACAAAGGACATTGTAGATAAATGCTTTGTGAATGAATCTCCTTGAATATAATTTTTTTGGTTGAAAACATTATCACTATTACTTTCATTATCATTCAAAAGTAGAAACTATAAACCTTTGGAAAACAACATTGGTCAATTTCATATTTGGGATATTTTTTGAGTTTTACCAACTATTTTCCTTTTTCTTCTATATTGAACCAATTTTCAAGTACAAATTTTGGTTATTTTTTCTATTTTTTACTCTAAATAGAAGTTTTATAGATTTTTGCACCAATTTTTTCACTATTCTTTTTATTGTAGTATTTTGTTGCAGTTACCTAAAGCTGCATTTGTCAATTGCTCTTCATTGGGGTAGGTTTCTATAAATTTGGCTTTAGTGTAAATCTAGTGGATAGCAATGCTAGCATTGGCATTGATTTCACAATTTTTTTGACCATTCAATCTTTGATTTAGGGTTGCAAGAAATACCGGTCCTATTTCTTGTCCTATTTACTATTTTTAAATTGTTCCTAATTGGATGTCTACTTTGGTTATTTTAGGGGGGTTTAGTACTATTTACAATCCAAAAATATAAAATTGAAAGTCAAAATTGGGATACAAGGAATTATACCAAAGTTACACAAACTTATGAGAGATTTTGAAGAAATAACAAATTGTCCACCTTCCACATGTGCTCAAAGTGCACTATCTAGGTACATGTGTAAAAAACACAATTTTTATTTGCCAAAGATGAAAAATGGTTGAAAGGGAGCATCTTCGAGTTTAAAAAAATGTATTTTTTTTCTTAGAATTCTTTGAGTTTTTTTCACTATTTTCTAAAAATCAAATTCAAAAGTATCTATTTTCTTGCTTTTTCTAGGCTTCTTTTGTTGTGCATAACTTTTAAAGATAAATTTTTTTAGGCCTAAATTTTCACACTTACACTATTTTAAACGCTTTACAGATTATCTTTATTTTTTTTATTTGAAAAAATATATTCCAAAAGTGATAGTATTCTAGTACGGAGGCTGTTTTGGCCAAGAAACGACAAGTGTTTCTTGCAATATCCTTCATGCAAAAACTAACTTCATATAAACTAGTGCAATTTTTCCTACCTCCATAAAAAATTCAATAAAATCAAGAGTGACGAAATGTCCTAAGAAGTCCCTTGCCTAAAACTACTCAAAGATTACTTTGGCCCCCCTTAGGACTTTAGGGGTTAGCAATTGACATTTGTCTTTGAAGAAATGATTAGAAGGGTGTGAAATTATTTAACAAATAGACTACAATAGTTAAAATTTCATATATATATATATATATATATATATATATAATAATGGTTATTGAAGTAACAAGTATAAAGGTTCATTTGTAATTTTTTTGTAGAAATGTAAAAGAATTTGTAAGAAATAGACTACCTTTTGATCACTAAAAGGCAAAAGTAGAGAAACTTTGGTGGCCATCAAAAGTTATCTTTGAAATTTGCAAGCATGTGGTAAATTGATCACCAACTTCTAATATCAAAAATTAACTCTTAAAAAACATTACATGTTTCCGCTTAGGCAAACTTCATTTATTTTCTATATTAAAATATATCTTTTAAAAATTTGATATTTTTCTCATGTAGTAATATATATCCAAATTTTATTTTTATTTTTTCATAATTAAAACATTAAAATGAAATTTACATTATTTTTTAAAATAATTTCTTTATAAAAATTATAAAAATTATAAATAAGCTTAAAATAGTACAAATTTTTAGAAATAATAGAGACGTTAGTGATAAAATCATCATATAATTGGTATACTTTTGAGCTCACACTAAAAGAAAATTTATAGAAAAGTTCAAGAATGTTGTATTTTATGCGTTCAAGATGCTACTTTCAAAGTATCACAAAAATTATAATATTAAAAAATTTTGAAAAATAAAAATGAAACAAAAAACATATTATTGTAGCTACATTTTATTTGTCAAGCTTAAAGATATTTAAAATCAAGAACTATGTGAAAATTAAGATTCTTATGTACCATGCACCTCCAGCTTGGTTTATCATACAAAGATTAAGGTGAGTACTCCAAAACCTACTACTTTGTTGTTGTAAGTATTTACTATTATTAGATTGGTCTAAATTTCATATTGTCTTATAGACAAGTGAAAAGACATTCCAATGCTCCAAAGACCACAACATTTAGATACTATATGCAAAAATTTAAAAGAGTCAAAGTTTTTTTGCACATGTTCTAAAATCATTTTTTCCACATACATAGTTACATATTGATTTTGAAGATGTATACAAAGTGATGTTGGTGGTTTTAGATAGGGTGCATATATATTTTTTGGGAGCCTTCTTTAACATCACTTCAAATGTTGACCAATCCCCATTATTACAAGTTTGCCCCCAATGGATGTGCTGTACCTTAATGCTAAAATGGTCCTCTAATGGAATTTTGATTGAGAGAAAAATGGACGGTTTTAGGAGAGGAGTTATTGTGTGGAGGAGGATGGATAGTGATTGATTAGTAAACCCTAAACCCTAAACAAATACAATTTACCTGCTCAAAGACGAAATTGCTCATTTTTAGATGTCTTCATACTGTGAACTCTCCTTGGACAGCAATGCAAATAAAACAAATAGTCCAAAATCAGCAAGTCGAAAACAAGTCAGAAAGAAAACGCAGGAATTTGGAAATTCATCACTAGAAGACTACATTTGGAAGATTTTGAATTCATATTTTGAATTCAGAGGCCTTGAATTGATGTACCTAATTGAGCAAAATAACTCCAGCGAGACCAAAGTAATCATGAGGAGGAGAAACAATGACGACTGTGAAAACAATGGGAATTTTGCCCCAAAATTTCTCCCGGGTGTCTGCGTTTGGTGCTTGGAGCAGGTCTACGAGAAATTTGCAGCACACGGCCCGTTGCACTCCTCCATCACTAGTGTAGAACTAGATCTTGTAATCTGCAAAAACACTAGGCCTGTTGTATTTCCCATCCCTATTGTAGAAGTAGATCTTGTAAAACCAAAAAGCTTCAAATTTCAACCAATGTGTATTCCTCCATGGATTACTGTTTTATACCCTAAGCCAGAAGAGAATCCATCAACTCTGTCGATTGCAGATTGATCGTGAGAACTCGTGCGCACTTCACTTGAAATTTCAAACACTACTGACATCAATTATATGAAACCAATTGAAAGCACACCTCTAAAAGCAGATTTCATCCTCATCTCAAGTACTCAATTGCATGTACTCACCTCAAGAATGCTCTAGGAACACAAATAAGTGCTAAAGAGTTGTTGGCATTGAAAACTTTCCAACTAATTCTCCAGAGGTCCTAAAAAATATAAAATACGGAGTAACTCTTTAGCATCATAACGACTAGGACTGCTTTACAGGCCATAGAAATAGCATCAATGAGCCCAAATGTACTCTTAAGCATCAGAACGACTATGAACCAAGCATACACTGTTGGAGGTAACAACAATGATCAGAATCAACGTCTAGAAACGATGGCTCATGCTTGCTTTGCAGATTCTGATCGATTACCTCTGGCAGATATTGCACATAGGAGCTTTCATCACTGCCATGGTGAGTACAAAATGATTTTGGAATGCGTTGGTCACGCTCTCTAAGGACTGCACTTTAGTCACGCATTTGTCCACGCCTAAAGGATGGTCCTATATCTTTGAGGTCGTTTACGTTCGCGTGGCACTTTCATCCGTGGAGGGCTGGTCCCAAATCTTTGAGGCTTTCTACGTTCACGTGGCACTTTCATCTCCTCACTGGATGGTGGTGGACTGGTCCCAATTCTTTTACGCTTACGACAGACTTCCGCCTCCTGAAGCGATAGTGAAGGGCTGGTCTCAAGTCTTTGAGGGTTGTTTTGCTTTCTTCGCGCTTTCTTCTTCTCACTGGATTGAACAAGAACAAGGCAAGAACAAGATAAGAAAATAAACGTTCACCTTCATCACGGGTTTTGAGCGGAATTACTATAATGTACTTTTGTAGATATGATATGAGAGGAAATGATGGTCGACAAGTTGTGAATTCTTAATTTCAAATAATCACCTGTCTTTGAGCTCCATAGCTGCCGGAATGGTGTGTTCCACCTGCGGTTGTCGCTCCGTCGTTTGGATCTTCGTGAATCCATCATACAAAAGAAGTTAGTTATAGGAAGCCTACAAGACCTTGATGAAGAACAACCCAAACTCAATCAGAGGAGCAGTGTGTTCACTAAAAGCTACAATGAAACTGCTGGAATATTCGAACAAGATTATGGTTTGTTAAGTAGATATTCAATCAGTCGTAATGCACCTCATCCAGGATGTCCCTAAGAGCGGCTTGTGCCTCAGAAGGACGCTCTTTGCGCCCCAGAATTTTTTCGATGAGACCTTCTCGACAGGAGATTTTCATCGCCTCCATGCAATCCCGTTCCTTTACCCAATTTTTGGCAGCTTCGCAGAAGGCATCTTCTGCACGACTAATGATTCTCTTAGCCTGTTTCCAGCTGGACGGCAGAGTGCGTAGCATCTTCGTGAGCAACTTGGACCTTGGATTTCTGGTCTTGTCTCCGATAGACTAAGAGCCAACACATTTCTACATCAGTTGAGGAATAGGAAGTTGAAAAGGCCCTATCATCCTGTTTAAAATTCACCTGATTAAAAAAGTCACAAAAACCAAGACAATGTACGGTAAGTCATCACTTGAATTGTGAGGGGTAGTACCTGGGAGTCTTCCACGTCCATAGTAAGAGCAAGCACTTTTTTAGTCACATCCCAAAGTATAGTCATCGTCCTATCAGAAACAGTATCACAATGATGTCGAAGCTTATTCAAGGCTTTGCGCAGCTTAACCTGAACTCAGACCACCTCTTATTTCATAAGATGCAAATATGTTTGAGACATTAATACTTTGCACAGCTGCCACTAATGTTACTCCAAGGTTTTCTAAGGTAATTGCAATGTGTTAGTCTATTTCTTCTATTGAATCAGCTTGGAGGCAAAAGATACCTTGTGAGCTATAGCACAGTGGGTTTGCAAATACCTCGCCTTTCTTGCGCTCTTGAAGAAGCTGAGACTCTCTCTTCTCTTGTGCACGAATTTTCTTGGAAAAACACTTAATAAATTCAGCGCGTTCTTGGAGAAGTACTGTCTCAGTGTTCTGTTTAGCCTCGATAGCCTTTAGAAATCTCTTGCGGGATTGCAGAAGCAAAGCTTTCATCTTCTTCCGAGAATTAGCTGTGTTCGAAGCTAATTCCTTGCATCCTTCACTCTCCTTTAGGCCAGATATTTTTTTGAGAAATTGCCTTCGCTCATGTATTAGCAGAGTCTTTGTCTTCTTCCGAACATGAATTTCATGAAGAAGTTTCTCGCGGTCTTCGAGAAACAATGCCTCTCTCCTGTTTTGAGCTGCAATTTTGTCGAATAGCTTGCCATTCACGTTGTGAAGCAATGCAACTCTGTTCCTTAATTTGTCCACTTCGGCGAGTAACTCCTCCTTTGTTCTCGTGAGATCGCAGATCAATTCCTCAGCAGCTTTTGTCGCCTCCCTTAATATTTCAATCACCATTGTGCCCGTACACTTGAGGATTTCTCCCTCACGCTGCGAGAAAAGACAGACTTGGATATTTAATATGCAAAAACTGGCATCCTACGGAAAATGAGATATGATGAGTGGATGTTGGTCGCAAGAATGTGAGCTCTTTCCGATTGGAAGGACTAGATCTAGAATTTCTGGTATAAGTCCGCCTTTAGAGTTACAGCAGATCAAATTCGGAAAAAATCATTCCCGAGAATGAGCCTTTCCCGTTCACAGGGATTACTTCAACTTCGTCGACTTCGAAGTATCAAGAAAGGAAGAAAAAACGAAATTAAAACGGATAACAGAAATTCAGAAATTTGATTCAGAAATTGCCAATGAATTCCTCCTAACTCTCCTCACTGCAGCTTCTCCTACACTCGCTCCTTCGCCAACACTCGGTTCCGGTAGAAGTCCGGGACTTCATTATCACGCTTTCAACCAAGGTTTACTAAACCTCATTCTATTCGGTGATACAGCGGATGTACTGCAGACTCATCTTTTCACAAGGATCTGAACTCGCTGAGATGCAAACCAAAACACCTCAATCTGCATCCAATGGAAACGTTTTCTGATCCAATTCGATTAGGAGTAAATGAAAAGGACAGACAAACCGAGAAAGCGTCTAGCTACACCCTGGCTGACGAACACCAGATTCTCCGTCTGTGTCCCATCACTGCCAGGCAGCGTGGGCACGCTTCTTATGACTTTTTGCCGAAAAAACAACACTCATCTCCAGAAGTTCGGGGCTGCGGCCTTCAACTCAATTCCACCAACTTATGCGCGCTCATCCTCGGATTTCACACTCAGCATTGTCATCACGATCACTCAACGACATTAAACCAAACGAAGAGCTGCATCGGCATTCAAACTACTACTTCCTCGGCTTCTCTGTCAACGCTGCTTCAAATCAATGGAAGTCTCTGCGAACGAAAGCCTGCTGCTTCATTCACGATCAAGCACCAACGAATGGATGGCGATAAATTGCTGGCAACCTCATGAAGAGAAATGGAATGCTCCCATTGTCCTTCCATTACTATTCATGTCTCGTCGTGCTCATCGAATTCGACTCATTCAAGTGCAACACTGGCCAGCGGCCCGGTCGTCAAATCCTCATCTATCACGATAAATTCCCACCCTCTGCTGGATGCCCCCTAATCGAGACAAAAATCCGAAATCCACTACAGTACATCTCTCCAATAAGCGTGAGCAAGCAGACCACCGAGCCACCACACAACACCTACAAACTGGCACTTCTCCTTTCATTGGATATCACTAAACTGTCACTCGATCTCTTCAAACACAAGCATTGCAAATTCCTACTCCAAAACACAAAGCGTAAGCACTCAAACCACAAGAAGAAGTACCTCAGGGGACTATGCAAAGTCGGCCATACGGGCGCTGCTTCTGCAGCTTCTGGTTGTTGACGTCAATCACCCCAATCGAGAAGATGGCGAAGCAGCAGTACACAACAATGCTGAGCCCGAGCAGAAGGGTGCATACATATTGCACTCTCACAATCTTCCCAGCAGCAGCAGCACCTCCTTTCTCAGCAGTCCCGCCCATTGAACCCCGCTCCCAAGCATTTGTCACGACTAATCCCTAACCGAAACGCATCCCGCCAATATGCACCAGAACCTCGTTCAAAAAGCAACCAAAGCAATAATCTCCGCCTTCAAGCAACTAACGAAGCTGCTGCTAACTTAATAGCTCTAATCAAATATGTTTCCGAACACAGAGAATAATGCCGCCTGAGAAGTCACAGCAGTTATGGGAGGGCCGATTGCCGGAACCGAAACTCAACCCACGAGATCGAACCTCGTTCAGAAAGAAATAAAGGCAATAATCTCCACCTTCAATCAACTAACGAATGTGCTGCAAACTTTACGTCTAATCAAATACAATATTTCAGAACACGGGAACTGCCGCCTGATGAGTGACGGCAGGGCCAATTGCCGAAACCGAAACTCAACTCGCCAATGTGCACCAGAACCTCGTTCAAAAAGGGATCAAAGCAATAATCTCCACCTTCAAGCAACTAACGAAGCTGCTGCTAACTTAGCCTAATCAGATACTCCGAACACGGAGTATGATCGGAAACAAATCATATGTTTCCGTGTTCAGAGTATGTTTCCGAACACGAGAAATGCCGCTTGAGAAGTCACCGAAGTAATTGTGATAGTAGAATTGTAAGGTTTTCATATAGGGATTTTAAAATCCTCAATCAATAAAGATTATCAATGTTGCCTTACTCAGTGTCACAATTCAAAACCATTTCCCAAGTTCTATTAAATTTTTTCAAACATCTTTGTATTCAATTAATATTTAGGATTTAGATTTATATGTTAAAATTATTGATGATACCAATACAGATATACTTACAATTTAAAAAAACTATAAATCTGTCTCATGCATCCACTCCACATTATTTTTCTAAACTGTATTTTATGAGAAATTATTGAAGTATATATCCATCATTTGCCTTCAATTCATTCATATCAAGGGACTTTTTAAAGTGTTACTTATATGACCATAACATAGTACTCCGTAATTGGGAATACCACAACATGACTGCATTGTAGTACACTCTTAATTCATAAATATAGCATCTTCGAGAAGATCAACTATTGTCTACAGAATGTGGACAAGCCAGTAATCCTACAAGGAAAGAAGAAAAGTACAAATAAAAACTGATAAGAGAGAATTGTAAATTTGAGAGAGAAATGATCGATTGATTCCTCTTGACTCTCTTCACTGTATCTTCTCTTACACTCACGCCTTCGTCGATACTCCGTTCCTGTGTCAGATTTGGATTTCATGGCACGCATTTAACCGAAGATTTGTACCTACTAATACAAAGGTGTACAAAGTACACTGCGTGGACGAGGATATGAACTCACTCATACGTGCACCAAAAATGTCTCGAACTGAATCCAATGCCGGCATTTCTACCGCAATTTGCGCATGAGAAAATACTTTTGCCGAAAAAACCAAGAGAATGTCCCGCCGCACTCAAGCTGTCGAACATCGGCTTGCGTCCGATCACTGCCAAGCAGCTCAAGCATGCTCCTCATGAGTGTCTCCTGAGCTTCACACTGAGTCCCTTCACCGCTTTCTCAGACTGCGCACCACGAACTTAATTCAAGACAGAGCACCAAAGACGTAAAGACTTCCTCAACCATAAAATGACTGAGTCCAAATTCTCACTCCGAGCTCAAGTAAACAGATTCTCCAGTTCCACAAAGAAATTGCAATTACAACCTCACAAAAGTAATAAGAGATATCAAAGCATTCACAAATCTCCCATCGGTAACTAATTTGAGGCGGCCTTCGGAAATAAGGAAGTACACAAAGGCTCTTTGCCGAGAAATTTAAACAACAGCCTCACCTCCGGAATTACGAGCCACGACCTTTCCCGAATTTTGACAAACATGTGCGCGCTCACACTGAGAATTGTAATTGTCGCCACTCTCTCTTCGTCGATCACTCAACGATCCAGGGTTACCTTAGTCACCTCAACATAATTTATATTGACTGATCTATGAGTACCAGACACCATGATCAACTCAAGCGGCCATTAAGGTTTTGGAAGGTTTGTGAGAGAAGGCAATTGAGTACTGTACTGCTGTGAGTACTCCTCCGCGAGAATGATGGTGTCTCTGGCGCACATTGCTCAAGAAACTCGGATCATGGCGGGAATGGAGCAGCCACTTTGCCATTTTGTCTTCGAGTCTTCAATTTCACGCTAACTTTTGTGGCAAGAGGTGACTGCACCTAGTTCCGACCCCTATGAGAGTTTAGGGTTACACCAATTTTCAGCACTTTGACTGCATGTAGCACTTTTGGGTGGATAGTGACACTAAGGTTCCATCCAAAAGATTTCACTGAGATTACAAATGTAGGATTTTAATATTTTAAAATTTTGATTTTCCCTCCTTTCCCCCCCTCCCTTTTTAATTTTTAGACACCAACTTCTTTGACAATCAATATGGGACAATTCATCCTATATCCATATCCAATATTGTATCCATATTTGGTACCTATATTCAGTATTTTTATAAGGTATTATATTTGTATTCAGTACTGGATCCATATTCGGTATCCATATTCAATATTGAATCTATATTTGGTATCCGTATTCAATATTTGCATAAGGTATTGTATCTGTATCCAATATTCATTTTATATTTCATATTTGGATAGCTCAAATTAAATCTCACAAAATCAATGGCTTATGATTTTTCAAAAAATCAACAGCAATTTCAAAGGTAAGTATTTTTTTTTTTTCAAAAATCAATGGCATAAAAAAAATTTGAAAGAGGGGGGGGGCAACTAATGCAAACCAAGGGGAGCCATCTTTTGAGAGGATAGTTTGTTATCTCTGTTTATAAGGGGAGATTATCCTTTAAAAGGAGGAAGGGATAATCTTGGAAATCATTCCTTTTCATTATCGTATAAATCATTGACTAAAAAAATTGTAAAAGTACTTACTGGAAGTCAAACTACTATAAGAGACCTCCCTTTTTCACAACAAAATTTCAAAGATGAATAGTTGAATAGTTGAACTTTTGTCCTACTAGAAGGATTCCCTATCATCCATTAGATGTTTTGTGTTCGCATTGATGTTCATGGGTTAAGGTAAGATCAAGGCTTTTCAAAAAATACACCTACATTTTAGTCACATATCTATGTCACTTCATTTGTTAGAAGAAGGAATGAAATCAATGTCAATCAATGTCAATTAGGAAGAACCGGCAATTAGTTCAAAGCTAGCCAATAGAATTGAAAAAAAAGGGTTTGCCATTGAAAAATATTGGCAAAAACCTTGGTGAAAAAATCTATAAAATTTCTATATTGCATAAGAAATAGAGAAAATAACCAGACTCTATACTGAAAAAATTAGTTCAATTTGGAGATTGAAGGAAAATAGTCAGTAGAGTTCAGAAAACTTCCTTAACATTGAGCTAAATTATTATCATTTTTGGCATTTTTAAAATCTCCTATTGGTCTATCTTTTCCTGTTGTCTTGTTTGATGCTACCGTGTTTACCTACTTCATTTGACATAAATAATGTCAATGTTTCTTTTCTAGATTTTATGTTTAGAATTATCTATGTGAATGAAGCAATTTGTTTCCCACATCAAATTTCAAGTATGTGATGCCTTACATCAAGTAATAGAGTGCAATGATTTGAAAGTTCAAAAGCCTTGTGAAACCAAATGAAAATGAGACTTGAGGCAATAGCGATGATTGGAGTCAAAATGAAAATGTTTAAGAGCCTTCCAAAGCTATTATTGAGGGCTATAGAGCCTACGCATTGTACAAGAACAAATATGCTATATAGAATGACGTTTTACACTATTCAATTAATTATATTTTAGATGAAAGTAATTGGATGGCAACAATTTCAAACAATGAAATAGTGTGGTAAAAAATAGGGAACATTTTTAATAAAAGGCCTAAAATATATATATTGTTGAACATGTTAGGTCCCTAATGGTGATTATTGAGGGGGCTATTGGAAGGTACATTCAAATTCTCATGATTGACATGTTCATCTCCACCATCCAAAACAAGTGCTTCTTATGATTAGAATAATAATCATGTGGTTATAGAAGTAGTGATATGAAAGTAAAAAATTACAACACAAAAAAAAAATGAAATGTGTGAAAAAATGAGTTTGTATAGGTTACGATCCATCATTTTGAAGCATTCATATTTTTTGTTCATGAAAATTATAATGTATAGTAATTGTAGTAGTAGCATTGTAAGATTTCTATACAAGGATTTTAAAAACATCAATCAATAAAGATTACATACAACACCTTACTTAGCATTGCAATTCAAAACCATTTTTCAAATTATATTTGAATTTTTTTCAAAACATCTTTGTATTCAATTACATATTTAGGATTTTGAATTTTAGAATTAGATTTATAAGCTAAATTATTGATGATAGCAATGTAGATATAATTAAAATTAAGAAAAACTATAAATCCAACTCATGCATCTATTCCATATTATTTTTCTAAACTACATTTTATGAGCAATTATTGAAGTATATAAAGTTATTTGTTTTCAATTCATTCATATCTAGGAACTTTTTAAATTGTTACTTAGATGACTACAAAATATTAATTAGAAATATCACAATATGGCTATATTGTAGTAGATTCTTAATGCATAATTTTGCATTTTTGAAAAGATGATTAAAAAATGTAGCTTTGCAATACTTTGGAATGCTTTGGATTTAAAGCTCCTTCAAATCTTTATGTTGAAAATTCATATAAATTTAAAAATAGTATCATAGTTTATAAATTAATAAATTAATAAAATTATATATATATATATATATATATATATATATATATATATATATATATATATATATATATATATATATATATATATATATATATATATATATATATATATATATATATATATATATATATATATATATGTATATATGATATCTATTTGCTTGCACTTAAAACAATAATTATAGTCAATGTAATTTTGGCTTTATCATACTTGTATACATCAATATAATAATCTTTTTTGCTCAACCAATCACTAGGCCATTGATGAATGTTGCAAAAAAATGCACGTCATCCAATGAATATTTATTATTGAAGCTTCAAGAAAAATAATGTCAAATATCAATGAAAAGACAAAAGAATACTCTACATGAATCAATGATATAAAGAATTTGGAGTAGTTTCAATTATTTATTGTATGTTTTAAAAATAAAATTATTATCTTTAGTTTGAGCATTTGGAGGTTAAAAAGTTACTTCAAGCACTTAGTTGGTTAGTTTTGAGCACTTTATTTGAGTTTTTAGTTGGATTGCCAATTTTTTTCGTTGCATTGAAGTTGAAAAAGCCTATCATGTGTCAAAAATTAAAGAACATAAGGTAAAAACTACCCCTAATTGACCTTATCCAAATTACTAAGTGTCCGTTCAATGAACATTTAGTCCTTTAGAAGCAAATGGCTTAGGATAAAAATTGACTTTTGTGGCACTATTCAAATTACCAAGTGTTTGTTGAACGGACACTTCAGTTGGTCCTTTAAGGAGCTAACGACTTAGAATGAAAATTGACTTTTATGACCCTAGTCAATTACGAAGTACTGAATTCAAAATAGAAATTAGGGTATAATTCATCAGGGATACATTTTTCACTTGTGAAAGGTTAGCAAATAGAAGCTTGTCATTGTGTAAAAGAAACCAGAAACCAGAAAAAAGCTCTGGGTACAGCAAACGGATGAATTAAGACACTTCTCATCCACCGATTATCGTGCATCGATCACCAATTATCCGGGGGTCCGAAACCTCATCAAGGTTCAAAGTTGTGAAGGTTTAGGGTTTAGCGAAACCAACCTAATGGATTGAATGGCACTCACGTTTGGCAGATTCACCAGTTGTGAATCTGCACATTGCCGTTGTTGCGGGATTGATCCAAATGCGTCTGCATTAGCGTTTCATTCGGAGGATGCTGCTGCTGTATTGGGCCAATCGACGTCATTGAGCTTCAAGGTGAGAGAGAAACTCAACGATTTCCTTTGAATCGGCTCCGTGCTTGTTCGTTTTTAGAAATTGAAGTATTTGTTGGGATTGCTTTGGTGAGATTCACCCATTTTGTACCTCTTGTGAAAACGAATTTTCTGTAGCTACTCTGCAATGGAGGTCTTAATTTTCGAGGGACGACATGGTTGATGTTCACTATGGAATTCTCTGGTGTTTGATGAGATGGAGTAGTGACCGTCGGAAGGTCGAATCGATTGCATCTTGTTCCGGAGCTTGAGTTTAGCGCTTGCAGCTCTGCGTGATTTGCGAATAGGTTATTTATTGTCTCGATTTAAAGGATTTAGGTCTCTTACTGCGTGGAGAGAAATATGCAGGACGCATATGAGGCTTGTGTGAGGCTGCTATGGCGAGGCGCGATGCTGCACTGAAAATTCTGAAGTCGCAGCCATTTTTAGTACTCTCGAAAAGGGTTGAGTCAGGCTCACTTGGCGGAAGTTCGGGGAAGGGATCGCAAGCAAGTGCTTCTAACCTTTTGTCAGGAGGATGCAACGAAGGGAATGTGGTATTCGACGACCGTTTTAAGGTTCGATACGGCAATGGAAGCTCCGTCTCTAGCATTCCGGGTGTTAGACTGGCAAGCAGTGTTGTCGTTTTGGAGAGTGTCAGAGATTCAGGTGACCAAGGTGCGGCATTAGCAGGTGAGAAAACACCGTCCATCCATGCTCCGCCAGTCCAATCCACGCAACCAGTACGCCAGCAGCAGCTCCAACAATCTCCGCGATTCTCCACTCCGAAGTTACTGATCGGTAAAGTTTGTCAGGTGCTCCGGGATACCGAATGGGGTCACGGAACGGAGGAGGCTTTGGAAGAGCTCGGCATTTACTTCACTCCGGGCTTGGTGAACGAAGTGCTGCGTTGCCAGCAAGATGTGGATAAAGCTGTGGGATTTTTCGAACATGTGAGAAAACAGCCATATTACAAGCACAACTCGCGCACACTTGCAAAAATGTTGACCCTTCTTGGTGCTGCCAGAAGGTATGATGAAGTTCACCAGCTACTTGAGTCAATGCAGGAGAATCGCACTGTGTTGGACACGCAGTTGTTTAATACCCTCATACACATCTATGGCGATGCAAACATGATGGACAAAGCCCTGGATACTCTTGCTAAGTTCAGGAAAGGAGGGGGTAGGCCGACAGCATATACTTATAGCTCTATGATTCAAGTTTTTATGAAGTTGGGCGATGTTCAGAATGGACTGGCCATGTACCGACAAATGTTGCAGGCGAGGTTTGTGCCAGATCATACCACTTTCAACATCGCCATTGATAGTCTGGCAAAGGCTGATCAGGTTGGTGATATTTTTGGACTTTGTGTGCGCCGAATATCTTCATGTGTCTGAATCAATGTTTAGATACTAGTATACTCTCTTAGATGCCTATGTTTTTCAGGCTTTGCTTGCAGTAACCATTTCTGATCCTTGTCATTAATTGCAAAATTTTTTTGTAAAGACTTTACTGACTGTGTTTTCCTCGTTACTTACTTTGAATTATGTTGTGGCAGGTTGATGAGTCTTGTAAGATATTCGGTGATATGTTCAAACTGAAGGTTTCTCCTGATGTGTACACTTACACCATCCTCATTCGCAGCCTGGGCAACATAGGAAGGTTGGATGCCGTTATGAAACTGTTTGAGAGCATGACTACGCAGAGATGTCAACCAAATTTGTTCACTTACCACAGTGTAATGCATGCTCTGGGAAGTGCTGGAAAAGTTGACGAAGCTTGCGAAGTTTTTGAGCTAATGCTGCAAAGGGGACAACAACCTGATGCGGTGACGTACAACATCTTAATAGATGCTCTTGGTAAAACTGGGGAGCTGGAGAAAGCGTTTGATTATGTGAGGAAATCCCATAGTTTTACAAACGAGGTCACTTACAACAGTCTTCTAAGCAGTTTGGGGCGGAAGGGTGATATCAAAGGACTCGTGGAGCTTTTCGGGCAAATGAAAGCCAGGGGATTGGTGTCTAATGAGCTCACGTATGCGATTTTAATCGAGCGTCTGGGATGGGCCGGCCGAGTGGAGGATGTCTGGAAGTTGTACTTGGAGATGATAGAGAATGATGTGAAATACGATATTGTGACCATTAATAATGTTCTTGATTGCCTGAGCAAAGCAGGCCGGATAGAAGCTGCGTTTGGGCTCTTTCAGGATATGAAAGTTAACGGCTTGAGCGCAGATACTGTCACTTACAATATCCTGATCAATGGTCTGGGCCGAGTTGGCAAGCTGGATGCAGCTGGTGCTCTGCTGTTAGAGATGGAAGAAAACGGGTGCCCTCCGAATATCATAACTTACAATACTTTGATTAGCAGTCACGGGAAATGGAGCAATCTAATCGCGGCAGCAAGGCTATTCGATGAGATGAAAGACAAAGGAGTTGCTCCGAATGTTGTCTCTTATTCCTCCTTAATTGAAGGATTTGGGAAAGCAGGGAAAACAGATACTGCTCTCTCCATGTTCAACGAAATGAAAGCGCAAGGCTGCCCTCCTAATCATGTGACCTACAATTTGATGATTAATTGCCTCATTCAGGCTGGTCGATTTAGTGCAGCTATGGATTATCTTCGTGAGATGAGGGACTCGGGCTGTCAAATGGGAGGGATCACAAAAAGCTTACTTGTAAGAATACCTTCCCAGTATATTGATGAGGCTCTCAGTTTCTTTGAGGCTTAAACGCGACGAACTACTTATTTGCTCACTATTGTATTGTAGGAAATTGTTCACAATATTGAAGTTTTTACTCTCGCATTCATCTGATTTTTCTCTACTTGAAGTCAAGGAGCATGGAACTGGTCACATGCCCTTTCTGGCATCGGGAGTTTTCTAACCATCGGGAAGATGAACTGCTGCTTTTCGACATTGTTCAATTGGTTTGCCTTCTGCTGGCTTTTAGTTCAGAGTCAGTCTAGGTGTCATCGTTGAGTATTTTCAAACCTTTTGCTTGACCTTGCACACAATGCCGTAAAAGCTGAGCACTTGGTGTCAGTTATTCATAGAGATGAAGTTGCAGGGGATCATCACATATTGTTCAGTTTCAGGGTAAGAACTGCAAAGTTTGCAAGATTTTTAATCCAACTGCGACCAGCCGTAAGGTTGTCACCTAAGTTCCTAATCCATTAGGTTTAGTCTTTTTTTCTCTCAATCTCATAAAATCAAACTCGATTGAAAGTATTGAGTGATTGCTTGCAATTTCAAGCTCTGCGTGCTGAAGCCGCAGGTGTTCTAGGTGAACTTAAACTTCGAGATAGAAAATTTGATTCTTCAATTCTGACTGAAATTTGACTACGGTAGTCACTACATTCTCTCAAGGAATTTTAAAAAAAAAATTATGTACTCATAGAGAACATATCTTAGCAATGCCACCCTTAATAGCATCCGAAATGAACTAGCTTTTCATGTGCATCATCGGCTCAATGAGAGCAGAGAAGAATTCGGATCTTCCTCCCGTTGACATAAGTATCTACACCGCCAGGGTGTCTACGTTCAACCTCATCTATGGAAAAACACTTAATAGAGTCTTTGGTGGCAGAAGTACTACCGGTACAGTAGTGCCTGACACGATCGCTCACTTGATCACCGTTAATCGTTCTCCATGGCAGCTGAGTAATCCAACTCCTCTGTATATCAATGTGTACCTAACGATTCTGCATCCTCAATTTGACACCCAAGACTTGAGCTGCAAAAGCCCAGCCACTCAAACTGTGACTGCAAATAAGCTGCAAGCGTCACTCGCTCAACGTGCGTTGTCCATGAAAATTCGGAGATCGATTTCACCAGGCGCAGTTTCCATTAAATTAATGTGCGTACAGAAATATTCTGAGCATATTGAATACCTTAAAAGGTATGATACAAATCATTCAACTTCGTCTCCGTCTAGTTTTCTCTGATCCTCATCTCCCAGATTCTTTTGACAATTTAGTTGTACCAAGTTCTGTGCCGTAGGATATCCAGGAAGTCTACCGTCAGGAATGCAAAACTGGAATCGGGCGAGCACAATTACGTACACTTCGAGGGAAACTGATGATCACAGCAACCAATCACAGTGCTAGTATTATTCCATATTACTAGTCTCAGTGAGAAATTTGCGCATGAGAGCTGTATTAGCCTCCTCAAGTTTCTGCCAAGCACAACATCAACACGATCAGCATAGCACCAAGCAACATATCTCTCATTTTCAAGAGTCTGTTCTCAAGCGCACGCATAATGTACGTACAGCAATTGAAGAGAGTCAAGTAGAAAACTAGGCATACCTTGGCAGATAAGTCTTGCAGGTGGTCCCATTCAAAGTCCTGATTAGCGTATGCTGATCTAACCTACAGTCACAGAAACCCAGCCACTCAGTAACGTGATCTTCAAGCAGTGACGGGACCACGGCGCTGAACTTCATGGAAACTAATACATCGACATTGAGGACATCAACTACGTGTTTCGAAGAAATTGATCGTGCATTGTGAAGCCAAAATAGAAGAGAAAACTTACTTCCATGATGCGTAGAGCTGCAATTATTCCCCAGAAAGAAGGCCCAGCGTATATCATTTGAAAAAATCACACTCAAAGTTAGAAGTGATATGCCACGTTCCTGACCTCCATTTTTGGCGAATCAATAGTGCACTTAGTAGAAATAAACCTCGAGTGCACAACAATATGCCACCTTCTACCCATTCACCTGCTCTAAACGATATCATCTAATTCAGAATGTGCGATTCTTGTAGCTCCGAATCAACTGAAAGAAGAGGTAACGACTTGATTCACTTACCCAAGTTTTTATGGCGAAAAGATTCTCGCATCAGTGCGGCGATAAACTTGTCACCATCTTTCAATGGCATCTTCTCCAAAAATGCCATTAAGTCAACATATGCTTCTTTGTTGTAATCCTGCAGAACACTCAAAGCAAATCCCCGTGATTAAGAACTATTCAGAGGATTCCATATTTCATTTCAAGGCAGTTTGAACTAGTGAGGATTCAGAAGAGGAAACCACACAAGCAATGAGGTATCTTTTGTGCGCTTTGAAGACCCCTGCCTATGAAGGCTCCTGATCCTGGCTTCAGATGTTCTTTGAAGACCCTCATAAATCACAAATCTAACGAAGAGGCTGGAAATAAGTTTGTGCAGGCCATATCGCTTAGGGTCTAATCATCAATTTACAAAAACACACCCTAGGGGTTGATCTCTGTGACCGTTGGTTTTCATAAATACAGTAGGGTCCTCGATATTTCAGATAGGATATCACCTTATATCTACCACATAGAATACCGGGTCTGCACAATGGTCCTCTGTACTTCTGTCCCTTACATGCCACCCATTTTTCTTACATTAGTAACCGGGACAGGGCCAAACCTCAAGCTGAGAAGACACTATTTTAACTGCAACATAGGTGAAGAAGTTGTGCATCGCAGCAGCTGCTTGGGCTTCCGGCGACGCCTCCCCAAAACCTACCAGCCCAAATGTAAGCAACCGAAAAGAACAAACTGAACTATTCTCAGAATATTTGCAGGCGAGGCAACCTATTTATCATAAGATTTCTTACACCCCAAGCATCAAAATCTAAAAAACCATGGGCTTCGATTTTGTGTAAAAATTGTGAGCCCAAAATGAAAGTCCTCTAACGATGCTATTAGTCATGATCTAATAGGTCGTCTGATTACAAATGAATGCAATGTCAACAGTTTAACAGGATTCTCCATCAACAGCAACCAGGGCACACAGATGGTATGAAAATGGGTGCAATGTTCAGGCTGCTTTCCATAAGACCTTGTTTATGACAGGCGGATTTTATTCATTTGCTAAGTTTCTGACGAAGAAGGAAAAAAATTGACGAGTTTCCAAGTACCTGGCACAAACATTTTGCTGTTGGGAATGGGACCACCTCGTCTAACTCTGGAACTAGGCCGCCTGACATTCTTGGGTACAAAAAACGCCTTCTTGCAGAATAGGTCGGAAGTCAAACCTCCAATCACACAGCCGCTATTCGATGACGCTCTTTCCCATTTCTCCTGCTGAATCGAGCTCCCTGTCCTTGAAATTGCACAACAGCCTGCTGTGCTGCCTCTGATCATTGCTGCTGCCATGCTCGATCGAAAAAACTAAACTGCAAACACAACATTCACGACTGAAAAAAGTTAACGATAATCTTGCAGCTGAATTAACAGAAGTCGGGGTGACCAGACCGAGCGCCAAATCACCTCAAACGAGTTCGCAGATCATAATTGAAAGACAGAGTGCGAAATTCGCATAATCCCAAACTGAAATGCATGCAACTGAGCCCTAATAAATTCCAAATTCGTAAATTCGACAAGAAATTCCAGAGCAAGAAAATTTCGGAGCACCCACTTCGAACGAATTGAACGTGCGAATTCGAGAAGGAAGTAATTGAGCTTCAATCTGCTCCAAGAATTATGAAAAATTGGGGCGCCGTCGTGCGCACTACGGGACTGCCATGGACGTCACATCACATTGCAGAAGTCGCCTTCGGATTCATTCATTTCGAAGCTCCTCGTCGGTGATCCAGGTGGGTGCGGGATCTCTGACCTCTCGTGTCGCAGCCCGATCTCCTCCAGTGGCTGCAAACGAAAAGAAGGAACCGACGAATCTTGCTCCTCGGCCGTCGTCGTTCAAATTCCGTTCGTCAAGCTATAACTTTCCCCAGACGCCACCCAACGCTTGCGGCATCGATCCACTGACGCCGTCTGGCTGGTCTATCAATCGATTACGGCATGTACGAAGCACCTGAGCAAGTGGGCAAGGATCTTGTTGCAGAATTTGTGGCAAGGCTCGTGGACAACTGTTTCTATCATACTTTAAGAATCTTCGGCTTGGTTGGATCCCCTCCGACTGTGTATCTTCCGTGGCACCTTCCGGAGTTCCGGCCGTCCTCCGTTATTCCCTCGAAGTCCATCGGTAAATATCACCACAAAGCCACGAAAACTATATTCCAATGCAACCACAGACGGTGATTCTTTCGGAAGGATCGTTAAATTTGGTCTGCAACAGGGGCAGTATGAGTAAGGTGTGCACCCCCCAAACCGCAACTTTTTGCTACTATGCTTAGTTACTATTATTACACTGGTCAAATTTTCATTGATCTTTTTATTGGAAAGTGAAAAGGAGATTCAAATGCACCAAAGAGTGCAACATTTGAATACTATATGTAGAAGTTATGAAGGAATAAAATTTGGTTCTAAAACAGTTTCTTTTGCATAGGTACATAATTGATTTTGGAGATGTACATAGAGTGAAGATGGAAATTTAGGATTATTGGTGCATTTTTGGATGCCCACCTTAAATTCAAACTTCATCCTTATTTTTTGGGATTTGTCATTCTTTGGGACAAAAATGAAGGGTTATTGACATGTCAAATTCAATGTGAGTGCATTTTTTATAGGGTAAGGTATATGGAGTAGGTAATTGCACAAAAAAATGTATTGACAAGGAAGGTGGAGCTCAACAAGGAGACTCATTTTTCTATGCAATTCCTGATGAGAAGGGGTATTACTTGATGTAAATTGCTTGCCAAATAATGAAAGAAATGAAAGAGATGATAAAGATTTGTTGGATGACCAAAAGAATTCTAGATGAAGAATCTATAAAGCTCAATTATGCAAGTGGACTTGTCTAATATGCTAATAACGTGTACAAAATAACTTACCCACAAATGGATGGGGAAATTTGTATAGAGTTTTTTTTTGAGGATTACAAATGTGCAATGGCATATATTGTCAATCTCTCATCATTTTGTATCCTTAATGTTGGATGAAATGAATTTACCACTAAAGGACTAATTCATATGTGAAGTTTGGGCAAGTTCTTATAATCTCAATTTTTGATGTGATTTTTCAAAACTCTTTTGAATATAGGAAAAACACATTAATTTTGGGAGAATATAATTTTTATTCTAATTGGTGCTTGAAAGTAAAAGTTGTACAACACTAATTAACCTCAAAAGGCAATTTGGTGGGCTTCACCAAAAAAATCACACAAAACTCAAAATAAAATTTCTAAAATTTTGTTTATAAATACTTTTGTCTATATAAAAAGATTTGATTCCTTGCATTTGGACCAATGCCTTGTTAAGGATTAGAAAACCTTGTTTTTTGGACAATCTAAGCATCTTCTTTAAAAAAAATAATTGATAAGATTCATTTTTTACAATTTTTCAAAAAATAAGTTCTATATCATTTAGTTTGCTTGCTAGAACAATCTCACTACTATTACTACTATTGCAATTAATGTTTTTCAATTCCATTTCAGAATTCTTACAAATCAAGCTTTTTTTTTTGTCTTGTACCTACTTCAATTCTATGAGTTTTTATAAAGAATGAATAATGAAGTGTTTTAAAAAAAATTCTAAACCCTCAATTCAATTCTTTAGTATGAAAAAAAAATTAAATTCAAAATCTTTAATTAAGAAACTTAAGTTAAAAAGATTAAAAGTTAGAAAAATCTAGTTATGGAAGGTGCAAAAAAACTTGTTTTTTCTTCACTTTTAATATACGTATTCAAAGATTCTAAAATTTCTTCTACACACTCTTATACTAGTCTCATGCAAGAAATTATGGTTAGATATGCAAAAAACACAATATTGAAGCATATGAGAACTAGTCACAGCTTCCTATTCTATGGGTGCTAATTTTTCTCATTACTTCACCTTCAAGACAAATATCTTGCAATTTATGCATTTGAAGGTTCTAAAATCTCTTCCACACATTCTTATACTAGTCTAGTGCAAGATCCTACGCTGAGATGTGCAAAAAACACAACTTTTAAGTATGTGTTTAAGTCAAAGGTCCCCATTGTGGGTGCCAATCTTTCTCATTGCTTCACTTTCAACCTAAATATCTTGCAATTTACGCATTCAAAGGTTCTTGCACATTCTTATACTAGTCTACTACAAGATCTTATGGTTAGGTATGAAAAATTACAATTTGAAGCATGTGAGAAGTCACAGTTCCCCATTTGTGGGTGCCAGTCATTCTTTCTCAGTGTAGACTTTGACGAGAAGTCCTCTGATGTGGGGACTTTGAAGTAAGGTCTCCACATGCACACAGTGTTCATCCGGAGGAACTTGACCAAACCGATGACTCTTCGATTTACGCATCCTCAGAAAGGACGGGACCAGCCTTTTCTTTTTCTACTGTTTACCAAGCATCACAAAACAAGGTTTGCCTTTTGCATTTAAAATTCCTTTGATAGCCAGTGAGTGTACGAGCATGCCAAAGGACGGCGGAGCCGCTGCGATCCCGATCCCGACTTTCCACTTGCATGATGATCGTGCGGTTAGGTGGATCGATTTCTTAACTGAATATTCGTCAGCGAGGGTTAGGAATTGATCTGATGATTCTTCTGGAGTTCATCGGGGGTCCACTTCTGGAGTTTGAAGTTACACGACTTCGCTTTCTGCTTTTGCATGTTGAACTGCTTTCTTTTTTTTATCTAAAAATCAAAGAGACCTGATGACCTGCTCGTGATTCGTGAATTGAAAAGGAGGGGTTGGAATGTTCTCTTTTATTGTTTATGTTCGCAATGAATTTTCTTTTCTTTTGTGTCATCTGAAAGAAGAAGAAGTGTTTGGAATGATTGCCCACGCGCATGGGATGTAGTCCTTTGTTATTAAATTTGGGGAGGCAGCCGAAGTTAGTCAGTGAGAGTTTTTGAGAATATTCTTGGCAGTAACGTAGAGATCACGGAGGGCAATGCACAGAGCAGTATAATTTTTTCCTGCACTTTTCTGATATTTGGCTTGAAAATGTGCAATTTCTGAGCTCAGGTCGCGGTTAGCGCATGCCGGCCTGCTCGCTGCTCTCAGGTTTACACAATTTCTTCAGTCTTTCGCGTCGATGTTTCGTTTCGGGTGCTGATGTGGGTGTTTGAAAGAACTCATGATAAAAGCTGCAGCTTTTGTGTGCACAGGATAAAGATTTGATCTCGGTCGGCATCGGCAAGGCTTTGTGGTCATGGAAGATGCATCAGCGCGGCTGTTGCCTTTGCCTTCATACCAAAGCTCCAAGTCTTTGAAACCTTCCGCCGTGCTTGTGGCGTCGCTCGTTTTGAACGTGACGCTCATCACGACGATTGTTTCCATCTATGGCTACAATTTCTGGACGGCGGTTGACAAACCGTTGGCTCCACAATGGGCTGACGCTATTCAGGCTGCAGAACTGGCAGCAGCAAACTTGTGTTCGGGCCATGGCAACGTATTTGTGGATTCCGTCGCTGTGAACGCTGATGGCACGCCTGCTTGCGAATGCAACGACTGCTTCACCGGTTCTGATTGTTCTGTCCCCGTGGTGGACTGTGTTGCCGATGCTGACAGGTTGGGCTTTTATTCTCTTTTATTTCGCACAGTTTGATGGTCTGAATCACCCGACGCACTTTCTGTGGAGAGATCATGTATCATTGGTGTACATTTCAGGGGGTGGTATCACCAGAGCAGCACTTGTCCTTCTCGATTTTGCACAGAGAAGAGAATAGAGGAGGGGGTGGGGGTGGGGAAATAGAGAGACTTGCACACTGCAGAGGTTCAGTGCTTGAATCTTTTTATGTGGATCCTTTTTTTGCTCAGGAAAATTGTCGTACAGACCAACTGATTGTAATAAAAAATTGTAGGACATACATGTTCAGGTGGGATGTTGCTCAGTGTTTGTTCAATCTGAGAGTGTGTACTCCATATGTACATTTGAGGTGGGTGAGGTGGGGGTGGGGGTCACCGTCCTTCACAATGTTACAGAGGAAGTAAAGCCATCTAGAGAGACTTGCATAGAGAGAGACTTGCACATTGTGGAGGTTCTTTCTTGGCGTGGATCTTTCTTTTGCACATAAAGCCTTTTAGACACCAGCTGATTCGAGAAAAAATAATGGAAACTTTGTAGGGGTGACGGATTCCACTAACCATGTGATTCTTTTGTTCGGGGTTGAGGTCAGACGTCCCTCACAATGTTAGAGAGGAAGAGAAGGGAAGGAAAAACAGTCTAGAGAGAGACTTTCACATTGTAGAGGTTCTTTCCTTCGCCGGATCTTTCTTTTGCACATGGAGCCTGTTTGGGCACCAACTGATTCTATAAAAAATTTAATAAAAAGGTCACGGATTCAACGGACCATTTAGTTCTTGTGTTTGGGGTTGTGGCAGTGGCAACCCGGTGTTGTTCGAACCCTACTGGAGGGAAAATGCGGACTTGGGTACGGTGGTGATTCCCGGGTGGTATCGCATGGGCTACACGGTTCAAGATGGGTTGAATCAATTTAACTCGGATGCTTTATTGGCAGCCATCCGGGGCTTGCATGCCACCGTTGGGAATGCGGTCACGGAGAACCGCTATATTGTGGTGGGAACAGGGTCTGTGCAACTCATCAATGCTGTACTCCACGGCCTGGCTCTCCAAGACGCTGGCAGGGTCTCGCCTGTGGTAGCCAAATCTCCATTTTACGGGGTAAGCAATCCCTCGCATGCTCTTCTCGCATTCCATTATTTTGCATTTGGATGAAGCTGTCAAATGCGAACCAGTTTGGATTCCTGGCGTGGATATGTTTGTCATCAGAGGATATTGGAGAGTTTTGAGGGGGTGTCTCAGATGGGAGTAAAGAATTTTAAGCGTGAGTGTTAGTGTGAGGTTTTCTCCAAGCATGCTCTGTTTTCGGAAAATTTGCAGGCGGCTGAATTCACCCCTACAGCAAACGTTCGGCGCAAAGTTTGATCGTTTCTGATAACTCGGAAATGTGATCCAATGTTGACATTCAACGTTGCTTCCAGTTTCCTGTAACTTCGTCAATTCGTTTTCGTTTCTCAGAAACTTTCAGAGCACTTACGTTCATTTCTGGACTGGGCAAAGAGAGTGGCATAATGAACTATGGTAGTCCATTGTTCTCAGAAATTGGTTTGACTGCAGAATTTAAATTGTGTGAGGCAGAATCAGAATGACATCGTATATGTGTTTGCGATCAGCTCTGTTTGATTTCCTTAGTGTAGGGAACCCATTCCTGTGGCTTACAGTGGTTTCCAGTACCCGAAACAGAAATTCCTTTGCGGATTTTCTCTATTTTCACGGGGATTTCAACGCTTTAAAATATGTCATTTGCACATCATATGAGAAACTTGTGAATAGTTTTAAGTATTTGGGTCCCAATCATGAGCGTAAATTACAGGCCAAGTGCTTTAAATGGTACATATCGTAAATGAGTGATGTCTTACAAAAAGATGGCCGAGTAAAGCACTACCCTTCGTGAAATACGGTAGTACTTTACCCGGCCATCTTTTTGTAAAGAACTTGCCATGATTTCAATTCCAACCCCCACCAGTTGCCCAGAATGTTATATACGGTTTGTCTTGAACTACACATTACAAAACCATTTTTTTATGTGGAAATTTGCACAATACAAGAATATTTCAACATGCACTAAGAGTGTGGCTTTGTTAAATTTGTGTCACGTGCACTAATAGGATAAATCAGTGTATCTGGTGTCTGGATTAAGTGAAAGACAAAATTCCTTTCTGATTCAATTTTTTTTTTGGTGTGCAGCTATACCAGACGCAAACAGAGTACTTTGAATCACCTCTCTACACCTTTGCAGGAGAGCCTAGTCGTGTTACTGGTAACCCAAGAGGACAAGAGATTGAGGTCATTGCTTCTCCCAACAATCCCACCGGCCAAATGCAGGAAGTGTCCGAAAATGTTAGTGGGCCTGTGATCTATGACCATGCCTACTATTGGCCTCACCTCACCCCAATTACCAAGGCTCAAGACTCGGATATCATGCTTTTCACCTTGTCCAAAGTAAGCGGACATGCTGGGAGCAGAGTGGGGTAATGTCAACTTTCGCCTTTTTTAACTACGTTTTAAGAAAAAAAATTGTTCTAAGAAAGAAAACCATTCGGCATTGCTCAGTAGACAACATAAAAATTTCACAGCAACCTAACGAAATGACTTCAGTTGCCACTAACCACTGGAAACGATGTTTTTTAGTTTTCATTACACTAGTAGAAAAGAGGGTTTTCTGGAACCCAGCTACACACCAGAGCTTGTTTCATCATGCGGATAATAGAGTGTATCCAAATTCGACCCTAAACTGTACATTTTCTCTTGACTAGACTGCACATTTTAGGCAAGAATTTAATACGGGTCCGTTATAGAAACGAGACGCAATTAAGCGCATGAGCTTATCGATTACTGTTCTGATGTGAAGTTGAGCTTGAAATCAGATGGGCAATCATCAAGGATTTGGACTTGTATACAAAAGTGTCATGGAATGTGATGTTGAACACTTTGGGGTCGTCGCATGAAGCCCAACTGAGAGCCACGCAGCTACTGCGCGCCATTACAAACAGTTACTCCAAAGGCAACCCGGGGAAGCGAGGAATTTTTCATTTCGCGTATGAAGTGTTGAAGTCTCGCTGGGCCAGGTTGGAAGCTATTTTCCAAACCTCGTCTCGATTCTCTCTGCAAGAGATGAAGCCTCGCTACTGCAATTTCTTTAAGCAGGTTTCAGATCCTTCTCCAGGTGCGTGCTCACCGATTATTCCTGAGTTTCAATTGATGTGTTCGTCCATTGCATTCTTTCGAGGCCTTTGGCTCTACACCCCCGGGAAGCTGAGTCCATCATTCATTCTGATTTCATCATATGTATAACTTAGTTGGAGTTTGTATGATAACTTGCTATCTAGCTTGCCATTCACTAAATAGCGATTGAAGTGACTATTAGAGTAGGATCGGAGAATGCTTACTAAAGTTTGTGTGATAACCAGCTGTCTTTCCATTACTTACATCGCGAAGAGCCTATGCGAGTAAAAATACAGCTTTAGAAAGTCGTCTAATCCTGAGCAAGATGCTAGTTATAATTCATAACACTCAGTTAAATTATGTGAGTCCTCGGGTGTGCCACAATGTACAGTACAATCTTGGACGTTCTTGACTTGGTTGGTATCATGTCCTATAGCCTTCCCCATCCTCCTGGCTCATGTAGGTTATTTAATCCGCTAGGAGTGAATGGAAACTGTTGGAGTTTGAATAATTGAGGCTCTTGTTTGGCTATCTGCCACTTTCGAGCGGCACACCTAGTGTATCCTGTTTTTTTTATTATGCCTAAAGAAAGACATCTTATTTGGGGATGTTATTTTTTGAGTGGAGAGTTTTGGTACTCTCCCATAATGTACGTTTGATATTCAACTTAATTGATAGATGCTTTGATATTAAGAAAAGACGAAGTAATTATTAAGTCGGGTTTGTTTCTTAAGACACCCCATCTTTGTTTACAGGCTATGCATGGATTCATTGCAATTACGAGAAGGATGTGAATTGTACGGCGGTGATGATGTCTGCTGGTGTTATCGGGCGTCCCGGAAGCGAATCCGGTGCCAGTGACCATTTTGTACGCTTGTCATTGCTGAAGCGCAATTCAGATTTCGACATCTTGGCTGCTCACCTTAGCAATCTAGTTAAATCCGAGACTTGATCTCTTGTCCGAACCAGCCCAGATCGAGGTCTGTACAAATGGGACTACATCCTAAACCCTAATCTTAAACCCTAAACCCTAAACCCTAGACCTAAAACCCTGAGAGGCAGACAGATGTTCAATATCTGTTGAATTCGTCTGCAGCTGCAGGCGAAGACAGTTCATGACAATTAACGTTGTCGGTACCAACATTATCGGTTTAGCATTGTCGATAGAAGTTCCTTATTGTTTGGAGATCAGATTCTTGTCAAATGAATCTCCTGGTGAATGTGAGATAGATGTTCAATTGCCTGTTGAGCTCCTCTTACTGTATATAGAGTCTGATCCACCGTGTCCAACTCTCGTTGGACTGCCTTTAGAACGGTCTGATCCACCATGTCTAACTATCGTTGGACTGGTTTCATAACTTTGTTAGAATTTCGTACACCATGCCCAACTATCGTTGGACTGGTTTCATTGTACTGTAAGGCAACATCTGGAGTGATTCTTGCAGATATAATCGAAGCTTATTGTGTTTACATATGCCAATGATCGGTCGCACATGACTTCGCACTAGTTTCTTAGTCTGTGGGTTTTACTGAAATCTTACAATTTGCGTAATGGTGAATACTAATGGAGTTGGATCCCAGGTACAACAAGAAGATTAAGATATTGTGGAAAAAGTTGTGACCTTTCTCAATTTGCGTTCTCCTAGGTTTGTAGTTGTTATGAAAAGACACAATTACCCTTTACCGGACAGTTCAAATTCCATGATTTTACATTTCGCAATTCTCCCTTTTCTTTCACCGGACAGTTCAAAGTGGAGTGCCTGATGATCGAGCTGTCCGATTGTAAGAAAAAATTGTAGGTGACATGTATGTTCAGGTGGGGTGTTGCTCAGGAGACACCCAGTGTTTATTCAATCTGAGAGTGTGTACCCGATATGTACATTTGGGGGTGAGGGTGAGGGTGGGGGTGGGGGCTGGGTCACTCGTCCTTCATAATGTTACAGAGGAAAAAAAGTCAAGAAACAATAATCTAGAGAGAGACTTGCACATTGTAGAGGTTCTTTCCTGGCGTGGATCTTTTTTTTGCACATAAAGCCTTTCAGACACCAGCTGGTTCTAGAAAAAAATAATGGAAACTTTGTAGGGGTGACGGATTCCACTAACCATGTGATTCTTGTGTTTGGGGTTGAGGTCAGTCGTCCCTCACAATGTTAGAGAGGAAGAGAAGGGAGGGAAAAATAGTCTAGAGAGAGACTTGCATAGAGAGAGACTTGCACATTGTAGAGGTTCTTGCCTTCTTTGGTGGATCTTTCTTTTGCACATGGAGCCTGTTTGTGATGGGATCAAGGTCCGTGCAACTCATCAATGCTGTGGTCCACGGTCCACGGTCTGGCTCTCCAAGGCGCTGGCAGGGTCTCGCCTCTGGTAGCCAAATCTCCATTTTACGGGGTAAGCAATCCCTTGCATGCCCTTCTCACATTCCATTACTTTGCATTTGGATGAAGCTGTCAAATGCGAACCAGTTTGGATTCCTGGGGTGGAAATGTTTGTCATCAGAGGATATTGGCGAGGATCAAACAGCAGGATCAAAATTAAACCAAGTTTTGAGGGTGTGTCGAGATGGACTATAGAATGTTAAACGTGAGTGTGATTTTTTCTTCATGCATGCTCTGTTTTCAAAAAATTTGCAGACGGTTGAATTCTCCCCTACAGAAACGTTTGGGGCAACGTTTGATCGCTTCTAATAACTCGGAAATGTGATCCAAAGTTGACATTCAACGTCGACTTGCTACTAAACGTTGCCTGAAGTGAACAACGTTTTGGAACATGTGGAATGAAAATCATTGCATGTTTGGTGGAGCGTGTTCCAAAACGTTGCTAAGCCCTCCAATTCCGCGTTCCTCACATGTTTTCCGTTTCCGCTTCGAGTTGCATGTAACTTTGTCAATTCGTTTTTGTTTCTCAGAAGCTTTCAGAGCACTTACATTCATTCCTGGATTAGGTAAAGAGTGGCATAATTAACTAAGGTAGTCCAATGTTCTAAGAAGTTAATTGGACTGCAGAATTTTAATTGTGTGAGACTGAATCAGAATGAATACCGTACATGTGTGACAGCGATCAGCTTGTTTGATATCCTTAGCGCAGTGAACCCATTCCTGTAGCTTACAGTGGTTTCCAGTACTAAATCATAAATTTCTTTTGCGGATCTTCTCTGTTTTCACGATGATTCCAACGCTCTAAAATATGTCATTTGCATATCATATGTGAATGACTTGTGAGTAGTTTGGAGTATTTGGGTCCCAACCAGGTGCACAAAATTTTTCATGTGATATGCAAAACACATTTAGTTTGGAGCCAACAATGGCAGGGACTCGTTTCCATGGTGTATTTACTCTTTTTAAGTAGAAGTACGTGATCGATAGACGTAATGTATAATTTGACTTCAAGCTTTGTCTGTTGATGGACTCTATCTAGTGATGGAGTTTTGACCGCAGAAAAGATCTACAGGAGACTTTATGTCTCATGCGCGCACTCGGACGCGTAGAAGTCTCTGCGTAGCCGTTTCGTGGTCTGAACAACCACTGGAAAAATTACGATGTGGGCGCGGCCCCAATGTCCAGGTTCAATGGCGACTGCGATGTATTGACTTACCGACTTTAAATGGGTGGTAAGTTACCGGCTGTTCTTCCTTGAGTAGGGGAGAATTGGAGAAGATAATAAAAAGAGCCAGCTACGAGGTTTCTCATCTCATGGTTCTGCCATTTAAGTAATCTTGTCTCGCACCTGCTGCTCTCTGACACTTACTGTCGTAGAGAGCAGCAGGAATTGCAGGAGCCCACTGTTGGATCTGTTCACGACTTGGGCAAGAGCTTCTTCCAGCCAAAATCTCTGTTTCTTGGATTGAGATATTGTTGCGCATCGCTCAGTCCGCGCTAGATTTTGAATTTCTTTCATGTTCTAGTGCGGGGTACGATTAGCAGCACTTCTGTCTATCTGACTTCTCCCGTGGTGGTGCTTTTTCGGATTCATATACTTTGAACGGTCTTAGCTAAACCTCATATTCTTCCAAGTGTTTGTTCCTGATTGTTTTGCACTACTTGTGCGTCGTGTGGCAGCCGCAGAGGCAGCTGATGCGTGTGGCGCTTGAGGAAGGGGGCAATTAATTAAGGTGACAACTGGTGGCTGGAATGGGCGACCAGAGGAGCATGTTAGAGGGCAGCTCGACCTCAATGGATGCCAGCTGTCCCTACATCGAACACACAACATGCTTCTCTGAACAAGCAGCATCTAGACTTCTTGCCAATATTTGACCGCTCTATGGTGAGTGTGGGTCGACAAATTGGGGAAGGGGGTCAGGGTTGCTTATGTGCAGCCAAGCTTCATCTGTCCTACTCCATTAGAAGATTTTTGGGGCCTTTGGATGCCTGCGAGTTATCACAGCCTACAAACGCAGGAAACAGGTTCGGCGCAACAGTTTGACGTGGCTGAGACCTTGCCACGTCATTGACAAAACTTAAATTAAATTAATTTAATTTAATTTTTTTGCATTTAGGGACTAAATTTTATTTTATTTTTATGAAAAAAAAAAATTCTAACAACGGGCCGTTCCCCTCGCTATGGGGAACAACTGCGGGGGAATAGGCCCAAAACAGGCTTCTGGACCCCCTAAAATTCTTCTAATGTTTCAAGCCCTCTTCTGGTGGTTGTGAAGAAGTTCAAGCCCTTCGTGGGGGTTTCACAAGGGCATTTTCCTCCCGAGATGGCCTCTATGAAGAGCTTACATTTTTCTATACCACATGGAGTTTTCTTCGAGGGCAATTCCTTATGTGTGGTTATAAGTTGGTACTCTTGTAACTAGCATGGTGCCATAGACTCTTGTATGAAAGCTTTGTGAGATGAAGTGTTTGGTACCAATGGTCTATTCTTTATGAGAAGATTTATTATTGTGCAACTTGCAATGGAGTTGAAAGCTCTTCATAAATGTGGTGTCTACCATAGAGATTTGAAAGATTGAAAGGTGTTGTAGGCACCGGGGTTATTTGAGCCCCTAAAGTTTTGTAATCCTTGATCATAGAGATTCCCCTTTCAAAGGAGAAGTGGCTTTTGGCAAATGTTTATAGTTTTGGAATGGTGTGCTATGAAGTTTTGACTAGAATGATCCCATTCCATCACCATCTACTTTCCGATTATGATTCGATGTTGAATGGTGAAAGGCCAAAGCTTCCAAATCATGTTCCATAATATTGGAGAGACTTGATTGTGAGGTGTTGGTATGCAAATCTACATTCTCGACCCAATTGGAATGACATTATGCAAGTCTTGTTGCATTATGATCATGACTGTCAAACTCATGATGTCATGAGTTATCTTGACCATTTAGTAAGTATAGAATCATTATCATTTGAGTCACTCATTCACAAATTGAAGCTATTGGTTAGAGATCTAACACCACTTCATAAATGGAGTGATTCCAAGAGCTTTGAATGTGAATTTATGCTATGCTATTGAAAATTTGAGTTTTTGGCAACTATTGAAGAATATGTATTCAAATTTGAGGTTGACTCATATCTTGGAAGCCCATTGTCATGCAATGCTTCAAAAATTCTTTGTAAGGATAAAGCTTTTTTCTATATTGAAACACCAAATTTATGGAGCTAGTTTTGGCTATTTGCAATATTTAGACCTAATGGTGGAGCAACAATTAGAAAACATAAGCCTTAGAGAAAGGTTGCAAGGAATTCTATTGACTATTTTCTAAAAAGTATCTCACAAAGTGAGTAGGATGCAATTTACAGAAGAATTTGAAGTTGGAACATCATGGATTGGGAGACTATTATTTTTTTATACTCTTATCAAGTAGGTTTTGTAACATGAGCACGCGGCACGTGGATGAGAACAAGAGTTTATGATCCAACTCATTGGGGTTTGGAGACTATGATAGAAGCTTTATTCATCTTTCTTTTGCTTGATTGGGACATATAAATCTATGTTTTGGCAATGATTACTTAATTATGAACCCTTTTGTTGGATTTACAATATGAGATGTACAAAATCAAGGGTTGTAACAATATTCTATACCAATCTTCTAGTAAGAAGATTTGTAGATTTCAACAAGTGTGAATCAATTGCACAAGATATAATTAGTATTATCTTAAGCTTATCTTTTGTTAGTTTATTTACAATCTATGGGAGGAGAGACATTTTAGGTTGGATACTTTTCCATATATATTGTATATATATATATATATATATATATATATATATATATTCACTATTGACAATAACCCATAACAATATGTGATAGACTTAGAAACGTGGATAAATTTGGAGTGATTTTTGTAAAAATCCTAAAATAGTGATTTTGTGTATTTTATTGTCTAGTATAATTATATCAGATATTTATATGACTTGCTTTTGAAGGTTTTTCAAACTTTATTAAATTATACATAATTTCTTACTCTACAACTTTTGAGTTTTGAATTTGATTCCTTCTTGCTCCATGCATTACAACTTAAGGAATATAAACTAAAATTTCTTATTACTTCATATTTAAATAGTTCAAGTAGAAGCTTATTAACCATACAATACATTAGAGGCTCTATTGGTTATAGGTGAACTTTAATTATTGCTAAGAAAAAAATCCAAGGTCTATTGACATTTAGTTTTTCCAAATTGATTGATTATCGTAACACTAAATACCAAGGAAACATTAAGATGTTGCAAGTTTTTAGATTGTTGAAGGGAATGATTCAAATTGCACGTCCAAGGTGTATGCAACCTCAATCTCTCTAGTTGTATGGTGAATGAAGACTTTACATAAGTCATAGCTTCTCAACTTCAAATTGCAACAAAGAATCCATTTTCAGAATTTTTTAAGGAGTTTTTATACATTGATGAAACTCAACTTTGTATGCTTTGGTTTGTTCATTTGAACTAAAAATTAAAAAATCATTTTGAAAGTTGAATCAAGTTTTTAGAATAAAAAATCAAATGTGCTTAAAATTGGATGTTTGGTTTGTTGTGTTTTGAAACAAAAGTAGGAAATCTTGCTAATTAAAAATGATAAGAACTTAATTTAATGATGTATACTAACTCTAAATAAAGACTCATAAAAAATATAATAATTTTTTTTTGTTTTTTTCACTATAAATTATTATTCTTTGACCATTTCTAAATCATTTTTTGGCTCTATTGTCTCAGGAAACATGATTCCCATACACCTTGAGAATCAACAATTGGCTTATGAATGAAAGAATTTGGACATGTAGAAGAAAATGATGGATAGTGTTCTTGCATTCAAATTCTTTGATAGCAAGTTCAATGTTTATTGCAGACCTCAATGAAGGTTTATTGATTTTATTTAGAACAAGATGCTTTTGCTATTGATCCCTAGTTCAATGAAGATTCCCTTTTCTTCTTTGTACATGACTTCTTAAGCATATGCCCCATTTATAGCCATGAGTTGTTGGTTAAAAGTCATTAGTATACTTTGTGCTGTTACCATAGTAAAAACAAAACAAAAAATAATTTTCTAATTTTTTTAATTCATAAAAACTTCAAAATTCAATAACTTTCATACCTTAGGTCGGAACGCCATAAAACCAAGCCCATGCACCCCTATTTGCCCAGGGCTTTTCAATGATACAAAACACGTAAACGAGAGATGCACGATTCAGAAAATCTCAACATAACAAAAAAAACAAAATAAAAAACCTATTTTAATAGAAGGACTAGTGTGCCGTGGGCCATTGCCACGGTCAAAACAAAACAAAATTAATTTTTAAATTTTTTAAATTCATATAAACTTCAAAAATTCAATAACTTTAATGCCTTAGGTCAAATTGTCACAAAACCACGCCCATACACCCCTCCTTGCCGAGGGCTTTCCAACAATACCAAACACACGAATGGGAGACGCACAATCCGGGAGATCTAAACATAACAAACAAACAAAACAAAACAACCTAATTTAATAGGAGGATTCCTTTTGCAATGGATATGATGCGGGAGCTCGACTCAGGGTGACCGTCGTTGAGAAGACGGCATGTGTGCTGTAGACACCGTCGAGCAAGCTCCTCCATAGCCCAGCTTCACGAATGAATTTGAAATCCTACCAGAGCTAATGCAGGGTGGGACAATCCCAAGTGCGATGACCACGTTCATGACATCCGGGTGAATTCGACTGGGAGTCCTGACACATATCGTCATGTTCCAGGTTACATTGGCCGAATTTCAAGAGATTGACACTTTTCCAGATGCCTGTCTCGATTCTGGAACCTCAAATATATCCCACTTCTAATTTGTAGTTCGCAACTAATCTCGATATCAGAATACCACAGTTTGGGAGCTCTGAAACATGCCGTTTGAAACCATAGTTGGGTCAAAGATCGTTAATTAGATTGGCCTCGGATGTTTTCACCCGTCACCCTAGGGGAGTCCACGCGGACTAGCTCAAAATTTCCGGAAGATTTTGTCCTGGCCAGAAGATGCCAGACGGTTCTTCCTTCTTCACGCCATCGCTAGCTAATTGTCCGACCATTAACAAGGACTTATGCTGCGATCAAGTTCTTCTCCAAGTTTGCAACACCAACAATCGTTAGTGAATTCGATCGGGTTCATTCTTCTGATGTAACGGTGTTTTGCAGGCTTTCGATGTAACCATGTTTTGCAGGTTTTTTGCTGTCAAAATTCAAAACCGTCGAATAATGTAGCTAGTTTGTTGTTCGTAACAATCTCTGCCGTCTTTTGCAATTGCGTGTTAGCTATGGCGGATCCGTCCTCAGTGCTAGAGTCTTTGATCCCCAATCAATCACAGAAGCCCGACTTGGAAGCTGACGAGGCGTCGAATCTAAAATTCGGGCTTCGTCGGAGCTTGAGTCTCATTTACGGAATCAGGTACACAATTTTCCCACAAGCTTCAACCTCTTCAAATTTCCAGTTTCAAAACAGAATTTTCATTGAATTGGCAATTGACGAATTGAATTGAGATCCGGACATTGCCAATTCAAGGAAAAAACAATGATCGATCGCGGAATGGTATCGATCCAGGACTGAATTTCTCCAATTCCGGTGCAACTCTTGTAGTTTGCTGGTGGGGACAATCGTCGGAAGCGGCATCTTCACATCGCCAGGCGTGGTGCTGCAATCGGCCGGCAGCGTAGGGTTGGGGCTCACGGCGTGGGTGGCAGCTTCGTTCCTGGCGCTCTGCTCGTCTCTTGTGTACGCGGAGCTCGGCGCAGCCATCCCCAAAGCAGGCGGCAATGCCGAATTTCTCAAGGTTCGCTGCTTTCTCGCACCAACTGGTATCCCATGCTCGCAATTCTGTTTATGTCGAAGTGGACAGTCCTACTTTTTCAGCCGACTTTGTGGAGTTTGTGAGCTATGGCGGAATTGGTGTGCAGATGGCGTTTGGGGATGCGTGGGGGTTTGCGTTTATCTGGACGAAGTTCTGGGTGAATAAGAATGGAAGCTTGGCGATCGTGGCCATCACATTCTCTCGGTACATCGTTGCCGGTGTAAGTCAATGTGATTTTGGAGACTAAATTTTAGGTCACGACTCTCTGGTAGAATTCGTGTTACGCAATTGCATAGTGAAGTTGTTCACTGGTTTCGTCACAGTTGACAGGAGTCGAGACTTCGGGACGCGACATGGACGCTGATCCGACGGTGAAAGCTGTGTCCGTGGGATGCGTCGCGGTCCTTACCATTTGGAACTGCTTCGGTAAGGCCACTTGGTAGCTCCACTCACATCACATCGAATTCGTGATCTCAGAAAAAAGATCATGAAAAAAGCGTGAGCTGTTCTTAACACATTATGAACTTGCTGATTTCCACCCAGAATTTGATTGCCAAGTTTTGCTATTTCCATGTACCGGAAAGCATGTACCCGTGACTCCGGCAATGGCACCAAAAAGGCAATGTAGAGTTTCCTATCTCTTTATGTTTCGTGGAATACAGCCCTCTTCGTGCAATATTATTCATTTCAGCACTCCTTTCAATAATACCATGCTTTGTTGAATGAACTAACTTGTGTCTCATGTTCTACTTCGTGTATTTTTGATCCAGATCTTTGCATATTCGGGTTTGGAAATGGTTGCAGGAGTGCATGTCAGTGCGAAACTTTTAAATTTCATCAGCGCCGTGAAACTGTTGCTGGTATCAATGCTGGTGGTGGCGGCATTGGGGTTCGTGTGGTGGAATCCTCGTGTGCTGGAGGAGAATGCGCACCAACCATTTGAGGGAAGCGAGTTTTCAGGCTTTGGTGTGAGCTGTGTGGCTGCCCTGTGGGCCTTCTCCGGCTGGTGCGTTGAGGTTTTAATTTCTCAAATTTCTGATTCCTTCGAGTTAGTTTGAAGGTTTGTATCTAAAACTATACACTGACACTGAATTCAAGCTTTGTCATGTTTGTAGGGGTGATCTGGCCTTCATGGCGGAAGAGTTGAAAGAGCCAGAGAGAAACATTCCACGCGGTACAGTGGGCGGCATCTTTATAGTGATGGTCATTTACGTAGGTCTTACTTAATCACAAATTAAGTTTCCGCATCACATGAGTCTACCATGAGCTTAAATTCTTAGAAATGAAGATTTTGGCTGTCTAAGATTTTTTTTTTACACTTATAATGAGCGTCCAAATCAATGCCGTTGACGCTCTTGTGGAAATGTGGCAGCTTGTACTGAACGTGGTCTACCTCTGCGTCCTCCCTGCTGCAGGCAATTAGCTGTTACCCATCTTCTCGTCCATTTCAGTTTGGAGATGATTGTAGTCGATATGAGCTTCTAGCGAGACTTGTAGTTTGTTAGAGCTTGTTAGTTTCAATAAGTAGCTTCCATACTGACCTGAATTTAGAAGTTTCTCAGCAGTAATTCTCTAACTGTTGTACTTCAGCAATGGCATCAAATTCATTGTTCTCAAGTGGATGGTTGGAGTGGCAGTGGTGAAGACTTCCGCCGTTGTGGCCATTGATGTCACCGACGTAGCTCTGGGACCTTGGGCAGGATCCTTTATGTCTATCCTGATTTCCATCTCCGTGTTAGGCTCTGCAAATGGCATCATCATTTACGGTGCTCGTTATTTGGTATTGATGAACACTCTTCTTTCCTTACCATTTTCTGCTTTAAATAATACACCGAAACAACTGATCCTGAAGAAATAAAACTTCGTGTAGAGGCTTCATAAGTTCAGATTGAAGTGTACTCCATTACTCTATATGAATCATGTGGATGCAGTTTGTAAGAATGAAAACCAGGCTGGCAAGTAATGCGAAATGGATATCGCATTACTAAAGGATGCTTTGATGACCTTGTAGTATGCTGCAGCTAGGCAGGGCCAGATTTTCAAGCCTATTGGGGCACTGGGTGCAAATAGTCGTGCTCCTTATGTTGCATACCTTCTTCAGGTAATTCAAAGTATTCGTGACTCGCCATTACCACATTCCCGCGGCTTTAATCCACAAGGATGTCTGCAAGGATTATTTCTGCTACCTTTCGTTTGATGTTTTCAATGTCTTGTGCAGGGTTTACTGTGCATTCTCCTATTGCTGCAATCGAGTAATTTCGTGAAGGTATTCGAATGCCATCATTTCCCCGACCTCGTAGAGGTTGTTTTGCAGGCTCTCACCATGTCTTGGACTGTAGTAAGAGCTCGGAGACTCATTTTCTATAGCTGTAAGAGTCTCGAAAAGGACAGAAGTTAATGAAGTTCGCAATGTGACAAGGTTGTGGCAAATACGCCAACCGTGGATGTTTAGATTTTGCTTTGCCATTGACTTGGAGATGGAACTGCTGCAACCTAATTGGTGGAGGACGATTTGCATAGAAATCTCTGCAGTTATTCGCATCGAAGTAGGCGTGCCCTTGTTTATGTTAAAGTTTCATATGTGTTTTAGGTTTTATTTTAGATTCGTTCAGTACTGTCTTTTATGAGAACTCTTTCTGATAAGAAAGTTAGGAATAATAATAAGTTATCATTATTCTGATACTGGCTTCATTATTCTGATAACGACGCTTTTGTTTTGCACTACTTGCGCAGTTGGTGAGCTTCTTGGGGGTGTCATCGTTCTTCTTCTACGGAATCACAGGTGTGGCTCACATGAAGCTACGGCGTGATCTCCCCGACCTACACCGACCTTACACTGTGGCTTTCTATCCATATGCCCCGCTGATAGTCGTGTGCTTTTGCTTGTAAGTCCTTTCTTGTTCATGAATTTGCTGGGAATTGAAGTAGAGTCAGTCTCAGATCCATAGTGAGTTAAAACATATGTGTTTGGCAGCTTTATCATGACAAATCTAGAGTGAGTTAGTAGTTATTGCTCCACTTCTTTTTTACTTCGTTGCAGCCGAAATTTGATCGTGCTACTCTTGATTGTTAATGATAGATAAGATTGCAACTACTGTGCCAAAGAATCCAGACTTCATGTTTCACGTCTTTGAATGTACCCTTAACTTCTTTGATTGGGGACTCCTTTGTGTGCATTTTTGACCTGTTTGTTAAATTCACAAGTTGAGATTGCTTTTGCAGGTATTTGGTAGTTTCAGCGTTGATAGCACAACCCTTCCCAACGAGTGTGTCATTGGGTGTCATCATCAGTTCATTCCCCGTTTACTATCTTTTCATCAGACGGTAGATTCGTATAATATACAGAGGGTGGGTGGATCTTTGAAGGTTGCACAACATCTTGTACGAGGTTTTTATACAAAAAGTAATGCGTAATGCAATGAAAAATTCATTCATTTGCTGAAACACTTCTCGATTTGGGGTGAGGTTGTTGCGTATATGAAGAAGCCGGCAATTGGTTGGTTGGGCAGATTGTGAAAGCGCCAGGTATGCATTCTTGTCTTGCTTCATTGATTCTACTACAGGAACTTGACTTTTTTTTTATCTTGATAGCAAATTAAATGTTCATTACATTCTGAATTTTGACTCCATTGTAGGACTGTGGTTCTGAAGTGAGCGAGTGCTGAGAGCATTGGAAGATGGCAAGTTCAGTCTGAAAGAGCTGCAAGAAGTTTGTCTTGGTGGGCAGTTGTACTTGAATTTCAGGTTTCCAGCAACTAGTCTAGCGGATGACTGGAAAAGGATCCGGACGTTACTCTAAATCCCAATGAAGTTGTTGCCCTTGGAGCAGCAGTGCAGGATAGAAGGTCAGGATGCAAAATCAAAGTTGCAAAGATGTCAAATGTGATCTTTCAATGTGATTAATATTCGATTTGTTTTTGGTAGCGTGTTCCTGTTCATAGTCACGCACTTGTGTGTATTCCATATAAACAGTGAGTTTTTGTTGCCGGCGCTCTATTATCTGGGTCACAAATTCATCCATCCAGAAAATAATTCATCCAAACATTTGCCATCCATATACCCTAATTTCATCCATTTAGATTAATCCATCCAAAATAATTCATCCAAAAACTTGTCATCCAAGTAGTAGAACTTCATCCATCCAAAAAATTGTCATTTGTTTGTCATTATTTCATCCCTAGATAGTCTAAGTCCTCAAAATACCCGAGATTGAATTTATATGGGGGATATAATAGTGTAGTTGGTGAAACTTTCCCCCGAGTGGTTTAAACTCAATGTGGCCTTCATTGATGAGAAGACCATGTGTTCTCCAATGAGATCATTGCAAGAGCCACGCAACAGTTATTAATTTCTATAGATATCATTGATCATGTGGATGCACTTTGCAATGCAGTAGGCTTGAAGTTGTTTTCAATGCATGGAGTGAAATATATTGTGTGTACATAGTGACAAAAGGTGCAATTTGCTAATTAATTGATTCACCAAAATGAATAATTTAATTAACCATGCTTGTCAAATACTTTCTCTCTCCGGAAATTAATCCTTGAACTTCTAAATTTGCTCCTCCCAAATTAAATTCGATGATTCAATTGTTTATGGACATTGCCATTTTATAACCCTTCCTAACTTATATTTTTCGGAAGTTATTGTCAATGCAATCAAAATGGGATATGAACACTATATTCCATATGTATCCCATATATTCATATGTATATCATACCATACAAATATACTATGTATTATACTTGGCTTACCTTGTATTATATAATTTTATATATTCCATATATCATATTTGTAAGTATTATATTCAATATATTGTATCTATATCTTTAATTGTAAATCTTGATTTGATGGCCAAGATCGTTTATTTGACGACTCAATCAATGGCTACTTTTTTTTTCCGACTACTATTGATTAACAACATTAGAGGAAGGGGGGGATTTTTTTGGTATGAAGATCAACTATTCCAAGTTTTTTCACCTAAGGGGTACGAAATTATAGGAATAGGAGTTGTTTGCAATTTTGGGTGCATTGGCATAGTGGATCTCAATAACTTGTAGAGTTACAAATTGTTTTTTTGTACAAACTGTTACCAAGCCAAGTTTTTAATGCATTGGGAGCTTAACTCAAAGCTTGCTTATAGTTATTTTCCCTATCTTTTGTATAGATCTATCTTTTTGGCTCATATTGCACCACTTCAAAATAATGCACTACTTGTAGTGTTTTAAAAGTAGTATTTTTGTTAGATTTTTGTGATTTTGTCCAAAGATAAAAGACAAATGTTTTAAATTTGGGTCAAAACATGCATAAAACTAACTCAAAAGTGATTTTTTAGTATAAGTAATGGATGATTTTTGAAATTTTTTGATTTAATAAAATATGAAAGATCTTCACACTTCAAAAATGAAAACTAAGAGTTGGTTGTGTGCCTTTTTCACATAATTCAAATTGGGTTGCCCAACCTAGTGAATTACTTTCACTACATTCATTTGTGTCAATTTTGGGAGACGGCAGAGGTTATTTTAACTACCTGGCTTTTGTTTCAAGTTTTGAATGAGCATTGCACAAGGTATGCACTACATTCTTCTGTTATTGTTATTGTAATTAGTTAATTTCCAAGAGAGATTGGTATGAGGTAAGAGGGACTGTAGATTTTGAGCTTGTTTTGGCAAAAAAAATAATAGCTTGAGGAGTATCCAAACATAAGATCTTCATTTTTGCAAGTTTTTCTTTTCCTCCTATCCTTACTTGAATTGATTAAAAAACTTGCACAAAAATCATGAACTACAAAGTGACCAAGCTAATCACATCATTGAAAAATCACAAATGAATTTACCAAGTATTAGAACTTTCAAAATGACTTGGATTGCATTTCTCTTTTGGTCACTAAAAACTCAAAAAAGAATATGGAATTTGACTTATAGACATAGTAAAATAAGAAAAGTAACACTTTAGGTTGCTCCTCCTAAGCTTAGGTTTAACTTCCATGGGGCTTGAATTAAAAAACTTTCAAATAAGACAAACCATTTTCTAATTCTAATACATAGAAGAGTGCAATATTTGCAAGGGGGGATCAAATAGCCATTGCTAATAAGATTATAGGGAGAAATACTTGAAAAGTAGGAGAGCAAGTTTTTGATTTCCAGTAAAAAACTAATTTTAACATTAAACTTGAACTTTTGGATTGCTTTTATTTTCACTGCAAAACTATACATTGAAACTCGCCTGCCACTCCAGTTTCCCATTAGTTCCCCCTGTCCTCTCTCAAAAAAATTGTGAGTCGTTGATTTTTTAGAAAAAAAATGCTTACCCTCAAAATTGACGTTGATTTCTCAAAAAATCACAAGATGTTGATCTTGTGAAATTTAATCTAAGCCGTTCAAATATAAAATACGAATACGAATATGAACATGGGTACGGGTACTGGAAATGAGTACTAAATATGTGTACTGAATACGGATATTGAATATGGGTATCGAATATGGGTACTGGATATGCGTATTGAATATGGATACTGAATATGAATACAGTATTGGATACAGGATCAATTGTCCCATATTGTTTGTTAAGAACTTTGATTCTAAAGATTACACGAGGGGGTGGGGGTGAGGGGGGGTGAGATAAAAAATTTTAAATCAAATTCTAAATGATAGGTGGGGGTGAGATGGGGGTGGTAAAATAAAAAATTTTAAATAAAAATTGAGGGGGGGAGTGCATAGTGACACAAAGTGTCACTATACACCTTGAGTGCCTAATAACTACATTCACAAAAAAGCTACTCCTAAAATACAATTTCTTCCTACCCACAAAACAAAACTGCTCCTAATTGAATGTAGTTTCTCTCTACTCACATGGAAGTATCAACATCATGGAAAGCAAAGTAGCCAAAACAAATCCAATGCCTGAAAACTCGAAGTTTGATTTCTAACTTTGAGTGATGGAAGTGCACTCAAAGTCCCAAATTGACAAGAAGGAATGATCTCTACAATTTGGAACTCCAAGAAGAAGGAAATTCATGCTCGCAAACAATAGTTACAGTATTGTACTTAACCCTGGAACGCCCAGGGAGCCATTTCATGGCTTCTGGATGATTTCAAGTGGTCATAAGAAGACCTCAACAGTAGTTTTTTCATCCATTCTTTTTATTAATGACCTTGTATGTTGAGTTAAAAAGAGTGTCTAATGGAGTTTTTGGTCTATTGATGTTTATTTCCATATAATTGAAAAGTAATGAAAAAAAATGGATGGCAAAATTTGCCATTTCAGTGTATTTTGGGAAATTGAGTAAATCTGAAATTTCTCCTTAAAAATGACTTTTTTTGAGTTTAAGTCCAACTAATGAAATGAAGGTCTTCTACTCTAGTTTCTACTCCAATTCGAATTTTGGAAACATTCGTAATATTGAATATTTTATTGTAATTTGAACTTCAACTGTATTTTAAATGAGAATTAAATGAGAATTATATAATGACACGGAAACTAAGTTTACACCATGATGTTTTTCACTGTAATGTACACACATGGTGAAATTTTCAGATTTTTTGAGATTATTTGATATGATTTTTTCTTCACTTTTTCTTCAAAAATTTGCATAAAAAGAAAAATTCTCAAAAAAATTTAAAATTTTCGTGAAATATAGAAAACATGTAGCTCCATCTCTGAAAAAAAAAAAAAAATTTTTAAAATTTCATACACACCTACATACAAAGTGGCAACAAACTAAGTGAGGACAATGCCGTATGAAACCAGTGGCCATAGGCCCAGGCGTTTCAGGGTCAGCCTGCCCTTGTTGCTTCCGGATGAATCATCCACGGAATCTTACTCCTTCCACCCTTGGATCTCCACTTCGACTATCCGAATATTCTTGCGCCTCCATTTCATCGGAATCTCCAAAGCTCTCATCCATGCACATCGTCTTGCAAGCTCCTCCTTAGTTCTGCCTCATCAAAGAATTGAGAACTAATTCAGGGTGGGACAATCCCAAGTGAGATGACCACGTACGTGCATGATATCCGGGTGAATTCGACTGGGAGTCCTCAAAGTTAATCGTCATATCCGTGACATTGGCCGAGTTTCAAGAGATTAGCACTTTTCCAGATCCCTCACTGTTTACACTCTGAACCTCAATCTATCCCACTTCTAGTTTTTAGTTCGCAAAGAATCTCGATATCAGAATATCACAGTTTGGGCGCTTTGAAACATGCCGTTTGAAACGTTGGTTGCGTCAAAGATCGTAAATTAGATTGGCCTCGGAAGTTGTTTACCCGTCACACTAGGAGAGTCCAAGCGGACTAGCTCAGGAATTCCTCAAGCTTTTGTCCTGGTCAAAAGATGCCGGACGGATCTTCATTGTTCACGCCATCGCTAGCTACTTGGATTGTCCGACCACGGTAACACGGAATTATGCTGCGATCAAGTTCTTCCAGCTCCAAGATTACAACACCAACAATCGTTTTTGAATTCGATCGGGTTCATTCTTCTGATGTAACGATGATTGCATAGCTTCTACAAAACCATGTTAAAATTCAAAGTCGTCGAATTCCGTGGCTAGCTTCTTGTTCATAACAATCTCTGTCTTTTGCAATTGCGAGTTAGCTATGGCGGATCCGTCCTCAGCGCTAGAGTCTTTGATCCCCAATCAATCACAGAAGCCCGACTTGGAAGCTGACGAGGCGTCGAATCTAAAACCCGGGCTTCATCGGAGCTTGAGTCTCATCGACGGAATCAGGTACACAATTTTCCCACAAGCGTCCAACTAATTCAAATTTCCAGTTTCGATACAGAATTTTCATTGAATTGGCATTTTCTCGATTGAATTAAAATTCAGACAATTGCCAATTCAATGAAAACACAGTGATCGATCGCGGAATGGTATCGATCCAGGACTGAATTTCTCCAATTCTGGTGCAACTCTTGTAGTTTGCAGGTGGGGTCAATCGTCGGAAGCGGCATCTTCACATCGCCAGGCGTGGTGCTGCAATCGGCCGGCAGCGTAGGGTTGGGGCTCACGGCGTGGGTGGCAGCTTCGTTCCTGGCGCTCTGCTCGTCTCTTGTGTACGCGGAGCTCGGCGCAGCCATCCCCAAAGCAGGCGGCAATGCCGAATTTCTCAAGGTTCGCTGCTTTCTCGCACCAACTGGTATCCCATGCTCGCAATTCTGTTTATGTCGAAGTGGACAGTCCTACTTTTTCAGCCGACTTTGTGGAGTTTGTGAGCTATGGCGGAATTGGTGTGCAGATGGCGTTTGGGGATGCGTGGGGGTTTGCGTTTATCTGGACGAAGTTCTGGGTGATCAAGAACGGAAGCTTGGCGATCGTGGCCATCACATTCTCTCGGTACATCGTTGCCGGTGTAAGTCAATGTGATTTTGGAGACTAAATTTTAGGTCACGGCTCTCAGGTAGAATTCATGATACGCAATTCTACAGTTAATTCTTTAGATAATTTGTTCACTGGTTTCGTCACAGTTGACAGGAGTCGAGACTTCGGGACGCGACATGGACGCTGATCCGACGGTGAAAGCTGTGTCCGTGGGATGCGTCGCGGTCCTCACCATTTGGAACTGCTTCGGTAAGGCCACTTGATAGCTCCACTCACATCACATCCAATTCGTGATCTCAGAAAAAAGATCATGAAAAAAGCGTGAGCTGTTCCTAATATATTATGAACTTGCTGATTTCCACCAAGAATTTGATTGCCAAGCTTTGCTATTTCCATGTACCGGAAAGCATGTACCCGTGACTCCGGCAATGGCACCAAAAACCCAATGTAGGGTTCCCTATCTCTTTGTGTTTCGTGGAAGACAGCCCGCTTGGTGCAATATTATTCATTTCAGAGCTCCATCTTTCAATAATGCCGTGCTTTGTTGATTGAACTAATGTGTGTCTCATGCATTTTCGGGGTTGGAATTGGTTGCAGGAGTGCATGTCAGTGCGAAACTTTTAAATGTCATCAGCGCCGTGAAACTGTTGTTAGTATCAATCCTCGTAGTGGCGGCATTGGGGTTCGTGTGGCGGAATCCTCGTGTGCTGGAGGAGAATGCGCACCAACCATTTGAGGGAAGCGAGTTTTCGGGCTTTGGTGTGAGCTGTGTGGCTGCCCTGTGGGCCTTCTCTGGCTGGTGCGTTGAGGTTTTAATTTCTCAAATTTCTGATTCCCTCGAGTTAGATTGAAGGTTTGAGTGAGTGATTCTGTCACCAGCATTGTAAGACTTCGTGTAAAGTTTCTGAACTGGCACCTAAGTGAACTTGTATCTTAAAGTATTTACTGACTGAATTCAAGCTTTGTCATGTTTGTAGGGGTGATCTGGCCTTCATGGCGGAAGAGTTGAAAGAGCCAGAGAGAAACATTCCACGCGGTACAGTGGGCGGCATCTTTATAGTGATGGTCATTTACGTAGGTCTTACTTAATCACAAATTAAGTTTCCGCATCACATGAGTCTACCATGAGCTTAAATTCTTAGAAATGAAGATTTTGGCTGTCTAAGATTTTTTTTTTACACTTATAATGAGCGTCCAAATCAATGCCGTTGACGCTCTTGTGGAAATGTGGCAGCTTGTACTGAACGTGGTCTACCTCTGCGTCCTCCCTGCTGCAGGCAATTAGCTGTTACCCATCTTCTCGTCCATTTCAGTTTGGAGACGATGGTAGTCGATATGAGCTTCTAGCGAGACTTGTAGTTTGTTAGAGCTTGTTAGTTTCAACAAGTAGCTTCCATACTGACCTGAATTTAGAAGTTTCTCAGCAGTAATTCTCTAGTTGTACTTCAGCAATGGCATCAAATCCATTATTCTCAAGTGGATGGTTGGAGTGGCAGTGGTGAAGACTTCCGCCGTTGTGGCCATTGATGTCACCGACGTAGCTCTGGGACCTTGGGCAGGATCCTTTATGTCTATCCTGATTGCCATCTCCGTGTTAGGCTCTGCAAACTGCATCATGATCTACGGAGCTCGTTATTTGGTATTGATGAACGATTTTGTTCCTTTACCATTTTCTGGCTTAAATTGGACACCGAAACAACTGATGCTGAAGAAATAAAACTTCATTTAGAGACTTCGTAAGTTCAGATTCAAGTGTATTCCACTACTCTGCATGGATCATGTGGCGAAGGCTGGCAAGCAATGGGAGATGGATATCGCATTACTAAAGGATGCTTTGATGACCTTGTAGTATGCTGCAGCTAGGCAGGGCCAGATTTTCAAGCCTATTGGGGCACTGGGTGCAAATAGTCGTGCTCCTTATGTTGCATACCTTCTTCAGGTAAATTCAAAGTATTCGTGACTCACCATTACCATATTCTTGCGGCTTTAATCTACAAGGATGTCTGCAAGGATTATTTCTGCTACGTTTCGCTTGATGTTTTCACTGTCTTGTGCAGGGTTTTCTGTGCATTCTCCTATTGCTGCAATCCAGCAGTTTTGTGAAGGTATTAGAATCCCATTATTTGCCAAGGTTGTGGTAAATATGCCATCCGTGGATGTTTAGATTTCGTTTTGCCATGGACTTGGAGATGGAACTTGGTGGAGAAAGTTTTGCAGAGAAAACTCTGTAGTTATCCGCAATGAAGTAGGCATGCCCTTGCTTATCTTGAGTTTCTTGTGTGTTTTGTAGATTCCTTCAGTACTGTTCTTATGAAATCTCCCTCTGATAAGAAAGTTATTCTCATAGTGGCTTCATTGTTCTGATAACGACGCTTTTGTTTTGCACTACTTGCGCAGTTGGTGAGCTTCTTGGGGGTGTCATCGTTCTTCTTCTACGGAATCACAGGTGTGGCTCATATGAAACTACGGCGTGATCTACCCGACCTACACCGACCTTTCACTGTGGCTTTCTATCCATATGCCCCGCTGATAGTCGTGTGCTTTTGCTTGTAAGTCCTTCCTTGTTCATGAATATGCTGGGAAATAGAGTCAGTCTGACTCTTATGAGTTAAACACATGTGTTTCAGCTTTATCATGACAAATCCAGAGTGAGTTCATAGTTATTGCTTCACTTCTTTTTCACTTCGTGGCAGCCGAAATTTGATCGTGCTACTCTTGATTGTTAATGATAGATAAGATTGCAACTACTGTGCCAAAGAATCCAGACTTCATGTTTCACATCTTTGAATGTACCCTTAACTTCTTTGATTGGGGACTCCTTTGTACGCATTTTTGACCTGTTTGTTAAATTCACAAGTTGAGATTGCTTTTGCAGGTATTTGGTAGTTTCAGCGTTGATAGCACAACCCTTCCCAACGAGTGTGTCATTGGGTGTCATCATCAGTTCATTCCCCGTTTATTATCTTTTCATCAGACAGTCGTAGCTGTTTCGGTTCTTGGACCATGTGCATTACACATAACACTTGGAGCTATTCTCAAGATTAATCGAGATTCGTAATGTGATGGTGTTATTTTAGCATAAAACCATAAGTTCCAAGCCTGTTTTTTTCAGGTTTAACCCTTCAGGTAATTGGTGAAATGCAAAGAAATCTAAGTTAGGAACTGATCAGTTAAGCTAAGTCCACCAGTGAAATAAGTCAAGTGACACGAATCTTGAAGAGCTTCGACCACGAGCGTAAGTAAGAGAATTTAGACACTTCTTACGTGCAGTAGGAAACTTTGTATACCATTGCGAGAATCTTGGTTGATTTCAATTGTGTATTTGCATGAGATTACTGTAATGCAAAAATTGAAATGATTCTCTCAACAGTGATCGAGATGGCATTCATAGTCGAATCATCTGTCTTGTCTATATTGAGGGCGGAAAGGACGGTTTCCATTATGCTGCTCTGTCATACGATTTTGGTAAAATAGCTTCTTGTGTCCTGAATCACCATTCCTTGAGTAGTTGAATTGAAATTTACTCTTGAGCCTGCTAGAGTTTGAGTTTATCCATGCTCTAATTTGCGGTTAGCAGTACTATTGACGCAACCATACACAGGCACGTTCCCTAAACCATGTATATGGTTGCGTCTGCGAAGCCACATTTCTTCTACCCGACTCCTTCATTTTCCTTTGTCAAACAGGTGACGGGCCGTTTTGAAACTCGTTTGATCTGGATTTCGTCCAAGGTCCTTACTGGAATAATCTTAAATCTGAGTTGCCCTCACAGAGCTGCGTAATACTATGATAAGATAGTCCCCAACTTCGAGTTGACTGAAGCGGCAATAGTTGCAACATCTGCAACGAGAGGATCCCTTGGAGCAAGCACGTTGATTAAATTGTAGCAAGAGCGTGCTGTCTAAACGTCTAAACCCTACTCCAGGCATCATTGCTGAGTATCGGATTTTATACAGTATAACTGGTCATTGCAGAGTTACAGACCGTTAATAATAGCTTCACCCGGGAGTCATAAGATAATGCCAAATCGACAGAATAACAGACCACTTCGTCTCCCCTAGCCGACTTCTCCATACCCCTCATGATCCAAAATCTCATTCTTTAACGATAACAACCCAATGCCAGTGCAAAACAGAGAGTGCCGGCAAGGGAAAGACACTCAAGCCAATGTCCTAGTGAGACCATGCGAATGAAAACTGAAAATGCTTTATTGGGTCAACCCTACAAAAGTGCCGCAAAAATGGACACTTATCTCTACCTTCTAATTAGACCCCTGGAAGTTTGCCAGAAGCTTTCGTGTGTATCCACTGCCGCAATTACACTCACCTACTTGAGCTTCCGGAACAATTTCGGTGCCGCCTGCGCCACAAACCACACATAACCGTGCTCAGACTCTTCAGTTGGAAAATAACACACAACCATACAACACATCCCCAAAACCTTCAGTGACATGATTTCACACAGTATACCAGGTTATAACCACCATTCGATGGGATGCGTTGACTGCTTTCATGCATCCATTCCTCCACTGGATGGACAAATCAAGAAAATGAAAACAATCACCTCTAACCAACAGGCTCAGGAACGAACCACTAGACCTGGGAAATGACGCTCTGGATTACTACTCTAATAAAACTGCTCTTCTAGGTTGAGGAAAGACTTACACATTTGTCGATGCAACCCCAGTAATCAAAATATTGGCCGGTGCAGTGCTTCTGCCCGTCTTCATCCTCTTCGATTCGCTTCTCACAAGCCTGCAAAAAAAACATTTATCAAGAAAATGATCTACTCTCGGCGTTTAACTAATAAACTACCTCGTGATAAACTCAACCTTCTTTGCACAGAGGGCCACACAACGACAAAGCGAACAGAAAATCTACAAATATGTACGTAAAGCTAATAGTGGCCTGGAACATACATCCAACAGGTACTCCCTGTCAGGGCTTGTCAAATAGAAAAAAACAAAGCTAATCCCTTCCGTTCCTCCCTTACTTGTGATCTAGCCATTTCACATCCATTTCACATCCATGATGTTTGAATCCTACTTCTGATGACAAAAGTTACGACACAGCGGGAAGCTCCAAAGCTCCAAAGTCCTCGAAGAAGAGCGAGAAACGAGGAGATTAAAACAAATCGAAAATCCTGTTTCTCAGAACCAAGCCGACCTACCTGGTATGCGAGTAGTTGCTTCACGCACTTCGGTCTGCATCCATCCTCAATATCGGCCTTTGGGTCAACAACCTCTTCCTCTTCTTCCTCTTCCTCTTCCTCCTCCTCGGCTGGGGCTTCTTCCTCCTCGGCTGGGGCCTCTTCTTCCTCGCCTGCGGTCTCTTCCCCCTCGGCTGGGGTCTCTTTCTCCTCGGCTGGGGTCTCTTTCTCCTCGGCTGGGGTCTCTTTCTCCTCGGCTGGGGCCTCTTTCTCCTCGGCTGGGGCCTCTTTCTCCTCCTCAGGTGACTCCTTAGGCGTCTTCTCAACCTTCTCCTCTGTTACCTTCTCCTGCTTGGTCTCCTGGGGTTTCTCTTCACCCTCAGCAGCCCTGCACGTACAATCCAATCATCATTGATCACTAGGACACCATCTAGTACACACTAGAATCTCTCCAATAATTCAAAGCCCTAGAACCCTCGGACGTCGCACTTACGAACAAACAAACGTGGGAAACAAGTACCGACCAGCTCTCACGAGACAATCGCACGTACCAAGTTGTACAAAGGTCAGCAACGAATTTCACTCTAGCGTACGAAGGCAGAAATTCGACGAGTACTCAATCACGAATCCTCCCAGATCAATTGCTTTAATGTGATATAAAGGAGAAAGTGAACGCAATCGGAAACTGTGTAGCAGTGGTAATGTCATACTCGGCACTCCAGCGACGTTTGATCGCCTGGCATGACATTGACAGGACGGAGTCTCCACACCGAAAAGGAGGTGAATTGGATCATTCCAAGGAACAAGAATTGGAACGCACGTAACGCTCAACGGGAGACTATCTGAAATCGATTTCTATAAACGACTCCGTGCAACATTCCCACTTCACAAGCTTTGGGCTCTCGAGCCTCCGTCACTAGTACCGTCACACATCGAAATTCGAATTTAGAACAAAACAGTCTCACGTTCCAGTTTGCAATCCAAGCTCCAGTGACGAATTCTGAAACATACAATCTCAGTACCCTAAGGTACAAATTTATTTGCAGCGAGTAAATTCGCACTGCACTAGCATTCTCACGCCTGCTCCAGACTCGTCCTGAATGTCACCAACCAGCACGACGTTCCATCATTGGAGACTACGCTCAAGAACGACCCTAGCTGACCTAACAGTACAAATAACGACATCAAAATTCCTACGCAGACACAAGAATCCATCGCAGGAGCGAATCTTAGGGTTTCGCAGTTTGGCATCCCAACACTAGACAATCCCCCCAAGAAGCAGCGCTAGCCAGCCCTTGCGAATGCGTCGTAAAAGCACAAACGCATCTAGTCCATCGAACCTCATGCGCAAATCTCCCCAAATCACATCCCCAGAGGTGCATCGTCAAACATTCCCTGTGCCCACCCTAAAATGACAAAACCAAGCAAAGACATGCCATCTTCACTGCAGCAGTTCCGAAATCGATCCCCAGCATACAGTAGATGCGGCTAGAAGCACAAAGCGACGGTGCCCTCAGCAGTGCGAAGTGGACCTCCCGTGGCAATGGCACGACGAATGTCAACACAACGCAGCAGAAAATCTAGATGCCAGCGAAAATGAGTGGCAAGAGAAAAGACAAGCAGAGAGCATGGAAACGAAGAGGATGGATTACATGATTACTAAGCTTAGAGAGGATGGCAACAGTCTGTGGCAAGCACGAGCAGCGAAGGAGAAGACGCTGAACGATGAGTGTAGAAGCACAGCAGCAGCAACCACAACTGGAGACTGCTTCGCAAACAAGAAGACGATGCCCACGCGCTCTCGTCGTGGATGTCACCGATGGTCTTCAGTTGATCATTTTGAAATTTATTGATGATTTTCATCCAACTCTTTTAGAACGCTTCACTGCTTGGCTGTAAGGTAGACGTACCCAATACCAACCAAATGTATAATATTTGTTGATTCGAGAGTGAGAATCTATGACGGTACTACATGCGTAAACTTTACAATAAGTGAAGTTAAGGTATGTAGTACCATAATAGATTCTCACTCTAAAATCAATGACTCCTAAACATTTGAGTGGTATTAGGACATCCATATTCTAAATGATGAAGTGAGTGCTTGCTTTCAGGCAATGCTTTGTCTAAATGACTTCATTCATTCAAATCAAATGTTTGACTCTTTAAGGTAGACAAGCCTATTATCATCCTCACTTGCAATCTAAATGTCTTGGGGCCAATTCCAAGAAGGGGCCGTATTTTTTTGAATCAAAACCAAGTAAAATTATAATTTTTCAACTAGAATTGTAATTTCTTGTTGAATTTTTGAAGTGGTCTACCTTGAAATTACAGAACCATCTAAAGAGTGGAATCATAAACGTCCTATTAACAACCCATAACTACCTTTCCATGTATCTATTAGCACTTAAGTATTCACCAAGAAAAGAGTGACATGTTATCCCTTAATGTCATTAATGCATGGATTTTTCTTAAAACAAACAGTTCTAAACGAGTTTGTAGTAGAAATGGAAGCAATGTAGGATGATAAAAATAGATCTAGTCTATCTTAATCCCTAATTGACGGAGGTGTCTACTTTTATTTTTTTGAGGACTTAACATGTTTCTATTGACTTCAATACTTGGAATTTTGTATAAGATTTTAATGATGGATGCTAATCATTTTGATTTAGATTTGAAGCTTTGTTTCACATCACTTTGATAAATATTGCAAAAGTTATAAGGATTTTTCCAATTTCAATGTCAAACAAGGTAGCTAAAAATGTATGCTTAAAAATGATTAATTAAATTTATTTGATTATATAGATTGACACCTACTCAAAAAAATTTGAACAATTCTATTCTAAATAATGAGATGAATGTTATGAAGAGTTTTATTTTGTGGGCAATGAAGGCTAAAAAAACATATAAAGTTTCTTCATTTTGAGTCAATTTCCAAAATTTTAAATGAAAAGAGATATTGTATTTGCAAGAATGTTCTCACCATTCATATTATCAATTTTCAATTTCTTGTAAAAGTTATTAGTGATTTCAATTTTTTCTTTCATCTAGTATTACCTTCCCTATTATAATTTTCTTAAGATGAATATGAAAGTTTTTCTTGAACAAATTTTTTTCATATATCTTCAACCCATTTTCCAACATATTAACCAAAATTCCCATGATTTGGAATATGCATTTTTTTTTCTTGAAATGTTGAAAGACAAACTTCCACCTTCAAAATTGGCTAGAAAAAACTAATTTTGGAAGTTGGACACATCCAATTTGCAATGAATAGGGGTTTTAAAAATTAAACAAGTTAATTTCTCTAGAAATCAACTAAAGGATCCCTCAATTGAATTTGTTAAAGAATAAATAAAGATAAAGATTTTAACTTTGACAATGACACAAGTATTTTGAATTAATTTTGGGCTACAAAATATTGCAATAGATAGAGGTGAAATTTTAAGAAAAAAAATTATTTCCCTCAATTTCATTATATCAGTAAGAAAAAAGTGTGATTTTTAAAGAATCAAGCATTTTCCATAGATGATTAAAAAATCAATTGGACAAATCATCATCCTAAATTCTTGAAGTGCCTTGTTCTGCATCTAAAGTGTGTCTTTTAGAGCACTTAAAAATTGGATGCATTTTGGTCAAATTTAATTATTACTTTCAAAATATCATTTCTACATATTTTATTTATACCAAAATTAAAATCCATAATAATGAAGCTTGACTAGTTCTATTTCTTCCTATTTTGAAACTTTAAAAAAACTCAAGCATTCAATGAATTATTGCAATGGCATACTTTGTATGTAGTTCATTTGATTCCAAAAATATGTATTCTTTATCATTCATATTTTCTTCTTTAATTTGATTTTGTTTCAAAATCATTAAATATCATATTTTTCTATAACTACTAGTTTTTTATAAAAATACTAGATTACTTTTATATATAATATACTTGTTATAAGTGCTTCTATGAATTTAACCGATACATATTTATGAATATAGTACACTTCAAAATATCACAATACATTGATTTTTCTACCTAAAATCTTTGCCAAATCAACATCTATAGAAAAAAAATTATTTTTTACATAAAAAAAATAAATCTTTTATATAAATTCTAAATTTAGCTTTGATAGGAATAATGGAAGTTTGAAGATCATTACCAACGGGATTTGAGATATTTAAAATTGAAACAATTACTCGAAAAAATTCACACTATTCTTCATTGCTTTCTTCCACCTTATAAAGAAATTTCAAATTAAGTGAATTGTTTTTGTTATATTCACCAATTTTTTTTACATTTTGCAATAAAAATTGGAATAAAAGAATAATTTCACTAAATTGACAGAGATTTTTTGCATTGATAGTCAACATAGTTTCATGTAACAAAAGACATGAAATTCATTAGAGAATTTTCCAAGGGCTGAGAAGGTTGTTTTAGAAAAAGTTCCCATTGTTGTTTCCTCGGCAACGAGGGAACCCTGCCGTTAGATTTTTTTATTAAAAAAAATTAAATGAAAAAAAAATTGAATTTTTTTTTTTAATTTTAAATTGAAAAAAAAAATAATGTGGCAGTCTTTGTGCCATGTCAGGCAATAGATGTAGCGATTTCCCAGGGTCCAAAAACCTTAGGGAACTTGCAACCCTCCAATGCAGTTGAATATCTTCTAATGAAAAGTCATATACAATTTAAAATGCTAAACTGAGCTTTGAAAGGATGTTTGATATTTGGCAATGTAGCAAAATAATTAAAAACCTATTGAAAATAGAAAGTATGCCATGAATGACTTTGTGTATTAATGGATAAATGAAGAATTTGATCATTGAGAGTTATTTGTCATTGAGAGTTATTTGTCATTGAGGTCTTGCTTTTCTATAATCAAGGGATTTAACAACTTTCAAAAATTAAATGCAAAAGCACAATCCAACATCCATTTTCCATATATTTAAAACAATTTGTAAGCCAATACTTGGCTACCTAGTTCTATCCATATTATCTTTAAAAGATTACTAAAACCAAAAAGTGTCTAAAAAATGGTCAAGAACTTTTACTTTTAATAATAAACAATGAAGAAATCTAATTTTTTATACACCTTTATCAACAAGAAGTCTAAAATACTAAATAAATTTTTATAATATTTATGAACTTTTGTATTGTATATGAGATTTTGTTTGATATAACCTACCACACCGTGAAATTGAATATGATCTAAAACATAATGTTGGCTTTTAATTAATTTAATAAATTTGAGCTATTTAAACCAATAATCAAAATTAATCAATTTTGTTTTCTACTCCATTTTATTTGGAAATTCTTCATTTTTTTTAAAAGGGGATCTTATTCTAAATTGAAGTTGACAAGGTTTAAATAAATTTTATAAATATAAAATGATAATGAAATTTTGGTTTATATTTTGACATACTACTATCTAGTATATACATATGGTGAAAATTTCAGTTTTTTTTTATCATTCATTGTTTTCAACATGAAATTATTTTCACCTTTCTTTATAACCTTACAACAATTTCAAAATAATATTAAATTTTTTTACCTCAAAAATTGAGTACTATCACCAAAACATGGAAGAGAATATATTCAAATTTAAATTAAGTCAAAATGTGAACTTAAAATTGAACACATTGAACGCAAGATTTATAAAACATGAAGTAATAGATAACATGGTAAAATTTGAAAAACATATACAAGAAGGAATTTCAAATATCAAACTTTACAATTGGCTATATGTACAAACTTAGTTTCAAAGTCTCTTTCAAAAAATCATTCCAAATTTATGAATGCTTCTAAGTCTATCACCCTACTATTATGGGTTGTCGCCAATAAGGAGTATATATGATTATACATGGAAATAGAATCCAACCTAAAATGCCTCTCCACCCATAAATTGTAAGAAGATTAATAAAAGAAAAACTTAAGGCTATACTAACTACCTTACATCTTATGCAATTCATCGATGCTCGTTGAAACCTACAAATTCTTTCACCATAAGATTGGTAAAGAATATTACTACAACCTTTAGTCTTATACAACCAATATTGCAAACCTAACAAAATGGGTTCATAAGTAATCATTGCCAAGACATAGATGTATGTATTTACTATCATGCAAAAAAAGATAAATAAGGCTTCTATTACAATATCCAAACTCCAATGAGTTGGTAATAAACGTCTCATCATGAACTTTCGTTCCCATCCATCTTCCACATGTTCGTACCACAAAACCCACTCAACAAGAGTATGGAAAAATAATAGTTTATTGGTCCATGATGTTCCAACTTCAAATTCTTCCAAAGATGTTGGCCTTCGACATCCTTGAGACAATATTCTTTGAAAAATAGTCAATAGCATTACATGCAATTCTCTATAATGTGCATATAAATGCTCTTCCAATTGCTTCTCCAAAATTGGATCAAAAAATTGGTATGGCAAATGGCCAAAACTAGCTCCAAAGAATTGGTGTCTCATCAAGGACAAAAGCTTAGTCCTTTCAAAGAATTCTTGAACATCACACATCAATGGGCTTTGAGGAAATGAATCAACTTCAAACTTTGATGCATATTCTCCGACAGTCACCAAAAACTTAGATGCCCAATAGTATTGCATGAATCCGCTTCCAAAGCTCTTTGAAGCACTTCCATGAAGCGTTGTTAGATCTCTAACCAATTGCTTTGACTTATGAATCAACGACTCCAATGATACCAATTCCACGCTTACTAAATTGTTGATATAATTACTAAAACATTGAGCCCGACCTTCAAGATCATGTTGCAACAAGGTTTCGATAATGTCAGTCCAAGTGGGTCGAGAATGTGGATCCGCATGCCAACACCACAACAACAAGTCTCTCCAATATTGTGGAACATGATTTGGAAGCTCTGGCCTTCTGCCATTCAACACCAAACCATAATCGGAAAGTGGATGGCCATCAAATGGTATCATTCCAGTCAAAACTTCATAGCACACCATTCCAAAACTGTAAATATCTGCCAAAAGCCACTGCTCCTTTGAGAGGGGAATCCTTGTGATTAAAGACTGGAGAACTTCAGGAGCTCGGAAAAATGCAGTGCCCACAACACCTTCTGATCTTTCAAAATCCGCAATGGCAAGGTGTGCTGGTTGCGGAAAAGATGGTGCACACTTCGTACTACAGATGGTCTTTAGCAGAATGTTGGCAGCCTTCAAATCTCCATGATAGACACCACATTCATGAAGGGCTTTCATGCCTACTGCAAGCCGCAGAATGATAAATCTTCTGACTTGTTCTGTAAAAGGTGGTCCATTGCTCCAGGACACTTCATCTCGCAATGCTTTCATGCGAGAGTCAATGGCAGCACGCAAGTCACAAGAGTACCGACTCATGACCATACACAAGGAATCGCCCTCGAAGAAAACTCCAAGTGGTATGCAAAGGTTACAGGACTTCAATGAAGCCATCTCCCGAGGAAAGTGACCCTGTGAAACCCCCACGAAGGGTTTGAACTTCTTCACAACCACTGGAAGAGGCTTGAAAGAGTAGGGCAGATGAAGCTTGGCTGCGTAGACGCAGCCTTGACCCCCTTCCCCAATTTGTCGACCCACGCTCACCACAGAGCGGTCAAATACTGGGAATAAGTCTAGATGCTCTTTGTTCAGAGAACCATGTTGTGGGTTTGATGCACAGACATCGGTCCAGGGGCAGCTGCCATCCATTGAGGAAGAGCTGCCCTCAGACATGTTCCCAGCCAGTACACCCAAATCCGCCAGCGATGGTCACCTCAATTGCCCCTTTCTGCCACTCCCTCTGCCACGCGACCTACAATGTCTAATAGAATCACAGGAACAAAAATTAAGATGGCGGAGGATCTGACGCACAGTAAGCGAAGCTTGTCCAAGCATGTGCATATGAAAAACCAACACAAGTCGGACACCAACAGATCGAGGTGCTGCTAACTCCGCACTGAACAAAAACTCCAAATCTAGCGCGGGCAGAGCGATGCACAACCGACGGCAAATTTCAATCCAAGAAACAGTGAATCCGGCGTCAAGAAGCTCGTATCCAAATCGTGAACAGATCCCAACAGAGGGCTCCTGCAATTCCTGTGCGCAATACCTCCTGAGAAGCCAGATACTGGGAACGAGAGCGAGTGACGTACGGAGAGCAGCAGGCTAGAATTCTAAGCTTTGAAAGCTTCGAAGCGAAAAAAGATTACTTAATGGCGGAACAATGACAACTAACTGATGAGAAATCTCGTCGCAGGCCCTTTTTAACATCTTCTCCCCCACTCAAGGAAGAACAATCGGTAACTTCCGCCCATTTGAAAGGAAAAAATATTATTACACGCTTCGCCAGCTTGATGCGGAAGCATCTTGGAAATGGGGAAAGCTGGGTGCATTCAGGGCAAGGAGATTTGCGATTCACCTGCAGGTCGGACTTCAATGTGAGAACCTGAAGAGAAATTGCGTTGCTGGCTCTTATTTTATATATTATTATTATCTTCTCCCCCACTCAAGGTAGTACAGTTGGTCCCGCCCATTTGAAGGCCAGGCCTCCAATTTGATTAGGACATAGTCATGGAAGCAACGCGATTGGATAACAATGGCAACTAATGGAAATAAAGCAGGTAATTTTAGAGATTCCGTGTTTCAGATACACGTTCGAACACAAACATTTCTGGAAGCTCAAATGGATCAATTTTGGTCAAATTCTGACTACCTTACCAATCAATCACATGGCGTTATTAGTGTCCTACTTGAACTTCATTTGATTTTCGTAATACCTAATTATACAGGAAATTATGGACACGATTAATTGCAGCCAGGTGGCATCATGAGAGTAATGTAGCATTGCCTGCAATAGGTAATTCTTCTGGCATTTTTCACCATGCCCGAAATCCACGGTAGAGCAGTTGCACTCGATCGTTCACATGAATTGCTAACTAGAGATTGTTGACAGAGTTCTTGGTTGACTAGAGATTGCGTGATCGCAGGAGGCTGAGTGAGTTTGAGGGTACAATTACCGCAGTCTTTAGAGCAGTAGCTAGTCATTGCTAATCTTTGTGGATTTACTTTCCAAGACAATGGCTATGAATGAGTTATTACAGGATTGTAGCGACAGTGAAGATGATGGGACCAGGACTTGACTTCATCGCCGAATTCTTCAAACTGTCAACGATCGATTCAAGGAAGATTCCAATGCCGGCAATAGTGAATTGAAGGGAGTGACCACAAAACTGGCTTGCAGATGAGGTGTGTGGAATTAATGTAGGCGGAACCTGGATCATACATGGCCCGGGTTCGATGATTCCAGAGGCGGACGACACCAACATGTTATCTCAGAGGCGGCGATGGAGTTTGGGATCTGCTACAACGGTGTCGCCGCTCATGCAAGGTCAACCTCAACACAATTTGGTCCCGATTCAAGGAAATGGCGTCCAGTAATGGGTGATGGGCCAACGTATTGCAAGTGCACGGCAAGCCAACGCGAGGGAACATGCCCGAAGGAGGTCGAAGGAGGTCGAAGGAGCCTATGCTGGCAGCTAGGTACCTTGGCCAAGTGCCATTAATCTACATTTCAAAGCAACGTTGTTGCGTCATGCTGCAATCATCTGACAAAAGAGATAAATGAGAACCTCGACCTCCAACACCAACCTTGTCAGTTCCAACGGAATGACGGAGCCAACTTTGCAGTGCAACAGCAATTCTCACCTCAGCGTTGGCCGTGTCGCCAAATGGGGTAATTCAGTCGTGTTTCTCTTGCTTGAGTCAATGGCCACGAACTTCAGTTAAAAATAACCTCGCCATCCCCCAAAATTGAGGTGAATGAATGAGGTGTGAGTGATTCGCTATGCTGGGCACACCAACTTTGAATTACGTGAAATAGATATGTGAAATAGATACGCAACCAACACTTAGCCTTCAGTTCTGAAGAAGTGTCAAGTTTTTTAACATTTTTCTACAGCAACTAATTTCTAAAATCATTCATTGCTTCAACCACGAAATCACTTTTGAGTTAATTTTTGTGCATTTTTTAATCCAGATTTGTTGGTTTTATCTTCTATCTTTGGTAGAAATGAAAAGATTGAACATAACACTGAAAATATTACTTTTTGAGCACCAGAAGTAGAGAATTATTTTGAAGTGGTGCCAGCCCCAAAGACAACTGAGTGGAACGTAGGGAGTAAAATACTATGAGCTCCGAGTTGAGCTCTCAATGCATTGAAAATTGGGCCTAACTTGCAACAGCATTTCGCACATAAAACCACACATTTGTTTCATAATACACGAAATCATGCAATCAATTTTAATGCATTTGATTTTTTTATTTGAATGAAATGATTGAATTTTCAATGGAAATGATTTTAGTTTCAACAATTGATAAAAATTCCTTAAAATATCTGAAAATGAATTCTTCATTGCAATTTGAAGTTGAGAAGCTATGACTTATGTAAAGTCTTCATTCACCATAGAACTTGAGAGACTGAGGTTCCATACACAATGCATGTGCAATTTGAGTCGTTCCCTCTAACAATTTAGAAACTTCCAACATTTTAATGTTTTCTTGTTATGTAGTGTTAAGTTGATCAATCAATTGGGGAAAACTAAATGTCAATATGTTTAATATTTTCTTTCTTAGCACTAATAAGAGATCACCTATGGTCAACATAGCCTCTAATGTATTGTATGGTTGAGAAAGTCTCTATTTTAATTGTTTAAATATGGAGTATAGAATTTTGGTTTATATTCTTCTATTTTGTATTTTAGTACAAACCAATAATGCTAACATGTGAGTGCAAAGATGTGAACCTATGAGCATTAGATTTAGTTGTAAGTATGTATCTACAATCATTTTGAGGGTGTTTATAACATATGTACCTATAGCATAGTTACACTATAATATGGAAAGAATCTACAACATTAATATCTATAACATAGACACCTATAACTATAGAAGGTGTCTACAATATAAATTCCTAAGCTCACAAGCTTATAGATTCTATACTCATATACTAGCACTCTCCTAATATAAACTAGCATGTGGAGAAAATTTTGGAATTTCTTAAAATTTATTGTAGTCAATTATCAACTTGAAATTTTCTTTGATTTTTCATCAAAAAATTACAATAATTACAAAATTGTATTTGAATTCCACAAATAGAAATCCACCACTGGCCAAAATGGTTTTGAAATAATTATGTATTAATTTTAACATAATTTGTGGTTAACTTAAAACATAGGTTTAGTACAAATCCATTACAACCCATAGTAGATGCCTATTGGTATTTGAACATTTTACTTCTATTATTAGTATTATGACTTTAAAAATTGAATTTGTCATTGAAAATAAAAAGTGACTTCAAATTATAATGCATTTGATAGAAGTGACAAAATCAAAAACTTTGAACACAAAAGTTGTAGATCATAAAAGATGGATAATATAATAAAGTTTGAAAAACCTTTTAGAAGTGAAACATTTAGATACTTATTATTATAGTAGGCTATATACACAAATTCAATGTGTTAGGCTTTCTTTAGAAATCACTCTAAACTTACCAATGCTTCTAAGTATATCAATTTATGATTATGGGTTGTTTCCAAAAGAGAATATATAAAATTGTACATAGAAATAATATCCAACCTAAAATGCCTCTCCACCCATGTATTGTAAGAACACTAACAAAAGAAGAGCTTAAGGTAATACTAACTACTTTGTATCTTGTGCAATTCATCCATGCTCATTGAAACCTACAAATCCTTTCACCAGAAGATCGGGAAAGAATATTATTGCGGCCCTTTATCTTGTACATCCATATTGTAAACCCAACAAAATGGGTTCACAAGTAATCATTGCCAACAAATACATGTATGTGTTACCAATCATACAAGAAAACATAAGTAAGGCTTCTATTACAGTATCCAAACTCCAATGGGTTGGTAATAAACATCTCATCATAAACTCTCGTTCCCATCTACAAACTGCATGCTCATACCACAAAATCCACTTGACAAGAGCATGGAAAAATAATAGCCTGCCGGTCCATGATGTTCCAATTTCGAATTGTTGTGATCTTAATTCCATCCTGTGACAATCTTGTGCTACTTTGCGGGCAATAGATCCTAGGATTCTTTGCAACCTTTCTCTCTTATGTAAAGTTTTTCGTACACAAGAGATTGTATCCAATTGCTCCTCCAAACTAAGCTCTAGAAATGGCAAAAAGCCAAAACTAGCTCCATACACTTGGTGTTTCAATAAGGAAAAAAACGTTTTCCTTTCAAAAAATTCTTGAACATTGCAAATCAAAGGGATTTCAAGAAATGAATCCACCTCAAATTTGGATGCATATTCTTTACCAGTAGCAACAAACTTGGATGCCCAATAGTGTGACATGAATTCACTTCCAAAGATCTTCAAATTACTTTCATGCAACATTGTTAAATCTCAGATCATTTGCTTTGACTCATGCATGAGTGACTCAAATGATAATGATTCCACGCTTACTATATCGTTTATGAAATTCCGGATATCACTAGTCACAAGCGCATCGTTATACTGCGCAAGGACCTTAATAATGTCAGTCCAACTGGGTCGAGAATGTGGATCTGCACGCCAACACCTCAATATCAAGTCTCTCCAGTATTGCGGAACATGATCTGGAAGCTCTGGCCTTCCACCATTCAACACCAAATCATAATCACAGCGCGGATGGCCATCAAATGGAATCATTCCAGTCAGAACTTCATAGCAGACCACTCCAAAACTGAATACATCTGCCAAAAGCCATTGCTCCTTTGACAGGGGAATCTTTGTGATTAAAGATCGGAGAACTTCGGGAGCTCGGAAAAATGCGGTGCCCACAACACTTTCTGATCTTTCAAAGTCCGCAATGGCAAGGTTTGCGAGACCTGACAAAGATGTTGCATAAGATGTTGACAAAATGTTAGCGGCCTTCAAATCTCCATGATAGACACCACATTCATGAAGGGCTTTCAAGCCCAGTGAAAGCTGCAGAATGATAAATCTGCTAATCTCTTCTGCAAATGGTAGACCATACACTTCATCTCTCAAAGCTTTCATGCGAGAGTCAATGGCAGCACGCAAGTCGCAAGAGAACCTTCTCATTATTAAACATAAGGAGTCTCTCTCGAAGAAAACTCCATGCGGGACGCATAGATTATAGCACTTCGAAGAAGCCATCTCCGGAGGAAAATGACCCTGCGAAACCCCCTCGAAGGGCTTGAACTTCTTCATAACCATGGGAATAGGTTTGAAAGAGTAGGGGAGATGAAACTTGGCTTCGTAGATGCATCCTTGCCCCCCTTCCGCAATTTTACGACCCACGCCCACCATCGAGCGATCATATTTCAGTAAGAAGTCTAGATGCTCTTTGTTCAGAGAACCATGTTGTGTGTTCGATGCACAGACATCGGTCTAGGGGCAGCTGCCATCCATTGAGGCAGAGCTGCCCTGAGACATGTTCCCAGACATTAAAGCCTCTGAACCAGCAAGAGACGGTCACCTCAATTGCCCCTTTTTCCAATCGCCACACGCACCAACTGCCACTCCCGCTGCCACGCTACAAAGTCTGGCAGAATCACATCATGAGTAAAGTAAGATGTCGGAGGATCTGATGTCTAGTAAGCGAAGCTTGTTCACAGCATGTGCATATGAAAAACCAACACAAGTCGGACACCAACAAATCGAGGTGCTGCTAACCCCGGCCCGCACTCAACATGAAAGAACTCAAACCCAAGCGCGGATCGACTGAGCTACCGGTATGCACAACGACAGAATTCAACTCAAGAAACAGCGATTTTGGCTGCAATGAAGCTCCTACCCAAATCGTAAACAGATCCAGCAGTGGGGCTGCTGCAATTCCTGTGCGCTCTACCTCCCGAGAAGACAGATGCTTGAAGGGAGAGGGAGTGTCAGAGAGCAGCAGGAGTTCGAAGGTCTGTGTAATACTCTCTTGGCAAGGCAGCTAAGCAATGCAGAACCTTGATTGTGAATCACTTGGGACTGTTACTAAATGACGAACCAGTGACAACTAACAAATTAGAAATGTCGTCGCTGGCTCCTGTATTTATATATTTTCTTCTCCCCCACCCTTGGAAGAAAATATATAACAACTGAAGATGCCAGTCCAGGTGCATCGATCTTGCTTTTCAGCAACAGCGTCTGAGAAAGCATGTCGGAGCCTTGTGCATGGTTTTTACTTGCCCAAACTTCGTCATGTCAAGCAGGAGAAAAGTGTGCTACCACAAACTTTATAATTATGCCTTAAATCCTCGCCGAAATGCTTAAATAATGAGACCAAGTGCCTTATCAATGACTTGTTCGTGATAGAAAGCTCCTGTTATCCAGAAACGAGCTTGAATCAGCAACCTTGCAGTTGTCATTTCTACCACAACTGCTCAGGCTTACGGTGTGAGATATACGCGCAGCAATGTATACAGAAAGAAAGGACTGGTTCAAGCTATGAGTGCACCGACAGTTAGAAAATGTGCAGATAAATGTGCCGTGCATTTAGAGCAACTCACATTAACTGAACCTCCAAACGCCGGACTGATGACCATGGAAATCATCTTTTTGATGTTGCATGACATCATCTACTTTTGTTTTGAAAAAACAAAAGTACTTATTGGAGGTCAAACCACTATGCAACAGTGCAAGATCCCCCCTTTTTGCACAAAATTTTAAAGATGAACAATTGTACTTCTATCCTACAAAGAATTTTTTTATCATTCATCAACCAAAAAATGGTTGCGGTGTCATTTAAGGGTTAAATTTGTTGATGGTGATTTGGCATTTTCACTTTTGAGGCATTTTCAAACACCATGTGGTGGAAGAGTAGCTTTGAGGTGCAATAATTTTTGTAACTTTGACTACATGGTGAAAAAATTATTGTATAATGTGTAGTTTCTCTCGCAACCTGAGCAATCTGCATAGCTCACAAAAATTATTTTTTTAAGAAATAAAAATTCAAAATTGGTTTTCTACATTTATATATACGTGGAAAGCTTTGAATCATTTTCTTTACATGAATGAGATGAAAGTTTTGGGGAGTTTTAGTTTGTAGGCAATTGTGGAATTTCTACTCTAAAGTAAACTTTGAAGTCTTTTATTTAATTTAATTTTCAATATTTTTGGAAAGAAATTTTTTTTAAATGTAGATTGTTTATTACAACATTACAACCATTGGGATTGGCATTTTTCAATTTCATAACGAAATTCTTAAAATTTTAGTATTTTAAATCATTCTCTACTTCTTTCTAATTACTATTTTTTTAAGCATGAATATATTTGTATTTAATTTTTAAATATTAATGTCTTCCTAGCTTATTTCTTCAATATATTATAAAGAATTGCAAGTTGTAGGATCTTGATACTTCTAGGGATAAAATGTTTGAAAGATGATATCTAACCATTTGGAAAGACTTGAAAATACTTCTTTTTGAAATCTAAGTAGCACAATCTTACAATTGGTCAGATTCTTTATTCTAAAATTTTATAAAGGGGTACTCTAACAAATTAACTAAAGGATCCTATTATTGAATTTATTAAAATAAATAAATCGATTGATGAAGATTTTAACCTTGCTTTAGAAAATAGTAATTTGAAGCAATTTTGGGCATCTAAACATGAAAAAACTTTAGAGGTTAAATAGCTCTAATTTTTTTACATATGGCGCTTATGAGTATTCATACCTTCGTATATGTTCTTGAAATTGACCTACTCTCTTTGACTAGAAAAATGATGTGAGATCCTAAATGAACAAACTCTTCACATACAACAGCCTAAAGAAGGCTTGAGTAATTTCTCTCCTACTGAGATTCACATTTCATCTATATCATCACAAACTAACATAGGAAGTTCTAAAAGCTCATAGGCTCTAAAAGCACCCACCTCCTCAAATGTACATAAGACGTACATGTTGCTTTTTTTTAGCCTTCAACAATGTACATTTTGGGAAGTGGACGCTTTTAGAGCTAGTCCTATGCCATTCCAGCTTCAAATTCTCATAACTAATTCCACCAAGCTCCAAAAAAAATGAAACAACTTGGGCTAGATGCCAATTCCACTTATCTTTTGAGGAAAATTTATTGAAAAATATTTAAGAAGTTTCACTTCCCCAAAATCAATTCCAACTCTTGAGTGGTTGATTTATAGACCTCTTACCTTACATCCAGAGTATCAATGATATAATTATGTGAAAATGGAAGCCACACTATGCTTATGAAGCCTCTATTCCAAGTTTACATTCAATATTTTAGTATCTGATTTATTGAAGAGCATGGTGAAAAAAGAAGGTAGTTTATAGTCCATACATACAAAGGATTCAACACCATAGATGATAGGCAAAATCCCAACAGAGTGTACGACAAAGTGTGTCCTGACTTCTGAGTGGATAGTAGTCACTCAAAAGACTTCCTTATGTGGAAACAAATTTTTTTAATTAAATTAATTGTTTTGTTGACCCCCCTCCCCCCAAATTTAGTGACCCACCAACTGGTCACCCTATCACCCTGCACCTTATCAACCTCCTTCCCTATTTGTATTTTTGCCAGGTTTTGGAGAGGCATTTGATATAGATTATCTCCTTGTATATATCCCTACCTAAAGTTTAATTGTGTATGCATTTATATCTCCAATCTGCAGACAAAATTTTAATGAAAAATTAGTTATTATGGAGAGAAAAAAAAGCTTATTAGGGACCCCTTGCTAGGAAACATAGGAATAAAGTTAATTTTAAAATCAAAAGAGATTTAATTATAGTGTAAATAGGGATTATAGTGATTAGGATGAATGAAAAACAAACAAAAATAAATAAAAATAGAGGATGAATGGGGTGTGACTTTGAGTTACACCTTTTTAAATAAAGTATGACCTTTCACCACCACCAATATAAGTTTTGTTTTCCAAAAACATTTAGTTGTATTTGTAAGAACAACTCATTGCAAATTTTTCAAGTTAACATTATTGTAAATTTTTGTGTTTGAGTTATGTGAGGGCATTATAGGTCCCAATTCTCGTTTAATGTTTGTGCACTTTTGTGCAACTTCATGAGGATTTAATTGTGTGTTTGATTTATTGTCTAGGATTTGTAATTTTAACATTTGATATGCAGTCTATTATTATAGCATTAGAAGATCGAAATTTGAATTTGCAAGGAATAGTTTGTCGCCACGCAATCCAACACCCAAATCCTTGTGTAGGTTGGAACTAGAAGTTTTGGAAAAGAATCAAAATCAAAATTCTCATGGTATGAGTCTAGAGAGTGATCATAAAGGATTAGTCTAAGAGAAACTCACCATAGATTCGTGGAGTCTTAGTGGATCAAATTGTAGTGAAGAATCCTGCAGTTTGATCGTATAATCACACGGTGATTAGTGAAAGATCGAGAGCAGATTGGTGGGGGAGTAATCGAGCCAGAGAAAAAAAAATCCTGGAGTGAATTTGACCATCTAGGTTCAAAATTTTCTTTCACAGAAAAATTTGCTGCAACTTGAAATTCTTGAGGCCCTGTTGTGAATTTGAATGGAAGATGATGAGTGAAGATTGGTAATTGGAGGATCGTTTGTGATTTGCAATTGAAATCAAGTTCAGATGGAAGAATTGTAGCGTTTGGCAACTTCGCCAAACGGAAAAGGGAATGTTTTTTAATCAGTTGTTCGATTTTGAAGTAGAAGTTTGGTGATGCACGTCTAAATTGATTGTTGGATTGAGAAGTAAGAGGAAATGTCTATAAATTTTGCAATTTTGATCGAAATTTGTAATTGAAACACGCGGGAACTGGTTGTTTTATCAGTCTCAAAATTCCAAACAATTGCTTAATCTTGTAACTAGACAGAATTGTGATGATCAAATAAAGTAATTGAACTAGAATAAATGATCAAATCTCTTGAACTGGAGAAAATTGCCTAAAACTTCTTTAAATTTTAAGTGCGGCGCTGCAGAGCCAACCCAATTAGGGATTTAGGTTCAAACTCCCGAAGCTAGGTTCACACGGCCATAGGGTTTTTAGTCCACGAATATAGGTTCTTTGACCATTAAATTGTAAATTTCAACATTTTCATGGCCTATTTTTTGATTTTAAGTTCAGTTGCATGGTTTTTGGGTTGTTTTGCACGATTATAGGCTTGGGCCAGTGGTCATAGGATATTAATTCACAATTTTAAGGCCTTTTGATTATTAATATATAAAATTTAAGTATTGGATTTTTGATTTTATAAGTATGAACGAATTGTAAATTATTCCAATGTTTGTATTTGAAATTAGGGAATTAAGCAATGTTGGATTGGAAAATTTGACCAATTGACCATTTGACTTTAAAATACATAAGAAAAGCTTGAGGAACCCACAAACATTTGGATATAGAACCTAAATCCACCATAATTTGCATGAACTAGGAAAATTCACTACAAGATAAAGGGGCGTTTTAAATGAATTTTTAAGTATAGTCCTAGACAAAAGATTATAAGTACTGACTTTTAAGGAGATTTTTAGCAAAATTTTACTAGAAATACATGTGTTTCTAGTAAAATTTTGTTGAAAATCTCCTTAAAGGTCATTACTTATAATCTTATGTTTAGGACTATACTTTAAAACTCACTTAAAACACCCCTTTCTCTTGTAGTGTTTTGACATAGAATTGATAGACTTAGGCATTTTGCATTAGGATTGCTCATGGCAAACATTTACAGGACAAATTGACCAACACACATAAAAAAAACTAATTAATGAATTATTTGTATTATTTTCAAAATATTAGCTTAAAATTGATTAAGTCCTAGATTATTTACTACATAAGACAATATGACTAAACTTAAAGTTTTGACTAGACTATTTAACCTCCTTTAAAACATTATATAGGATTGAGACTTCATACATTGTGTCTACATACATCGATAAAGGACTAACCATGAAATTATAACCCTGGGAATAAGAATGAAAACTTATTTTGTAGTTAATAATAAATAAAAACTTTATATATATATATATACATATTTTCCTATATTTTCAAATACATGTGACCTTAGTCACACAAACGTTAGACTTATTGACCTTTCCTTGGAATTTACCTCTTTACACTAGTATTCCTTGAATTTTGTTAAAAAAAAGGCAAAATTTATATTACAATACCATATCTATATTTTGTAAATGTATATGTATCTTGTATTAGAGCATCGGACCACCAAGATCTTTTCCAATGAACGGTGAATGTTTTTTTAGATCAACGGCATCGGAGAATGGGGGAATTTTTATATGAAAGAGAATCAATGACTAAGGTATTTTGGTAGTAGCGAAGGAGGGAAAAAAGTTGGGATGCATCATTTCAAAATATAATGCACTAATGTAAAGACATTAAGATATAGGCACCTGAAAGCGTCCATGTACCCAATGGCATCCTTTTCTAGGAAGGGGAGTCATTTTAGAACATAAATGTAGACATACCAAATAGAGATTATTAATTGTTGACCAATATAATAAACCATGTATGATTCACCTAGATTTGCATTTTAAAACGACTTCCCTTCCTAGAAAGGGACACCATTGGGTGCCTCTACCTTATATTAATTGTACCACAATCTCAATGCAAGCAAATTTTGTTGTTGCGACAGGCTTTTGTTTGTAAGGAAGAGGCAAGTAAAGATTGATAATGCAAAAATTCAAAGAACGGGCCATACTAGCAATAAACACCATTTCAACACTAAGCATGCATACAATAGTAGAAAGCTTTGATAATAAAGTAGTTTTTCGTTTTTTGAGCAAGTATTATGAGGTCTCAAAGACAATCAAACATTTCATATTTGCTTGTATTGAAATCATACTAAATAATGACAAAGGAAGCCAAGTCATGAAGAACAACTATTGGTCAATACCTCCCTCTTTTGTAGATTGGCACATCAAAGTAGGACCTTATTTATAGTGGTTTTTGATAATGTTGCAAGCATTGTTGTTACCATGTCTAAAGCAAAATTTTGTAGTGAATGAATTGATGGTGAGAATAACTATCTCCTAAAAAAATGATGTCATTCATTCCCCCCAACCAAAGAAACAAGAGCCATTGATTATACTAGGAAGAAAAAGAATGCCTCCTTTGATATTGATTATGTTTGGAAAAAAATAAAGAGGGATTGTCAATTTGATATTCTAATCATTGATTTGGATACATAAAGACAAATATGGATAGAGTAATGCAAATACAAAATATAAAACTAAATATAAAATTACATACAAAAACCATTAACCTATGCTATGACTATGTATATAGAAGATAATTGAATCTTCTAAATGACTATTTACTCAAAAGACATGTGGTATTCTATGAATCTAACTCATGGCCATTATGACACTATGACTATGTACATAGAAGATAGTTGAATCTTCTAAATGACTATTTACTCAAAAGATAGGTGATACTCTATGAATCTAATTCATGGCCATTATGACACTATGACTATGTACATAGAAGATAGTTGAATCTTTTGAGTGACTATTTACTCAAATGATAGGTGGTACTCTATGAATCTAATTCATGGCCATCATTGTCATGATAATGTCCTCATTATGCTCCAAATTGTTCATTCTTATTAGTTTTGATAAAATCAATGATAATAAGAATATAAAGTAGAAGGTACTAAGATGAGCTATAAGATGATTGAAACACAATAAGTTAGCAGCACATTATCTCTTTAAAGACAAAGTATTCATGATTTCAATCACATTGTGGAAAATCTATATTAGATGGAGAAAATACTTACATCATTACGGTTAGAGAAGAACATGACACCCCAAAAAATTTGAATTATTTAAAAAAAAACCCATCTATACACTCCTTCACAAGAACTAAAAGAACAAGAGGACAAATATGGGCTTCTTTGTCCATATTAGGGTTAAAGAATTGGTGGCGACACACGATTGTACTTCACCACGAAGCTCAAAGCATTACGGGTGCTGCTTTTCGTACATCATGTCACTCTACCGACATTCTATAACCATTTCAGCCTTGCAAGCTTTCATTTTACAGACCCAAAGATACTGCTTTTGAGAAACTACATCTAGTGTTCCTGTCCTAGTGCATTCATGCTTGCATGGTCTTCCATGTTTACATCCCTCCAGCTTCCTCAAATCTGTATCTTTTACATGACCTAACCCTAGATTCAAGGCGTCTGGTGAATTCCAAGGTGTCAGAACGACACCCAAAAGAATACTGCGCAGAACAGGGCTTGTCAGAGTTCGCAATTTCAGCCTTCCAATTTGTTCCAAACTGGACCTAGCCTTCTCGTCGAAATTGCACTGCACAAGTGGCCTCGATTCTCGAAGCACACCCCGTGTTGAACTCTGACACCCCTGTTTCACCAGTTTGCGAAACCACAACAAAACTCTCAATTGTCAAAGAGGTTAAACTTACGAAACACCTCGGGATCCAAGCGCTGGCGGTAGATTTCTTCAATCGCAGCGCGAGAGCTGCCGATGGGATCCGCCGGGCCTTCCTCGACAGTCCGCTTGGACTGTTGTCGCTGTCGGGAACGTGCCACTCGGGTATCTTCTCTCTTCAAATCGGCCTCCCGCGTGCGGTCGATGAACTCCTGCCAGCTGCTGCACGGGGTGTATATCTGCTGCATGGCCGAGTTTCGCCTCCGTGGCGCGGAAACCAAAATGTTGCTCGGGAGGATGTTGACGACTTGCTTGGTCCACTCATTTCTCGCCAGCATTTGCGCAAACTCATCGACATCGTGCGATGGAGGGGAGACCACCGTCACCTCCACGGATGGCACATCCTTGGGAGGCCGTTTCCGCTTCGCTTTCTTGCGGCCAACATCTGGAACGGTTGCTTGGGAAGCGCTACGACTAGAACTAGTTTCAGCAAAAGTCGACGGAAAAGCTCCAGCGACTGGAAAGGAACCTTGGGTTGTGCTAGGACTGGAACTAAGTTCGAAAATAGGAGGCTGAGAAATGCCACCGACAGGAACGGGACGAGGTGAAGGGCTAGGACTGGAACTAAGTTCGACAACAGGAGGTCGAGGAATTTCAACAACACGAGGCCGCTTGCGCCCACCAGCTGAAATAGAACCTGGTGAAGTGCCGGGACTAGAACTAATATCAACAACAGGAGTTTGAGGAATTTCAACAGCAGGAGTTTGAGGAAATTCAACAGCAGGAGTTTGAGGAAATTCAACAGCGGGAGCTTGAGGAAATTCATCAGCAGGAGCTTGGGGTAGAGATTCCCGTTGGGGAAGCGTCAAACTCAGCCAGTCGGCGACGTCCGGGAACTCCGACGGCCCCGGTTCCTCGTCCTCGAGCATCATGCCTTCAAGCCACTCGAACGACAGCATTTGGCAATGTATCTATGCAACTCAATCGCATATGAAAGCCCGTGACGTTCCAGTACGAGACTTCGCTACCGACCGATCTACCGACTGTTTGCAAAAAGAAGAGATGGAAGTCGGAGGAGGACAAAAGTACGAAATTCAAGGAAGAAATAATAGAAATTCTGCATGTTCACCGAATCAGAGCACGCTCAAGTGAATTGGCTCGAGGGTGGAGGACGAGGAGCTCCGACTAGACCAAGTACTTCGTAAACCTCTCAGAAACCCTAGCCAGCTAGTACGCTTCATGCAGCAAATTTCCCCGTCCGCACTGCCGACAATGCGGGCGATGCAATCAAGAGTTCAAGACAGGCAGTTTCCGGCGACAACCAACGTGACGCGACGACGGAACTTGGAAAGAGGGTTGGTCTCGTCAGCAATTACCGCAGCAAGCCGCAAGCCACCCTTTCAGAAAGGAGAATTGGGAGTAACTTACACGTATTTTAATGTTCAAATGCTAAGTCGGATGCTTTTGATTGTGATTTAATTCTAAATTTATAGCGGTGGGAAAAGAGAAAGTAATGTAGATGTGAGAGAAAAAGAAATATTTGGTGTTGGGTTTATATGCTCCACTAGCAACCTTACTACCAAGATTACTTTTACTTTAGATACTTTTACATTATTTTTGTTTCTGCTACTTGTAGTTTATTATAGGGGGAGTCATATGGTAGTAGGCTCAGGAATCAACAATCTAAAGAGAAATACAAAGTTGTTGACCAAACTCCTCTTTGAAGCATTTTCATTTTTTTGGTATATAGAGAAAAAGAATACAATTGAATGACAATTTTTTCCATAATTTTCTAACTCTGATTGAATTAGATATGAATTTTTGAAAGGAAAGGGGTGTAGGTTGCTATTGATGCCTGCAGCCTACATCAACAATGAGCCAAAAAGAGACGTACCAAATTGGCCAATTAATTAACCATCCCCCATCCGTGCAAAAAAACAAGAGTTGTTCATTTAAAAAAAAATATGACCCCCCCTTCCTAACTGTTGATCTCCAAAAAAAACAAGAGATATGAATACGGATAGTCTGATACAAATACAAATACTTTGATATGGATACATATATGGTATTGTAACATAGAAAATATGTGAATAATACAAATATAGATACATATATGTACTAAGATACACACTTCGAAAACATATATCCCATATTCATTGGCAAGCAACTTGACTTTCAGAATTACAAAGAGGGGGAGGGGAGGAAAGGAATATTGAAAAGATTTAATTTAAATTATTTTTGAATTGATTGTAAAGAGGAGGGGATATTGGAAAAAATTTAATATAAATTATTTCTTAGCTAATTGTGGGGGTTGGGATAAATAAAAAGAATAAATTTTAAGCTCATTGTGATAGTTTGTCACAATGACAATGAGCTCAAAGGAGACACTAAGTGTCTTATTTCATAATCAAATCAAACGAGCCTATAATTACACCAAAACAATTTTGAAAGTGATTAAGAAGATGATTAAAACATTTGGACAATGTCGAAAATGGAGTAGTATCTAGAGCAATGACAAATTGACAAGTATCCAGTTATTGAGAACATATCTTCACAACAATACTCTAATGCACCAATCCAACTACCAAAACTTAATCTTGTTGTTAATTTTTATCTAAGAAATTTAAGCACTCATTAATAAGTCATACATAGTACATAATGGTATCTTCTAATCACTACTAATTGTCCTTAAACCATGCACTTGGTATGTGATTTTCTATTCTTAAATAATCTTCTCCATTTTAACAACCTTTTAAACTATTTCAAGTCCTTTTCTGAAGGAAAATTCTTAAAGTTTAAGCCATTTAAGAGCTTGTTGCCTTAGTCAAGTCAAGACCTTTAGTAAGTTGGAAGAGGGGATTACTTGTCAAACTAAAAGCAACCAAAACATTAAAAACCATTATTCAAAAAATAATAATATTGTTTTGATATTAAAAAATTGCCTCTTTCACTTTTTGTAAGTCTCTCCTTGAAATTTTGATGGTCAACAATTTTGATTCTCCTCTTGCAAATATTACACACTTCCATGAAGAAATCTGAAATTTTTTTTTGCCTCTTCTATAAAATTTGGTCAATTTTTGTATGTGGAAGTCTGCTGTCGATAAAAGAGGTTGAAAATTCAGAATTCAACACTACAAAATACAAAATAGGGGTGCATTTTTTTTTTCATTTATCCCTTGCTGCCTGGGATAAATAATGAGCATCAGTTCTTCCTAGCCGCCCCTGTGGTGAAATAAATGAGCACGGTAATGGGATGAACCACGGTAATGGGATCGTCGTCTTGCTCGCTTGCACACAGCTGACTCCTTGTGTTGTTGCTGCACACTCCTCCTCGTCGTCGTCGTTCTCGCGACGGCCGGCAAAGCTCAGCTAGCTTCCCGATTGCCATCCCCGCCCTAGCTAGGCTCTAATCATGTAAGCCATGCTCTCCGTCACACTGCTCTCCGATTTCATTCTCACCACCATCTAGCTATTCTCTTTAGTTGCCGAAATTCGTCGTTCCCGTGCCATGGGAGGTGCACGGCGCACCCATCGCGGTGTATTTCGATTCTCGATGGTCTTGGAGAGCTCTTTCGCAATGCGGCAGAGGAAACGGCGTGATTTTACTCGATTTTATCGTTTTAGGGTGGTCGCAGGGAATGTTTGACGATACAGTCACGGGGAGGGTATATATACTTGGCCGATTTGGGGAGGTTTGGGCGTGAGCTCCGATGGACTAGATGTGTTATCCTTGTGGTCTTGCGCCGCATTTTGTAGGGATCGTCCGCCGTGCCGATTCCGTGGCTTTGACTCGAGTTGGGTGGGACTGCGAAACCCTAAATTTCGTTAATGCAATAGAATCCCGCATTTGTGCGCTCTAGTAGTTTACCGAAGAATTTAGATTTCTTGATTTGGTACTGTAAGGTCAGCTCGGGTCGTTCTTGAGCGTGGTCTTCGACGATGGGACACCGTGCTGGCGTTCAGCGATCAACCAGGACGAGCGAGGAGCCTGAACATGAGAATTCTAATGCTGTTTGAATTCGACCGCTGCCGAATTTTTTTGCATATTCGTGACGAATGTTACTCAGATTGTATATTTCATATTCGTATCTGTATCTTTGGGATTTGAAGGTGGCTGTGCGGTACTAAAGATGATTGTCGAAGGGCAATTGAACGTAGAGCTTGTGAAGTGTTTGCGCGGAGGCGTTTCTAGAAAACGAGGTCTGATCGTCTCTTGAGTTTTATATGTGTTCCACTTCCTCTAGCTTGTTAGCTCCCCGCTGATTGACAACAGTTGAGACTCTCTGGAGGGCAGTGCTATGCCAGGCGATTAAGCGTGGCGGGAGTGCCTGACGTGATATTTCACGGGTTTCTCAGTTCTAATTTTGATCCTGCTTTGACAAATTGAAGCACTTGGTCTGGAGAATCCGTCGCTTCGTAGCACTCGACTTGTATGTCCGGACGTTAGAATTAACTTGCGCTGTACAGCGTGGCAAGTGCGATTGTCTCGTGAGAGCTGGTTGTTAATTCTATCCTTTCGGGGTTATGGTCGCCCGTACGGGTAACGTCTGAGATTTCTAGGGTTTTGAATCATTGGAGAGATTCTGGTATGTACTAAATGGTGGTCCTCGTGATCAGTGACGAGTCGTTGATGATTAAATTGTACGTGCAGGGGTGCTGAGGCTGAGGAGAAACCCCAGGAGACCAAGCAGGAGGAGGTAGCGGAGGAGAAGGCCAAGGAGACGCCTGAAGAGGAGGAAGAGACCCCAGCTGAGGAGGGAGAAGCCTCATCCGAGGACGAAGAAGCCCCAGCCGAGGAGGAGGAAGAAGAAGAGGAAGAGGTTGTCGACCCGAAGGCCGAGATTGAGGATGGATGCAAACCGAAGTGCGTGAAGCAACTACTCGCATACCAGGTACGTTGCCGTACGTCTTTGAACTAGGATTATATATTTGCTTTAATCTTTTCGTTTTCTCCGAGAAGTGCTTTTCGAGCATTCCGTTGTGTTATGGAATTTCACCAAAACTAGCATTCAGAGTGAAGTGAATGGAATTAAGCAAGGTGCGAACTGGAGGGGAGTAGCAGAGTTTTTTCCTCTTGGCAAGGCTTGAGAGGGAGTAGCAGGGTTTTGTCCTCTTGGCGAGGCTTGAGAGAGAGTAGCAGAGTTTTGCCCGCTTGGCAAGGCTTGATAGGGAGAACCCGACGGTAGTTTGGAGGGACTTTCACTCCTGGACCCTCGTTTTTATCGATTTTGTGTTCACTGTTGTCATGTTGTGGCGTTCTATGCACGATTAAGCTGAAGTTTATCTCGTGGAAGTAGTCTGAGTTTTTTGATGTTGTTGAGTGTAAACCATATTTTTGATGATTCTTGTTTGGTTTTACAGGCTTGTGAGACGCGAATTGAAGAGGATGAAGACGGCCAGAAGCACTGCACCGGCCAATATTTTGATTACTGGGGTTGCGTCGACAAATGCGTAAGTCTTTCCTAAACCAAGAAGAGCTGATGTTGGACAGGAGTGGTGCACCAGAGCCTCTTTCTGAGTTTTTGTTGGTTCATGCCTTAACCTGTTAGATGGAGGTGGTTGTCTCCTGATGATCTTTATTGTTACGTTTGTTACTTGTCCGTCCACCAAAGGGCTGGAAGAATGAAAGCAGTGAACTCGGTGATTATGACGCGTCATGGTCTGACACGAGGAGGTCGCAGAATATATCCTGGAATATGTTCTTGTTTGTCACTTTTGCCATGCAAGGAGTCTGAACAGGGTTATGTGGGGTGTTGTGGCGCAGGCGGCTCCTAAACTGTTCCGGAAGCTCAAATAGAAGGTCGATATAGATGTGGCTGTGGACATACACGCAAGCTCCTGGCTATCTCCCAAGGGCCTAATTAAAAGGTAGAGAGCAGTGTCCATTTTTGCGGCACTTTTATAGGGTTGCCAAATAAAGCATTTTCAGTTTTCATCCGCACGGTCACTCCAGGGCACTGGTGTGAGATTTCTGCTGATCAACAGTCTCATTTGAGTGCAAATCACTGCATGAGAAATAGCCCAACCTCTGGATCATGGAGGGGTGTATGAATCCTAGAGCCTGTAAAGTAGTCACTCTGGTGGCCATGAAGATTTGATATCAATTCATTTCTCGGTTTCTCGATTTCTCGATTCAATTTCTAGAGCTTTGTCATGTTAACCACTTAAACAATTTCGCCTAGGTTTCAGCTTATTTGCTTACATGGTATAACACCCTGACCGAAGATTTAAATAACTAAAAATTACATTGATAAACCAGCGATAATTTTCGGTATTTCTTTGGTTGACCTCGAAAACTGTTTATACCAGTCCCAACTGGCTGCATTGTTGCTCTACCGTCATAGATGCTGTAAGCTCCAACATCCTCCGTCCGGGTGATTCCACTCCTAAAGACGCTTTGACTAAACAATGTACGTGGTAGGAGTTTGAACTTCAGAGAGAGGCTGATCAACCAAGAGACATGAGCACGTCTACGAGCTCCACAGCCCAGCCCTTGCCAGTGTGTCTCCACCGATCGGCTTCAGGTTCCACCCTCTCCACCCCTGGGATGTCGGCACGGCTCTGTTTCCGCGACGAAGACGAAATGCCGTACGTCGCATCCCGCTTCGCCACGCTCTCGTCTGGAATCCGTCCTGGCTCTTGCTCTTGTGGCGACATCATTAATGCCGGTGCTCCGAACGGCAGCGCATCTCCTGTTATTATTCATCCCAAATGACTGTCAATTGCTTGACCTAATTTAGTTCATGAGAGCACGGCGTTCGTAATGATCTAGGCAAAGCACTCACAAGTTACATGTATTTACCTCGATCGAATTGCCAGGTGCACCAGAATTTGCCGTAAGTATTCGCCAAACTCTTGAGCTCCTGCTTCTGTACCGTTTCAGGTACGCCTGGGTTGACCCATAGCCCCTCCTTGATCTGTTGCATGCAACAATTGAGCTCACATCAGTTCTTTTAACAAAGCCCTACTTAATCGAAATCATAGTTCTAGTTGCCGATAGGTTAATATGGGTTCATACTTCGAATTCGTGCGAGTGCCACAACTGCTTCTCCTCTTTCGGCAGAGTTTTGAAGACTTTTTCGGAGATGACGTATTCCACACCTGCACGGAAATCCATTCAGCAATGATTCAAAGATAAGTGTAACCGCTTCGACTATGTCATGTACAGAACAAGCTCATACTTTACGAGATGAGCTGGGCGGCTGTCCGTGTAGCACTGGCAAAGCTTCTACAAGGCCTTCTCCCCTTGGTCCAGGGACAACAAATATCTGGACAGAGCGAAGGAACTCAAATCCCTGGAGACTAGAAACTAAAGCCGCAGTCACGAAGTTGTAAAACCTCTCTTGAACCCTCCCTGACTAGAACAGTTCAGTTTCGATGTCACAACAAACTTATATTCCTGGCTGGGAGAGCCTTCACAAAATTACCTCAGATGCAAAACAAGAGCAAATGAGGCAGACAGAGACAGAAGGGCAATACCAATCAAACGAGCATTGGGTTGGTCCGAATCGTAAACGGCGCATTGCAAGAAATCCTCGTTGAGGCGAGCCGCGTAGTGGTGTGTCTCAATTTTGCGCTTCATGTCGTGCGAGAAGATGGCCCATGTGCAAATATGCTGCAGCAATTCAAGGACACCAATCCAATCAAGGCTCAGTCTCAAAGTCACAGCAAGAAACACGGTCGCATGTGGACATTCATCCTCATGCCCTAACTGCTAAATTGATGAAAAAAACCAGGCCAGCTCCCTAACCTGCTGGAAAGCTTGAATGGGCTTGAGCTTCTGCAGCAAGCCAGCGCCAGCATCCACCACTTTAGAAGTGAGCGTCTTCTCTCCGCCGGGCACATCGTCCGCTGTGGATGCCGAGCACCCATGAGTCGCCATAATGCTCTTAAGCGTGAATGTCTCCGTGCGAGCTGAGCTCAATTCCAACACCTGCTGTCCCTGTTAGTTTGGTTTCCAGCAATTGATCAAAACCCCGGCATGCACGCCCCAAATGGAACTGGATGCGCAACCCCTAGTTCTCTGTAGTGATGCGCAGGCAACAGTTCATGGAGGCAGTGGAGCTTTTGCATGGCGGGTGCCACTTGGGGAACTGCCATCTCACATAGGGATGTGGCTCCATGACTTGCAACTAGTCATCAGCAGGCCAAGTATCTTACAGAATTGATAAGGCGTGGCAGTCAGCACAGAAAGCGATCCCCAGTGGAATGGTGAAGCTATTGACAGCCGTCGACAAGGATGAAACATACCACACATGGATGAAAACATATGTATTCATGCAAAAGTGTATGAATTTAAACCATAATAAAGTGATATTGTGCTTAAATTTTATAGCAATTGAGTGATTTGATCCATTGGAAATAGGGGACTACATTGCCAAATATTTCCTTCAAAAAAATTGCATAGCTTTTGAGTTATAAATACTTCCATAAAACTAATCAATATAACACAATAGAATGGCCACCTTGTCCATGGGATAAAGGAACTATCCCTTCTTTTAACCCCTTAAAGACAAGGAGGTAGCCATATTTCCCAAATTGTGAAGATGTATGAAACTTTTTGAATTAAAATAATTACCTAGTCACTTTTGAATAATGATAAGGAGAGAAGAAGTAACTAAAATCATTTTTTTTTTTTAATACACTCCATGATATTCTAAGCATTTCAAAATCCATAATAAGGAAAACACTTACTACCCATCAACAACATAGGCATCAAATTTTTTGCCTAAATTTTATTTTTAGAAAAGAAACTAGGAAAAACCACACCTTATCCATTCTTTATGAACTTCCCTAACTGAATTAAATGCATCTAATTCCTCTCAATTGAACTTTCTCTCCCTCTACTATTATCCCTCACAAACACTATTTATATGCTCCCCTTGAATCTCTCCTACCTTTTTGTCCATCTTCTAATATAGTTACTTTTCTACAATGAATTTTATCCCTTTTTAATTTTTTCTTCTATATAAACTAATAAATAGTGTATAGTTTATTCTTTTGAATGAAAAATGAAGAAGTGTGTCCTATTTGTTGTTGTTTTCATTTATTTTGAAAGGAAGGTAATTGAAGTAATTTGTTGTAATAGTGAAAGTGATTTTATTTTTCAATTTTTTTGTAAACCTAAGGCTCTTATTTTTTTTTAAATCCTAATGTCCAAAAATATGGAAAAGATGTGTACCTACTCTATATTTGTATTCAACATTCATATTCTTATTGTATTTGCATTTACGTTAAATCCCTCAAGCACGTGCTATTGTTTTCATAAGGAGAAATTTATAAAACAATAAACCAACACAAACCACAATAATTCAAAACAACCTAAGCCACAATATTTCAAAACAACCTAAGTAGCAAAGTTTTGTGAAGATGCCATAATGCTTAGTACAATAGCAAAGAAACAACTTCACTGTAAACTATTGGTAATTGACAACACAACCCTAATAGCTCAAAAAATTACATTCTACACTTAAGGTACATTTCCACTTGCTGCTACATAATGATTTGAATAGAAGATAAACAATGCTTAGAAAAAGACTTTGATCGTATTCACATTGACTTCTCTACTAGATGTGGCATCATGCTAATAAAAGAGCTATTACTTAAGATCGTGTTTCCATTGTGGGGGTTGTATCTAATGTTTAGAGTATGAAACTCAAACCAGATAAATTAGTCTAGAATTTGGTTAGATAGATTTGCAAATTTTATTTTATTTTGGTAACTCTTAGAGATTTTTCGCTACACTATGACTATAATAGAAATAGTCATTTTCTAGATTGCCAAAACCGTTAGTAACGTTACAGAAACAAATCCGATACAGATTTAGGATCTGGAAAGGTACTGGATTCCTAAAACCTACGTTCTAGCTTCTGGTCTAAGAAATTAGGAGACCGTTAGGGGAACGGTCTTCTACCCGTTCTCCACCAAGAACTGTCGACCGTGCATTGGGTACTTCAACCCATCGCCACTTCTCTTTCTCTCCCCTTTTGCTTGCTGAACTTTGTGAATGTATAGCTGAGAGAAAGAATGGTGAGTTAGCAACCGAGATAGGAAGAGAACGCAAAGATCAATACCGGAATAGGTTATCAATTGTTGGTGATTCATAGCGGTGGCTGCCGATCCGACTGCACGAAAATCTAGAGTTGTAGCCCGAATGGTTTGTCCGATTATCCCTTTCGATTCGCCTTATCGAGCTCAATTAGAAGAGGACCTCATGTGTCTCGGGTGTGTTGGATTGTTAGATAAACTGTGGAGCATGAAGAATGAGGAGATGATTCAAGAACTCATTTATGGAGTCCTGAACTAGTACGAGTTGACAATGAGGGATTGACTCGTAGCTTGGACGGAAGATATTTGGACAAACGTCTATTCATTTAAAAAGAATGGACTCGGACTAGCCGGAAGAGCAGATAAGTACGTAGTCAAAAAGTTCCGGAGTTAGGCCCACTCAAAGGAAGGTTTTGCCATTAGTGATTGTAAAAACGAGAGGCATAGACGGGTACTGAATTTTCTAATTCCGTTTTGTTATACGGAAAAACCTATTCTGGTTACAGTTATGATGGCTAACACCATTTTTAAGGCTTTCGAGGATCAGATTGTCCATTGGGGGAAAGTGATTCAAGGAGTAGTGGACAAACTAGTAGAGCACGTGGGTCGGGCAAAACATAATCCTATCACTCTGTATTTGTTCCACCTCTATTACTACAAAGAGGTCTTGAATGCAAAGGAGACGATTCAGTACAACACCGGAATTGAGATCTTGAAGTACGGCCTCACAAATGAATTGAAGAAGGAGGAGAAGGAATCTGAAGAAAAAAAGCAACCAGAAGAAGAAGAAGAAGTAGTGGACCAGAGACAAAGGAAGTCCATAGATCCGATTACACGGGGGAAGGGGCTAACACCGAAATGGGAGGAACTGATTCTAGATCCGGAACATCCCCAAGAGTTGGAATTCTTTGAAGTCGGAATCCAATAGATACAACAGGCCAAACAAATGTATGGCAACCTAGAGGATTACGTGCTCTTTATCGCAGGCGAATTCAAAGTGGAGTTGGACCAAATTTTGGAGGAGATCCCAAAACGTCCGAATGTAGAAGAGTTCCGACAAAAAGAAGAATAGATCCGGAAGTTGGAGGAAGAAAATGATAGCTTTAAGTTCCAACTCGAGTGGACAGAGGGGGAGCTGAACGTAGCGAGACAGAAGGAGACGGAGGCTCTTCGACTCGTCTACAACCTCAAATAACTCGTCATGGTTCCGGAGCATATAGTGATCCGAGCTGACCTCTGCATCACTTAGTAGGAGAAAGAAGGATACATGACCGGATTAAGGATGGTAAAGATCTTGGTCGACTTTGAAGCCTGGATGGGGATTGTTTTGAAGGACATGCACAAGTTGCTAGAATATCTAGATCTGAAACGGGCCATCGACTTAGAAGGGTTTCTAGAAGTCTCCATGAGCATATTCCAGGATACTCTGGTTCGACAGACTCTAATCCGGTAGGTTTCTGGTGGTCCAATTCAGCCACAATTGGAGGGACTGAAGTCTATCCTCACTCCAGTTGCGGGTCCATCAAGCAATCAAGCACATACTCTATGAAGATCAACAGTACTGGAGCTAGAGAAAGGGTCAAGTAAGAAGCCCGTTCCAATAGAGCAAGGAGTTTCTATCCAAAGTTTCCCACCACTTGGGAAAGTTACAGCCGGAAAGTTCATGATACTCGAGGTGGCTGTTCACGACAACCTCAATGCATGGATTGGAGTAATGACAAATCCGATCCGATCTCATCCGCAAGATTTCTCCCATATGTAGTAGTCGACACCAAAGCATGATCATGCTGAGATTGAATTGAGTAAGTTGTCACAAGCCAAGGATCTGGAGATTCAAGAGATTGAGGAGTTAGAAGAAAATGTGTTGAAGTCCGAATCCGAAGAAGAGACAAAATCTAAAGACTCACCTCCAAAAGTTTCACGTAAGCCTCAAACTCGATCATCAGCAAAGAGTACACCGATGAAGGCATCGGTAAAGACTCTGAGCAATCAAAGCGGGAGCAACTCGAAGAAAGCACAGAGAAGTAGATAAATAACAAATAGTGGGGTAGGATTTTTCATTCTGGAACGAGATTTTTAAGCGTGGGCCCAAGTTCGAGATCCTTTTAGGGATTCCGGATTTGTAAGGATAGTTGGATTGTGAATGTTCTGAATATCCTGGGTTGTTCACTGGTTGGTTGCCTTGATTTCCAAGGTGCCTTTGTGGCTTTTTAGGCATTGACTTTGGTTTTGGTTTTGATTTGTAAGGGTAGGCAAGTTTATTGCCCTCTCATTCTATCCTAGTGATTTTTTTGTTGTATTTCATTCCCTTCTTTAATTTGAGTCATTTAGTGAATATTCTGGCTCCAACCGTGTATTTGGATTGCATTGATTTGTTACTTGGAGTGTTGAGATGTGAGAAGGATAAGTGAGGAGGAATCCAGATTTCGGATAACTGGATCGAATTGAAAGAGTACTATTGTAATGATGTTAGATACAAAACCAAGAAGCTGCGCATGGTGCCTTTGAACTACCAAAACAATAATCTAGTTTTTAGTAAAGAGTGGTGTGAGTGCAAATCTGGAATTGGAAACAATTATGTGCGGAGATTAGCGACTATCAAAGGAAACTCCCACTCACCGGAGGGTCAACCAACCTTGGGATCCATCTTACACCTAGAAAGATTACCCCCTTGTCAATTCCGGATGCCTGAGATTTGTCGTTGTAGTAAAGAGGAGTGAATGCAATCTTGAGTGACTTGCATTCCGGATTGGCCATCCGGAATGTTGTGAGGATCCAGATCTACCTTTTGTGCTATAACACCTTGAGTACGTGGATGTTTTTTTGTTTTTTTGTTTTTGTTTGTGTAGTGAATAGATTAGAGTAGTGAAGTTCCTACCCTTCGAAAGATCAAGAGCAAATCCTCTAATGATAAAATAGAAGAATTGAAAACCAATGTGTTGAGAGACATAACCAGAAACCGAGTGATAGTGGATCCGGGTTAAAATCCGGATAATAGTTGATTCCGAAAAAAGAGTAGAAGAAAGTAGTCGGAAGAAGAGAAAACGACCATTCAGATACTGAAGTTTGGGAAAACATCTAGAGTTCCTTGGGACAATAATTCGTGTTATCTTATCATGTTTTTGTGTGTAAAGATACTTACGCCTAGGCTGTGCGTGCGACATCTAAAGTGTATTTGTTGTTAACAAAGTGAGATAGTAGCCATTTCCACTTGAAAAGAGAGTACTACAAGACTTGAAGGTGGGCCATGTGTCTTCTTGATTATGTTTTTAGTGTATCATGACTATGAGCAAGTATTCTGTTGACAACAATTGGAGTGTAACGATTTTCGTGTGTATGTATTTGTAGTCATTTTATGCAAGTTGTGTGCATGTTCATAGCTGTTGAAGTAATCCCCACTTGTGAAGTGCATAGCTGTCATTGTGGTTTCCCTCATATTCTCAAAGAGGTTGTAGACTAGCGATAGTAGTGAGTGAGCATGGGTTTGACAGTTCTTGGAGGCAGTGACATTGCTAGGGTGAAGGTAAATTTTTTGAATTTCTTGTAGAAAATTTGTTTGTATTTTATTGACGGATGTTTTTGAGACTCTATACAATAGTAGATTGTTTTTTAGGCGCATGATGTAAAAGCTTCATATTGGCAACGCTACTGATCTAGTTGATTACCGTCTCTACCATTGTTGAGAAGGTAGAGCGGCATCCCTTCTTATTAATTTTTCATTAATTTTGTCATTTATGAATAGTATTAGCGTTGAAGTTTGTTGTTGTTCAACTATTGGTGTGCAAAAAATAATTTTGAAACCACTGGCCACAACTATAACTTACATTGTTTAGAATTTGTGTTTTACAACTTTGTGCTTGCAAAGACGAGGCAACATTTATTGAACTATTGACATAGATCCGTTGCACGAACATTGGACAGTCGTCACTTTTCCGTGCTAGCTTTTCACTCTTTTATTGGACGCAAACCAGATTGTTTACTAGCCTTTATTGCTGGAGCTCGAGGATGTGCTGAAGAAGCATTGAGGCTACCCACTAAGCTCACTAATGCGCCTCTTGTTGATACTTTCTCTTTGATATGGAATAGTGTTAACAACTTTCAACTTAGCTGTACAAGCAATATGCTAAGGGATGAAGTTAGTTTCTGGGTGGAGCCCTGTTCAACCACGTGGTTTTGTAGATTTCTTGTTGACCAATATGATCACTCCTATTGGCTTTCCATGTTCAAGATGACTAAAACATTTGTTTTCGCTCTTGCTGATCTATTGAAACCCCATGTTGAAAAAAAGAACACTAGGTATCAATTGGCAATCCCTGTAGTGGTTCGAGTGGCCTACACTTTATTTAAGTTAATACATGGTGCCAACCTCACTATATGTAGTAAGATGTTTGCAATTAGTCACTACACTTACTACAAAGTGCTACAAGAAATTGTGTGTGCCATAAATGAGACTTTGAAAGCTGAAATTTCATGGCCAACAAGCGATTGAGTTCACACAGTTCAAGCTAAGTTCACAGAAATTTGTTCCTTACTTGGTATTGTGGGAGTTATTGATGGAATGAAGATAGCCATTTCGAAACTTGATTTTGATGCAATAGACTACTATTACTTCAAAATGGTGGCTACTCAATGAATTGCCAAGCAATGGTTCATGCAGACAAGTGTTTTCTCGATCTTTATAAAAAATGTGGATTTATGAACTAGAAAGAGCCAAATGAGTCCATTTTTAACAATCTCCAATGGTTATGCACTAATTAAGTTATGCATTATTGTGAAATCACTCTCATTTGTTTACAAACAAAAGATTGTCAATTCTTCAATATTTTTAGGTTATTGAACACGTAGAAACAAATGCTTGTTTAGATGTTACAAATATTTGTACACAATGCATTCAATTACTTAATTAGGACATAACCTATGCCTTTGTGGAACTACCTTGACAGATTTTTTGTTTATGATTGGTTCTTTTTTTTATTGATTTCATAAAACTAATTTATTATTTTTCCCATTATGTCATTCTTGAGGGCATCTTAGAAGCTAAGGCATCACAAATCCATATAGGAAATTGGTCAAGAAATAAAATCTCCCTCAAATGTTAGATGTAGAATGAAATTGGAACTTGAGAGTGATATCATCAGAAGCACATCAAAAAACTATATAAACAAAGACAAGAAAATCGAATTTTTGAACTTCGAATGACCAAAGTAAATTTCACTAGATGACGAAACATCTTGGATTCAACCTCTCCGACATACTAGAATGAACCACTACAGTACTGATGACAATGGTCATGGTAATCAATATAAAGTCAGACACACAATTAGTGAGCATCGTAAGTGAAGACTCTAAGCTAGACAAAATTAGAAAAGGTCATCCTGTAGTGATAGTGATGAGTTTGGGGACAGAGTTCATCGGAACAATTGGGGTTGTCAATAAAAGCGATTTTATCGACGACGCGTTGTGGGAATCCTTTGTAGCAACGTCGTGCCCCCATCACGCCCCTTAGTTATCTATTGACAGATTCTTTAGTTCGTCTCTCTTGAAGAGTCCCAAACGGACATATTTTTTAATTTTTTTGGTTTACAAATGAAAAGGAATTTCATTGCAAAAGAATGTTAGAATACAACAACAGACACTAGGACAGGCACAAGTGGCTTGTCCAAGGTAACGAACCAACACAAAATCAAACAAGATTGGGACCGGGGAGGCCATGGGCCGTGACGGCCGTGACGGTGGGGCCGTGAGGTCCCTCACGGTCAGCTGCGAGCACCCATGGACTTTGATGGAAATGTGCTTGAAATTGGGCCCAGCTGTCTGCATACTTGAGAGTTATGCAATAAGAGAGGATGCACTAAATGCCCTAAGACGAGTTCAATCTACTGATGCGAGCATGGAATCTCTTGGGTAACTTATTGAAGTATGTCTTCTCGGAAGTTGCTATAAGCTTAATGAAAATTCCAAGTTGGAACAACGTGTTTGTTGAAAAAATCAGCAGGCGAAAACTCAGTCAGGCAATAACTCAGCAAGTCGCCTACCGACAGACCGTGACCATCCCCTCCAAGAGTCCACAGCTCTCCAATTCCCAAGTCCGGAGCATTCGCACGTTGGTCGAGACAGGGTTTGAATTTGTAGTCTGTCGACTTTGCTTCCAGGCACTAGAATTCTTGCCCAGACTGTGAAGCTTTCTGTCAAGCAAATTCTTCTCATGTTGTAATTAGGTTCTGTTTGCATTAGGTCTGGAACATGGCCTTGTCCATGCCGCGTTGCTAAGCACTGGCCCGGAGTTTCCTCTCTCGGGAGCACATGCTCAGAAAGGGACTGTTGCCCTTCTTTCCGGGAACGAGAATTTTTTGGTGGTGGGTTTAGGTTAACGATGAAGGTCACGATCTTTAACGACACTTCCTATACCTTCGTAGTTAGGGATGGAATATTCTTGAAACCTTCAGATGAGTTTCACCATATTTATTCCGGTACTACTGGAAGAATTTGTCCAGTGAATCAGGAGGGAAGCTCATACACTTATGAGTTTTTTGAGGATACGGTGAAGGATTGGAATCTGTTTCTGCTTGAGGCTGCTGCTGTTGGGAGCTCGGAAGTTACACTGATCATCCCTGCTGAAGACAATGAGCAAGCGAGTGAGATCAGAGTGTACAAGACGCCGAGTAATGAGTTCCGGCATTGGATTTCTAAGCATCGAGGATCATCTGATGAAGTTCGGAGATCCGTTACCCCTGCAATCAAAGTAAGCGGTAACTCCTTTATCATTCTTTCTAGGGTTTAGGATCATCGAAAGTGCCGTCAAAATAGTTTGGAATGCAATGAATTGTGTAATTGGTTTAAGCATGAGACTCACTCCCATCGACCATTGGAAGTGGGGAAACAGAAGCTCTTGAATGAATAGTCAGCCTGACAAGCAAAAGTCCCATCAGAGACATCTAGGGAATGATCCATTAAAGTCTTGCATGAACTCATGCTAAGCTTTTTTCAATGAATGAGATTTGAGCTACATCATGTTGAGTTAATGGTCACAATCCATGTCTTGGATGATGATGATGATGATGATGGAGTGATTAGTGATTGCAATAAGAACTTTCACTTTTTGAGTGTAAATTTGTCACAGGAAGTGACTTTTTTAGGCCTTCATGTTGTGGCCATGTTAGGAGTTATTGCGACTGCTTTAAGCAAGAGAACCATTATGGATTCACTTTTTAATGGTTTTGGGGTAATTTAGAGACTCTTTTTCATCAATGGGCAGCACACTTCTAAAATTTATAACAATTTCATACTTTCTAAAAAAAAATTTCAATTGCTCTCCTGTTACTCACATTTGTCTTTATGTGAATTTAAAAAAAAAAAATTCAACAATGCCAACAGGGTAAACCAATCATTTTGCCTGATACAGGCTGGTTTACCATTAGTAGCCAACACATGTAGCCGATAAAGTAAATGAATTTTTGCTAAATGGTGTTCCTGCCTTGCCTTTCCAAAGCTACACTCATGTATGGGGTTCAGATCATCATTAATCCTAAGATTTGGTGTATCATATACGAAGTAAAACAAATGGTGTAGCTCCGCAATCAACATCTGCTACTTTGTGTTGTGTTAGAGCTTTCATTGCAATTGATATTTGAAGAACAGAGAATTGCCTTTGTTCAATTCTTGCATTTTGTTGAGCTTCAGGACTTGGTGTCTTTTGAAGCTGTGAAGGGGGAAGTAAGCACACGGATGGAAACTGTGGAAAGACACCGAGTGAATCTTGAGCTGGTTTTGAAACAAGTGAAGATATGTCGTGCTCAATGCAACCATCTTGTTCAAAAGTACTCGAAGGGAATTCAGAAGATGATAGAGATCTACTCCTTGGTCTCTAAAGACCTTTCACGCTTGTGGAGTTTGTACGAGTCCAAAAAATTGCGGCTACTGAGCAGCTCTTTGGACAGTCTCCTCCGCTCTCTACTAGGTACAGAAGACTTGTTGCAAGCTTGTGGAGAAAAGGAGTTGAAAAGAATTGCTCTGGTTGTCTCCATGCCACTACCCCAAGCGGGAACCTTTTCCAAGTTTGGCGTCCTCATCCGCGAGCTCAGCTGGGCGCTTGATGTGATTCAGTACGCCAGCAGTTTAGAGACTTTGGAGTTCACGTGGTCTGAAGAGAGATGCAGATATGTTCTGGAAAGGAGTCATGAAATCGATGCTTCCGTTGCTGAGGTTGAATCGCCAGCAGATGATCCAATTGAGTGTGATCGCAGAAATCTTTTGTCCGAGCTGGAAAGTGAAGCAACTCTCACACCGCAAATGACAGCTTCTTCGAACATGAGGTTGAATTTTCCAGACGGTTTTGCAGTAGTTGTGAAGAAACGGTTGCAGGACTTTTCAACAAGCTCTGAACATACCTCTGGTTTGGTTCCAGATTGTTTTCGGATAAATCGCTCTGATCTCCACCGCGGAAGATGTATATCACGAGGAAGTTTCAAAAAGATTTACCAGGGTGAGTGGTTTGGACAACCAGTGGCAATTGCCAAAATCAAAGGCTGTAGAAGAGATACTCTTGAAAAGGAAGCAGGATTTATGGTGAACGTCCAACATCCAAACATTGTGGACTTTTTTGGGTGTGCTCATGAGGAGAAAATGAATGAGGACTTGGAGGATAGTAACCCTAGCTTGACAGGTTTTCTTGTGATGGAGCTGATGCCGGAGAATCTCCGAAGTCTGATAGACCGAGAAGCTAAGTCTCACTCTGGAGCTCCATTCTCCTTTTCCGTATCAGTGGATATTTTGTTGCAGATAGTTGAAGCGATGATGCACTTGCACAAGCACAATGTCATGTATCGAGATTTGAAAGCCACCAACTGTCTTGTGAGCCCCCGACCCAAATCCAGCCCACAAGACCCGGATGTTTACACGGTGAAACTGATCGATTTTGGGACTTCCAAAATATTAGATTCAGAGAACGATGAAACCTACACACTTGATGTGGGGACTCGCCGGTGGATGGCTCCTGAGGTGTGGGCCATGACGCCATCCAAGCCAGCGGTGAAATCATGGTGGGAACATGTGCGTAGCTTTGGAAATACTAATTGTACTGCCACTTGTTTGCTTCCTTTTCGTTTTCTGTCCTGCAAGCAGCCGGTTGTGAAGGAGCAAGAGGGGTCAGAAAATTCGTACTCCAGATCTGCAGATGTTTATAGCTTTGCAATGATTTGTTATGAAATCACGACTGGGTTGCTGCCCTTCCATGATGTTGAAAGCGCTGACATTCCGAAGAAGGTAGTTCGGGAGGAAAGACCTTCGTTTTCGCATCCGTCTGCAATTACTTGTCCCCCGCGTCTGCAGAAGCTCATGACCGAGTGTTGGGCCCAAAATCCCGGAGATCGACCTCAATTTGAAGCCATTCGGAGGGAGATGTGGAGCATCAAATATGACATTGAAGTGCAACGATAGGTTGAGTTGCATTCTGCAATACTGAGGCATATTCAGAGGTTTTGATGATGATCCAGGTATGAAATTGCATTCTTTTCTGATTGACTCGTTGATGACCCTACAATCCATCCTTGTAATTCGAATTGTATTAAGTACATTTCCTTTCATATCGATATGGAAATGTAACAATTTCAATGATTTTGAAGTCCTCTGATACCACGCCATTGCACTTCTGGCAGCTGCACGAATTACACCTGTAAGTTGTGTTGAAATAGTTACTATGGGGTACAGACTATGGTCCCTTCATTGAGGGCACAGGCACCCTTTAATATCTGAACAGGTGTTCTGAAATATATATATCCATACATGTAGACCTAGATTTTTGGCCCTGCCGAAGACCAAACATCTTCGATTCAATCCCTCCGACGTACTGCGACGACGACGGCGACAATGACCATGGTAATTACCATGCTCTCACACAATTAATGAGCATTGTGATTCAAGACACTGAGCTAGATAGAACTAGAAAAGGTTGTCCGCCATGACTTCGGTGGTTAGGACAAGTATGGAGACTCTGGCGTTGCGAGTGACAGGGACGAAGAGTCCGTTGGGGTCCCCAGTGAGTCGCCTGACAGCGAGAGGTCCCTAGTGACAGTGGTGGTGATAAATACGGGGACAGAGTTCATCGGAACGACTGGTGTCGCTAAAATCGATTTAGGTGTCGACGGGTCGTTTACTGCGAATCAAATCAATCGTGTTCTAAGGGCAGCCTCCTGCACTTCTACATGAAGTATAAGAAATTGTGACATTCAGGAAATGAGCTCCACAGACTAAAAAATAATGCAGTGCACTGCTGGCAGTGATGGTCATAGATCGAACGAATCAGTTGGGCACATGCCACTGGACTTGCTTAAGTGCTTAATTTTACAGTCCTTCATTAAGGTTTAAACTTCGATTGATATCCCATTTGAATTTCTAGACTGAGGAGATACAATTGTGATACGAGGGTAGCACTGTACTATAGAGATTCTAGAGAGAATCAGAATAGGACTTGGAACTAACCCAACTTTTGAACGTGTATGTTAGATGAACAACACAATGTCATATGAAGCAAGTAAGCGAAATTTTTCCGAATCTCCGGCTATGAAAACCTTCTTGAGGTATGATCTGATGCCACATTTTAGGGGAATGATCTATTTTCCATGTCCATCAGTTTTTGAATACTGCAGAAGTTAGACAGGATTATTCAAAATTTCAAAAGTCACCATTCAAGACTCTCGTATGCTCGCGAATGAATTCCAGCCAGCATGTGGTATAAAAATTAGGCTCTCGGGGGTTGAATTTGAGTGGAAATTGTGAAGTACGTGCCACTGACCGGTGAGCTAGCGGGGAGAAAATGTCCAGGTGTACAGTACAGCACTGACCCTTGCAAAATAATTCTGAAGCATCCTGGTCCCGAATTGAAGCACACAGCTTCTCTGACAAAACAATTTGACTGATTCAAACCCGAGTTGCAGACTTTCCTGAAAGAATATGGAACCCTAAAGAACTCCAATTTGATTCCAGAAACAGTGTGCAGAGTCACCAATTTTGCTGGACATCTGACAAATTGCTCTTGGGGCACTAGAACTGCATCAGCAAATTGCAAACGGATCAAATGATGTTTCATGAGCCGGGTATTCCGTGTGAAGTTTGGAACTGAGAAGTCAAATTTGGGCGCGCCCTTGATCCAAAAAACGTGCACCTAGTATCACAACTACATGATGGAAATGGAAGGTCAAGGTTTTTAGGACTTGGGTAACACTAGCATTGATCGATGATTGATGTTGCAGTAGATCTCTAGCTCTAATGCAAACTGCCAATGCCAGATTGTGAAGCGGACAAGACAAGTCTCAGTGATGCATTGGCAGAAACCTAGACTGATCACACGATCATGGACCAGAGTGGAGCTATGGATGGATGATAGAGATTCCTTCTATGTGAGACATAAATGCATCCATTCATCTTTGGAATTTTTGTGAAAGCACAGAATTCTACTTGAAAGGTCAGATTCAACATAAATTAAGTCATTTCTATAAAACAAAGTGTCACATGTCATCTCGTGAATGGTATGGACCCTTGAGAATTTGACCTAGAAATTTAAAATTCTATACCAAACTGTTGAATTTGACCTTCACATATAGTAGTTTGACCTTCAATGAGCACTCTTTTGGTGTGCACCACTTATAAATAAACTTTTATTGGAAATGTACACTTTATAATGAAGAAATAAGTTGCCAAAGTTCACCATAATCCAAAAATGTCCAAATTTTGAACTTTGAATTGCCCCCAAACATACACAACACTTTGGATTGGCATGAAAATTTTATCACAATAATTAGACTTCAAGAGGAATATAACCCAACAAATTTTTATTGAAAACAAACATTGGATGAAGGAGGTACAAGCCCCAAAAGTTGTAGGCATCAAAATGGAGTTTGATGCACTCAAATTGAATTTGTGAACTTTGAATGGCTCACAAAAAATCAATATATCTCGAATGAATCTAAAAATTTTAACAACCAAATAAGATGAGCAAGCGCAAACTTTTCAACAAGTTTTTATTGAAATTGGACATTGGATGCAAAAGTTATAGCACTTTGAATTGAATTTCTAAACTATGTGAAAGCACTTTTGGTTCCCTTGGGCAATGAGGGTTTAAGCACATGATAAAATTAGTTCCCCAAAGGATGATTTCTATAGTGACTAGCCTAGCCTTCAAAGATTAATGATCTACTTTTGCAATTAAATAAATCCAACCTACAAATTGGGCCTAGAAAAATAATTTTTGGATTCTCTTAGAGTAAAAGTAAGAAAAAAAAATCTTATTTTGAACCGTGTCTAGAGTATAGTCTAGACCTCTTCTAGCTAATTTGAGATCTCCAATTGCAAATATGAATTCAAAATTTGCAAGTTTAATCATGTATGAAAAAAAAGTTCAATGTTTTACTTGGAATAAATATAACTTGCTTAAGCACACTTTGTAGAATGGGTTTAACATCCTACTCTACTTATACATACTAAACAATCTACTTATGAAAATAGTAGCAATGCAACCATTATGTGGCAAGAAGAATCATTGAATTTACTTTTTTATTTTTGCAACGGACATTATAGGTCTAATTCTTCCATTACAAAACCTTTAGGATGCAAAACAAATTCACCACCAAGGCAAAAATATGAAGAAATATATTTACAAAAGTCAAAAATATTAGAGCAATAGCAATGGTCACTTTTAATAGGGCATTTCAAAATTGTACACCCTTCAAATTTGCATTCTTGGTTATAGAAGTTTATAATAAAAATATTATAAATCAACTATCTTCCAAGCAACAAAATCAAGGACAATTGTTCTTCTTCAATAAAGATTAAATAACAATATCATATGTAAATAAATGCAAATTCAAACAACCAAGTTGAAACATACCAAATTAACTAAAAATGAAAGACACTTATCTATTCACCCTACTAATATGGCTTGATGCAAATATGAAGTATATATAATTATACAAGGAAATAGTATCCAACCTAAAATGCCTCTCCACCCATACATTGTAACAAGAGTAACAAAAGAGAAACTTAAGGTGATACTAATGACCTTATATCTTGTATACTTCATCCACACTCGTTGAAACCTACAAATCCTTTCACTAGATGATTGATAGAGAATATTCTTGCAACCCTTGGTTGTGTACAATTCTTATTGCAAACCCAACAACATGAGCTCACAAGTAATCATTGCCAAGACATATATGTATGTATTCACTATCATGCAAAGAAAGATAAGTAAGGCTTGTATCATAGAATTCCAACTCATATGAGTAGGTACTAAAAATTCCATCATGAATTGTCGTACTGCTTTAATATTCACATGTTCATACCACAAAACCGACTTGACAAGAGCATAGAAAGATAATAGCTTGCCAATCCATGATGTGCTAGTTTCAAATTCTTCTATGAATTCCACCTTCTCATATTCTTGAACTACTTTTCGATAAATAGTATGTAACATCCCGTGCAATCTTCCTTTTTGACTTATGTTTTCCAATAAATGCATAGCTATATCCAATGGTTCCTTGCAAGTTTGGTCAAAAAATGTCAAAAAAGCATAAACAAATCCGTACATTTGATGTAATAACATCAACATGAGTTGGCCTCTTTCAAAGACCTCTTGAATATCACACATCAATGGGCCTTCAAGAATTGAGCCAACCTCAAACTTGGATGCATCTTCTCCAATAGTTGCAACAAACTTAGATGCCTAATAGTATGGCATGAATACACTTTTGAAGCTCTTGTAATCACTTTCATGAAGTGTTGTGAGATCTTCAACCAATTGCTTTGACTCATGAATGAGTGACTCAAATGATAATGATTCCATGCTTACCAAATTGTTCATATAACTCTTGATATAACCATCATCATGTTGCTCAAGCACATCAATAATTTCAATCCAAGTGGGTCGAGAATGTGGATTTGCATCCCAACACCTCAATAGCAAATCCTTCATGGGCTCCAAAACTTGATCTGGAAGCTTTGGCCTTCCACCATTCAATACCAAATCATAATCCCTAACCCGATGGTCCTAAAATGGAATCATTCCAGTCAAAACTTCATAGCACACCATTCCAAAACTGTATACATCTGTGAAAAGCCACTGCTCTTTAGAGAGGGGAATCCTTGTGATCAAAGATCGAAGAACTTCAAGAGCTCGCCAAAATTTAGTGCCTACAACATTTTTTGATCTCTCAAAGTCAACAATGACAGGGTGTGCAATATCACCATAATTCTTGCCACCAAAGGTCTTCACCAAAATGTTTGTAGCCTTCAAATTTCTATCATAGACACCACATTCATGAAGGGCTTTCAAGCCCGTTGCAAGCTACAAAATGATAGATCTTCCAACCTCTTCAGTAAAGGGTGGACCACACATCCTAGATGCTTTATCTCACAAATCATTTATGCAAGAATCAATGACAACACGCAAGTCACAAGAGAATTGTCTCATGATCATACACAAAGAATCCCCCTTAAGAAAACTCCATGTGGAATGCAAAGATTATAGCTCTTCAAAGAACTGATCTCACAAGGAAAATGACCCTCTGAAACCCCGACAAAGGGCTTGAACTTCTTCACAACCATCGGAATAGGCTTGAAAGAGTAGGGCAGATGGAGCTTGGCTTCATAGATACAACCTTGACCCCCTTCCGCAATTTTCCGACCCACGCTCACAATAGAGCAATCATATTTTTGCAAGAAGTCTAAATGTTTTTGTTTAGAGGAACATCTCCTATGTTCGATACACAGACATCAGTCTAGGGGCAGTTGCCCTCAATTATGTTCCCAGGATCGCCCATTGCAGCCAATATTTTTCACTACTTGAGCCCCCTTTTTCAAGCACCACACACATCAACTACCACTCCCGCTACCACGCAATGCATAACTACTACAATAGAACAGGAACCAAGATGTGGAAGAATATGATGCTCAAATAAGATTGTTCAAAGCCTATGAATTTGAAAAAGCACCACAAAGAGAGAAGTCACACAAATAGAAGTGTTGCTAAACCCCACACTAGAACATGAAAGAAACTCAAATCTAGTGCAGACTTAACAATGCACAACAACATTTTAATCCAAGAAATGGTAATTCAAGCTAGAAGAAACTCTTATCCAAATCATGTAAACAGACCCAAGGGGTCGGAGGGCATCTAGGTGTTGTGGAACAATGGCAAACAAGATAAAGAAAATAAGTCGCATCAATTGCACTTATCTTCTTTCCCAACGATGAACAATAGCTCCTAGAGAAAGAGAAAATATGGTGCTATTACAATAAAGTGTTACATACTTGCCAGCTCATTGTAGTTTTGCAATTTCTCATGCACTAGCATGTTGGACTCAGGTCCTCTTCTTGCATATTCTTTGGTACCATTTTAGGATTGTTGAAACAATCTTTTCTATTTTTGCATTACAATTTTATTTTCTACACAAGGTTTGAATGGGACACACATTAGATCAAGCAAGGATCTTGAATTGGCTTACAGAGTTGTATTACAAGCGAAAAATGTGAATGAAACATTAGCTACAAACCTTATTGAAATATGTGATTGCAGCTTCATGTGAGCCACAACTATGAGTCTAGAGAAGAAGAAGAATGACGACGACCCTGAAGAAGCTCACCAATTGTACACATAGCAGAGACAAGAAGTCATTATCGAAATCATGAAGCTGTTCTAAGAATATCATGGCTAATCGAAAGACTCATCATAATAACGGCCCAAATGAATTTTCAAAACCTAGTACTTAGCCCCTAAAGAACCGGGGCACATTTTTGGCATACATTATCAACAACTGCCAACTTTGAGGGTAGTGAAGTGGTGTCCCTTTTAAGTGGATAGTCACTCAAAGTGAAAAATTTTGAATAGCCAAAATCAATTACCAAAACACCATAAGATGCTACACTTGTCATTTTTTCCAATACAATCAAAATCATTTCAACTAAACCCACCAAGGGGTACACATGTCATTTATTGAAAGAAAGAGCTAATGTTTTATTGAAATATAAAATACCACCAACGTTTCAAAATTGATTGAAAAATGCTCCAATCCTTCCGAGCCTCAAAATTGTTGCATTGCAACAAACCAAAAACAAGGCAAACACAACCTTCTCAATAGAAACACAAGAAAAAACATCTTTAACAAAACTTTCACTTGAACATGAACACAAAAGAAAGAACAAGAAGATGAAGAAGAACGGAGGAAAAGATAAGAAATACCTATTGCTGAACTTTGAAGTTGCTACTGTAGTGCCTCCAATAGCTCCAACTTGCAAGAAACAAGAGTGTCCAAGCACTAGACGTCCGGCCCATCTCACAACACCTCCAAGCAATTCTAGTATAGTTTCAATTCAGTGAAGGAGATGACAAACTTGATCTCAAGAGAATTTGGCTTGAGTAGAGCTCCTTTAAGCAATCTCTAATATCTCCATCAAACTCGATTAAGTAATCTTCCAATGAAATCCTCCACCTCAAATTCCAAACCCAAACAAGCTCAAGTTTGGAATGGCTCCAAAACCAAAGAGTAACCCTCAAATTCAATAGTACATCAACGCACAACGATAGATTTCAAGCCAAGGAATGGTGAGGTAGACTACTTTCCCAAATCATGCAAACAGACCCAATTTGTCAAAGGACGCACAATTGAAGGCAAACAAGTCGCATTGGTTGCACTTAGTCTTCTTCCCCACAACAGCTCCAAGAGAAAGGGAAATGCCACAGTGTTGTTCCTCAACAGTGTTACAAACTTGCCAGCTCATTGTGGATCTCTACTTGTCTCCAAATGCCCAAATTAAGAGATATTTGACAATTGGGGTAGGCTCATTTGAGCTCAATTTTTGGCTTGATTTTTGAAACTTTTTTTCTAAGATAGAAAAATAGATAAGCTTTTTGGAGATATAATTTGTGTTTTAATTGTGCTTGTAAGCAAAAGTTATGTCAAAATAGTCAAAAGAGGGGGGTAACCTAAAAAAATCTACAAAGAATTAAAATAAACCAATTTGTAGTAATATGTTTATAATAGATAATATTTATATTTGTATAGAAAGATTTAGTTCGTTCAAGTTGGATAAGTGATAAATATGGAGCGTCTTATTTTGCAAGAAATTGATCATAGCATTTTCTTGAAAAAATATCATGATAGATCCATTTATTAACTCAATTTTCACAATTTGAAAAAGAAAAGTTGCACATGGTTTAGTTTGATTGATAGAACAATTTCACCATTGGCATTAGAATCTCAATTCAATTCTTTGTGATAATTGAAGAAAAAGTTATTCTTCTTTTTCCTATAACGACATTCTTGAAGGCACCCTAGTGTACATCTTGTATCCAAACGGAAAACTCGTGAGACAAATAAAATAACTCTTGAATGTTAGATGTAGAATATAATCAAAACTTGAGAGTATTATTCTTAGAAGCACATCCAAATTTTTTATAAAATAGAAACAAGAAAATTGAATCTGGGCCTTTGAACAACCAAAATAAACTTCACTAGAAACAAGGCAAAAGACAAAATTTAGATAGGCTATGGCAAGTCATCTACCTATAGAAGGAAAATCAAACAAGAAGTACAAGAATATTGCAGTGTCATTTGTACCATTTCCCTTCTTATGGGCATGGAAAATCTAAATGCAATCATCTTCAATAATAGACTCTACATATATATTCTTCATATCTCTTACATCTACATGTTGTCTATACACTTGATTAGAAAACTTTCAAAAAGAAAAGAGTGGATTGGAAAACTTTCATAAAGAATTGTCCCAATTTTGGAGGTGCCAAACTACCAAATTGCACAAAATTGATTTAATGAAGCTTCAGAAATACAAGAGTCTGGTTGACATTGTGCATTGGCCTCATTTGCAAGTTTATGGATAAATTTTATTATCAATACTAAGTATTATCATTTACATGCAATTTAATCCAACTTTGAAAATTAACCTTTAAAGGACAATGCAGGGCCTATGGGTATTTTGAAAGTCCAAACTTGAATTTTCACATAATTAGTTATTGATTTCAAATATTTTTAAATTTCCCTAAAAAAATGTAGCACAAGTAATATTTTTTTTTTTAATTTTAGTTTTTTTCAAAATTATTAAAATTATAATTTCTGTAACATTTTGAAGATAGCATTCTAAAGCTTAAAAACACACTACTCTTGAACTTTTTGTATTAAATTTCTTTTGGTATGAGCTCAAGAAGCACATCAATTACACCATGATGTTTGTCACTCTTATTTTCAAATTTAAAAAAAATTCCATACTCTTTTAAGCATTTTATGATTACTATGATTTTTTTCAAAGAAATCTCTTAAATTTTTTTTATAAAATTCAATTTGATGTTTTTAATTATGAAAAAACAAGATTAAATTTTAGACATATTTTACTATATGGAAAATATCAAATTATTGAATTGTGTGTTTGAATGCACAAATCTGATAAAAATTTGACCAAGCCCAGACAATCCGGACATGAAATGTCTTTGAAGGGTTAACTCTTACATGCCGAGGTACCGAATTGTGGTGTCAACAATACTTTGAAATTAAATAAAACCAAACCAAGTTGCTATTTTTAATAGTTAATATTTCTGAAAAACTATGTTTGAAGTTTAGTTTGGGCATCAAAATTTTGAAATAAAAAATGATTGATTATGATTTTTCTATTCAAGATTTTTTGCAAGGGTGTCCATTGCAATCTTGACTTTCCACAGTGTTGAGAGCAAATTGATCAAGGTTATGTATGTTATGTCCTTTAACTTCATTTTGTTGTTGTCACCAATTTATTAGATTTAACATGTAAAAAGAGGATTAAAAGACTTCAAACTACTTTCACAATTTTAACACCCTCACGATCAAACATTATAATCTTTCAATCCATAAGTGATATTATTGTGTTTTCTTTTCCTATGTGATCTCTAACATATCCAATGACTCTAGTTTGAGTTTGGATGTTTTTATTAAAAAAGTTGATATACTTTATCAAAATGTTGACTTTTTGTTCAATTTAGAGCAAACTCCTAGAAGCTTGATAAAGGCCTGGGGCATTTAGGGGATTAAACAGTCACAATCTACAGCCGGAATTAAGTATAAATCGCAAACAACAACAAAGATCCATGATATATGAAATTGCAGAACTTTAGATAACTCATTCAAAACGAGAGGTACCGACACGAACTTGGCAACGTCGGCAAATGGAACTTTGATAAAAAAAATAAGATTGTCACACATCAAAAATCTGAAGAAATCTGAAGAAATCTTCAATAAAAAGTGAAAATATTAGAGTAATAGTAATGATCTTTTTGACAAGCCATTTCTAAACTATATCAAAGTGTATGAAAATCAAATTGCACACCCTCCAAACGTGCACTTTTGGTTGTAAGAGCCCATACAAAAAAATATGATAAATCAATTATCTTTTGAGCCACAAAATCAAGGACAATTAATAGTCCTCCAATAGAAATTAAATAACAATATCAGATGTAGCAAAACTCCAATTCAAACAATAATCAAGTTGAAACATACCAACTTAATCTAAAATGATAGATACATATCTATTCACCCAACTATCATGGGTCGTTGTCAATAGGAAATATGTATGAATATACATGCAAATAGTATCCAACCTAAAATGCCTCTCCATCCATACATTAAAACAAGAGTAACAAAAGAGAAACTTAAGATAATACTAATGAGCTTATATCATGTGAAGTTCATCCCTCTTGTTGAAACCTACAAATCCTTTCACTTGAAGACCAATATAGAATATTCTTATAGCCCTTAGTCTTGTACAATCCATATTGCAAACATTACAAAATGGGTAAATAAGTAATCACTGCAAACACATAAATGTATGTGTTCACTATCATGCAATGAAAGATAAGTAAGGCTCGTATCATGGAATTCCAACTAGGATTAGGTACTAAACATATCATCACAAATTGTCATTCCCATCCACCTTCCACATAGTCATACCACAAAACCCACTTGAGAAGAGCATTGGAAAAATAATAGCTTGCCAATCCACGATGTGTCAATTCCAAATATTTCTTTGTATTTCACCTTGTAGGATTGTTGACTTCTTTTTTTAAATAGTATATAACAATACTTGCAACCTATCTCTTTGACGTATAGATTCCAATCCATACATAGTTGGAAGAATCTAGCTAGAAGAAGCTCTTACCCAAATTGTGTAAACAGACCTAATGGGTCGGAGGGAATGCATGAGTTCCAAAACATGGGCGAACAAGTGAAGGCAAACAAGATGCATCGATTGCACTCATCTTCTTCCCAGATAATGAACAGTAGCTCCGGGAGAAAGGGGAATATGGTACCGGTACAATACAACATTACACGCTTGCCAACTCATTCTCGTTCTACACTTGCTCAAGCACTGGCATGTTGGACTCAAGTCCTAGTACATAGTTTTCAGTACTATGCCAGGATTGTTGAAACAATCTTTTCTATTTTTGTATGGAAGTTATTCTATACACAAAACTCATTGTTGCGACCTTCCTTACAATGGAATATCATAATATCCTACACATTGGCATTGCTACATTGTTCCTCACTGTGTTATACATTCAAAGTGCTCCGTATGCCACAATGAAATAATGAACATAGATGGACTTCCGTGCGCATAGATTACACAAGGTTTGAGCAGGACACACATTAGACCTAGCAAGGACCTTGAATTGGTTTACAGAGTTGTATTGCAAGTGGAAAATGTGAACATAATATTAGCTATAAACCTTCATGAATTTTGTGTTTGTAGCTTCATATGAGCTACAACTATGATTGTGGAGAAGAGTAATGATGCCCCCAAGAAGCTCACCAACTCCACACATGGCGTAGACAAGAAGTCATTATCAAAATAATGAAGCTGCTCTAAGAATATCGTGGCTAGTCGAAAGACTCATCAGAATAACGCCCTTGAATGCGCTTTCTAAACCTTGTACTGTATATAACCTACAAAGGATAGGGTCACATTATTGGCATACATTGTCAAAAACTACCAATTTTTAGGGAAGTGAAGCGGTGTCCCTTTCAAGGGGATAGTTGTCTAATGTGAAAAACTTTGACAAGCCAAAATCAATGAAAAAAACACCATAAGATGCTGCACTTGTCATTTTTTCATACAATCCAATCATTTAAAACAAATCCACAAAGGGGTACACATGTCATTTTTGAATAAAATATGCTAATGCTTTTTGATACATAAAGTACCATGAGGGTTTCAAAACTATTTGAAAAATTCCACAATTGTTTTGAAGCTCAAAAGTGTTGATTTGCAAAAAACTAGAAACAAGGCAAACACAACCCTCTCAATAGAAACACAAGAAAAAACATCTTGAACAAAACTTTCACTCAAACATAAACACATGAGAAAGGGCAAGAACATGAAGAACGAAAGAAAAGCTGAGAAATACCTGTTGTTGAACCTTGAAGTCACTACTGCAGTCCCTCCAACAACTCCAACCTGAAAGAAACAAGATTGTCCAAGCATCAGACGTCTGCCCCATCTTGCAACACCTCCATGCAATTCTAGTTTCAACAAATGTGATCTCAAGAGAGTTTGGCTCAAGAAAAGCTCTGTTAAGCAATCTATGATATCTCTACTAAACTCGATTAAGCAATCTTCTATTGGAATACTCCACCTCAAACTCCAAACCTAGACAATCTTAAGTTTGCAATGACTCCAAATCTAGAGAGTAACCCTAAAATTCAACAGAACATCAATGCACAACAACAGATTTCAAGCCAAAGAATGGTGAGTCATGTTGCTAACCCAAATCGTGTAAACAGACCCAATTTGTCGGAGTCCCGAAACCAAGGCAAACAAGTCACGTCGGTATTGCACTCATCCTCTTCCACTGACAATGAACAAGAGCTCCAGGAGAAAGGAAATATGGTAATGTTCCAGTCCAGTGTTTATAATTTCCTCTTTAAATCTTTTAATGAAATTAGAATCTTTATTCTATATTTTTATAGGTGAAGATATTGCATGTTCTTTAGTTGTAAAGATTTTGATTCCAAAAATATTGAAATTACTCTACATTTCATTGTATGTATATTTGTAGATTATTATACAAAGATTAATAATTTTTTTAATTGAAAATTGTCTTGAAATTGAAACTATTGCTCTACATATTCCAGTATGAAGATTCTACTTACATTGTTCACTTGATTAGTTTATTTTTATTGCAATGTTTTCATTGTTGCAAAGTTTTCTTTTGTGAAAATTATGATATAAAGATTTTTTTTAATTACTTTGTATTGCATACACACACACACACACACACTATATATATATATATATATATATATATATTTCAAAAAATATTGTATGAAGATGGCAATATTTTCATTTAATGATTATACATACTTTATTTATCTACATTCTATCACATGGAAAATTGATAAAAGTAATATATTTAATGCTTAGCAAAGCAAGCGCAAATTGCTAGTTCTATGAGAAAAAACAATGTGAAATTTGAATTTTGAGGGCTTTTTATATTGTAGGGGCTTGAAATTTATATGCCTATATGGAAATACCGTTCCTAGGGATTGATCAAAATGAAAAAATTATGTTTCTAGAATGCTATTAAATTCTCTTACCTTCAAAAAAATTTCAAAATTCCTAGTAAGATTTGATATCACAAAAGCTTACCCAAAATCTTTGAAATCTCATTTGGTCCTTTTAGAGTGGATTTTCATTTTCTTCTTTAGTTTCTTCTTAACTCCTAAACACTCAAGGGAACCAAAAGTGTCCTCACATACTTTCAAGTCCAATTCAAAGTGTTGTAACTTTTGCATTTGATGTTAAAATTCAATCAAACTTGTTGGAAATTTTGTGCTCTCTTCTAGTTTGTTTGGTAAAAATTTCAAATCAATATGCATATGATAGTTGAAACTTTGGGGTCTTGTATCTCCTTCATTCAATGTTTGTTTTCAATAAATAAAAAAATTGTTGGTTATGTTCTTTATAAAATCTAGTTATTGATGTAAAATTTTCATGTCAATCGAAGTTGTTTTAAATGTTTGAGAGTAATTCAAAGTTCAAAATTCCAAAATTTTTAGATTACAATGAACTTTGGCAGTTTCTTTCTTCTTCATACAATGTTTGTTTCTAATAAATATTTTTGGAAAAGTTGTGCATACTACAGTACTAGTAGTCTAGTTTGTGTTGCTAAAATTTCATATCAATCCAATAAGTACAAGTGACTGAGAATGATTTTAGTAGAAGAAGGTTTAACCTAAGACGTGTTTTTTGCAACTTTTCTTGCTATTTTTTGACATTTCAAAGCCTTTTTGCAAATATAATGAGTCTATTGAATGATATTTTCTTTTGCCAATGTGTTTGTATATTGGTTTTGAATTATTTTTTAGTTTCAAGTTTTTCATTTAAGTAGGCTTAGAAATCCAATTTCATTTCTAAATGTGTTGCTAGGAAAATTTCAACATCCTTTTTCAACACTAAAACATTGTAATCTTGCAATCTATGTGGCCAAATGATTCCAAATTTGATTCACATCATCTACAACACATACACTACAAGATTACACAATTAAGATCTTTATACCTTAGTGAAATTTAGATCTATAACACTTCAAAATCAATGTTTTTATTAAATCCCCTTGGGCCTTTAGGAATTAAGATACAAGGAATAATGTGGAATTGTATTCAACAATTTTCAATAAATGATTTTATCATACAAATATAATTAATCTTATTTATGACCTTCAATTCAAATTTCTTACAATTTCCCCAAAGTGCTTTCAATGATTTCTTTGATAGCCCTTGCTATATACCTTTCATATGTTGACGTTTTTTTGTTTGAGATGTGTGATATTTTGGTGGCTAAGGAAAGGCATGCAAAAATTGGTAGTGCAATTTACAATTCACTATAATCACTAGAAATAGGATATATTTTATAATGGCCCTTGTGACATTGCATAAGGAAATATTACCTAAAAGCAAGAAAATTTGATTGATAACCATTCTAATTAAGTGTTGGGAAGCTCTCCTCCTTTGATCACATAAATACAAATTGCAACTAAAGTTGGTTGAAGTTCATGAATATCAATTGAATATAATATGCAAAGGTAATGAGAGTTCAAAGTTGAATTGGTAGGATTTCTAATTGTGTATTCAAATTCCAAAGTTTGAGTATGTGTGAATTGTTCCTATTTTCAAGGAATTACATAATTATTGTAGCTTTTAGTCAATTTCACTAAGTGTAAAAGAATAGAAGTGAATAGTGAGGTTTTGCATATTAAAAAAAAGTGGTGAAATTGGCAAATTTTCCCTCTTTTTAGAATTGCTCTAGTGCTATTAATTTGAATCATTATTCAAGCAATGTTGGTGTAGGGAAGTCCTATGATGTCCTTTATATTCAATTCTAATAATGTCCGATGATTTAGCTCCAAGAATTTCTCAACAAGAAATTTATTAGTAGCAAGTGTTGTACAGTTGTGGGTTGAATTCATCACCTTTAATTGGTTAGAGGTTGCATTTCAATTCTTTTGGCATGGATCGAATTGGTGTACAGACTCCATTATTGTTTGGAGCATGACATCTACTTCAGGGTGTTTGAACTAGCTTCAATTGTTATCGATCAAGTTGCAAAGAGCTTATTTTGAATTTAATTTGGGACAAGTATATTTCGAAACCCCATATTTATTTTGGATGGAGGGAGTATCAGTATTTACATGCAATTTAGTCTTACTGTATGCCACTTTCAGACCTTCAGTACTAGGCGATATTTTGTAGAATCTATCTTAGGGAATACAGAAATGAACCAGCTCCAGTGCAGTCATCTTCAAACCCAATTCTAAAAATTAGAACAAAGTTACAACCTACGGCCGGATTGAGGAATAATAAATCACAGACAACAACAGAGATCCATATGAAATATATGATGCATGAGGAGATAATGTTCAGGTGTACAGCAATGACCATTGCAAAATAATTCTGAAGTATCCTAGTTCAAAATTAGACACAGTTTCTTTGACAAAATAATTTGATTCAAACCCAAATTGCAGACTTTCCTGAAAGAATATGGAACCCAAAAGAACTTGAACTCGACTCCACAAACAGTGTGCAGAGTCACCAATCTTGCTGGACATGTGACAAATTGTTGGTGGGGCACTAGAACCGCATCAATAAATTACAAACGGATCAAATAATGTTTCATGAGCCGGGTATTCCGTGTGAAGTTTGGAACTGAAAGTCAAAATTGGAAATGCCCTTGATCTACAAGAAGTGTAACTAGTATCACAAATACGTGATCGAAATGGAAGGTCAAGGTTTTGGGTTTAGGGTAACTCTAGCATTGATCGATGTTGCAGGAGAACTCTAGCTCTACTGCAAATTGGCAATGCAGGATTCTGAAGCGGACAGATCTTGAACTGGTTTACAGAGTCGTATTGCAGGTGAACTAACCATTAGCTACAAACCTTATTGGAAATTTGTGATTGTAGCTTCACGTGAGTTGCAACTAGGAGTCCAGAGAAGAAGAATGACGACAACTCCAAGAAGCTCACCAACTGCACACATGGCGCAAACAAGAAGTCATTATCAAAATACTGAGGCTGTTAAAAGAGTAACGCGGAAATCAGTTCTCAGAATGGTGCCGTCGAATGAGTTTTCTAAACCTAGTACTTAGCCCCTAAAGGATCCGGGCACATTTTTGGCATACATTGTCAAAAACTACCAACTTTGAGGGTAGTGAAGTGCTATCCATTTGAGGGGATAGTCACTCAATGTGAATTTTGGAAAAGCCAAAATCAATTATCAAAACACCGTAAGATGCTACACTTGTCATTTTTTCCAATACAATCAAAATCATTTCAAACAAACCAACAAAGGGGTACACATGTCATTCCTGAAAAAAAAAGTTAGTGTTTTATTGATACATAAAATACCATGAGTGTTTTAAGACTGTTTGAAAAATGCTACAATGGTACTTTTCAAGGCTCAATGTTGCTACATTGCAAGAAACTAGAAACAAGACCTCTCAATAGAAACATAAGAGAACGAGCATTCTTCTTCATGTTCTTGCTCTTTCTCATGTGTTCAAATTCAAATTCAAGTTTTGTTCAAGAGCGTTTGGTTCATGTAAAGCTCTACTAAGGAATCTATGATATCTCCAACTAATTCGATTATGATCTATGAAATCTCCCAATGAAATACTCAAACTCAAACTCCAAACCTAAACAATCTCAAGTTTGCAACGACTCCAATACCAAAGTTTTGAGTGAAGTTTGGAACTAGAAGTCAAAGTTGGAAACACCCTTGATTCAAAAGCGTATACCTAATATCATTGATACGTGATGGAATGGAAAGTTTAGGGTGTTGAATAACAATAGTATGAGCTGAGTGATCGATGTTGCAGGAGACACCAAAGGTTACAAACCCATTAGAAGATTTTTGGGGCCTTCAAATGCCTACGAGTTATCACAGCTTGTGAACGTGGGGAATAGGTTTGGCGTAGCGGTTTGACGTGGCCGAGACCCTGCCACATCATTGATCCAAAATTTTATTTTATTTTTTCAATTTTTTTTGCATTTGGAGACATTTTTTTTTTTTTGTAAAAAGAAAATTTTGATAGTAGGTTGTTCCCCTTGCTGTGGGGAACAGCCGTAGGGGAACAAGTCCAAAACAGGCTTTTGGAGCCCCCCAAACTCTTCTAATGTCTAGCTCTAATTCAAAACAAGTCTCAGCGATGTTATGGCAAGAACCCAGATTGATGACCATAACTCTACTTACAAGCTACAAAACAATTTGCTTTACAAAATAGTAATAGTGCAATAGTTGTGCAACAACAATAAGAAACATTACATTTGGTTTGGTTTGGCAAAACTATTTTGTAACCTTGAAACAACACAAAGCACATTGTTCACAGGTTTCATTATTCCATAACAAAACCTTCATGATACAAAAAAGCTCACCAATGAGGCAAAAACCTAAAGAAAACTTCTAGAAAAAGTTAAAGAATTACAACAAGAGCAATGCACATTTTTTGTAAAACTTTCCCAAATTGAATGAAATTGTATGATAATCAAATTGTATACCCTTCAAATTTGCATTCTTTGTAATATGAGATCATGCAAAAAAATGTGTTGAAGCAAGTAAGTTCCTACAAACAAAATCAAGGACAATCTTTATTACTCCAATGGAAAATAAATAACTACATCATGTGTGCTACAACTCTACTTCAAGAAACAACCAAGTTGAATCAAAAATGAAAAACACTTATCTATCTACCAATATACCAATATGGGTCGTTGCCAATAGGGAGTATAGATGATTACATATGGAATGAGTATCCAACCTAAAATTCTTCTCCACCTATACATTGTAAGAAGAGTAACAAAAGTAAAACTTAAGATCATACTAACTACCTTATATCTTGTGCAATTCATCCATGCTCATTGAAACCTACAAATTCTTTCACCTGAAGATTGGTAAAGAATATTGTTGCAACCCTTGGCCTTGTACAATCCATATTGCAAACCCAACAAAATGGGTTCATAAGTAATCATTGCTAAGACATAGATGTATGTGTTCAACATCATGCAAAGAAAGAAAAGTAAGGCTTGTATCACAAAATTTTGTTTGAAACATCTCCCAATAGTCTTTCGATGACTTGATCCATAATCTACATGTTCATACCACAAAAGCCACTTGACAAGGGCATGGAAATATAATAGCTTGCCAATCCATGATGTTCCAATTTTAAATTCATCAATGAAATCTCAATTGCAAAATTCTTAAAGTACTTTTTGGTAAATTGCAACTAGCATTAGATGCAGCTTTTGCCTTTGGCATGTAGTTTTATAAATATGCTCATCCATATCCAAGTCCCCCTTGAGAAGAAGGTCATAAAAGGTTAAGGAGACAAATTTAGCTCCATACAATTGGTGTACCAACAACGAAAGTAACTTCCTTCTTTCAAGCCCTCTTGAATATTGCACGTCAATGGATTCTTTGGAAATGAATCAATGTCAAATTTTGATGCATATTCTTCAATAGTAGAAACAAACTTGAATGCCCAATAGTATGGCATGAATTCACTTCCAAAACTCTCAGAATCACATTCATGTAGTATCGTTAGATCTCAAACCAATTGCTTTGTTTTGTGCATGAGTGACTCAAATGACAATGATTCCACATTTAACAAATCGTCAATGTGACTTGTGACATTGTCAAAGGCACCATCATTTGGTGTAAGGACTTCCATAATTTCACTCCAATTTAGTTAGGAATGTGGATCCACATGCCAACACCTCAATATTAAGTCTCTCATGGGCTTAAGAACATAATCCGGAAGCTCCGGCCTCTTACCATTCAAAACCAAACCATAATCGGAAACTGGGTGACCCTCAAAAGGAATTGTTCTAGTCAAAACTTCATAGCACACCATTCCAAAACTATAAACATTTGATAGAAGCCATTCCTCCTTGGAGAGGGGAATCTCTGTGATCAAAGATTGAAAAACTTTAGGAGCTCGCCAAAATGTGATGCCTACAATACCTTTCGATCTTTCAAAGCCAGCAATGGCAACGGGTGTAATCTTTGATAAAGACGTTTCATTATTCTTGCCATAGATATATATATTAGAATGTTAGCAACCTTCAAATCTCCATGATAGACACCATATTCATGAAGGGCTTTTAAACCCATTGCAAGCTGCATCAGAATGATCTGTTTTCCAACCTCTTCACTAAACAGAGGACCATTGGTGCATGGCACTTCATCTTGCAAAGCATTTTCAAGCAAGAGTCTAAGGCAGCATGCAAGTCACAAGAGTACCGAATCATGACCACTCATTCGAAGAAAACTCCATATGGAATGCATAGGTTATAGCTCTTCATAGAACCTATCTCCATAGAAAAATGACCATGTCAAACCCCTCGAATGGCTTGAACTTCTTCACAACCACTGAAAAAGACTTGAAGGAGTAAGGCAAATGGAACTTGGCTTTGTAGATGCAACCTTGACCCCTTGAAGCCATATTCAAAAGTACATCAATGCACAAAGACAGATTTCAAGCCAAGATGTGGTGAATCAAGCTGCTTACCCAAATTGTGTCAACAAACCCAATGTGTTGGAGTGCATGCAAGAGTTGCAAAACAATGGTGAATAAGATGAGGTAGACAAGTCGCATCGGTTGCACTTATCTTCTTCCACCGACGATGAACAGTAGCTCCGGGAGTAGCTCCAGGAGAATGGAAAATATGGTACTATTGCAATACAGTGTTATACGCTTGCCAGCTCATTGTTGTGATCCACTTGCTGAATGGCCTCTTAGAAAAGATTTGGTTCATTCCATTGGATGAGTGATTTAAGAGTTGTGCAACATCTTGTTTTCTAAAAGAAAGAATATGTTGGATCTAGTTTTTTTATTTGAATTATCACAATTGAAATCAAATAAAAAAATTTCCTAAGGTTTAGTTAGATTGATATAACAATTTCGCTATTGGAATGAGTGTGTTTCAATTCCATTTTAGAGCTTATAACCATGTAATTATTTTTCTCCTTCATCTCATTCTTACTTCTATTTAATAATTTTTTAAAGAGTGAAAATTATGTTATTGTTATTGAATCTTTCTTTCCTAGACTTTCAACTTAATTCTTCATGATTGAAAATGTTTTTTACATTTAAAATTGAAATGCAAATAGTTTCAACCTTTAACACCTAAGAGTTGGCTTACGGTTACAATATAAAAAATCTACATACAATTACAAGTTAACTTCAATGCCCTATGGCTCTACAAAAATAATTCAATCAGACTGAAAACAATTGCACTGCAAAGAGCCTCATGTAGTGAATGATGAGTTTGTCTTTCCATCCCAATGAAAGCTTTATGAGAGGATTGCCATCATAAACCATCCAATTGATCATATTACTCCACCTTAATCCCTGAGCGCCCTAGAGGCTAAAAATGTGGTCTCTCAAAATTGAATTCGGACCAGGGCGACTCTAGATTATGGTTGTACTGCCAAAATTTAAGTACATGGAATTTAGGGTACTGCAAGGTGATGTGAGGGAGTGGTATTGATGAAAATCATTGTAGTCTATGAATGTCGAGATTGGCACTAGTACAGAAAAATCTACTTTTCGAGGAAGTTTGCATTATGAGCTTAATTGGGATACATTGGCGTTTTTGCCTCGGTAGCATACTCATGCAAAATTCAATGCACCACTAACCACATATTTGCCATCAAGAAACCTTCAAATTTGGCAAGCTATGAGCTACACTTTCACCTCACCCTTGCCAAACTTTTAGCTATAGATTCCACTCCCTCCAACAACAGTTGTGTTCCGAAGTACAAACCCCCCCAAAAAATCTCTCATTCAGCAAGAGTCAATGCTATTTTGACCATTATAATCTTCTAAACCTCACAATCAACCTTTTCCAAATTTTCAGTGCACCTTGAGAGCCCACCCTTTTCGAAATTTCAACGGTGAAAGGTTGTGGATTGAATTTTTGCACATGCGGTAGCTAATTCATTGGAATGGGATCTAACATGGCCAACTAGAAATGACATTCATTGATGGATTTTGGCAAAGAAAAACAAGCCTTGGACATTTAGTGTACCATATCACAAATGTTGAAACAATCATTTCTATATTCGCATTAGAATTTTTGTACACACAAATCTCAACATTACAACCTTTACCACTCCAACCTTCTTGACACACTTGCATTGCCACACTACTCTTGACTACTGAGCATTCAAATTGCTCCATATGCCACAATGAAGTAGTCGTGTTGACTAGATTACAAACAAGTTGAGTGCGATACACAAGAGAATAACCAACGATCTTGAACATACATATGCAATGGAATTGTAGGTAAAACAACTTCATTTTTTCTTTTTGTTATCCTCTTGTGAGAAGCATGGTTGTCATAGTGGACGGACGTCCGGTTTGCCCGTCCGTTAGAGGTCCTACCTGTCCGATATAGTCAACACATAGTTGACTTTCTGATAACGAAAAAATAGGCCACGTGGATGCCATGTGGATTAAGGAACATGCTGGGCGTGGATGAGGTGACGTGTCATTCCGCAAAATTGCACAAGTTACAAAATTAAAGCCGTCCGGACTGTCCGTCCATCCGGTCCGGTTTGCCCGTCTGTTCGTCCTGTCCGATGACCCTAACTCGCCCGTTATGACAACCATGGTGAGAAGCTCTCCTCGTCGATCACCAGCTTCACAATTGTACACTCATTTGGACTAGTGGACACTTTGATTCCAGTCTACGTTGCTTATTCTATCAATAAGGGCTCTGGAAAACCAATCTTGGTACGTAAGTATGGTTCAATTTTATAGTCATTCCATTAGAGTACCATTTTTCATTAATCTAGTTTTTTTAATCTTGTGTCATATTGAACATTATCTTTGAGTGTTGTACATTTTACACAAGGTCTAAGAACTAGTAGAGCATAAGATTTTTAGACAAAAGATACTAAACAATTGAGCAATCAACTCTATTAGAGTGTCATTTTCCATTAATCTGGTTTTTGCTAGGCTGTGTGATATTGAACATTATCTTTGAGTGTTATATGTGATCAGACATGGTCCAAGAAGCGGCAAAAAATGCTTTGATTCTACTCAATGGGCACTCATTGGCCTCGTTGGAATTGCCCGTGAAGTTGCGAATCAAGGACAAAGGCAAACAAGTCTTGTCTTCTTCCCCCGTTGATGAACAAGAGCTCCAGAAGATAGGGAAAGATGGTGCACAGTGTTACACGCTTGCCAACAGTCGTTGAGGTTCTCCACTTGCTAAAGCATCTTGGACTTTTAGCCCCCAAATGCCCAAATGAGGGAACACTTGACACTTGGGGTTGGCCCATGTGATCTCCATCTTGGCCATGCTTTTTTCCAAACTTTGTTTTCCAACATAGAAAAATAGATAAGCTTATTGGAAATATAATTTGGATTTCAATTAGTACTTGCAAGCAAAAGTTAAATCATACAAAGCTGAAAATAGTCAAGTAGATGTTAGGCTTTTTTTTATCTTAGCAAACTTTTGGTAGACTAGTTAGAATCTAACCCCCTTGGCTTCATCCCTCCAAAAACTAGTCTTACAATGTGGCCAACAAAAGGGACATTGGTTAAGAAAAAATGCTTTGGTAGTGGGCAACAAAAGGAAGTTAAGAACCAACAAAAATTTGAAATGAACTTTGCCATTTCATATGTTTTCAGTAGATGATATTTATGTCTTTATTGAAAGATTTGGTTTGTTCCATTTGGATAAGCGATTTAAAAGATATGAAGCATCTTATTTTGTTGAATGTTAGTTGTAGCATTTTCTTGAGAACATAACATACTAGATGTACTTTTTAACTTGATTTTCAAAATTTAAAACACAAATCTTCACAAGGCTTAGTTTGATTGATAGAACAATCTCATTTTTAGGATCAATGTATTTCAATTCCATCTTAGAGCTAATAACAATTTAGTTTTTCCCCTTCATCTCAATCCTACTCTTGCATCACAATATTTCAAAGAAAAAAAATTATGTTATTGATTCTTAAATCTTTTTTTTAAGAATCTCAACAAAATTCTTCAAGATAATGTTTTCTTCATTCAAAATCTGAGTTGCAAAAATTTTAAGTTAAAAAGATTCAAAGTCTTAAAAACTAGCTTGCCATAGTGGCATAGTGCCAAGTATGATGTTTTTCTCTTCACATTTTGAACTCAAATATCTTGCAATCTACGTGGGCATAGTTTCTAAAATTTTGTTGTCACATTCCCATACTTGATCTTTGCAAAATCCTACAGTTAGATATGCAAACCATTGAAAATTTATTACAAAGAAAACAAGGGTATAAATGACTTGTTCAAATTGATTGTAATACAACAATGACTGCAAAATGATGGTTTTGTAGTCAATGCAAACAAGTCATTTGTACCCTTGTTTTTTGTAGTGATTGAAAGTTTGTGCTCTTTGCTATAGAAGTGGCAATTTGTAGAAAATTTTGGGAATTAAAAAAAAGACCTTAGGCACTTATGGTGTCATACCTGATGATTGTTGATATAATCATTGCTACTTTTGCATAGTAATTTATGTATACACAGAAGCCTCAACATTACGACCTTCTCCATTAAAATCGTCTTAGAAAATGTCATTCTAAAATATCTTGGACACTTGCATTGCCACACTGCTCTTCACTGTGTCAAACAAACCGCTTCGTAAGTCGTAATAAAGTCATCGGGACCCTATTTACTTAGATTACAAACAAGGTGAGTGCAATACACATGAGAATGACGAAGGATCTTGAATTGGCACACGAGGTGATATTGCAAGTAGAAAGTATAAATTTTTTTCCAAATAGCCACTTGTGAGAAGCTCTCTTCTTCAATCAAGAGCTTCATTATTTACAGAGGATCAACAATACACTTTGATTATAGTTTGCGGCTCTACCCTACTTACTTATCCTTCTTTAATAAATCCCATCCACATGGACTCTGAAAGAACAACCTATGGTTCCATTAATTTGTTTTTGCAAGTCTTGAACATTATCTTTTAGTGTTGTACATTACACATATGGTCTAAGATCCGGGAGAGCATAAGATTTTCAAACAAAAAAATAGGAAACAGGGAATCGTTAAAGAAGATATTTAAATGGCACGATTCGGCAATCAATGCCTAGAATTTACCAATTATGTGCAAAAACAATGAATTTAACAAGCATATAAAAGTACACAGAGTAATAAGTAAGTAAGTCCTGAAGTAGAGAAAGTTGAAACGCTTTGAGACAAGTAAAAAAAACATTAGCTACAAATCTTGATGAAGACTAGTATGCCCCGTGCCATTGCCACGGTCAAAAGAAAAGAAAAAGTAATTTTTTAATATTTTTAATTCATAAAAACTTCAAAATTCAATAACTTTCACATCATAGGTTAAAATGCCAAGAAACCAAGCGTGTGCACCCCTCCTTGCCGAGGGCTTTCCGATGATATCAAATCCACGAATGAGAGACACATGTTCCGAGAGATCTCAATGTAACAAACAAAACAAAACAAAACAAATAGCCTAACTTAATAGAAGGATTGTGTTTGTGCAGCTCCATGTGAGCTACACTTCTGATTTTCTAGAAGAAGAATGACGATGTCCCCCAAAAACTCACCAACTGCATACATGATGTAGACAAAAAAGTCATGACTGGAATGATGAAGCTATTCTAAGAATAAGAGCATCCCCACCAAGAGGCTTTTGTATCCTCAAAATTGAAGTTTCGAAGTAGTCAACTTAACTAGATACAGATGAGACCTTGCTAGTTTGGCAAATGAGCCTCTAGATACAAAATTCGCCCAACGTTTTACAGAATTCTGTATAATTTAGAGATACAAAACTTGGAAGCAGATTGGTAAGAGGAGTTTCTACATCTCTATCAACATTTGAGGTCCTTTTCTTAAAATTTTAGGGATACAAAACTAGTTGGTGGGGATGCTCTAATGCCATAGTTAGATTAAAAAAAATTATCAGAATGCATGACGGCCTCGAATGAATTTATTGAACCCAAAACTGGTTTTAGTGAAACTGTCACTAAGCGAGGGCACGTCTAATGTGGTGCAGATCAGTGCATAACATCCTACAAAACACAAGGATTTGAAATGATGAACTGATTACTTGGAATCCTGCGCAAGATCACTTCTTGTGTTGTGAACGTAATTCAAAGGGCTTTGCTTAGAATAACTAAAAGTAACCACACCTTCTTTAAGAAGAAAAATTTCTTCAAGAATGAGAAGTTGGTGAGAGGAAAAAGGAGTGAATGGGGAGCCATTGTGTATGAAGAAGGTGTGACACTTTGTTTTGATGTGTCAAGTATAGAAAATGGAAATAGAGAATGGGTTAACATGTTTGTACTAGATGGATAGGTTTGCATGATTCAAGGATTCAATTACAAAGGTTGGAGTTTCGGGGTTGAATTGTGATAGGACAAGTCAAAATGCACATCTCTCAACAAAGCAAACAATCGATAACGCAAGGGTGAAAAATTCTTCATGAAATCTTCTGGACGTCCATTTCTTCAGCTCCAAAAGTGAAAAATGGTCCAGTTCAATTAATGGGGAATGGGTGCTTGGCAATTCACGCACAACCAATAGGAAAGCGGCACGTCTCAATTCTCCGTTAATTGAACCTTGAGTGAAAAAGGTTTGACGAACCTTACTATTGAAAACTCCTTGATAATTTTAACCGTCAATTTTTGCCCAAATGAAACTAAATCTCACTAATTTGGGATTGTTTTCATCTCCATTAGAATAAAATTTGAGCTTTGGAGAAAGCTACCTCGGTTTGACAGGCCAATCTATTTTTGATGCCCTACTAAGCTATTCAAAAGAAGGAACCTTTGACCAAAAAAATAACATTAACCTTATATGAATTCCAAGACTAAGAAGGAATATATTTTAGTTTCCTATTCTTTTTTCAATAAAAAATAGTATTTGTTACATTTCTCCTTCATTTAAGTACTAATATTTGTATACAATGAATGCTCTAATATGTGGGTGTAAAAATAATGAGCAACAATAGAAGAAAAATTTGTACACAAGTGGAATAAACGTAGTCTTCAATTCTCTTAAGCACTTCTCAACAGCCCTCCAGAGAGTCCAAATGTTCTCTAATGTGCCTCTTTTTTCTCTAGTGCTCCTCTATGGGAATTTGGTTGTGAAGCTCTCAAGGTTTTCAAAAGCTCTAAAGTTTTGTTGTGGAGTTTAATTGTAGTGCACAAATGGTTCGAGGGCAAATGTAGTATGTACTATTGACTTCTAGGCTTAGAATTTTTTGGTATTGGAGTCTTTGCAATCATTTTGTTGTTTTGATATGAAGTTTGAGGACGAGGATTCCATTGGGAGATTGCTTAATAGACTTTACTAGAGATATCATTGATTCCTTGATAGAGCTTTACTTTACTAAATTGTTAATAACTTTAAGATGGTATTGAAACACTGAATTTCAATGGTGAGATTGTTTTAACAAGCAAACTTAACCTTGTCAAACAATTTTTTTTGAAAAATTATGAAAATTGCATTCACAAATGAATCCTATAAGTTATTTTTTTCAAAAAAGATGTTCTCAATTTCTCATGCTCTAATTGCCCAAAAAATAAGATTGTCTATAATTTTCATGTAACAAGTCCAAATGGAAAGAATAAAAGCTTTCATATAGATAAATTTATAATCTATGAGAAATAATTTTAAAGATTTTTTAAAAGTTTTGTGTGTAGATAGAATTCTATTCACCACAACAAAGAGGACCTTTTGTCTAGTAATTTTTTCTCCCAAGCACCGATTGAAATAAAAGTTATATTTTAGGAAAGCTAATGTATTTTTCTATCTTCAAAAAAAGTTTCAAAAAATTATGATGAATATTGAGATGGTAAGACCCTATTTAAAATCCATTTTGTTCGGTGAGGGGACAATGGGACTTTAGGAGATAAGATGCAACAAGTATTTCTTTCCATCTCTTCTCTTCTTTTTAATATTTTTTCTCTTTCTTATGTATTCAAGTCTTAATTCATTTTTATGTTTCTATTGAGAGGGCTATGTTTGCTGTATTTTTTGTTTCTTGCACCTTGCAAATGCACTAATTTGAGCCTTAAAATAATTATAGCATTTTTCAAATAGTTTTGAAACACTCACAATATTTTTTATGTCAACAAAATAGTAGCTCTTTTTTTCCAAAAAATGACTTGTGCTTCCCTTTGTGGGTTTATTTTTAATAATTTTGATTATATGAAAAAATAATAAGTGTACCATCTTGTTATGTTTTGGGAATAGTGAAGTGTACTACTACCTGTTGTGGACAGAGATTGGACAAATCAGTTGGACACTTGCAACTGGACTAGCTTAACCCCTAATGTAGGTTCGTGAATTGGATACGATCATTGTACAAGAGGGGCTCCCAAATATATATTGCCTAAAGTCCCTTGCATTTTGTCTCACGAAGCTTAGAATTATTTTGGAGACACCATTATAGAAGACGATGAAGGCCTCAAAATTTCAGAAGCTTTATAGTAGCCGAAGTCTTCGAAACATTTTTCATATGAATTTTGTAATTGCAAGAACTTTGACATAGAAGTCTAGTGGCCATGGGGTCCCAAGTATTGTAACCGGTCGCTATTTATACATCTCTAGGATGTTGATGTACATGACAAGTTGTCTCTATCTCCTTCGGATTGGAACCACAACTAGGTCCCTTGGTTACATTTCGACAGCCTTGCCTTGTATTACAAGTTCAATACAAGCAAGACAAGGCGTGGAATTACAAAAGTGGCCCAATTATATTCTGCAGTATGAATTCACAATGGTTTAGGGAGATTGCACATCTTCAAGTGAAGTTCGTATGTTTAGCTAAAGTTGGCACATGAAAGCGGTTTTTAGGTATTCACTTGGCAAAGATACTTGTGGACTGACTTCTAATTCCCCAAATTAATTCCAGTGATGCAATCACTATAAGAAAATGAGTGTTTTATGACTACAAAATATGATTGCAATGAGTCACAAAATCAAGAAATGTGAGTCAAGTAAAAATCACTATAAATGAGTGCAATATAATTGGGTTGAGTTATGGTTGAGTCATTCGCTTTCAGTCATATGACTAGTGAGTCATATTTGCAGCCATATGGATTTGGAAGTATAATAAACCATTTTTAAACATATTTTGTCAACATGGCATATATGTTAACCATCTTTGGAGGCTTGACCATCTCATGAGCTACCTGAGTAAAACTAAAAAAATCCTACATGGAATGTGATTTATCTCAGTCATATTTTGGCTAACATTGAATGTGACTGTAGTAAGTCATATTTTGAGTGATATGGAATATGACTAAGGTAAATCATATTTTGAATCATATTTTAAGTGATTTGGAATATGACTATAGTGAGTCATATTTTAAGTGATATAGAAGATGACTACGGTAAGTCATATTTTAAATGATATGGAATATGATTGTAGTGAGTCATATTTTGAGTGATATAGGATATGACTATAGTAAGTCATATTTTGGTTGATGTAGCATATGACTAGTGATTCATTTTTTTGTTCAAGTTAGTATTAAAAGATAGTAAGAAGTAAAAGCTAAGATATAACAAGAGGCAACAAAAACAAAAACTAAAAACTAAAACTAAAAACTAATAAGAAGCAAGAATATGACAAGTTAAGATGCAATAAAAGATAATAAGAGGCAAAAAATAACAAACAATAGGAAATAATGTCTAAAAGGCAACAATTAAGCAAGAGCTAAGATTCAACTTGAGGCAACAATCTTGAAACAACAACCTTGAAGTAACAATTTTGAAGCAATAATTAAGAGACAACAACTAAAAAAACAATAACAAACTAGCAACAACTTTGAAGCAACAACAAACTAACAACAATTAAGAAGCAACAACAAACCAAGAATAATTAAAAATTAAAAACTAAGAATTAACAACAAATTAGCAACAACTAACTAACAACAACAAACTAACATCAACTAAGAAACAACAACAAACTAACATCAACTAAGAAACAACAACAAATTAGCAACAATTAACTAACAACAACAAACTAACATCAACTAAGAAACAACAACAAACTAACATCAACTAAGAAACAACAACAAATTAGCAACAATTAACTAACAACAACAAACTAACATCAACTAAAAAACAATAACAAATTAGCAATAATGTAGTATAGTTTTTTTTCTACGACAAAACCAAGGCAATTCCAAAAAGGTTCATTTAAGGGGAAAGCTCAAATTAGCTTAGTGTTTTAATTAACTAATGTCACTTTGTATGTAAATCTCTCTTTCTTTTAATTTCAAACATATTATTTATTACCACAAGTTATGTTAGTAGGGGATGGGAGAAATGGCTTATCTCTATTTCCCTCACACTAGTAGTCCGTTAATTAGCAATTTCTAGGTTTTATCCCACTATGTCTGTAAATCTATCTTTTCAAACAAAATCAAAGTAAATAAACGAAAATCAATAGTCAAATTCAATTGTCATTTTTCAATAATCATTTTTCAATAGTTGCTTTTACACATACAAGAAAGAAGAACATTTAAGTTTAAGATTGTATAACGACAATGTAGAGTGCATAGAAAGGAATGTATCACAATCTATAGAAGTTCAAAATTGAAAATATACGTGCAATAACTTGACTTTAAATGGAAATACAAAAACTACACACAAAGTATAACAACTGATTTCATAACTTCTAACTTTAAGTTCCAAAGTTCAAAGCTAGAGAAGTCTCATGCGGAATACTACTACTATAACATAATAGTTTCTAAATTGCCAAAATCTATAATTGGTTGAGGTAAGGATTCTATCCACAACAAAAGTTCTCAGTCTTCTCTGCAATTTCAACCACATAGAAAACATTAAGCACTAATATACTTTAACAATTGGCAAAATCAATAGTCGCTTATTCAATGTGATCTTTTCAATAATCAATTTAGTAGCGTGGCTATTCAATGATCAATTTTTCAATAATCTTTTATGTATAGAAACAAGTTAACATAGCAATGTTCGTTAAATCAATAGTCTTTTATAACCGGCTTAAATTTATATTTAAAATTATTCTTCATTAACTCATACAATCTAAGTCTACTAGTCCCGAAGGACCAATAGATTCCTTCACTTCATCTTCACATGTTGAAATTCTATATTTGTATCAACTTATATGTAATAATTAATTTATTATTCTCACAACCTCTCGGCAATAATGCTTCAATTAATTTAATTCCCTTCACACTTTTAATTTATTATGTAATTAATTTACCTTACAATTTCTCTCGGAGTTAATAAATTATATATAAAATTAAACTCTCAAAATTATTACACAGTGCTCCGCGGTTATACTCTCTAATAAAAATAGAATCTATATGTGTTCTAAATTGCTCACAATTAATCCCTTGGCAACAAATGTTAAGAATCAATTATTATTAAGGAATTGGCCAACCGGCTCTTTCTTTAATTTCCAAAATACTTATAATAACTTAATTAAAAATAACTCTTAAATTGCTTCTATAACAAAGTACAATTTAATTCTCCGCTTTAAGTAATTATTTGTGTCACATAATTTTATCAATAAAAACTACAAGGAATTACAATGAATAATCTCACACTTTATCTCTTTAAAAATAACCAATTAGTACTTTAAACAATCGCAAAATTTCTCATTACACTCTAAAGTATTAGTCAATAATTATCTCTCCAATTCTCTCGGCAATAATAAAGATTATTTTAAATTAATTCCTCTCAATTAACTCTCAACAATAAGGCTTCAATTAAATTAAATTGTATTATCTCTCACAAATAAAACTCAAAGTATAACAAGTGATAACACAAAATTATCCTCCACAAAGATTAATAAATTCCAATTACTCTCCAATCTTCACTTAGAATTGTAAAATTATCAATCACACTTAATAAATTAACACACACGATTGCCCTCACGGCAAAGATATTAAAATTCACATAAAAATACTTAGCCTAAACTCAAGCTATGAACACTCAAGAAATATGCAATAAATTCACACAATGACACATGAAAAATAATGAATGCGAGAGAGAAAAAAACAAGGAAAAAACAAACATTTATATAAAAATCAAGATTTGAAATGATATGAGAGACAACCTCCCAATTACAACTACCTTAACTAATTTTAATTTCATTCATTCAAAATAAAAAATAAAAAACTTCATTCATTTCCATTCATTTTAAATTATCCCTTTAAAATTTAACCGCATTCACACAATAATTGCAAAAATAAACAAAATATAAAGTTAAAAGTCTCACAAATAACTATTTAACAACAACAAATTAACAACAACTATAAAGCAACAACAAACTAGCAACAACTATGAAACAACAACAAATAACAACAATTAAGATGTAAGAAGCAACAATAAATTAGTAACAACTAAGGAACAACAACTAAAACCTCAATAACTAAACAACAATAACAAAAACACAACAATACTACAATTAGAACTTCAAAAAACAAAAGAAGAAACAAGAAACAAGAGTTAGAAAGCAACAATTAAAGCACAACAACACAACAATTAAAACAAAAAAAACAAAAAAACAAGAAGAAACAAGAGTTAAAAAGCAACAAAAAAAGAAGATGAAGCAAATGAAATAGTGGCTAGGGTTTCAAAACCCTAAAAAAGTGGCAGCTAGAGTTTTAAAACCCTAAAAAATGATAGTTAGGATTTCAAGATCCCCAGAAAACAATGGCTAGGATTTTACAATTTTGAGCAATAATTTATTTATATTTTTTTTCAGGTTGCCCAAATTTTTAGGAGGCTACCCCAAAAAAGAACTTCAAAAGAAATGTGAACCTACAAAAATGTGACTATAGAATATGACTACATGTAGTCATATATGCAAAAATATGATTGACGAATATGAATGGTGTTCCCATAATACATTCCCTAAAAAGTGTTTTGCCATTCCCCATGCATGTATACTATACATCCATGAAGTACAAAGGCAAAATATGATTGGCAGTCATATTTGTAGTTATGTATTTTCCAAACGTTGTGGAATCAAAAAATGTAACTGTGAGCTGTTACCAGTCATCCTTAGTCATATTCTTGTAGTCATATAACACTCAAATCCTAGTAGTGAATGGTCACTTTGGTATCCTCAGAAATGATGCATGCATCCCTCGGCTAAAGAGAGACCACAATATCATGCATTGAGGGAAAGCAGAGTCACAAAAGTGTTCACCTATCAAGAATCTCCACTTCAAGCTTCAAAATACCCTTAAAATATACAGTTCCATCTAGTCCTTGAATTTCTGTGTATAATAGCAAATTCATTAGCGGGCCATACACAAACACCCGGAGGTAGATCTTGTAGCATTTTTGCCTCTTTCAGTTCTTTTTGTAGCCACCCTGCAAGCCTCACGTCTTGCATGATCGCTATCAAAGCCTCCACCTTAAAGAGTAAAATTTCCCTTGGATGGAGAAGAAGAAAATAGAGAAGAAACAATTTTGAGGATCTATAGTCGTAGAATGACCAATCTATGGAAATCCTATACTACAACAATAAGACAAGTGAAGGGCAAGAATGTGAAATTTGTTTTCTATAGTAAAAATGCATAGCACAACAAAGTCAAAAGGCAATGAGTACATGAGCCGCACAATAGGGGGCGAGTGGCAATTAGCAAAGGGAATTGCAAGCTTGGCAGAGCTTGAGGTTTAGAGCACTTGAGTTCCTTGGACATGCTTACTAATAGAAGCTGAATCTGCCATGTATAGCCTAAATCCCAAAAATTTGCAAACAACAACTTGTAAACTCCAACTTTGCGATCCACGCTTGCTTGCAAAAATCCTCCATTTGTGATTTGTATAATATCCCCGCCCAGGAAAGTGTCAATCCATTGAATTGCAAAAGTGCTATGCCGATTTCAAAAAACCAAGAATGACACAATCTCAAGGCACTTGGCCATTCATTGCCAATTTGTTTGCTTGAAAAAGCCATAAAAAATTCACCACCTTCTTCACCAAAACCATCAGGAAGCACTTGGACCACATTCAAAGAAATTATCTCTTTTCCTAAATTGCCAATAAACGTACTTCTTAACCTCTAGCAACTGGCCAAGCCCTTCTTACATTAGGTGAACAAAAGTTGTACCTTGAAGTGTGTAAAATACCCGAAGAAGCTACGAGAATGCCAAGTATCTGGTTAAATACAACAAAACACACATTCTGTAGGCCCTTGGTGCCATATGTTGCATTTTTTGGTGTATTCTTTTCCCCTTAATTTTCTTTGACTCTTTGCCCACGAGACTATAGTTCTCAGATTCCCTTGAAAAACCCTAATTCCAAATCTAAAACAAGTAAACAACAAAGAAAAATCCGGATATAGAGTTTAAATTTGCGGAGAAGCTGCGAAAATGCCAAGTATCAGATCAAATCTAAATTGGGTCATTTTCATGTCCATTTCTAATTCACTCTGATGTCTCTCTAGCTAGTATCCCCTTCTCACAATGTCATCACCTTTCACTTAAATACATCTTTGAAGGAGTACAACACTTGAGTAGCATTGGTTGTGTAGATCGCATTTCATTGAATTTGGCACAATTATGGGTGTCAAAATTGTGACATTCATTGACATAAAGCTCAATTAAAACTAAGACAAAAAAGCCTCCTCATTTCAAGTTACATTACCCAAGGCCATAGACAAAATTTGGTCTATCAATATACTTGGATGTACTCAATCTATTCTTTGTAGCACATGCTTAAAAGCTCTTGAAATCATTTATAATACAAGCAAGGTGGGTACCACGAGAATTGCAACATTTTTCAAAAGTGCCTAGTTACTATTAATGACCTAGTCAAATTTTTATACTTCCTTCTTAGCAAGTGAAAAGAGGTTCCAACACACCAAAAAATGTGACATTTGGATTTTGCATGCCAAAAGTTATGAACTAGGAGTAAAGTGTTTTTGGTAGAGGTTCTAAATTTTTTCTTCCATATAAGTACATGCTAGTCTTGGAGATTTACATAGAGAGATATTGGCATTTTTTATTAATGTTGCATTTGGTGGGGGGAGCACACTTTTGTAGACACCAATATTCTTGAGGCTTTAGCTCAATTGAATTTCATATAATAGGCTTTTTACTTGTCAATGAAGACATGTGTAGATTTTGTGTCCCTTCTTATGTAATTGGAACTAAAGATGACTAAATTCTTCATTCATGTAAATCTTTTTTTTCCTACAAACAACGTAACATGCCATGCCATTGCTTTTGAATGAAGATTAAATACTCCTTATGGCTAGGTGCAAAGTATGCTAACCATTTGATTTTGGAATTTATATAAAGTCAATTTTGTTAAATTTGCAATATTCCAATACTTTTGACACTTGTCAAAGCATGCTTTTTGAGACATAAATTTGTATTTATCTTAGAGTCTATACACTTGTATTCATACATATCATCATTTTTGGCATTCGAAGTGTGCCAATTTAATAAAATTGATAATTGTTTTTCTTCTCAATTTCATCAAATTAGTTGTGGAACATATATATTAGAGCCTAAATCAAACGCTCTACTTGTATCTCTCTAGACATTGCTTGTAGATATATGGATGTAGGCTTATTGGATCTCCAATTGCCATTTTATTGTTTATGAGGAATGTGGTTTCATCAATTGTGGAGAGCTAAAGATTGTTAGTAAGCCAAACAAATCCTTGTTCAAGAATTTCCAATCCATAAACAAATTTATGCACTGTTGTGGGATCACTTTCATTTATTCAATAACCTAACATTGCCTGAAATTCTTCAATATTTTTGGACCCTTCAAAGTGTGGAAACAAATGAGTACTTAGTTATTAAAACCTTGTAGTTAACCATGTGTAATTATTATACACATGGCATATATTTCTATCAAATGAAATTGAATTTTTGTGTTATCCAGCAAATTATCAAGTGTACATTTAGTGCAATCGGAAATGGTCTTCTAAACCATATGAAGTACTGATAATTAACCCGGGCACACTCATGTATCCAATTAGACACCAATATTTTCCTTTATAGAGCTATCCTAATAAATTTTTCATTCATGATTCATCTCTTTAAATTACTCCTCATCTTCTTATGAGGGCATTCTAGTAAGCATCCTAAATCAAAATGGAAATTGATTAAGAAAATTAAATAACTCTTGAATGTTAGATGTAGAATATAATTAGAACATTGAAAATATTATCTTTGGAAGCGCATCAAGAAATTACATAAAATAGACACAATGAATTTGAAACTTTAGACTTGGAAGACCAATTTTTCATTCCTATAGTAACAATTCTTAGTATAATAGTAGAAACAATTCTTGGAACATAGGCAGAATATGGATAGGCTACCTTATTAAACTATTTGTCTCACCCATTCCTAACTATGAAATAATGAAGTGCACTACTAGCAATAATGGCTAGGTATTGAATAAATCAATTGGACACATGCAAGTGGACTAAGATAAAAGCACCTAAATGTGACACTTTTTCTGAATCTACAAATCTTGGGGTAGCTATAAAATAAAATGATGTGAGTTGGTTAGGCAATGGTTAAGGAAATCAACAAAATTAGTTTCATATTTTTTTGAGCTTGTATGAATATAATATAAATTTTTGAAAACAACTATATAGATGCACCTATTGTGAGCACTAAACCAATATCAAAGTGGACACGGAAACCCCCGAAAGTGACACACTCTAAGTTTGAATCATGCATAAGTGATTGGCCAATGCAAATGAAAAGGACAACTTCTTGGAACCCCACCTATTTACTCTATAATCCCTTGTATTTAGGTCCACTTGCATTCGGTGGATTTGGGTTCTTTTTCAGGTTTTAGAGAACGACTAGTGTTACATTTGCATGCTTCTATTGTACCTTAAGTGCTCAATTAACAATCCTTTAGTGAGGCTTCCAACTTTGATTGGGATCCAACTTGAATTTCTAGACTAAGGGGATAGAATATTGACATGAGGGTACTAACTATAAAGATTCGAGAGAGAATCAGAATAGGACTTGGATTGGAACTGGCCCAACTTTTCAATATGCAAACTTGTTCAATGAACAACAAAATGGTATGTGATAGAAGTAAATGAGAGTTTCTGGACCCACGGGGGCTGTTAATATCTTGAGGTATGATACAATGTCACAATTTAGGGAAGTGAAATATTTTCTATGTGCTTGCAAACGAATTCCAGCAAGCATGTGCTGCAGAAATTAGGCTCTCGGGGGTTGAATTTGAGTGGAAACATGTGGAGAGCGTGCCATTGGCACCTGTGAGCGCGGAGATAAGCTTACTCATAAGGAGTTCAACACAGAAACATGCAGAGTAATTCTGAAATTTCCTAAGTTTGGTAGTCCCAAATTGAAGGCACCCAGCTTCCGTGATATAATCATTTTACTCAAACCCAAATTGCGGACTTTCGTGAAAGAAAAATGGAACCCCAAAGAACTCGAAGTCAATTGCAGAAACTGTGTGCACAGTCACCAATCTTAGTAGACACCTGACAAATTGATGGTGGGGCACTAGAACAGCAGCAGCAAATTGCACACTTATCAAACATTCATGAGTCAGTTGTTTCGAGTAAAGGTTGGAACTGGAAGTCGAAGTTGGAAACAACCCTGACCCAAAAACGTGTACCTAATATCACTGATACGAGAGAGAAATGGAAGGTTTAGGGTTTAGGATAACAGTTGCTTGAGCCGATTGATCGATATTGCACGAGACACAAGAAGTCGCAGATCTCTAGCTCTAATTCAAAACAAGTCTCAGTGATGCAATGGCAGGAATCCAACCTAATGACTGTAGCTCTACTTACAAGCTACGAAACAATCTGCCTCACGATCGAGATACAACCTGATGACCGCAGCTCTATTTACAAGCTACGAAACAATCTGCTTCACGAGATAGTATTAGTGCAACCGCTGTGCAACAACGTTAAAATACATTGCGTTTGTGTTGGTTTGGCAAAACTATTTTATAACCTTGAAACAACACAAAGCACGTTCTTCATAAGTTTCATTATTCCATAACAAAATCTTCATGATACAAAAAAGCTCACCAATGAGGAAAAAAGTTGAAGGAAAACTTCTAGAAAAAGTCAAAGAATTATAGCAAGCGCAATGCACATTTTTTGTAAAGTTTTCCCAAATTGAATGAAATTGTATGATAATCAAATTGTATACCCTTCAAACTTGCATTCTTCATAATATGAGATCATACATAAAAATGTATGAAATCAAATATCTTCCCACCAACAAAATCAAGGACAATCTTTATTCCTCCAATGGAAAATAAATAACTACATCATGTGTGCCACAACTCTACTTCAAGAAACAACCAAGTTGAATCAAAACAACTTCATCAAAAAGTAAAAGACTCTTATCTATCTAACAATATCGGTTGTCGCCAATACGGAGTATATATAATTACACATGGAATGAGTATCCAACCTAAAATTCCTCTCCACCCATACATTATAAGAAGAGTAACAAAAGAGAAACTTAAGATCATACTAACTACCTTATATCTCGTGCAATTCATCCATGCTCGTTGAAACCTACAAATCCTTTCACCCGAAGATTGGTAAAGAATATTGTTGCAACCCTTCGCCTTGTACAACCCATATTGCGAACCCAACAAAATGGGTTCATAAGTAATCATTGCTAAGACGAAGATGTATGTGTTCAACATCATACAAAGAAAGAAAACTAAGGCTTGTATCAAAGAATTATGTCTCAAAAATACCCCAATGAGCTCTCGATGACTCGTTCCATAATTTGCATGTTCATACCACAAAACCCACTTGACATGGGCATGGAAAAATAAGAGCTTGCCAATCCATGATGTTCCAATTTCAAGTTCATCAATAATAACTCGACTGCAAAATTCTTGTACTTTTTTGTAAATAGCAACTAACATTACTTGCAATCTTTCTCTCTGATATGAGGTTTCATTTATATGCCCTTGAAACATATCCTTGAAGTGCCCCTTATAAAGAAGGTTAAGAAATGTCAAGAAGTCAAATTTAGCTCCATTCACTTGGTGTATCAACAAGAAAAGTAACCTCCCTCTTTCAAGGCCCTCTTGAATAGTACATGTTAATGAACTTTGTGGAAATGAATCAATGTCCCATTTTGATGCATATTCTTCAACAGTCGCAACAAACTTGAATGCCCAATAGTATGGCATGAATTCACTTCCAAACCTCTTGGAATCACTTTCATGTAGCATCATTAGATCTTGAACCAATTGCTTTGACTCATGCATGAGTGACTCAAATGACAATGATTCCACATTTAGCAAATCATCAATGTGACTGGCAGCACCCTCAAACACATCACCATTTCGGGTAAGGACTTCTATAATTTCACTCCAATTGGGTCGGGAATGTGGATCCACATGCCAGCACCTCAATATCAAGTCTCTCATGGGCTCAACAACATGATTGGGAAGCTCCGGCCTTCCACCATTCAAAACCAAACCATAATCAGAAACTGGGTGACCCTTAAAAGGAATCCTTCCAGTCAAAACTTCATAGCACACCATTCCAAAACTATAAACATCTGCTAGAAGCCATTCCTCCTTGGAGAGGGGAATCCCTGTGATCAAAGATTGGAGAACTTCAGGAGCTCGCCAAAATTCCGTGCCTACAACACCTTCCGATCTTTCAAAGTCAGCAATGGCAAGGTATGTAATCTCCGGTAAAGATGTTTCAAAATCCTTGCCATGGATATATATTAGAATGTTGGCAGCCTTCAAATCTCCATGATAGACACCATATTCATGAAGGGCTTTTAAGCCCGATGCAAGCTGGGCCAAAATGATTCGTTCTCCAACCTGTTCAGTAAATGGAGGACCATTGGTGCCTGGCACTTCATCTCGCAAAGCTTTCATGCGAGAGTTCAGGGCAGCACGCAAGTCACAAGAGAACCGATTTAATACCATACACAAGGAGTCCCCCTCAAAGAAAATTCCATTTGGTATGCATAGGTTGTAGCTCTTCGCAGAAAGCATCTCCCGAGGAAAATGACCCTGGGAAACCCCCTCGAAGGGCTTGAACTTCTTCACAACCACCGGAAAAGACTTGAAGTAGTAAGGTAGATGGAGCTTGGCTTCGTAGATGCAACCTTGACCCCCTTCCCCAATTTTCCGACCCACGCTCACCATAGAGCGGTCAAATAATGGCAGGAAGTCTAGATGCTGCTTGTTTAGAGAAGCATGCTGTGCGTTCGATGCAGAGACATCGGTCCAGGGGCAGCTGTCGTCCATTGAGGAAGAGCTGCCCTCCAACATACTCCTCTGATCGCCCATTCCGGCCAGCACTTCTCACCTGAGCAATTGCCCCCTTTTGCAAGCTCCACACGCACCAACTACCACTCCCGCTGCCACGCGATGCGCAACCACTGGAATAGAACAGGAACCAAGATGTGGGAGAGCATGATGCTTGGCTAGGACCGTTCAAAGTATAAGAATCTGAAGAAGTACCAGAATCGGAGAAGTCAGACAGACAGAAGTGCTGCAAAATCCGCTCGTACTGGAACATTCGAAAGAAACTCAAACCCCAGCGCGGACTGGGCGATGCAGAACAACAGATATCAAGCCAAACAAACGGTGATTTCAGCATGAAGAAGCTCTGACGCAAATCGTGTCAACACACCCAATGGGTCGGACGGCAAGCAGGAGTTGCGAAACAATGGCGAACAAGAGAAAGCAAAGTAGCAAACCAGTCGCATCTCCGGTTTCAATTCCATTTTAGAGCTAATGACAATTGAATTATTTTTCTCCTTTATCTCGTTCCTACTTCTACAATTCTACTTAATAATTTTCTAAAGAATGAAAATTAGGTTATTGTTTTTTTAATCACTTTCTCTTAGACTTTCAGCTCTATCTTTCATGATTGATAATTTTTTTTTTAATAAAAAATTGAATGCAAATACTCTAACCCTTTAACACCTAAGAATTGACTTATGTTTACAATATAAAAAATCTACATATAGTTTCAAGTTAACTTCAATGCTTTGTGGCTCTACAAAGATAATTAAATTAGACTAGGAACAACTACACTGCAAAGAGCCTCCCATAGCGAGTGATGAGTTTGTCTTCCCATCCCTATGGAAGCTTCATGTGAGTACTGCCATTGTAAACCATCCCATCGATCATATTACTTCACCTCACATGAACCTAAGCTAGATCCTACCATTACCACCTCAATCAATCATTGAAGCTTAATTCATAATCATCATTTGTCTTAATCTTTGTGTCTAGGTATAGTGTATATAGATTTTCTTGTATTTAAAATTGCATGCCATATTTGGCTTCCCATGTGCATAAAAAGGTTAAGGTAAGAGGATTCAAAGTGTTAAAAATTACCTTGCCATGGTGGCAAAACACTATATTTTCTTCACTTAGAACTCAAATGTCTTGCAATCTATGAAGTCAAAGTTTCTAAAATTTCTCCCACATATTCTCATACTAGTCTATTGCAAGATCTTATAGTTAGACATGGCAAAAAAAAGAGAAATAAAAGTTTGTGCTCTTTGCACTAGAAATGACATTTTTTAGTGGATTTTGGCAAAAGAAAAAAAAAGGCCTTAGACATTTAGTGTACCATATCACAATTGTTGAGACAATCATTTCTACTTACAATATAATTTCTATACACACAAACCTCAACACTACAACCTTCTCTTAGATGGCATTCTAGAATATCCTACACACTTGCATTGCCACACTCCTTGACTGTATCAAATATTCAAAGTGCTCTATATGCCACAGTGAAGTAGTCGAAACCCCATGTGCTTAATTAGATTACAAATGGGTTGAGTGCAATACACAGGAGAACAACTAACGATCTCGAACTAGCATATGGAGTGGAATTGCAAGTAAAAAAACTTCATTTTTCCTTTTTGTTATCCTCTTGTGAAAAGCTCTCCTCGTCAATCACCAGCTTCATAATTGTACACTCAAGATCAGCAGTACACTTTGATTCCAGTCCACGCTACTTATTTCATCGGCAAAGACTCTAGAAAACCAACCTTGATATCTAAGTATGTTTCAATTCTATAGTCACTCTATCAGAGTGCTATTTTTCATTAATCTAGTTTTCCTAGTCTTGTGTCACATTGAACATTATCTTAAGTGTTGTACGTTTTATGCAAGGTTTAGGAACTGGTAGAGCATAAGATTTTCAAACAAAAGATACTAAACAGTTGAGCAATCAACTCTATCAAAGTGCCATTTTCCATTAATCTGGATTTTGCTAGGCTTGTATCATACTAAACATTCTCATAATTTGAGATTTACATATTATCAAACATGGACCAAGACTTGGTAGAAAATGCTCCACTTCTACTCAATGTGCACTCATTGGCCTCGATGGAGTTGCCTGTGAAGTTGCAAAGCAAGGACAAAGGCAAACAAGTCGTGTCCATAATGCACTCATCTTCTTCCTCCGATGATGAACAACAACTTTGGGAGAAAGGAAAATGTGGTACCGGTATAGTGTTACACGCTTGCCAGTAGTCATTGAGGCTCTCCACTTGCTGAAGCATGTTGGACTTTTAGCCCCCAAATGCCCAAATGAGGGAACACTGGACACTTGGGGTTGGCTCATGTGATCTCCATCTTGGCCATGCTTTTTTTTTTAACTTTTTTTTTCAAAATAGAAAAATAGATAAGCTTCTTGGAAACGTAATTTGAATTTCAATTAGTGCTTGCAAGCAAAAGTTAAGTCACACAAAATTCAAAATAGTCAAGTAGGGGTCAAGATTTTTTATCCTAGCAAAGTTTTGCTAGACATGTTAGAATCTAACCTCTTTGCCTTTATCCCTCTAGAAGTTAGTCTATACAAAGTGGCCAACAAAGGGGACATTGGTTCAAAAAGATGCTTGAAGAGGGCAAGAAAAATAAGTTAATAAACCTACAAAAATTTGAAATGAACTTTGCCATTTAATATGTTTTCAGTAGATGATATTTATGTCTTTATTGAAAGATTTGGTTTGTTCCATTTGGATAAGTGATTTAAAAGATATGAAGCATCTCATTTTGTTGAAAGCTAGTTGTAGCATTTTCTTGACAATATAACATATTGGATGTACTTTTTAACTTGATTTTCAAAATTTAAAACACAAATCTTCACAAGGCTTAGTTTGATTGATAGAACAATCTCATTTTTAGGATTAGTGTATTTCAATTCCATCTTAAAGCTAATAACAATTTAGTTTTTTCCCTTCATCTCAATCCTACTCTTGCATCACAATATTTTAAAGAATGAAAATTACATTATTGATTCTTAAACCTTTTTCTTAAGAATCTCAACAAAATTCTTCATCACAATGGTTTCTTCATTCAAAATCTAAGTTGCAAAAACTTTAAGTTAAGAAGAATCAAAGTCTTAGAAACTAGCTTGCCATAATGTCAAGATATGATGTTTTTCTCTTCACATTTTGAACTCAAATATCTTGCAATCTACATGGGCATAGTTTCTAAATTTTTTTTGTCACATTTCCATACTTGATCTTCGCAAAATCCTACAGTTAGATATGCAAACCATTGAAAATTCATTACAAAGAAAACAAGGGTATAAATGACTTGTTCAAATTGACTGTAATACAACAATTATTGCAAAATGATGGTTTTGCAATCATTGCAGACAAGTCATTTGTACCCTTGTTTTTTGTAGTGATTGAAAGTTTGTGCTCTTTGCTATAGAAGTGGCAATTTGTAGCAAATTTTGGGAATTAAAAAAAAGACCTTGAGCACTTATGGTGTCATACTTGATGATTGTTGATACAATCATTGCTATTTTTGCATAGTAATTTATCTATACACACAAACCTCAACATTACAATCTTCTCCATTAAAATCGTCTTAGAAAATGTCATTCTAGAATATCTTGGACACTTGCATTGCCACATTGCTCTTCATTGTGTCAAACAAACCGCTCCGTAAGTTGTAATGAAGTCGTCGGGACCCTATTTACTTAGATTACAAACGGGATGAGTGCGATACACAAGAGAACGACCAAGGATCTTGAATTGGCACACGGGGCGGTATTGCAAGTAGACAGCATAAATTTTTTTCCAAATAGCCACTTGTGAGAAGCTCTCCTCTTCAATTAGGAGCTTCATTATTTACACAGGATCAGTGGTACACTTTGATTACAGTTTGTGGCTTTGCCCTGCTTACTTATCCCTCTTTAATATATCCCATCCGCATGGACTGTGAAAGAACAACCTATGGTTCCATTAATTTATTTTTGCAAGTCTTGAACATTATCTTTTAGTGTTGTACGTACATGGCAATGCCCGAGGAGGAGGGCATTTCGGGAAATAAAGGGCTGACGAGGAGGGCGGAGCCCAACGAGGAGGCTCTTTATTTCCCAAAATGTGCGACAACAAGAGACATTGCTCGACGTAAACCACTGGCGGGCAATTGAAATTTTTTGGATGACGAAACGTTTGTGGATGAAAGATTCATAATGCCTGATTACACGGGCAAGATTGTGTAATCAGGCATTATGGGTATGGAAACCCTAATTGTGGAACAAAATGTTCCCGCAGAATGAACGAGAGGATTCCCAGCAGTGGTTTATGCTATACACGTGGTCTACGAACCAGTAGAGCATAAGATTTTCAGGCAAAAAGATAGGAAACAGAGAATCGCTGAAGAAGATACTCAAATGGCACAGTTCGGCAATCAAAGCTTAGAATTTACCAATCATCTGCAAAAGCAGTGAATTTTGCAAGCAAGTAAAAGTACACACAGAGTAATAAGTATGCGAGTCCCTGAGCAGAGAAAGTTGGAACGCTTTGAGACAAATAAACAAAACTCCGTTAGCTGCAAACTTTAATGAAGATTGTGTTTGTGTAGCTTCATGTGAGCTATACCTCTGATCTTCCAGAAGAAGAATGACGACACCCCCCAATACAAAAGCCCACCAATTGCACAGATGGAGCAGACAAGAAAGTCACGACAGGAATGATGAAGCTGCTCTAAGAGTAACGCGGTGATCAGATTAGAAATAGTTATCAGAATGACGGCCTCGAATGAATTTTATGAACCCAGAACTGGCTCTAGTGAAACTGTCAACAAGCAAGGGCACGTCTAATCTGGCGCAAGTCACTTGCAGAACATCCTACGAAACTTACGCAAGGATTTGGAGTGATGAACTGATTTCTTGAATCCTGCGCAGGATCAGTCTTCTTGTGTTGCGAACGTAATTCAAAGGGCTTTGCTGAGAATAATTGCTGATAACACCCTAACTAATCTCCACCATCAATCTCCGTCGACATGAAACTGAATCTCGGTGATTTGGGGTCGTTTTCATCTCCATTAGAATAAAGTTTGAACTCTCCAGAAGATTACCTGGGTTTGCCAAGCCATTTTCGTAGCCCTACTAAGGTACTCGAAGGAGGTAATCTCTAATTAAAAAAAATCAATTCATCTTGCAATGTGTGAATATTGTTATTGACAAGGAGTATATTTTAGTTTCCTATTCTCTTTTGGAAAAAAATTTGTCATGCTTATCCTCCATTTAAATACTAATACTTGTGTACCTAAATGCTTTAACACTTGAATGTACCATTGTACCAATGACACTTGAATGTACCAACAATGAGTAGCAATAGTGGAATAGTTCTTGAGTTGTTGTAACAAATGTAATCTTAGATCCCTTTCAACACTTCTTAACACCCCTCTAAAGAATCCAGATTTTCTCTAATGCATCCCCTCCTTTGCTAGCACTCTTCTACAAGAACTTTGTTGAAGAACTCTCAAGGTTTGTAAAAGCTTTGGCCTCAAGGTTTGGGTTTGCAAAAGCTCTAAGAGCTTTGTTGTGGAATTTGATTGTGAAGCATGAACAATTTGAGTGCAAATGCGGTATGTCTTATTGAGTTCTATGGTTACAATTTTTTGGTTTTGGAATCGTTACAATCTTTTCCTTGTCTACATTTGAAGTTTAAGGTCAAGGATTTCAATCATTAGGAAATTGCTCAATAGATCAACTTTACTATTGTTATCATAGATCACTCAAAAGAGCTTTACTCCAACCAAACTTTCTTGAGATTGAATGTGTTTTCTCCCTTAATATATTGGAAGTAAAATTGTTTGGAGAGGTTGAAGAAAAGTGAAATGACTAGGATAGGATTTCAAGGTACAAGAATAAATATTTCTTTCCTTCTCTTATCCTTTTCATGTTCTTACTTTTGTTCATGTATTTGTATTTGTATTTAAGTTTTGTTCAAGATGCTTTTTCTTATGTTTCTATTGAGAGGGTTTTGTTCGCCTTGTTTCTAGTCTCTTGCAACTTGGGGGTGCAATAATTTTGAGTGTTGAAATGATTGTAGCATTTTTGAAATCTTTGTAATATTTTATGTGTCAATAAAACATTAGCTCTTTTTTTTCCAAAAGATGACTTACAGATCCCTTTGTGAACTTGTTTTAAATAATTTTGATTGTCTAATAAAATGACAAGTGTACCATCTTTTTATGTTTTTGTAATTGATTTTGGTGATTCAAAATTTTACACATTGAGAGATTATCCTCTCAGACATCACTCTTCACGGCCCCAAAAGTTGAAAGTTTTTGAAAATGTATGCCAAAAATGTGCCCCATTCCTTAAGGGGTTAAGTGTTGGGTTTAGAAAACACATTTGAGGCCATTTTTCTGATAGTAAGACACCATTCAAAGTGGGACTAGCAAGGTAAATTTTGTGTTCTCCAAGGCAAATGAAAAAAAAAATGCTGCCTATTTTGAGCCAGGTTAATTCTATGTTCTACATGTCCTTCAGCTAATTCAGGGTCTCTGATTGCATACATGAATTTCAAAATTTGCAAATTTTTCCACGTGTGACAAATAAAAAAATTCCTGCATTTTCCTTTGGGGTAAATTTACGCTGCTGGTCCCGCTTCGAATGGAGGATTTAGTGTCCTCTCTGATAAGTCATTTGGCCAGTCGCGACATTCGTAAGCATTTCCAAAGCTATGCACATGTTTCCACCATGATTTCACCACTCGCTTGGATGGCGTCAAGGACCACACCTCAGGAGCCATCCGCCGCCGATCGAGTCCCCACATCAAGTGTGTCGGTTTCATCGTTCTCTGAATCCAATCTTTTGGAAGTCCCCAAATCGATCAGTTTCACCGTGTAAACATCCGGGTCTTGTGGGCTGGATTTTGGTCGAGGGCTCACAAGACATATATATATATATATATATATATATATGTTGGTCTTCTCTGACAAGCCGGTAACACTAGCATGAGCGGCTTGATCAATGCTGCATGAGAGGGAGTAAGTCACGAATTCGATCATACTGCCAGTGCAGAGTTCTGAAGCTTGCAAGTCTTAATGGTCGAGTTGTATGAACTCATAGTGTACCCCTTGTTAACTTTTAGTACTTACAAGTTACAACCTACTAACACTCTGGCTCAAGAGATATAACGTCAGTTTTTGTAAAATTGGCGTAATTCCCGGCTTTTCTGGGCTCTTTTCTGGGCATACTATCTCAAATGAAGATCTTTACCCGTCCTAGTTTTTGTTGAGCTTCGTGCAGATGAATGTCACAATTTTTGGGAGACAATCGTTTCGATTTCAACGAAATGCGAGTAGCAGCCAATGCGACTCCAGTGCACCTAACGAACTAGCTACTCTCAAGATCGAAGCTGTCTTGAATTTTGAAGTCCAACAATTGGACTATCAGAATCTTTTTGCATGCTTGGAATCGCTGGTTGATACTCTTGACAGAGGACAAACACAACCTGATTATTGTTAAGATCCAATATTTGGAGTTTTTAAATTAGGTGACGAAAACGAATTCCGGAAGGATCAAGCTTTGGTTGCAAAATACAACTTACGCCTCAGTAGGGACTAACTTGTGAATTATTTCCTGTGACGATGTCCTTTCCTGGTCCTCATAGAATAGTTTTGACCTATATTCTGCAGACAATAGTGAATTTCCAGGGTGTGCAGGAACCCAATCAAGAACGTTATGCCACACTCCTCTTTGAAAGTCGTAATCACTTCGGAGTTCCGAAGTCCAATTGGGTGAAGTATTTGTTGTGTGATCAAGGACTCTTCTCAGTTACATGGCATGCTTTTCTGTGGAGGTTGCCTTCAAATATGCGCGGATTCAGGTGGGAACTTAAAGAAAGCATCTGCCGTATCCTTGTGCCAATGCTTTATCGCCAAGAACATAGTTGCAAGGACAATGTCACGGTGTGAATTGCACTAGGCTTGCGGTCGGCATGGCATTTCCCATCATGCAGTAGAGAAGGAAGAAAACCCGGGCTATCATATGTTCATTAAATCCATGGTCATGTTTCTGCATGCTCCACGGACAGCAAACATCATAAGAACTGAAAAAAAAGACTAGGCACCTGGCATCGTAAGCACATCATACACTAAATAGAGATTACCCTTCATGTGGCAACCCTTTGGTATCACGTTGTCGAACCCCAGAGATCATGGAAATCGCCAATAGCTTAGAATCCTTTGAATCTCTCCGTCTCTTCCAGATATCGAGCTTCCATGACCATTTAATTCAACTTGGTGATTGACTGATCATTTTCTCGCTCGAGAGTATGAGCCAGATTTTCACCATAATCCATTGCCCAAAATGCTGGTGATAGAGGTGCAACTTCCGCAGCACGAAGGAAGGAAGAAAATTGAGTGGAACAAGAATGGAGACCCCACTTTCGCAGAGCTCAAGGACAGAATACAACAGTGTGGAGTACCTGATGATTGGTGCGTGGAGGTCCTGCGAGGAAGCAATTTCATCTCCCCGGATCTGCAGACTCACATTCAGGGGCCCAAGATCACTGTGCGCGCTTCCCCAATTTTAGGTCACATCTCATCACCTTCCCAGTTTCGCTATTTTGTACTTGTCATGCATATCCCACGCAACTTCACTATAATTCGGATTTCATTAAATCCTGAAGGACCAAGAATTCTTGGTTTTTGAAGAGAAGAGTTCAGTTGATCATATTGTTAAGAGAATATTATTCATAGGATTACGGGTTTAATTTGATATCAATGAAGACCGTCGTACGTGAAATCGAAAGTCCCGAGATGAACTACACAGAATTACTAGAAAAACAGGAGGCCACTTTGGGCTTCTTGCTGAATTTTGGGCTTCGTGGTCCTTCAGAGTTTAAGCAAACCCATTCGATCGAGGCCCAATCCTCTGTATAAAACCCTAAAAAGGTTGAAACCCTAGCCTGTCAGCATCCCCACCACGTATTCCATTCCTGTGCAGGAGATTTGCGAGCCGAGGAGGACCATCCTGACGACATCCAATGGAGCCTGTGGATGAAAGCCGCCTTCGAGAAAGTGATCTCTCACGTGGGTAAGGTCTACCTCCTCGACAACACCAAACCTGACCAAGCCCCCGACTGCGTGGGCACCGCAACTCTCATGGATTGCCACGGCGAAGCCCTCTGCGCCTTACATTGCATCCACCCCGCCGTAGAGCATCCCGACCGCTACAAACTCCAGGTCACTTTCCCGAACTTTCACAAAGGCAGTCTCACTTTCGAAGCCAAGCCCAAAACCATCGACGAAGACATCGACGTCTGCGTCATCGAGCCCGACCAACCCCTAAGAAAACCCTACCTCCCCACCTCATACTTAGAACTCGCCACCGACGTCCGCGAAGACGACGTGATCTACTGCTTCTTCTACCCCCGCGACCCTCTCAAACACGAAACTCCCAAAACCATAACCAACCTCTTTACCCTAACCCTAGACAAATCGAAAAAAGCTCGCAGCACCCCCCAAGAGCCCCCCACGATTATCAACGGCACAGTCTGCTTCTCCGAGTGGATGCAAGGCGTGGCGGCCTACGAGCGGCCTCCCGATTGCAACGGCGGCATCTTAGTTTCCCGCAGTGGTCGAGTGAAGGGAATGCACGTGAAGGCGTTCACTTGCGGCGAGCTGCGAGCGAAGGTGCATTCGGAGAATCCCGAGGAGCTGCGTGTGGCGAGGAAGCTTTGTACGAGGATGAGCACTTACGCGCCGACGGAAGGCATTCCTGTGTTTGTGCCGCCGCATGGGCTTGTGAGGTTACTGGGACTGGAAGGTGGGTGTGAGCTCTTGCAAGCAGCCGTGAAGCAAAACAAAACGAAAGTGAAAATGTGCGCGCCCGTGGTGAAGCAGACGAAAGTGACGAGGGCGAGGCGGACGACGAGGTCGCGCCGTCCGACGCCGTATCATAAGAATCGGAGAACTTCGCAGCGACGAAAAGCAGCGAGGTAGGGGATCCTTGACAATACTTTATTCTTTATTCAAATTTCAAGTACCCAAAATGAGAGTGCGCATTGGAAACTTTTTATTTATTTTTATTGACCAATTTCATTGATCATATTGTAAAAGTGCATAATTAAGGAAAAGTTCAAATTTTAAATTGCCACAATCAATGAAGAAGATTGGAACCCTGTGTATATTTTTATTGAGCAATTTCATTGATCATATGATTCAAAAGGATTCAAATTTCATAGCACCACAATCAATGTATGAAGCATATTAGCCCCTTGTGTGTGATTTTATTGACTGATTTCATTGATCATATTGTAAAATGTATAACTGAGAAGTGTTCAAATTTTATATGACTACAATTAATGCATAAAGAACTTTAGAACTTCACGGGTTTTTTATTGACTCCAATTTCATTAATCATATTGTAAAATGCATAAAGGGTTCAAATTTTATATCACTACTATCAATCAAGAACATTAAATGTGTTCTTTAGAACCTAAATAAAAATTGGACTCAAAAAAGCATCTATACAATGTGCTCAAAACTATTGGAAAAACATGAGCTTTCAGTGTAGACATCTAATTCATAATGAAAAGAGTCCTAAAATTGATCACATTGCAATGCAATGGCACAAGAAAGGTTTCATCAAGTTGTTGGCTTTCATTGAGAAGTTGTGAGGATGTCATTAGTCCTTGAATAAAATGAATGAAAAACTATGAGAACTAAAATGTAACTACCCTATATGAATGTTGCATTCAATCTAATAAAATAGCAAATCTTGGAGGAGTAATGAAGCTCTTACATTTGCAAATATGTATGGAATATGTATAATATGAATGAAATAAAACTTATTTGTCTTACATCCTATACATCTATCCTAAAATGACTACATCATTTTGCTAAATAGAAAATTGTGACAATTTTTCTTTCAAATAATTCATTTATCTTCTATTTTATCATTGGCAAAGATCCAATGGAAATAGCAAAAAGGTGATGAATCATTGAAGAAGACAATTGTAATTTTAGACTTAGAAAATTTTTGAAGAGGCTTGTGAAGGTTATTTAACATCATGTTTTTTAACCACTAAAAAATCAAGGCCTTTTCTATCAAAAAAACACACTCAAAATTACCATTTCTATTGTAAAGAACAAATTGCATCTTGAAAATTGATTTTTTTATCCATCCATAAGATCTTGCATTAATACATGAATATATAGAAGTTTGTATGGACTTTGATACTTTAGAGGTTAAGAAGATTCAAAGTCTTATAATCTAATCATACAAAGAGTAAAAAAGCTTGTTTTCTTCACTTCCAATACAAAATTCTTACAATTTGCGCTATATATAAAAACACTTTAGCTTTGTGGAAATATAATTTTGATTTCAATAGGTGACTAGGAACAAAAGTTTTGTCATCCTAAGCACAATTTTCACCTTGTTGGGCAACAAAAAATATTCAAAAAAACTTGAATTTTTTTAAAACTAGCTCCTTATAAATCATATTTTTATATACACAAAAAGATTTTATTCATTCTATTTGGGTTCATGATGTGAAAGTTATAGAGCATCTTATTTGGAGGGCAATCATATCATCTTCTTGGAAAAATAATATATTAGATTCATGCCTTAGAATTCAATTTTTACATTTTTTTCAAATAAAAAGTTCTATGTGGTTTTAATTTTTTGCTAAAACATTCTTACTACTAGATTTAGTGCCTATTTGGATTAATGATACAAAAGTTATAGAACATCTTATTTTGAGGGCAATCATATCATCTTCTTGAGAAAATTATATATGAGATTCATACCTTAAAACTCAATCTTTACATTTTTTCAAATAAAAAATTTCATAGGGTTTTAATTTTTTGCTAAAACAATCTTGCTATTAGATTTAGTGCCTATTTAAATTCCATCTTAAAGATATTAACAATTTATTTTTTCCCTCTATATCATACCTACTTCTACTTTAAGAAAATTTAAAAATCAAAATTAGGAAAATCAGCATTAAATATTTTTATTAAAAAAATTCCTAGAATCTCAATTTATTCTTCATGGTAATTTGTTTTTAATTCAAAATCTTTAGTACAAAAAAATTAAGATAAAAAAGTTCAAAGTCACATAATCTTATTACACATAGCACAAAAGAACTTGTTTTCTTCACTTAAACTCCTAATGCCCGAAGGAGGTTTACTTTCAAAATGGATAGAATTGCCAAGAATTCAAACATTTTTTTTTCTTATTTTTTTCTTAAAATTGAATAAAATATAAATGCAGGATCTCATATTTTGCATTGAAAGTGAGCCCTTGAAAAAACTAATTATATAATCTGACCACACAATTTAGTATATATTTAAGTTTAAAGTTTTATTTGGGTCAATGAAAAAACATGGTAGGACACTTTGAAGGAACATATCATAGTGAAAATATTTTGAAATGATGACTATTTTGAACTCAATGAAAGACAAGAGAGTTGAAATCACTCATCTAAAATTTCACAACATTCTAGTTATTTTGCAATTTTCGTTAAGCTTGCAATGCATGGTGGACACTAAAATGAGAGTAGTGCTTGTAAGAAAACAAAAATGGGCACTTTTTTCTTCTCCTTCAATTCTTTGGATCTACTATTTTGAGGTGGGTAATCATTGCATTGACTAGTTGAATTTTAGTCCATTCCCAAATTGAAGCAAAAAAAATGAGTTGTAAATTGCACTACTCAACTTTAATAAATTCCACCCTAGGGAGTTTAACTTGGAATTTGATGAAACTACCACCATTGGATTTGTATTGCAATCTATTTTTTTTGTATAAATTTTATTGAAAAAAAATAAAAATTTGAGAATGAGAAGGTTAGAAAAGAGGGGTAATAACTAGAAAATGGTCAATTAGGTCATTAGGGTTAAACACAAGTATCTTGCAATCTATACAATTGAAGTTTCTAAATTTTTTCCACACATTTTTACACTAGTCTAGTGTAAGATCCTACTATTGAATACATAAAAATAATTCCCCAACTTTTTGCAATAGAAATGATAGTTTCAATATTTTTGATAAAGATAAAGTTCTAGTCCTTTAACCCCTCAAGAACTAAGAGCACACAATGTGTCTTCTTCAAATTTTCAATGGCAAATTCTTGGTTTAGTGAAAAAAAACTCAAATTTTTGTGAGCTGGGGACTTATAGAGTAAGAAGTTTACATACCTATTGCATTTTCTGATTTTCAAAATTTCAATGTGGGGAGAATTTAAAATTTTATTTCTAAAATATAATATAATAGAAAATAGGAGCAAATATAACTTTTTTAGAATAAAAGAAATAGTAGGGATGAAAAAAAAACATTCTTTTTTACATTTCTAGTCTTTTTTACATCTCTAGGCATGAAAAAAATGATCCTAGAGAAAAAAATTTAATTGTATTTTTAGGTATTATGAAAATACAAGGTTCAATTTGGTGATTAAGAATACAAAAATAATTAGAATGATTCCAAATTTTTTAAAGATGTTTCTAAATAGTATGCTAATAATATAAATTTATACATATATAATTGGTTTTAAATTTGTAAGATCCAATTTGGTCAATTTTGACTTTCTACTCTTTCAATTTGAAAATGTATACAAATTTGAGAGAATTTTTTATTTTTTATTTAGTGAAATTAAAAAATACTAGATTTGCCTTATATTTCAATACCATTATAATTATTTTGGGGGATAAAAAATTATTATTCATCTTCTTATAATTTTTCTTCTCCCAAAACTGCATTTTTTGCTTATGAAGTCGATCATCTAAAATTGTTATTATCTAAAAATCCAATGATCTATAATTTCCACAATCAATTCTGTGCATACTAGACAAAGTAGTCTTCACTTTTCTATGGTTAAAATTAAAAATTTCAAGCACATCTATGTGCAAAAAAATATCAAAGTTGAACAATTCATTGAAAACCTTCATTGTCAAAACATTGTTAGGGCTTGAGGCGCTAAGAATTAATTTAAAAAATTTGTACTGTACACTTTAATTTTCTAATATTTTATGTTGAAAATTGAATTGAAATTCTATGGAAAATAAAATAAAATTTAAAGACTTTATTCATTCTTTATAAAATTATTAATTAGAAATAGGTTCGAGATTGTAGGAAAAAAAATCATTAATGGCTCTAAGAAGGAATTGAAACACACAAATTCCAACAATGATATTGTTCTAAAAAGCTTACTAAACCTTGTAGAACTTTTTGTTTTAAAAAAATTTCATTGTGTTTTTTATAAACTTGTTTCTTTATCTTAGGCTATGAGATTAGGGATTAGGTGAATTGGATTCAGCCATGATTCATTTATTCTAGCACATGTACTTTCCACTTACACAACACATGCAATTGACAATTTGACTATGAATCCATGAGCTCATTGTGATTCCTTAATGGAGAATTTTAGGGGAATTTTGCTTTAAGAGTAAACATTGGGACTTAAATTGAATTGCAAGTGCAATTGGATTAACCCTAAAAGGACCAAACTACGTTTTTTGGCAACATAGAAATTTTGGGCAAGTACGTATGATTAGAGATTTCTATATTTCTGGACCAAATTTTGATAGAAGTTGTGGATAAGGAATATCTTTCATGAACACTAAATTTCAAGACATTTGGAAATACAAGTCAAAAGTTATAGCCTAATACGTAGTTTGTTTCTCAACATAGGCAATCTGGGTAGATCTGAAAAAATCATTTTTTTCAAAAATCCAAATTTGAGATTAATTTTCTAGATTTATATATACATTAAAAGCTTTGAATCATTCCATTTTGATCAATGAATCAAAAGTTATGAGGTATTTTAGTTTGTGGGCAGTTATGGATTCTCTACCCCAAAATAAACTTTGAAGTCCTTCATTGAACTCAATTTTCAATATTTTTGGAAATAAAAAAAAGGTAAATTTTTTTTATTACAACATTACCACCATTGGAATTGGAATTTTTTGTTCCCATAAATAAATTGTTAATAATTTAGTATTTTAAACCATTCTCTACATCTTTCTATATACTATTTTTTTCCTATATGTTGTACAATTTCAAATGATCTAAAAATTTTCAAGCATGTATCCAACATGCCTTGAAGAATGAATCCAAATAATTGCAATCATTTTGAACATTTTTTCATACAAATGTGACCTTGTGAATTTCAACTACTTGGTTTCTTGCAGGAACAAAAAAATGATTTTTGTCACTTTAAATGCGAATATCTACACGGTGGAAATTTTTGAAATTTTTACCACATCTTTTCAAAATAGTGTACTACAAGATCCTATGCTTACATGTGTAAAAAAAAATTCTAAATTTTGAAACTTGTATAAGAAATGGCAATTTTGAAGCGTTTTTGGCGAAAATATAGTCAAGGAACTTTAGTGGTTAATGAATGGTTGAAATTTTAGAGTTTGGATAAATGAGGTGTGTGGAAATTCTTCTCTAGGGCGTAAATTCACCCATCTTGGGACTTAAAATGGTAAATTTAAATGGGATTTGGACATAGGGGAGTAATTGCTTGAAAGATTGAGAAAAAATAATCGTGCATGAGCCATGGATTTTTAGTGAGTGTGTTAGACTTATTTGTTAGGGCTAAATTAAGGTCCCTTTTGGTATTTTAATTGGTCATTTTAGGATGATTGTGGCCATGGAATGTAGCCCAAGGTCATTGAAGTTCATTGCTTGAAAATCAACTACATTATAATTCCACTAGCCAATACTAGGTTATTTTTTTGCCAATGTGATGAAAAACTCTCATAGCCTTATATTTTTGATAGTCACTACAACCATGGATCGTATTGACTTTGCTTCATTGGTGTCGTGTTTCTAAATCTTGAGCTTGTTGTAGCTCCTCAACACCATGGCTTCCTTGGACAATTTCTTCATGGTCTCACTATAGTGCAATCTCTTACTTGTTGCAATTTAGGCCGAAAATTTGTTGCTTGTGGTCTTTTCTTGCAAGTATCCTTGTTGAGATTGATTTTTTCATTTTCAATCTCATCTCGGTAATAACATGACCAACTATTCCCTTTGCTTTGGCCAATGACTTTCCTCAAATCATGAAAGAATAAGCAAAGTGATTTCTCATTTTTAGGACCATTTTTAGATTGAGCAAAACAAACAAAATAATTTCTTTATGTGCTTATGAGAATTTTTCACCATATTGACAAATAAAAAAATTAGAGTTGGTTGGCAACAACAAAATAAGTGTTTTATGACTACATAATATGAATGCAATGAGTCATAAAATCTCAAAATATGACTCTCGTAGAAATCACTGTAGATGATGCAAGATATGACTCAATCTAGTCATTACCAACTAGTCATATTTTTAATCAATCATATTTGCAGTCACTTAAATTGGGAGTATAATATGCCATATTTTGCCAACCTTGCTTATATGTTGACTACCCTTAGAGGCTTGACTTTCTCTTGAGCTACATGGGCAAAGAAAAAAAATCCTATGTGGCATGTGACTTTATGTAGTCATATTTTAAGCTGACATGGAATATGACTATAGTGATATTTTGGTTGATATGACATATGACTTTGTGTAGTCATATTTTGGGCTAATGTTAAATATGACTATAGTAAGTCATATTTTGGGCTAATGTTAAATATGACTATAGTAAGTCATATTTTGGGCTAATGTTAAATATGACTATAGTAAGTCATATTTTGGTTGATATAGCATATGACTTTATGTAGTCGGGTGATTGCAAGAAACACTTGTCCTATTTTGCGTCACATGTTGCATGTGGAAGTGACCTTTTGCCATAACTATTGCAAAAATGATTGAATAGACATGAAATTTGAAATCAAGCTTTCTATATTAGTGATGGAGGTACTCAAATTATTTCAACTTTTTCTAAATTATTTTAGTTGGTAAAAGAGATTTTTTCATAATATGTCACACTTATGGTTCAGAGTTTTTTTAGTACTATTGAGAACCTTTTTCATGAAGAGTGACATTAAAAAAAGGTTGGGCACATCGAATTCTTGCATAAGGTGACCATTTCTATTGCGTCCCACTATAATGTCAAGTTCTTCTTGCGCTTGCTTCATCATTATTGGAATCAACACCCACATTGTAAAATTTGATGCTCTTGTTCGAAAATCATGTCATACAAACACATCACACATTGTGGTCAAAGTGAGTAGTTTTGGTGAAGCACCACCACCTTCAAGCATTCTCTTCAAATCTATAAGTTGGGTAGAGAAAAATAGAAAGACAATATATAAAGCAATTGATTAAAATTTAAGGAATTGATTAAAGAGTTCATTCAATAGAGAAAAATAAAAGGCATCAATCAATCATACATATCTATGTGTGTTTTGTACAATTACAAATTAAGCAATTGGTCAAGGAGATGAAAAGTACATGAAGGCCATTAAGTCAAGCATATGCATAACATTTCATAGATCGTTTGTATAATTGCTTATCAAACTACAATAGTGTCAAGTTTACATTACCATGTAATTGTTCTACCAAAAATTAACACAAATGGAGATCAAATTTGTACCTTTTCATGTAAGTTGTCACTTGTAAATAAGATTTTATTTTATTTGCAAAATATCAATTGCACTATACAGAGAATTTATATTAATTTCTCAGTCAACTAGCATATTAATCATAGAGATTGTAGGAATTAATGCATGACATAATTAATTAAAATTAAAATTAAAATTAAAATTAAAATTAAAATTAAAATTAAAATTAAAATTAAAATTAAAATTAAAATTAAAATTAAAATTAAAATTAAAATTAAAATTAAAATTAAAATTAAAATTAAAATTAAAATTAAAATTAAAATTAAAATTAAAATTAAAATTAAAATTAAAATTAAAATTAAAATTAAAATTAAAATTAAAATTAAAATTAAAATTAAAATTAAAATTAAAATTAAAATTAAAATTAAAAAAACACCTTTCTCCAAAGTTCCTCAACTTCTTCCATAAAAGTAGGTTTGGAAATAAGAAAACATACACTACAAAGATCAACACTTCAATTTTAATAAGATAGAATTCTACTTAACTACAAGCTAGAAAGACTTAATTATCCTAGTATGTAGGTTGCAAATGTCGTCAATTGATGATGTTTTACAGTAAATTTTTTTTTGAAGTTTCAAATTTAGAACTAGATACCTATTTTATTGGAGATGATTTAAAAAACTATCATTCTCATCACAAAACCAACAATAACGTTCTCCCATAGAATTAGTGTTTGAAAAATTTGAAAGTTATTTAATTGTTTTCCCACGTTGTGCCAAGATCTACAAACTACAACACCAAATCTCTTGAAAATTCTTAGATGTCTTGTATTTGGTCTTCCTAAAGCTTCTAACCATTCAAGATCTATATAATCTACAAATTAATCTTGCTCATCTAATGGACTTTTGGCTATCTCCTTTCTCTTTGATAGCTTTGTTACAAGATCATCCTTAAGATTTTTCTATAAAGTCACATTCTTTACAATAGCAATAGCAAAAGTCTATTTTCTTTTCCTCCAATTTTTTCCTCGAGCTAAAGCAACATCCCATTTTTCAAAGAAAGGTGGAACGTTGTTGGATTGTGAAACCTTTGCTTTGGAAACCTTTGGATTTCTAACTACAATCAAAATCAATCTAGAATATAAAGGTGTAAATAATATGAGATGTACCACCTCGAGATATAATACATGAGATGTTTATAATATGGAATCTCATATAGTATTAAAAGTATAAATCTTCATATATAAAAGTACATGAATTTGTATACAAAATGTAGGAAAGTTGTATATTCATATTCATACAATATATATATATATATATATATATATATATATATATATATATATATATATAATATGTACACTCATAACTATCATGTATAAATATGATATAAATATAAGATATCCATACATGTATAATACGTATAAAATATCCATATCCATATCCATATATAAATCATGTATACACCAAAACCTTTGGAAAGGCTTCTTGATTTTTGTTGTCAAATTTCAAGTGTATACCATGACTGCTTCAAAATTTCAAATTAAAAGTGTTTTAAGTTTTTTGAAAATCTAAAAAATATTATAAAATCTCTCTAAAAATAAAATCCGAAGAAGTTACTACCTAGTAGTTATAGGGTCATAAAGTTTGTACTCTTCAAATCAAAGGCAATTGCTAATGTCTTTACTTTGAAGTACATCCCAGCCTCATACAAGGTTCAAATTCTTCATGCCATATTTTCGTAGAAAGATAACTTCATGATACACATCTTTTAAAAATTTCAACTTAAAAACATATAAAAATTTCTCTCAATACTTTATTAAAGTTGAAGATAGATATGGGTAAGAAAATATATTAAACAAACTAGCCAATATCTTTATTTGGAAGATGGTAACGTGTTCACCTTTTAGTAAGTTCTACATGTTAGACAAACTATTTCAAAAATTTGTAGTCATAACTTTAATAGAATTTGTTTCTACTAATTTTTAGGTTTGGATTTATCAAAAGAAGAAAATCCCATATGCCATTTTATCTTTTATTTATATTATGTATAAATATTAAGAAATTTGATGAAACTTTTAATTTAAAAAATAACTATGATACCCAATTGCCTATGCTCATATTCAATGGATATTACAAAAGAAAATCAGCCTCTAAATATCTATAAAAACATCCAAAAATGTCAACCAAAAATGTGTGTATATATATCATGAAAGAAACTAAATACTTTAAATCTATTTTACAATGTTTTGATTAAAATACACAAAATTGGGGACATACATGCCTTTTACAAAAAATTTGAAAGAAAAAATTCCATCTCTTGGAAGATTTAGAAAAAAAATTATTTTTGAGTTTAGGCACTATGATTTTATAAGCAATGGGATTTTTATTCTAAAATTTTAGGAAGATGAATACAAACAAGTTTTCTAACAAATTCAACAATTTAATTCATCAAAGAATTTTTAAATGAAAATTTTATCCTTGCTCTAGAAAAGAATATTTTGAAGTTGTTTAGGCTTCAAAACACCACAAAACTCTAGGGGTTAATTCAAGGTCCCAGTGTCTGTATTCACTAAATAGAAATACTAATTCAATAACAACAAAACTTATATAGTCATATAAGAAAAAGTCTTGGAATATAATTATATATTAGTAGTTAGTAGTTCAAATTCAAGTATAGGAATGAAGATAATGTCTTCAAGTTTCAAATAAAATATTTCAAATTTGAAAAAATTAAACATTCTTTAAATAATAATAAATAACTAAATAATTTTGTAATATTTTGTCCAAAGTATACATGACCACAATAAGAACTTGCACTTTTCAAATTTAAAACTATAATTTTAGGTGACATATTGTACAATCCGTCATTAATATTTAAAAAAATACTAATATCATTGCATGTGAAGAAGATGACCATTATGAATGCACTTTTTGTAGGTTTTGTAGAGAGACTCTATTGGGCTCTTTGAGAGATACACTACAAAAATCTATAACAAATTCATAATTTGTTGGAAAAATTTAGGTGCAATTTCTATAAATTGTTGATAATTGAAACAACATATAAAATATAGCAAAATATAAATTGAAATAAAATAAAAAATTCATTCATTTCATGGGGGGGGAGACAACTCTTTAGCCTGCGATGGGGTCATATACTTTATATACTTTACTGTAAAAGTAAGATAATTGAGGGGACATTAATTTGGAGGGATTGTCAGTGGCAAAGTGCAACAAAATGCACTGATGAGTTCTTCTGAGCTCTCTCATAATTCCCTCCTGTAACTTATGGGTTCCCTTTTTTCTAATGCAATGTTCCTTCCATTTGTAATCAAAAAAATAAAATAATAATAAAAACATAAAAAATAAAAATATTCCCTCCCGTATTAGTTCAACCACTCTTTTCTCAATTTTTATTTTTATTTTTCTTAAACAAATGAAACAGTGAATTTCATTGCAAAAGAAAAATAATACCAGGCCTGCCAGCCACAAGTCCCTTTTCTCAAATTTTTGGTCAATTCCAACAACAGGAAAAGGGAGAATAGTGCCTGTCTCATTTGCCAAATATTTTACTTCTACTTTAGAATTGTTTTCCAGCAATGCATTCCTCAAAAGAAAACTGCAGGCTGCGAGGACTAAGCTTATATTAAGGTACTTTGCTTTGGGACCATTGAAGAGCTGATTGCCTTTCTGGGAAAGCTAAATCATTTTAAATCCTGTGAGCATGGTTAATTTTTTTAAATCCTCTTTTCAAAACGATTGTGAGAAATGGAGAGAACAATTGAAATTTTATTTTATTTACAAAAAGATGAATTTTTGAGATATATTGTCCAATTGACTTAAGAGAATCTTTAGACTACCCCCAAACCAACAAAAAATATATCCATAATGGTCATCTTACTAACCTCAAGTAGTCACAATATTTTCTAACATGGTCACAACATCAAGGCCTAAAAAAATTGCTTCCTATAATGAATTTATATTAAGAAGGTAGAATTTCCTCTTGCAGTCATTAATCACTCCATCACCATTACCAAAGATATTGATTGTAGTCACTAATTCAACTTTATGTAGTCCAAATCTATTTATTGAAAAAAAAAGTCTACCATAGATTGACATTAAACTATAATGGTTCATTCCCTAAATGTTTGTCACAGGTTGATTTACCTTATCAATTTACCATGCCACAACCTCCCAAGCAACCAAGCTTATCTCCTAAAAAACACCAATCACAAGTTGTAATAGAGGCTTTGGTTGGGAGAAAAAAAAATGAGATTTACATGTTTAGTTGGGCACAAATTTGTTGTATGTTGATACAAATACATATACATATATGAAAATGGATACATTGAGATATTTATACTTGTACAAATGTAGATAGGCATATATACAAATGTAGACATAGTTGATGATATAGGTGCTAATTATCCCATATCTTTTAGTGGCAACTTGAGTTGATCAAATACTAATGTTGAACAAATTTTTGTTGAAATCAACAAAATAGTGACTAGGACAATGCATCCAAATCAACAGAATTCTAATAGTGTGACATTAATATTTGAACCTTTGGACTTTGGAAAATAAATAAAATTAGATACTTAGCTTCAAATGACACATTAAGTGACTATCCACTCAAATATAGTGATGTGACATGAAATTATTTAATGAAAATAATATTGGCCAATGTACATTAAATGAAGCTTGAGAAACTTAAGATTGATTTTGTGTCCAATAGAACTCATGGAAACACAACAATGTTCAGGAAGTTTTTCAAGTTGCCTTGGTAATTTGCCTCTTCTTTGTAGAAGGAGCCAATTTATTTTCCTAAGTCAGGGCACCAATTGCATCCTCTTCTTATCAAATTCTCATTTACCACTTTCCTTTAACTTCAATTATACAAAGGCTACAATTTTCCTCCATTTCAAAACTAAAATCCAAATTTTATCACTAAATTAGACAAATACAAACAATAGAATGTAGTCTCATCAATATAACCAATTCAAAGGTGATACTTGTATTATTCAAGAATGCACATACCTCCATGTAATTTAGATTTTGCTTACTTCACAAACGCCTAGGAATATAGTATAGGGATTCAATATCTAAGGAATGATAAAATAATTTGACGCATTGTGCCTAAAGTCATATTTATAAATGAATATAATTTACAATTTCAATTCTAAATGGAAATAAAGTTAAAATATCCCATTGGTTTTAAGAATGTGAATCACTCATTTATCCAATAACTAGTTTTTGTCCAACACATATGGATGCAACAATACAAGAATGTAGCCCCCATCTTATTCTAGTATGGGGCTCAAATATGAAGCAGGCTAAACCTCTAAAGTTCTTTGACTATGTTTCTATCAAAAACGCTCCAAAACTACCATTTCTTATAAAAGTTTCAAAATTTTGAGAAAACCCATTTTTGGACACATGTAACCGTAGAATCTTGAAGTAAACTAGTTTGAAAAGATGTGATAAGAATTTCAGAAATTTTCGCCGTGTAGATTGCAAGATATGAGCATTTGAAGTGACAAAAATCATTTTTTTCCCCTACAAAAAACTGGGTAGTTGAACTTCACAAGGTTACATTTGTATGAGAAAATGTTCAAAATTATTGCAACTCTGGGGATTCATTCTTCAAAGCATGTTTGCTACATGCTTGGAAATTTTTAGATCATTTGAAATTGTACAATATAAAGGAAAAGAATAGTAAGTAGAAAGATGTAGAGAATGGTTTAAAATACTAAATTATTAACAATTTATTTATGGAATTGAAAAATACCAATCCCAATGGTTGTAATGTTGTAATAAACAATCTTCACCTACTGTTTTTATTTTTTCCGAAAATATTGAAAATTGAGTTCAATGAAGGACTTCAAAGTTTATTTTGGGGTAGAGAATCCATAAGTGCCCGTAAACTCAAACACCTCATAACTTTTGACTCATTGATCAAAATGGAATGATTCAAAGCTTTCAATGTATATATAAATCTAGAAAACCAATTTCAAATTTGGATTTTTGAAAAAAATAATTTTTTCATATCTGCCCAGATTGCCCAAGTTGAAAAACAAACTACATATTAGGCTATAAACTTTTGACTTATATTTTCAATTCTTGAAGTTTAAAGCACATGAAAGATATTCCTCATTTACACCTTCTATCCAAATTTGGGCCAAAAACATCAAAATCTCTAGTCACACGTACCTGCCCCAAAAAATTATGTTGCCAAAAAACGCATTTTGGTCCTTCAGGGGTTAACCCTGAACGCCCAAACTATGCTTTTTGGCAACATAGAAATTTTAAGCAACTCACTACGAATGGAGTTTTTACTTACTTTTCTGAAATTTTAACATGACATGTGTCCAAAGAAAAGCTTTACAGCTCAACAATTTTCATAATTTTTTACTACATAGTAAAAAATTTATTATATGATATGTACTTTTCATTGCTCGATGGACAACTTGGGCATTAAAAAAAGCTTCTTTGAAAATCATTTTCTTAAAAAATTAAAATTTGAAATTGATTTTGTAGATTTATATATACTTAGAAAGCTTTGAATCATTCCATTTTGATCAATGAGTCAAAAGTTATGAGCAATCTTAGTTTGTAGGAGTTTATGGATCATTATTGAATCTCTATTCTAAGACAAACTTTAAAGTCCTTTATTTAACTCAATTTTCAATATTTTTGGAAAAAAAATTTAATTGGGTGTAGATTGTTTATTACTAGTACAACATTTCAACCATTGAGATTGGTATTTTTCAATTTCATAAATAAATTGTTAACAATTTAGTATTTTAAATCATTTTCTACTCCTTTCTACTTACTATTTTTTCCTATAAGTTGTATGATTCCAAATGTTCTGAAATTTTTCAAGCATGTAGCCAACTTGATTTGAAAAATGAATTCAAAGAGTGACCACCATTTTGGACATTTTTTTTGTACAATGAGCTAAAAAGAGAGAAATGAAATTAGACAATTAGTTATCCAACCCCCATCAATCCCCCAAAACAAGAGCAGTTTACTTTTTTTATAAAAATTACAAATTCCCCCTACAGTTGATCTCCAAAAATATGGATATACGGATATATGGATATTTATATGGATATGTATATATATTGAGATATGTATTGGGATATGTATTGGGATATATATCCCATATTCATTGTCAAGTTTTCTTGACTTGTCAAATTATAGAGAGGGGGGGGGGGCTAAATAAAATAAAATTTATATTATCTTTGATTGGGGGAGGTAAATTATGGAAACAAAATTAAAAAAAGGAAATCAAATCTTGAACTCATTGTGACAATGTATCACAATGAGCTCAAAAGAGACATTTGTGTCTCAACATAACACTTCAAACGTGACCTTTTGAAGTGCAATTGCTTAGATTTTTGCAAGGCCCCAAAGAAGAAATTTGTCACTTCAAATGCTAATATCTTGCAATTTACACAGTGAAAATTTCTGAAATTTTTTCTATATGTTTTCAAAAAAGATTACTACAAGATCCTATAGTTACATGTGTCCAAAATTTTTTTTTTCTAAAATTTGATACTTGTATTACAAATGGCAATTTTGGAGTGGTTTTGGTGAAAACATAGTCGAAATTATTTAGGGGTTAAGTAAGGGAAAATATAACATATAGCTTAAAGCATACAAGTCTTCATTTTCTATTGCATTTGTTTAAAGTGTAAGCTCAAAATATTCACTTACAGCTTCATTCATCACTCAACAAACCTCTTTTAGTATAAACAATTCCAACCATACTTCAGTGTTTGAATATTGCTTATAATATTATATACTAAGTTTGCTTAAAATCATTCTATCTAAACAATCCAACTATAAACATCTCTCCAATTTGTTTTCACACTATAAAATTGCTTTAAGCATTTATAATCACAAGGCTAACATTTACTTAAACTCCTTTATACACTCATCAATTTAGATTCCATCATGTATACATTGTCATTGCTTAAAGCTATAGTTTGAAACACAAGTATCTATTTTTTGGATACACTCACAAATTTCCAAACTACTCAATCACTGGGATTTCTATACAACAAATACTCACAGTCTAAATTTTTTTTGATATACACATACAATATCCAGCTTCGAACTATAAATATATTCCACTATAGAATGCTTAAAGTTGACTCTTAGTAGACTCAATATAAAACATTTAAAGCATACAACATTCCTAGATCTACTTTAAGTACATATAAAGACACATACACGCTTAAGCGGCCACAAACTGGTTCAATCCTTCAAACAACAAACTAATAGCTTTAAGCTATAGTACTTTCACTCAAATGATTGCTTCAAGTCTCCACAAAATCACACATTACTCCAAGCATACATAAACAACCAACATGATTTAACCAAAATTAAATATACACAATAGCTTTAAGCACGAATTTTTTTCACAGGAAATTATACAAATAAAATGAATGCCCAATTACTAAGACTTGAAACTTAATCAAACACAAAAATTTGTCCAATCGTTGGATGTTTGAATTCAATCAAAAGACACGTAGAAAAATGTCCAATCATTGAGATTTACACACAATTTATAAATATACACTTAAAGCTTCATTACAAAAGATTATTCACAATAGTAGAAAACTCACACTCACAAAAAAAGGAGAAAACAAAGAAGTAACGAGTGAGAGAAAATAAAATGAGCCTCTACATCTTTAACACTTGCCAGCATCCTTTCAAATCCAACTCAATTAAATTGTTAAAAACTCAACACTTGCACATTGTTAGAATCCCATGGCAATACTTTAAATCAATAACATCTAAATTCCTATCACCATGTATTCTTAAAACCAAGTTTCATTTAGACTCCATTCACACAACAAAACCAAAAAAAATGTTTATTTACAAATTTAACACACTTTCAATCCAACAACCAAGATATTATCTTTCGATTTGAAATGGCAAAGGGCTAAAATTTTCATAAAAGTAATAGCTACAAATACACCTTAAGTTGTTTTTTATGCACCAGTTGGTTGCCAATCCTACCAATTATTTTGTTCAGTTTTGAATCCTCTATTTTCACACTCCAACGTGAATTATTTCCCCAAGGGCACCGGTTAACAACAAGCTAAGGTAGGAGGCTTGATTTTTGACCAAGCATTAAAAGCAAACATGAGTCAAAGGTACATTTTGCTTTCTTCAAAGTACCAACTATGCACATTTCAAGAGGTGATCACTCTTGATGACCGCAAATGACCACTTTTTTCCAGCTTCAAAAATTTGTAACTAATTTCACAAAGCTTCAAAAAATATGAAACGACTTGCCTGGGTTAGATGCCAATTCTACTTGTCTTTCAAAGAAAATTTACTGAAAAATCAATTTCAAGAAGTTTCACCTCCCCCAAAACCAGTTCCAGCCCTTAAAATGGTTGGTTTATGGACCTACTACCTTAAACCACTGATTCTCCTTCCAAACATTGAAACACAGAGTCGCGGACCCATTGTGGGCAACATCATCATGTTGTTGTCACCCAAACCAACTTGCGTCCTCGGCAAGTTTCTTGTGCACTGGGTGTGTGCAATCAGACCCAAATGATGACACCACCCTCTTCTCACTAGTCTCAGTCAAGCACCAAACTCCCGGCATCAAACTTATTGTGACTAGCATCAGAACCAAAAGAATTTCGTTCAATCACGCTACCCGATGTACAAGCATGCGACAATGACAATGAGCTAATAAATCACATGCCCACCTTTCCCCTTCATTTGACGTGCACACGGTACATGACGGCCAATTTGATAATTGTTACGAGGTAGCTCAATATTTGTGCCCGCTTCTAATTCTTAAAACGACAAACCCAACTCATGGGTATTCAATTACATGTGAATTTTCTTGAAATCAGTCTGTTGGTCTTTGTAAAATGCATCTTTCGATTTAAAGGCCACTTCACACCATGGCCATTCAAGTTGAGAGGTTGTGGGATTGAGTGTATGGCCAAATTTTGTTGAGAGTAAAAAAGAAATGAGCTAAAAATAGGCAATTAACGAAATATAGGAATGGAGCCTTCGGCTAGCCCTAGTGAGAAGCTTCCATAAGTCTTAGGTTTTGAATTACAATTTGAACTTGTAGTCTTTCGCATGAGAAAGTTTGATAAGTATGGAGCCTTCAGCTAGCCTTAGTGTGAAGCTTCCATAAGTCTGAGGTTTTGAATTACAATTTGAATTTGTAGTCTTTTGTATGAGAAAGTTTGATAAGTTTGTTGAATAGTGGCTTTTACATTGTCCATAACCTTGAAGAGGATGGAAGTTCATTGTTGGTTGGTCATTTTGTTTTATTTATTTTTGACTAGATTAATCATTTGAATAAGCTACATGATGTTCATTTCAAGAATAAAAAATTGAAATCCAAATTTGGGCAACTTTTCAAGGACCTCAAATGTCCTTTTATGGTTACCCCCTATAGATCTAAACAATGCTTTTTTGTCAACATACTTTTCAATGCATTGTGACACACTTTATGTCACATTGCACTAAGATTTCGAAATTTTAATTTATAACCTCCCTCCTCCCCCTTCTTGTAATTTTCAAAAACCATTTGTTTGACAATCAATATGGGACAATTCATCCCATATCCATATTGTATTTATATTTGGTATCTGTATTTAGCACATATTTATATATGATATTGTATATGTATTTAGTATTCAATACATATTTATATATGATATTGTATCCATACTCAATATCCATATTTAGTATTTAGTACATATTTGTATATGATATTGTATCCATATCCAATATTTTATATTTAGATGGCTCAAATAAATTTCTCAAGATCAACAGCTTGTAATTTTTTTAGAAATCAACGAGAATTTTGAGGGTAAACATTTAAAAAAAAAAATCAATGGCCTATAAATTTTTTGAGAGAGGGGACATGGCAACTAATGCAAACTAAGGGGGTACACCTCTTTTTAGTGCATATGTGCATTGTGATTTTGAGGCTTCCTATGGCCTTGAGGAGAATAGAAGCTCATCATTTGTTGGTCATTTTGTTTAATTTATTTTTGACTTTGGTTGATCATTTGAACAAGCTACATGATGCCTATTTAAATAAAATAAAATAAAAAATCCAAATTTAGGTAGGCTTTTGAGGACCTCAAATGTCCTTTAAGGAATAACCCTATAAGAGCATCCCTTGTCCAATTGGTATATTAGACCTTCAAATTTTTTTTCTAACTTTTGACTTGTATATAATTAGAACTTTTAAATTCTATTGTTGAAAGTGCATTCAAAAGCACTTTAAGTAAGTACAAGAAAACTCAAATGTAGACATTTGACAATGAAAATATACCACTTCAAATGCTAGCTTAAAACAAATGTGGAGTGCCATAGAGTGAAATGTGCATCAGTACCAGTGATAATTTGTCAAAACTTCTATAATTTTTGTCTTTTTGCAAGTACTTGGTTTCATTAAGGATATTCTAACAATCATCACGCACCAATCATTCAAATTCAAATCAATTGATTACAAGTTTATTTATTTAATTATTCCCCAGGTCTGTAGCATTAACTGAATGCAAGAGCTTGTCAGACTCCTAAATTTTCACTTGGGAAGATAGAAGAACTTATTGTTTACAATCAGATGATCAAATTTGGCAAATTTGGACTTGAGGATCCTAAATTTGCCAGGGAAGGCAAATAAAAATAAATAAAAAAACCGATTCTGTAATTACAGCAAACATCTTTTACATTTATTTTGTAACATGAAGAACGTGGAGTCATTCCCATCCCTTGAAACAAATGCTAGGATGCAATATACAACTAATGGCTCGTTAACCCCTAAAGAACTGAGGCCTTTTTTTGGGCCAAAAAACACTCAAAACTACCACTTCTATGGCAAAAGGTAACAAAAATAAAAAATTGTTTTTTTTTCACATCTAACCATAGTATCTTACACCTAACTATTATGAGAATATGTGAAAAAAATTTCAGAATTTTTGACTACACAAATTGCATGATATCTACGTTTAAGGTAGAAAAAAGCAATTTTTTCAACACATTGTAAGACTAGATTTTTTAACTTTGAACATTTTTAACTTAAATTTTTTGCACCACAACGTTTAGAGCTTTAAATCTTTATGGTATAATATTGAGTTGAGAGTTTAGAAAAAATTCAAAATATTCAAAAAAACTTAATTTTTATTCATTAAAAGTTTTCTAAATAGAAGTAGGTACAAGATAGAAGGAAAATCTAGAATATACATATCTCTAAAATGAAATTAAGATGCATTGATCCCAATGGTGAGATTTTTCTAGCAAGAAAGATTGACCATGTGAAACTTTTTTTTTTAAATTGTAAAAATTGCATTAAAAAAATGAATCCTACAAGTTATTTTTTCAAGAAGATGCTCTAATTGCCTGAAAAACAAGATTGTCCATAACTTTCTCATAAAAAATACAAATAGAATGAATCAAAGCTTTACATGTACAAAAAATATAATCTATGAGGAAAATTTTAAAAAAAATTTTAATTTTAATTTTTGAAATTTTTTTTGCTACCCTATGTCCTTTATTTTGAGCTTATTTGGGTATAACTTTTGTTTCTCGGCATCAATTGAAAAAAGAATTATATTTCTATGAAGCTAATCAATTTTTCTATCTTCAAAAAAATTTCAAAATATAAGGAAAAAATTTCAGCCTGTAGGTACCTGCCCGAAATCCCATTTGTTCCCCGAATTATGAAACAATGTACATGCACAATGTTTATTATAGAATGTAGGCAGTTTTAGAACCTTCACTACATCATTTCAACTTCAAAATTTCATAACTAATTCACAAAGCTCCAAAAAATATGAAACAGCTTGAATTAGATTTATAGACCTCCTACCTTACTGTGCAAGACCTCTTTGACTTTTTCAAACAAAATTCCAAGAATTCCAAGAATGAACATCTGTGTTTCTATTTTACATAAAAAACTGAAGGACTGTTTGTCATCCATAAGACACCGCATGTCCCAATCAATGTTGCAGGGCTAGTAATGGGCGCCATGCTCAATGCTTAACTTATTCACAAGATTTGAAGTGCATTTTACCTTACAAAGACACTGCCGTTACAGAGTGTGTGTGGCTTGTGGCTTGAGTGTGACTCAAGCGAGCACACTCTTATTAAGTGATGGTACATTGCACAATCAGTTTGTTAGCAAGCATAAACCTCACCACTGGTACCCAATACCCTTACCACAAACACGTACCATTCCATCACCATCTGATCTTGCCCATGCTTGTCAAAACCCAATAATAACTCTATCACTCAAACCTCCAGAATGCTGTGCGAATCCGGACACACCCAATGAGTACAAAAAAATCCTTTGCCTTGCCTTTACGAGGGATGCGCAGCCATTGAATGTGGCCTCCACCATCCAAGCCCTTCACAACACCCAGCTCTTGGCTCTCTTGGCTTGCTTGGAAATTGCATCAGTCCAATGGGCAAGACTGGAACCCATTCACTTATCTGCATTCTAAGTGGAGCACCGTCCCTCTCCAAGTCAGACACTCCGTCAGTCTTTTATCCTCAGCAGTAAATGCAAAAAAGAATTCTCAAATTGCAGTTCACTAATCTGCATTGATTTCCCGGACAGTGTCTGTCCAGGATGTGTCCCGACTCCCCACAAGGCCACAACGCTCGCAGTCCTCACAACAGTTGAGCAGCAACAGCAATTGGTTGCGGAGGTCACAGGCTGGGCAGAGTTTCGGGAACATCACTCACTCACATATAGGCACATGCGGATGATGGTTGACTAAGTTAGATCAATCAATAAAATCTCACACACACACACACACACACACACTGGCAGAATTTTACACTCATTGGAAAGATTTGAGTTCTGCCGGGTGAAGCAGACGGAGATGCAGGAGTGAGGGAGTTGTTCCCACTTTTTGCATCTTTTTTTGGAAGTCTGGACCGTGTCCGTGGCTGTTTTTAGACGAGGTGATTGATTGCTGGTGTCATGAATGAATCCCTTGATTGAGCTCTTGTTGGTGGAGGGAGAGATTGGGCGGAAATTTTTGGTGCGAGAGAGACGACGTCTGAATTTGGGATTTGGGTACAAGAGTTCGTTCTAGGGTTTGGAGATTTGGAGGTTTGGAGGGTTTGAGGGTTTGGTGGATTTGGTGGATTTGCATCGCCATTTTCGAGGATTGGAATTGGGGATGTGGAGGAGCGAGAGTGAATTCGGGTGAGGGTGATGGGTGAGGTGACGCGCGGTGCCATGGACGCCCCTGAGGGCGATGCCGAGGAGTGGGACTTGGAGGAGCCTCTGAAGCCGACTTGGGAGCAAATCGTCGCAATGCAAAAGGAGAGCGCGGCGTTGCGAGCGCAAGCCGCGGCCGTGTTGCCCGCATTGCCGACGGGGGCTGCTGCTGCAGCAGCAGCAGCCGGCGGCGGTCCCACGCCTCGTGCGCGTCGCGCGCAGTCTCGTAGCGATTATCCGCTATTCACTCCGGTGCGCTTCGAATCCTCTTCTTTTTGCGTCCACAAGCCTAGCTTCTAATCTAGCCTGCCATGGATGCGACCTAATTTGTTGAGTTGACTGCACTGTTTCTTTTACTTAATCTCTAGTGTCCTGGGAGCGTTAGATCCTTATGTTCTTATAGTACGTCCATTAGATCTTATTTGCCTCTGTGAAAACCTGCAACTTCATTATAGCGCGTTTGAGCCGTTTTTGAATTCGGCACTGTGGTCGTGGAGTTTTTTGTATCAAGTTTTGTTTGATTTAGATTCTTGCTGTAGTTTTTGAGCGGTATGTGAGCTCATGAGTGGATTACGCTATTTCTTCGACCTTATCTTTGACTCCTGTGTATAGCATAGCTGCTTATGTTCTTACTAGACATCAATTAGACCGTGTTTTGCCATTATGAAAGCCTCCAACTGCGTACTGTGGGGGGTTTCAGGCATTATTGAATTTCGGTACTATGTTGTTGGAGATTTTGTATCGAGTTCAGTTTTTACTCTGAGAGTGATTTGTTGTGGTTTGAAAGCTATAGCGATCCATCGTTGGAGCATAGATGCTGATGTTCTTATCGCACATCGATCAAACAAGTTTACTGCCACTACGGAAACCTCTAAATTCCTATTACGTACAATTACAGTGTTTTAAAGGCGGTACATGAGCTCATAAAGTGGATTACAATATTTCTTCGACCTAATCTTTTTAGCTCTTGTGGAGCATAGATGCTTATCACATATCGATGAGTCCTTTTTTCGCCACTGTGATAACCTCCCAACTTCATCTGTCAAGCGTTTTGGAAATTCGATTCTATATTGGAGTTTATAGTGTGTAATTCTGGCAAAATGGTTTGTTCTTTGGCGTTTGATTTCAGCGCTACAGGGATCACACATTAATCAGAACCTTTTGAAATGCTCAATTTCATACCACAGCATCTTTCATCTGGTTTTGAATTCTCAGCACTGTGTCATTGGAGTTTTCAGTGTTAAAATATTGTTCCGGACCTTACAGAGTGGTATGTTGCTTGATTGCAGAGCTACAGGGATCCGCCGTTGCTCTCAGGAAACCTCCAGCAGTTCGCCTCGGAGAGTCTTCAGGGTCAGAACGACGATTTATTTCGAGGGAGGCTTCGTCATGGAAGCGATTTCAGGCAGGAGATTGTACCAGTTGGTGACAAGTCACAACCGTTGGTGTCACGTCACATGCACAGTTTGAGCACGGGGTTAAGTCCAGAGATGTCTGGAATTACCCCGAAATCCACCATGTCCGGCAAAAGTGATGGCACCAACGCTCCAGTTACTCCTGCAAGTCTTTCCACGAACACGTTTTTACAGGAAGAGGGGACGAGGAAGCAGAGCTTGGTCATGAATACTGCGGAGTCTAGTCGCGGGGCTGCAACTCGGCAAGTGAGAGACAGCGCGAGTCGAGGAAGAGGAAGCCATGTGGATGCCGTGTCTCCAACTGATGATTCCTTGTGGAAAGGTTGCTCCGGTGGCTTATCTATGGTTGCCCCATTTGCCGAGGGTGCATCAGTAACAGGTATTTTCTCAAATTTAACCTGGTTCAAATATCATGAATTGCTCATTCTGCAGTATTGGCTTTTGCATACTTTGACTGTGATATTTTTTTCCTACCCAGGAGGGCTTGAGTGACAGGGTACCATACCTTGTGCTACGTTTTGATTCTGTATTTTAAATACCATGAGTTACTCATCCTGCACTGCAGTCTTTTTGAGTACCTTGTAGTATTTATTCTTTTTCCTGGAAGAGGCTTGAGTCACAACAGTAAACTATTCATTCTTCTATGTTTGCGATTCAGTATAATTCAACCTGTTCAAATAGTACAAATTACGCATTGAGCAATGTTGTCTTTGAACAGCTTGATTCTGGTATTTGATTTCCTCCACAGAAGGGCTGTGATTCTTGTTATTCTGTACAATTCTTAATATTTGCTTACTTGTAGGCTCCGGCATAGATGTATCACCACGGGGTGGTCGAATGCCTGAAGAACAACAATCCACAGAAAAGACAAGGCCACAGCAACATGGAGGGCTATTTGGATTCTTACCGTGGGGCAAGAAAACCTCCAACGTGTCTCACACGGCTCCCCTCCGGAGGCAATCGACCTGGGAGCGAGACTCTAGCAAGGACTTAGAGAAGCTAATCAAGAGTCTTCAGTCACAACTAGACCAGTCGGAGAAGCTGAGAGTGAGTGAAGTCGGAGAGCTTCAGGCGATGCTGAAAGACATGCAGGAGAAGTTTGAGCAGTTGCATTCGCACTGCCGAAACTTGGAACGACAGATGAGCAAGCAGGCCAAGCGTGCGCAGCGGGGTGGGCAAGAGTATCACGTCGATGAAGACGATAGCAGCAGCTTGGAGAGTGGCTCCATGAGGCCCAGTTGGCAAAGAAGCGTCCCTCACCCTAGCCTTTCCCCCGAGCTTTTCATGAGCACTTACGACGCGGCGGTGGTGAGTTTACGAAGATTGAGCCGCGCCATTTGTCTCCACATACGCGAAATGGGCGAATCGGCATCACAAGTCATTACCGCAGTCTTGGAGAATCATTCAATTGCGAAAGGCCGACTACGAAAAGCTCAAAAAGTGCTCTACTTTGAATCATTCTTGAACCAGATCATGTTTGAGAATTTTGAGAACGTGAGCTTCGAGCCCAGTGGAGGGGCTCCTGTGCTGACTCCCGTGGCGCTCCAGCAGTTGAGTTTCCAGGCTTTTCACGAGCTGCAAAGCGTAACGTGGGCGGACATAGAGCAGACGTTGGGTGAGCAAGGGGTGATTGTGAACCACAGCTTCCACCAGTTCTTCGTTGTGCGAATGGAGATTGTTCTTCACCAGCTGGGAGAGGTTGGCGACACCACGACGCCGGGGTCTCTCATCTCAGCCTTCTTTGATGCCATCAAAGCTGTGTGGCTTTTGCATCACCTAGCATTCTCATTTCGGCCTGCTGCCACTATTCTCCGTGTTTCACAGGGAGCGAAATTTGAAGCAGAGTACATGGAGCAGGTTCAGGAATCGGACAGGGAGTCGCGCGCCAAGTCTGTGTTTTTGATGATCAATCCCGGGTTCCTCATCGACGATTGGGTGGTGAAGTGCCGAGTTTACTGTAGCAGGAAGTGATGCGGGTCTTGGATCGGTATGCTATAGGTGTTGGCATAAATGAATTTGTGTTGATTGATAAGTAGAATGATGTCCAATGAATAGGCTTCTTAGAGTGTAGAATCGAAGGCCATTTTAGAGAGCCTTCCCATTTGTATCATGATAAGGAGGATATACATAACCTGTACATTGTGTTTCTATAGATGCATCCAAGTACAGTACAAGCCCTTTCTTGCTGAACTTTTTGCTTCTTATCACTCTCGTCTCATGATTCAGCTTTGCAAGCATTGAGACTGGTAAGCTTGGAAGCTCTTGCCACAATAGAGTGATCTTGCATGTCATCTTTCATTTCTCCTCCCTTTTCTTTTCATTTTTATACATTGAAAGTGTGAGTTTGAAAATTTTAATGAACTATTTCTACACTTCAACTTACACAACTTTCATCTTCAGTGAAATCCATCATTAGATTTTAATTGAAGGAACCTCTTGGAAAGTTGGATGAGGATCATTTGTTTTTGAGGAAGAAAGAAACCATGTTTGCTATTCATTAACCATGGCCCTTTTGGCCCTTGTAGCATTTCAAGGTTAAATGGCATAGTTTAGAGCACCAAAATAGTTTAACATTCAAGTGTAGCTCTAAAAACTATGTATGATAAGTGTAAAAATTAGTGTTACTTAAAGTAGTAAAGAATTGAGGTTTAAGAGAAGCAAACTTCTTAGTGTGAATTAAAAAATACAAAGCTTTAAATAATATTCTCTACTTCAATGAAAAGAAGTCATGATTGACTTTCTAACACATATGTTTTACATCATCAAATCATGAAAAGCATCAATAAAATCAAAATATATTCTAAATCTACCTAATGTTACCAAATGAACCAACAATAGGACAATCACCATGATTTATCCATTGTCAATAGTGTCTAGAACCCATGTCTCTAGATTGTTGCAATGAAACTAAGTGTCAATTTTAATATTAAGTTGGAAAATTTTATTATGGTAGTATAGCTAGTGAACCCTCTAGTAAGGAAAATAGAAAAAAGATTTGAAGAAGATGTGGATGCAAAATCTTTGCATAGAGGTGTATAATGTTGTTAAGAAATGCAATTTGCACATGAATTATTTTGCATATTATGCATATCTATAAACTAAAGCTATAGGTTTAGGATCTATTCAAAAAACCTGATGCTCAAGTAGAGCAAATGAAGAAGAAAATCCTTCATAACAATATTCTCATATTTCAAATCAAACATGCACTCACACATTTTATTACTCTAAATCCTTCATGTGTACATTTTGAAAAATATGGGCTTCAATGTTGAGGTGTAAAATGTGGTTTCATCCTATTTGAGCCAATGATAGCTACATATGTTTGTATCAATTTAGTTGTAGTGATAATAGTAGCTGTAACATATGACAATGGAATCCATGGTCTAAAACAAAATTGTTTCTTGAACTCAAACTAATACACCACACAAAATAGTGAAATTAGATTGCCTTCCCAATTAGGTTGCCTTCACATAAACTATCTCATGGATCAATGCTTGTACACATGGAGGCACATGCAACTATGTCAACAGAGCTTTGAACTTGGTGCATTAATCTATGCCATACACATGGCTCTGGATTGAATGCATCATTGTATATTAACAGTGAACATTTATATAGTGTGGACTATCGAGAAGTTAGTGAGGGGCAACCTAATTTCACTATTTTGTATAGAAGAAAATGATGGATTTTGCAACTACAAAGTGCAACTGATTTTGTAATTGCATAAAATGCTTACAACTAGGTGACAATCTATAGCCTGTAGTTGTAGTTGACAAATTGCATTAGTTGCAGTTTAGTTGTGGATTTTTTTGTCATCCTACATGGGAAGAACTTCATCCTTGTGTGCAACTTGTTTGCAACTTATAGATTTGTAGATTTTAAAATATTAATCTCAATGATTTGTAGATTTCAAATTTTCATATCTTCTTTCTTTCGAGATTTTAGAATTCTATAACTACCTTTATTCTAGATTTTTGAATTTCAAATCTACCTTTTTTTAGATTTCAAAATTTCAAATGTACCTTCTTCTTAGATTTCAAAAAATTCAATTTCATAGATTTCAAAAAGTTTTTTGAATTTGAATTATTATTTTATCTCTACAAATTATAAAAATCTTAAAATTCTATTAAAAAATTCATTATATAGGACTACAACCACCTATGAGTATTATATGTCCAATTTAATGGTACTCTTTATAATTGATATGGTACAATTGATATAAGACAAATGGAAATGAACTGTGAAAGCAACTAGGAAACAACTAGTGTGCAACTAAAAACCAACTAGTGTGCAATTAGAAAGCAACTAAGAAATAATTATGGTCATTTTCTAGTTGCATAATAGTTGTATAGGAAAGTAGTTGTTTCTTAGTCGTTTTTTGCAACTATAGAATGACTACTTTGCAACTCAAATAATGTATGAATGTTATAAACAAGAACATAAAACAATTACATTAGATTTGGTGCTAATAGAGAGGAAACTGGTTGCATGATAGTTGTATAGGAGACTAGTTGCATAGTAGTTTGTTGTGCCAAATATGTTTTTCTTCTAGTGATATTTGTTTCTTTTCTATTTTATATAGTTGCTCACATTAGTCATCAATCTAAAAAAGTTGACGGTGATACAAGGCTTCGCAATATTGTAATCAGTTATGCGTTTCTACATGTCTACAACAATGTCATGTGAGCCAACACCCCGTTTCTCTAGAAGAATGACATTTTTTGAGTCCTCAACAAACTCCTATAAAATCTATATAACATCTCGTAGTCTGTTGCTCATGTCCATTAGGTCTTAGTGCCCAAGAAAGTTTCAAAGATATATTTCAGTTCCATTATATATTTGAAGAAAAAGCTTCAACAAGCAATTTTTTTCAAATGAAATGTCTTTAAAACATATGAACTTGCCCTTTATAGTCACCCGGCATGCCTCCAAATCAATAGCTGAGCATATTGGAGGACAATATTTTTCATTAGTTGCTCCTAAGCTCTCCCACCTACATAGTATGAGATAATTGAATACTATGTAATTTAGTACACTACTAGAAAACTTCAGATTTTATGTTGTTTTGGTCATGTTGATCTAGGCAAAATTCAACAAATTTTTGCCTAAATCAACACGATTAAAACAATAGAAAATCTAAATTTTCTACTAGTGTAAGTGCTATCAAGAATGTGTACACCACGATAAGAATTAACATCTTGTAATACATTATTCATCTTTCTCTCTAAAACCTTGCATTTTTTAGTATCATCAATACAAGGATCAAGGAATTGATTTCATAGCTCTCATGTGCAAATATTCCATCCTTGCTAATCCTTGCTTTGCCATTCTTGCAATATATCTAAGTTGTCTTTGCATCCCTTCACTAATATGCGGTCCAATCTCTCCAACAACTCTAGGGGAATTTGATTTTCTACCAAATAAAAAGCCTCCCATATTGTATTCAAATAAAATTATAGAACTAGGGTCTTTTACTATAACTTTTTACAATTCAAGGTACAAACTCTCTAATCCTACCCCTTGATGCTGCAAAATAACAACTAAAAAAAGGACATCCAAAGACAAACAACACATGATCTCTTCAATTGTATAGGAATTTGTATGTAGATTGTTATAGTATATTGCTTCCCAATGTTCCTTAGGCTCAATGGCTATGCGTTTGCAAAAGCTATTCCATCGATCTTTAGTGAGTTGTAATGCCCTTGCAACTTTGAATCCTTCAGGATCATTGGAATCAAGACTCTAAAGGCAATGGTGCAAGTTGAATCTCCAATGAATAGGTTCATAATGCTTAGTGTTGGTCCTCATCTTGAAGGTACCTTCATGCTCAAAAGTTGTGAAGGAATACCATTAGCTAAATTCCTTTTTAATTATAGCATAGACTTGAACAATCCAACTGCTGTTTCCAATTCCCATCATTTTTTAATTTGTTCGAACCTTGGAAAACCTTCAATATGTCCATCAAAAAATCACTCAACAAGATTAATCACAAATGAAGTCCCTGTAGTGGAATTACAAAGTCTTTGCAATTATCTTCATGTCTTCAATTTCACAACTCCAAGAAGTTGTATTAGAATAGATATATGATTATGGTACTTAACAATGTGGCTTTTGTTGGACACTTGAAAGGGACGTCATTGAGAAAGTTGTGGGATTTTGAGACACTAGAAGTTTCACCTTTGAGATAAAAAATTCAAAGAAAATATCCACTTCACCTTTGCAAGTTCACCTAGTGGTTGTTGAATCACCAAAACATACTTCAAAACCCTATTCAATGGACATTTAAGGTCAGTTCCAAACATTGATAGTTTGAAATGCATTAGATCACTGTAATTTAGCATCAATTTCCTTTATTTGGTATCATTCCATTAAAACGATGGAGTAGAGCCTAAAGTAAAGAAGGAATTAAATGCAATGATTTAGCTATAGAACTAAGAGGGGATGGACATGGAAGTCCTAGTTAGCTTTGTAAATTTCGAAGGATGAAATGCAATTTGCACATTAATTAGCATACCTTTTAACACACACAACAAGCTTAAGTAAGCATTTACAAGCACAAAAGAATGCCTATAGTGTAACAAAATTGACAAGTCCAAAATAATAAAATACAATGTCTACCAACCAATTTGATAGCATAGTACTAGCTAGGTTGCTTTGACCCAATTTCAAATTCCATAACAACCAAGGATATATAAAAATATGCTATTCAAAATGACATAAAACAATCAATTTCATTAAACTAGTAGCATTCTATTTTTTTTTGTCACTTTTCAAAACACTTGTTCTAAAATATAAATCACTATTATAGATGTTAGACCTCTATGTACATATATGTCACACTTTTTGGTGCCAAACTCTTGACTTTTCAACGAAAATGGACATTCAAAGCATTTGTATATTCGGAAGACCATTTTGTACCATCCCATGTAAGGGTTTGTGAATTGCTGCATTGATTGTCAATGTCAACAACATACACAGCAACTCTAGCTAGAGTCTTGACTGTACAAAATCACTTACGTCTTCCATTAAGTTTGTATATGATACAATTACTGATCTTGGTAGGGACCAGGTTGCCAATGAGCTAAGTTAGCTACTGAGCCACTAACATTTGTCAAATACAAAGGGACATGAGGTTGTTGAGCCTTTGTTAGCACCCCATTAAGTCAAGTAAATTCAAATACGCATGTTACTTAGCTCATCAATGCCAAGCCAAATTCAATTTCTAGAGCTTCGAATCAACTCTCAGCACCCCCAAAAGCTGCTGAACTCGCATCCAAGTACGTGATGTTGGAGGTGCCCCTCGTGCACTCGTCTGGCCTTGATCCCTGTTCGACGGAAATAGTTCTCATCAGGGCTTTTTTTTTCATTTTTCATGAAGTGCCAAAGTTGCAATTTAAAATATTATAGTGATGTTCCAAATTTCAACATTCATCGACATATTGGATAGAAAGGATCACATTCATACATATTGCCCGTCCATGATTTTATTTTCATCCATAATCAGGCGATTTTATCCAAGATTTTTTTATAATTTGAAGTTTTTTGGCAAAAAACTTCAAGATTTGTTGCCATTTTTTAGTCAAATTACTTTTTTTTAGTGCAATCTAGCACCAAGAAGCCATAAAAAAAAAACCCTAATTCTCATTCACTAGCCTTGCAAATCTAATTGATCTCCAAGGCAACCTCCAACTCCCTTGCATTGCACCTCCCACGAAAGACCATATGGCAGAAACAAGGGTGGACTTACTATATTATAATTAATGAAAAGCAGAAAAGGTGAATAGTAAATTCCAATAAGACCAAGTATATTGTATAATATTAAAAATCAAAGGCCATTTTTGGCTTATCTAAACGTTTAAGGGTTAAAGATACTCCTCAACCGCATGTCAAATAAACATTTCCAAGGAAAAAAATGAAAATTCCATTCATAGTAAGTTGCCTAAAATTTCTATGTTGCCAAAAAATTGTTGTTTGGTCCTTTGGGGGTTAAAACATAGGAAGGAATATTTGTTGTAGCTAAATTGATTTTGATCTATACATTACACTATTCTTGATACCATATACAAAATGATTATGTTCCATTTGACATAGATCCTTTGAGGGGTAAAATTTTAGAACTCCAAAAAATTTTAAAACCTTGAAGAAAATGCAAAAACCTATTATTGACCACAGATGCTCAAATTTGGAAAATTCCAATTCATACTTAGAAGCAATGACCCTTCAGTTGAGTTTCTATCATTAGAAGATTTTTGGGGCCTCCGGATGCCTACGAGTTATCACAGTCTGCGAATGCAAGGAATAGGTTTGACACAACAATCTAACGTGGCCGAGACCCTACCATGTCATTGACCAAATTTAATTTAATTTATTTTCATTTGGAGACTTTTTTTTTTTTTTTTAATTTTTTATGAAAAAGAAAATTCTGACACCGGACCGTAACCCTCGTTGCGGGTAACAATTGTGGGGGAATAGGCCCAAAACAAGCTTCTGGACCCCCCAAAACTCTTCTAATGATTTGTCTCATTTATTTTACCAATACCTTGATGTTATAAATGCAATTTGCACAAATCTGTCAAATTAGTTGCACAGTTCCAATATTAAATTGGGATATACTCTTGATTAGGAGTTTTAAGTTACAATAGTAAGGTGTCGACCCCTGTAGGAAGGTTGATTCTCAAGACTTTTTTCCTAAGGATAAAGAAAATAAAAGATAGGATAGTTGATCCATTTCCGCCAATTTAAGTAATTATGAGTGTGTGCAATGCATGTATCTAGACAATGGAATTTTTTCCTTCTACATAGAAATAGAGTTTGGAAGGATTGTAGAAATTTTCAAAATTTTTAATTCAAAATATAATTATTATAAATTTTTTAGGGGAATTGTATTGTACGACCTCTTTTGGTCATATAGACCTTTGTATTTCCAACCATAGGCTAGTTGTCAATATTGAGAGTCTTTCAACCAATCAGAACACACCACAACTACTCTGGGAATCACACCACAAATTCACGAAAAGAGAGTAGTCTATGGGTTGGAAATTGGGGGTTATCAGAAATGAGTTGGCTCCTGTAAGTAGGCTGAGAATTTGCACAATAAATTCCATTATTACATTGGGATATATCTTACTCTTAATTCGGAGTCTCAAAATTGAGCCGTCGACCCATGTGGGATAAATTAAGTGACTGTGTATTAGCCCATGTATTGGAAGGAAGTAGAGAAGAGAATATCAATAGCTGAAATACTCAGTTATGAGACATGTATTAATGAGCAAGCTGCCAGTCCAGTACTCAGAATTCCTGCGTGAACTTTGGTGATTTTGGCTTCACTTGTGAAAAGTATTGCGTCATTTGCAAGACTTCAGCTAAGCTTGCACGGGTGCTGGATGCCCAGCTTGATACTATGCCACAGGAATATTTGATTGATAAACGGAGGTGTATCATATATATACAGGGACTAAGATACCAACAGAACACATCGATACTCAGAGAGTGAGCTAGCAGCCAGACTGCCGGCAGTCGTGAATCCATGATATCTGGTCGATTTTCATGTGCTATTTACACATGAAAAGAAATTATCTTAATTTACATAACTTTGAATCAGCAGAAGCGAGACGTTACACCATCTCAAATGGTCTACTTATGAGTTTCGACGTGTCCAAGAACCTTGAGTTCAAATTCGATTCACATCACCAATGGTATGGATCGGAGGATTTTGCTTAATATTCGTGCAGCCGCAGCTTCATCTAGCCTCACGACGTACAGCTCATTGCAGTTTTCATTGTCCGTTACTTGGTTCCTCGTATGGAAGAGACTCTGCTAGTTGTTACCTGTTACCGTGACTGAGACCACAAAGTTTGCTATGGTGCCTTGAATCAGGCCGGGGTGAACTGACACCCTCTTTCGTCTCTCTCTCTAAGTCATTCCACGAGGGCATGTAAAAAAAGAGTCCCCCTATGCTTGATTAATTTGTGGTGGAAATGTCTGAAAATTTAACCACATGTTTTTAATACTACACACTACAAGATCCTACGGTTACATATGTCAAAAAAAGCTTTTTTTCCCAAAAATTTGCTACTTGTACTAAAAATGACAATTTTTGCACGCTTTCGGTAAAAACATAGTCATAGAACTTTAGGGGTTAAGGTGTTTGTACCTAGAAAGTTGAGTTGAATGAAACCTACATGCATATTTTAGGAGGCAATTATGGGCACATTTCAAAAAACCAACTTTAGAATGTCATGATAGTAATCCAACTTTTGACACTCATTAGTGTAAGTATTCAAACTTTCCTCATTCAATCTCTACCTTAGGACACAAAAATTTATTTTGAAAGCCATGGAAACTAATGGCTTCATTGTGTAATTCCAACATGACAACTCAAGTTCCGTAATGAGGCATGCCCATGCAAGAAAACATTTTGGACATCATTCAATAATTCAAGTACGTAATTCCCAAATTTAACAAACAAACGCAACAACACGCACCAAGATAGTTCTTTCATTTTTCAAAACGAATTTTACCGATTCTCTCATAGAAGTTCATAGATTGACAATCTTTAAAATATGTCCAAATTGATATTTGGTATATTTTCATTGACATCATTTATACTTTGCAAGAAGTGTCTAATAATGTTCAAGGATTTTAAAACTAGACTCTTTCAAGAGTTAAAAAAAAATTTTAAAAATTTTAAAAATCTTCTTTGCAATTCACAAGATTTGTTTTCAAGGTTATAATTGATCATCATGGAATTTTACATGTTTTTTTAGGGAGGTCTTAGTATGATGACCAAGACATCAAACATACCTCTCCAAAATCATAGAGGAAATTTTGTACATGATGTCTACAAGTTTTTAGATTCTTGTAAAAGTCAAATTATACCCAAAACCTTGCCATTTAGTCCTAGCAGGATCACCACATTGTTATTTGCAACAATATAAATGTTTGAAAATATCTTCTCTAGTTAGTACATTACCAAGCATTTTCACATTTTCTAATCACTATTTGCAACATCTATCTTTTCAAGTGTAGCAAAGTATTATCACAGTTTTAGAATGTCCCAATGAAACTTTTGTAAGCATTCATTATTTATTGGATTGACACAGGGCTAGCCATGGAATGTTGAAAGTATGAATTGTGGTAAACCTAGCATTCACATCAATAATAGAATCTTGATTGCCACAAATGCTATTCCAAGAACTTCACTACGTGTCTTTATATAGATTATTGACATTAAAAGACCAACAATCCAAGGCTCTAAAATGGCTTGTCCAATGCAATAGGTTGTGCAATAATATAATAAATTAAAGACTAGTTTACACCATGGCTAGACCAAAGGCCTTCTTGAGTTATCAAAGTAGTGATTTGTGGAAATATAGGCATGGTCCAAGTTAGAAATACATTGTAGCCAAGGCCATAGGCTATTATTCATGGATGAAAAGTCCACTTGGGATTCTTTACAGCTAAAGTAGATAATGTTTTGCCAACTTCAAAGAGCTTTTTTCTTGACAATGTCTTTAAATTAATATGGCCCACCTATAGTCTTTCTTGGGTTTACACCAAGATTATGCTAAGTATTGACTATAATATTTATTTTCTTGAGCTCTTGCTTCCTATGGTGACATCTAATAAAAAAGGATACCATGGAATGCTTGTGGTCCGTTGATCTAGCCCTGGTATAATTTGCCCCCAAGATGGGCTAATTTTTACATCACCAGAACAACCCAAAAAATTGTATGTGTTGGTCCAAACATGTATAAAATTGGGTAGCAAAATGCTTCTATATGACTACCTCAAACTGTGAAAAAACCATAACCAATTTGGGCCGTTTGGTCCTTTGAAGACTAACTAATTCTATCAACAACAAATACACAAAAACAAATTGCAATACATGCTAGAAAACCAATGCGGTTAAGCAAAAATTGCAAAGGTTTAATACAAACCAAACTCATTTCATCTCCATCTATGAGAGCATGTTGAGTATGCCAAAACTTAGCAACCATGAGAGCCTTGAAACTTGGGAAAATTTGCAATAGGAATGCAAAGGATTGCAATTGAACTCACACAATGGCTAATCACTTGGCCCTAACACCATCTACCACAATTGCTACTCACAACACCCACCTTCCCACCCCTAGACCTCAGGAAAAGCAATTGCCACCATAACATCCCCCAACTTACAAGAATTCAGCACCATTGGGATTCACAAGTGAGCAACATCAAACCAAACCCTAGCCAAAAGGTGAGTAAAAAACCCACAAATGCCCTTGAAGCCAACTTGAATTGACCTAATATAAGAACAATTTGTCCTAACCCAAGGATCCAAAAACTCACAAGAAGACAAGACTTCTACAAAATTGATAGATTCTCGAAGGAATTCAAGACTTGCCAGCATACTCACTTGAAAGCTCTTAGAGATGATGTTGTTGTGGTCTACCACAAGGCAACGGCAATTGCAACAGCTATAGATGTGGCAACCCATAATTGTAGTGAGTAGGAGCCATCCAAAGATACTAGAATTTGTTTAAGAGTCTTTGGAGAATTCACTTTGCAATGTGATTGTGTAATGTGTATCTGTGAAATTGAATCAATTGTTGAAGTTGTCGCAATATGCAATAAATTTTGTCCAATCTAGGAAAACAACCATCTTCAATGGAATTGAGAAATTTATAGAAATGAAGGGGTTTACAAGTTGATCTATACATCATTCTAATTCTATTGGATCACTACAATACTTCAAAATTACCGCTTCAAGTGTAGTTTTGGGATGTCCACCTACTTAAATTAGGTCAAACAACTATCAATTATTCTAAATTGCTCTCCTCAAGGCAACAAAGTCAATGATCTAAGTAGTAAGACTGAAGTTCTCTTGGAATAAGGCAAGAGGCTGTAATTGCGACCCTCTCCGTGCAACCATCCCATAGTTGGTTGTAAAATGGATGGGAGCAATGTTCAAGAAGAACCAACAGTTAGTTCATTGTTAGCCGGTGCCTTTGGGAAAATAACTAGTTGAAGTGTGAAAATGGAGGATGGAAAACTGGACAAAACATTGGTAGGACTAGCAACCTATTGGTGTGCAAAAATAAATGGGGGCTATTTAGCCGCCACTTCCATGAAATTGTTGGATCTTAGCCGCTTGCAATTTAGAATTCAAGGCTAATACCCGGGTTACTAGAGGTGGGTATCTTCTTGGACAAGGTGGACACTACTTTTTCTTAAACTGATTTTCAAGATGTATACAAAGATTGAGGCTTTATCTAGTATTTGAATCTTTTTTTATTGTAGAGATGGCTTGGTGGTAGAGCAAGAGTATTACATAGTTTTTGGAGTAATCATGAAGAAGTTGTCAAGTTTTTTGTAAGAGCTAAATTTCTTGAAAATGAAGATTTTCACTGATTCTTTGTGGTATTACAAATTGATATTTATTTGTGCCTATCACTTAGAATTGTCATAGTTATCTAGTTGTATTTAGGATTGTTTGGCACCATTACTAGTTGCTTGCTTACTACACTACAATTAGTGATGATGTTTGAGGGTTGATATCAAAGTTGGATTTTGGCACCATGACAAATAACATCAATGATATGCAAGTTTTACAAGTAATCCATGCAAAACTTGCATATCAATATTCAAGCTATGTTGAGTCAAGTTATTACATCAACCAAGAAATCTTGCTCATTGACATCAAGTTACAAATACTTTGATCAATGAAGAGTTGATAAATTTGAGACATGTGAGAACAATACATACTTAAATGACAATTGCAATAGTTTTGAACCTAATTGCCATGAAAAATAGATTATTTCCAACTTATATGGAGGATGTATTGCAACCTTTATAAATTTGAAGTTGAAGGAAATTGGCCGGTGAGAATTTGATACTAGAGGAAATAAACCGGAAGATTTTGATAAGGAGAGGATGCAACCGGTGCTTCTAGGAAAAAAAAACGGTCCCTTTATAAAGAGGATTAAAATTACCGGGGCAACTCAAAAAACTTCTCAAACATTGGATGGGAGGTGTTCTTACAACGGACCATTGTTGCTATTGAACGAATCAAGAAATATTTATTTATTTTATTCCAAGAGCCAATCATTTCCTCCATGGTTCAGAAATCGTTTTAGAAGTTGCAAGGGGACAGATTTTGGGAGACTTATTGTCACAAATAGGTACCTACTACAGAAATCTTTGAAAATTCATAACTAATTAAAAAATGCTTCAAAAAAATATGAAACCACTTGTGTTACGTTAGGCATTCATTTTTCCTTCTCCTAAAAATGAGCTAAAAATATTTCTGTTCATGAAAACTTATGAAAAAGGCAGACTTGCCCTTAAAGGGTCGCTTTTTGAGCCTCCTACCTTATGGCTAGCACCAGCTGCATTTCAGAATCACAATATCCCTTTGGTATTCCGAGCATCTGAAAAATAAAGTGTAAAGGACTTCAATCATTTGTCCAAGTTTATCTTTTGCAAACAAAGTAAGACCTTAGAAACACAAGAATCATTCTACCTTTGCCAAGGATATCAAAAGCTAATGAAATTGTACAGTACCTGGAAAGAAACATACACCACTGACCTTAGAGCATCACCACTGGGCATAGCCCAAAACTTGGATGATAAAGAAATTGAGACATTAGCCAAGGAATCAACCAAGCAATTAGCAACGTGATCTAGGTTTCAAGCCAAGTAAGGCCTACGAAATGAGCTTTATTTTCAAGCCTGGTTTCCTTTTGGGAGTTAGGCAGGGTTATCTTGTTGGACACATTTCAAGGTCTAAGTGTTGTGTTGGAATGTAATAAGTGTTAATTTAATTGAGACACTTCAATAAAATGAAACTTTAATTTGTAAAGATTGAAAAGAGAGATTGTTTTATTTCAAAGTTACTTGAAAGTCAAACGTAAAGTTGACTTTATTAAATTTTATTAGATAGACAGAGGACCTATTGGATGTATTGGACATTATGTTTGTCACAAGGTTCGTCTGTCACGGAAGACAACCTTGGTTGGCTTGTCAACAAATAGTCTGTTTTTAACCTTGTACTGCCAGTAGGGATAAATCACACCATTTTGAGGAATGGAAAGCTTGGCCATGGATAGAGAACAAATGTTTTACATCCAAAAAAATTGGCCTCATTGAAAGTGGAAGAGTATGCAAGTGTGGGCACCAAATAACTTAGTGAATAATGAGGGAAGTATTCTTAGAGAAATGTTGACTTCTAGAATATAGATCACTATATGTCTATATCATGTACTTTAGCAATTTTTACTCCTTTCACTTATCCAATTTTAAGCTTTAAACAAGATAATTTTTTAATTTGAAGTCAACTATTGAAATGAAGCTTATCAAATTTACTTTCTATTACAATTTGAAATTTATAATAATTACAAAAATTGTGTATTTTATAGCCATTTGAACTTTGGACCTATTACTACACTATCTTATACACCGATGGAGATATTTTCAGATATTTTGAGCACATATTGTATACAATATGAATTTTTTATATTTATTCAAAAATTCATAACAATTTCAAATTTTTTACAAAACTATTGAAACTTGTAAGGCATGTAGATGGCATTTGAGCTAATTTTTTGGAAAAAAAATTCCATTAATTTTCAATGGCATAATGAAGCACCCAGGGTAGAGGACTTTGAGGTTTGACAATATAGTCATAAGCTTTGACATTCTAGGGTTAATATTGTGGACAAGAATTTTGTCAACTACCTAATTATACACTTTTATTATAATTTGGATCTTCTTTTATAAGACATCAACTTCTTGGATTCCAAAATTTCATCATTACATTTATAAACATTCTAAATTTACTTGGTACCAAATGTTAACCACTAAAGGCTTTGAATCAATAAATGTCCTAAATTTTTTTGAAAAACACTAATTTAACAAGGTAAACAACCATATTGGATATCGACCTCAAGTATCAATGGTTGTGTCATGGCAAAATACAAATTGTTCCATTTTTGAGAAAGAAATTGGAACCACCAAATGTATATAATAATACTATAAGTGGACATATAACGATATTATGTGTAAAACATGATATAATGGAATCAAGCATGTGAGGTTTGAGAATAGTATTTAGAAGTGCAAGGAAACAACCAGATACGCAAATTTCTAAGGAATGAGGTGGTTGGAAGACATTGACAAGAGCAACTTCTATTGTTGCATTATGAGGGCCTTGTATTATGATGAGAGGGATTGATTGGCCGGCTTGCAAAGTATTCCACATACATAACATCAACCTTGTTTTGAGTCAATAGAAATCTAGGTAATTTGCAAGCAATTCTTCCCTGAAATTAATGCCTACTATGTACTAGAGAACAGTCTGCTCAGGGTCGTTCTGCCCCGCAAGTGACCATAGGGTGAGCCCTATGACCACACACAAGGCAGAATTAGCAGAGTCTGCAAGCGGAGCTGATTCTACACCCAAGGGCTAATCTACCAAATTAAAATGCCTTCAAAAAAGGGAAGAATACACCTGAGGTGCTTTTAACGGTGAATGCAACAAGTCTTTGAATGTAAGCTTTGATGTACAATATATATTTCTGCACCTTTCATTGAGGAAGAAGGAATTTCTATGTTGGATGCTTGTCATTGTCTCAAGCTACAATTTGTCAACTAGCATTGTTCATTGTTTCATGAACTAAGGTAAGAGGCTCATGAATGGTTCACCTAAGTAAAATTAACCTTGTTTGGTGAATTCAGTTCATGAGAAATTATGGTATTTTATTTTTCGTAGCAAGAAAAATAAGAGACATTGGTAATCAAATTTTTAATCATAATTTTTGGCCTTGAAATGAATTTATGGCGATTATTGGAAGTGGAAGGGCGATGGGCGTTGTTTATGCTCATAGAGTGCACCAATGATGAATTAGAACACATCAATGAATAGAACAACTAACACCTTAAAGTGATAATTAGGTAGTATTAAATGTTACAAAATTGTTTTGAAATAGTTCACTTCATTTTCACTCTCAAAGTCTCAATTCTAAAATAAAAAGTACTGCATTCTATTAAATGCACCTCACTTTTTGCTTAAGCTTTCTAAGATTCATTCATGAGCATAGAGTGCTCAAAGCAATTACCTTTGTTACCTGACAATTCATCTAAAATGACCCATACAAGTCCACCAATTATCAACACAAAAAAATTAGGGCACATGAACAACACTATAGACAATTTCAAAGACTTTTCTAGGAGCAGTTTTTTAAGCTTGAGTGCTTTTCAAGCCTCCTCCTATAGATCATGTTTGAAAATTTTGAGATCATGAGCTTCGAGCCCAGTAGAGGAGCTCTTATGCTGACTCTTGTGGCACTCCAGCAGTTGAGTTTCCAATCTTTTCAGGAGTTGCAAAGCACAAACATAGAATAGACGTTGAATCACTTGGATGAGCAAAGGATGATTGTGAACCACAACTTCTAGTAGTATGTTCTAAAAACAACCACGTTCTAAAAGCAATCATAACACAGAGGTACATTTTTCTTTCTTCAATGTACCGGTAGTGTACATTTCAGGAGGTGGTCGCTTTTGGTGACCATTGCATTTCAACTTCAAAAATTTGTAACTAATTCCACAAAGGTCCAAAAAAATATGATACTTGGATTAGATGACATTTCCATTTTTCTTCCTCTGAAAATTTGCTGAAAATTGTTTCAAGGAGTTTAGCTTCCCCCCAAAAGCAATCAGCTCTTAAATGGTCACTTTATGAGCAGACTATCGTAGCAGTTCTTTGTTGTGCGAATGGAGATTGTTCTTCAGAGACGCCGGGGTCTCTCATCTCAACCTTCTTAATTTGATGCCATCAAAGCTGTGTGGCTTTTGCATCACCTAGCATTCTCATTTCGGCCTGCTGCCACTATTCTCCGTGTTTCACAGCGAGTGAAATTTGAAGCAGAGTACATGGAGCAGGTTCAGGAATTGGACAGGGAGTCACGTGCCAAGTCTGTGTTTCTGATGATCAATCCCGGGTTCCTCATTGACGATTGGGTGGTGAAGTGCCGAGTTTACTGTAGCAGGAAGTGATGCTCGTCTTGGATGGGCATGCTATAGGTGTTGGCATAAATGAATTTGTGTTGATTGATAAGTAGAATGATGTCCAATGAATAGGCTTCTTAGAGTGTAGAATCGAAGGCCATTTTAGAGAGCCTTCCCATTTGTATCATGATAAGGAGGATATACATAACCTGTACATTGTGTTTCTATAGATGCATACAAGTACAGTACAAGCCCTTTCTTGCTAAACTTTTTGCTTCTTATCACTCTCTTGCCTCATTCGGCTTTGTTGCAAGTGCTGAGATTGGTAAGTTTGCAAGTTCTTACCACAATAGTTCATCCTTTGTTTCTCCACTTTGTATTTTCATTTTCATGCCTTGAAAGTGTGAGTTTGAAAATTTTAATGAACTATTTCTACACTTCTACTTGTACAACTTTAATCTCAAGCCATCAATCAAATCCATCATTGAATTTTAATTGAAGGAGCTTCTCAAAAAGTTGGATGAGGTTTATTTTTTTTTACAATAAGAAGAAACTCTATTTGACCATTTATTAACCACCTTTTGGCCCTTGCAACATTTCAAGGTTAAAGCTCAAAGCGCCAAAATTTTAACATTGAAGTGTATAGCTCTAAAAACTATGACAAGTATAAAAATTAGTATTACTTAAAGTAGTGTAGAATTGACATTTAACTCCTAAAGTTCCTTCACTATATTTTCAACAAGAACACTCAAAAACTGCCATTTTTAAGACATGTACCAAAAAAAAATTTTAACATTTTTGGACACATCCAGCCATAGGATCTTGTAGTATGATAATTTGAAAAGATGTGGAAAAAATTTCAGAAATTTTCACCGTGTAGATTGCAAGATATTAGCGTTTGAATTGACAAAAAGCCCTGTAAAAAACTAGGCAGTTGCACTACACAAGGTCACATTTGTATGAAAAAAATTCCAAAATGGTTGCAACTCTTTGGATTAAATCTTCAAGGCAAGTTGGCTAAATGATTGAAAATTTTCAGATCATTTGAAATTGTACAACATATAGGAAAAAAATAGTAAATAGAAAGAAGTAGAGAATGAATTAAAATACTGAATTTTTAATAATTTAGTTATGGAATTTGAAAATGCCAATCCCAACGGTTATAATGTTGTAATAAACAATATTTATCTTATATATTTTTTTATTTTTTTATTTTTATTTTTATTTTTTCAAAAATATTCAAAATTGAGTTCAAAAAAGGACTTCAAAGTTTATTTTGGAGTAGAAAATCCATGGCCATCCATAAACTAAAACACCTCATCACTTTTGATTCATTGATCAAAATGGAATGATTCAAAGCTATCTATGTATATACAAATCTAGAGAATTAATCTCAAATTTTTATTTTTGAAAAAAGTGATTTTTCAAATCTGCCCGGACTGCTCGAGTTGAGAAACAAATTACATGTTAGGCTATAACTTTTGACTCATATTTCCAAATGTCTTGAAATTTGTGTACGTGAAAGATATTCTTTGTTCACAACTTCTAATAAAATTTGGGCCAAAAATATGGAAATCTCCGCTCACATGCACTTGTTCCCAAAAGTTATGTTGCTAGAAAATGCACTTTGGTCCTTTAGGGGTTAAAAAAAAAAATTTATTAATATCAGTCACTTCAACAATAAGAAAAGGTATAATGGCTTGTCCACAATTATTTGTAGCACAACAATGAATGCCAATTGATTGTTTTGAAGTCATTGTGGACAAGTCATTTGTACCTTTGTTTTTTATAATGAATTAACAACTACAAAGCATTAAATAATATTCTCTACTTCAATGAGAAGTCATAATTGGCTCTCTAGTAGACACACTTTACAACATCAATTCATGAAAAGCATTAACAAAATCTAGATATATCCTACATCTACCTAATGATGCCAAATGAACCAACAATAGGACAAATCACTATGATTTATGCATTGTCAAAAGTGTCTAAAACCTATATCTCTAGATTGTTGCAATGAAATTAAGTGTCAATTTTATTACATTGTAAAATTCTATTTTAGTGATTTAGTGAACCTTCAAATAAGGAAAATAGGAAAAAAGGATTCGGGAGGATGTGGGTGTAAAATCCTTGCATGGAGGTGCATAATGTTTTGATGAAATGTAATATGCATATGAAGTATTTTGCATATTATGCATATCTATCAACAAAGCTAGTGCAATTAGGATCTATCTCGAAAACCATGATGTTCAAGTAGAGCAAATGAAGAAGGGCTTCTTCATTATAATATTCTCATATTCGCAAACACTCATACATTTTATTACTCTACATCCTTCATGTGTACATTTTGAAAAACATGGGCTTCAATGTTGGGGTGCAAAATGTGGTTTCATCCCATTTGAGCCAATGATAGCTATATATGTTTGTATCAAAGTAGCTGTAGTGACAATAGTAGCTGCAAGATATGACAGTGGAATCCATGGTCTAGAACAAAATTGTTTTTTGAACTCAAACCGATATTTGTTACTTCTTTGTTTTGTATAGTTATTCACATCGGTCATCATGTTGAAAAAATTGTTGGTGAGGAAAGGCTTATCAATATTGGAATTGAGGTGTTTCCACATGTCCACAACAATGTCATATGAACCAACTTCTACCGATATAACGCCTCGTTTATCTAGAAGAATGACATCTTCTCGAGTCTTCATCAAACCTCCCATAAATTCTACATAACACATGGCAGCATTTTGCCAACATCCATCATGTTTTAGGAGTGCTTCGTGCACAGCAAGATTGCGAAGATATTTCTCAGTGTCATCAAATACTTGAAGAAAAGGCACTGACAAGCAACCTTTTTCAAATGAAATGTCTTCAAAACATGTGAACTCCTTACCCTTTATGATCACCCCACATGCCTCCAAATCAGTAGCTGAGCATATTGGAGGACATAATTTTTCATGAGTTGTTTCCAAACTCTCCCATCCACATAGCATGCGATAGGTGCTATCAAGAATATGGACACCACGATAAGAATCAGCATGTTGTAATACATCATTCATTCTTCTCTTTAAAACCTCGAGCTCTTTAGTGTCATCAATACGTGGATCAAAGAAATAATTCCACCTCACACATCTTCCAATATTCCATACTTGCCAATCCATGCTTTCCCATTCTTCCACGTCATCCACATGGTCTTTGTATTCCGTCTCTAATATGTGGACCACTCTCTCCAACAACTCCATGGGAATTTGATTTTCCACCAAATAAAAAGCTTCAGCCCACGAACTAGAATAAAACTCTAGTATTGGGTTCTCCATCACTTTCTGCAATCTCGAGCCCAAGTTCTCTAATCCTCTACCCCTATATTGCAAAATAACAACCAAGAAAAGGGCATCCAAGGACAAACAGCACCTGATTTCTTCAATCGAATAGGAATTTGTATGGGGACTATGACAATACATTGCTTGCCAGTGCCCCTTGGGCTCAAGAACCACATGTTTGCAAAATCTATCCCATCGGTCTCCTGTGAGTTGTAATGCTCTTGCAACTTCGACTTTGAATCCTTCGGTGCCATTGGAATGAAGACTCTGAGGGCAATAGTACAAGCCAAATCGCCAATACATAGGTTCATAATGCTCAGTGTTTGCCCTTAGATGAGAAGGTACCTTCCACATCAAAAGTTGTGAAAGAACATCACTAGCTACATCCCTTTCAAGGGCAGCATAGACTTGAACAATCCAACTACTATTTGCACTTCCTGTCATTTTCAATTTGTTTGAACTTCAAAAACCTTCAATATGTCCACCAAAAAACCACTCAACTAGATCAATTACAAATTAAGTCCCTATAGTGGAACTAAAAAGCCTTTGCAATTCTCTTTTCACATCTTCGACTTCACAACTCCAAGAAGTCATATTGGAGTGGATGAATATAATTATGGTACTGAATATCATGGCTACTCTTAGACACTTGAAGCCTTGAAGATGACGTCATTGAGAAAATTGTGGGATTTCGAGACAAGAAGAGGTTCACCTTTGAAATTAAGAGGTTGTAGAAAATATTCACTTCAAATCTATAAGCTCATCTATTAATTGATGAATCTTCAAAACAAACTGCAAAATCATGTTCAATGGACATTCAAGGTCAATTTTGAACATCAATGCTAGTGGAAAGTATTAAATGCATTAGATTATTGTAATTTAGCATCATTTTATTAAAATGATGGAAGAGAGCCTCAAGTAAAGAGGGAATTAAATGCAATAATTTAGTTCCAAAATCAAGAAGGGATGAAGATGGAAGTCCTAGCTAGACTTGTAAATTGTTGAAGATGAAATGCAATTTGCATATTAATTAGCATACAACAAGATGATGTAAGCATTTACAAGCACGAAATATTACCTATGTAATAAAATTGAGACTAAATGATAAAACACAATGTCTACCGGCCAACTTGATAGCATAGTACTAGCTAGGTTGCTTTGACCCAATTCCAAATTTTAGGGCAACCAAGGACATATAAAACCATGCTACTAAAAATGAGATAAAAAAAAATCAATTTCTTTAAATTGGTGGTTTTCCATTACTTTGTCACTTTCAAAACACCTTTTCTAAGATATATCTCCATACCATAGATGTTAAACCTCTATGTGTGTGTGTGTATATATATATATATATATATATCACTATTTTTGGTGTTAAAATTGTGCCACTTTAATGAAAATGGACATTCCAAAAGCGTTTGTCTGATCGGAAGACCATTTTGTACTATCCCATCTGGAGGTTTGTAAATTGCTCCATTGATTGTCAATGTCAACAACATACATATGCACAGCAACTCTAGCTAGAGTCTTGACTGCACGAAATCACTTAAATCTTCCATTAAGCTTACGTATGATCTAATTACCGATCTTGGTATGGGTCAGGTTGTCAATGAGCTTGCTACCGAGCCACTCAGCCACTACCATTTGCGAAATACAGGAGGACATGAAATTGTCAGGTACACGTCGGGACCGCATTAAGTTACGTTACCGCAGTACATCTCAACAGACAGCGTTCTCAATACACAAATTCAACGTTGTGCACAACTGGCACGAAGTGTGGTACTCGTCGACCTACCAGATGCCCTACGCACCGACATCATGCTACAAAGGCGAAATTCGCACGTATTCTGATGAGGATGACCTCCACCAAGTTCAGAATAACAATTTCGTTAAAGCAGAGGTATTTCTATACGTGGCCGGCACCTTCGAAGAACGCACGTTCTACAACAAAAGTCCATACTAGTCCCAGATTCTAGACAATAATTGACATAACCTCCAAGTTTGGCCGCCAAGAATCATTGAGAATTTAAACGAAATTCACGATACATGTCAGTGCGATCGAATCCAGTTGAATCGAAAAGTCAAGTAAGTTTCAAATACGCATGTTACTTACCTCACAAATAATATGCGGGACCAAAACAATTTTGGATATGTTTCGGGGAACTCGAGATTGATGGAGTCTCCGCCACCAGAGACCCAGCGGCAAGTCCCGAATCAACTCCCAGCGTCTTCAAAAGCTGCTGAACTCCCATCCAAGTGAAGATGGAGATGCGCCTCGTGCACTCGTTTGGCCTCGACCCCCAACCGAAACAGTTCTAATTAAGTCACCAGTCTCGCCAATCGAATCGATCGATTTCCAACGCAACTGCGGGCTCCGCTACACTGCACCTCCCAGGAAAGGCAAACGGGTCCCAAATCCAGAGCTCTCTCGAAGACAGAATTGAAAGAACGACAGAGGGAGTCGCATCATTTGTACTTAATGTAATCGCTCAACTGACGAGAACGCTCGTGGGATGAAAACCTCTGGCCGGCTGACTGACTCGTCTTCACTACCGAAATTTGGACATGTCTGGCTGTACTTATTCGTCCATGAAGACGCTCCTAAAGATGAAACACGTGGGAGAATTGAATCTGTCAAGTTGGCAGAAATAGGTCAAGAAAATAAATGGTAAGTAGCATGAGAATTGTACAATTTTTCAATACTAAATTCGGATATACTCTTGATTGGGCATAACATTGTTTACTAATGAGGCATGGTCCTTTTTGGATCCTTTAAAAAGAACCTCTATGATGGACAAAATTGTCTTATATGGCTTGTCAGTCAACCACAATCCTTGAAGTATACCGAAAGTCTATAGTAGACATCTAGGTAGCTATAATATCTTCATAGCAATAAGTGTACTATTGCCCTTGAGGATGTTCACTACAACTCATGAGGCCTATATTTGGTTACTTTTGTCCAAGTTTCCATGTACGCAACCTTGTTTGATTTCTTTCGTGAAGGTTGCCTAAGGTGAGATTTTTACAACAAATCATGGTATTAATTGAGTAGGAACACAATTTTTTTACCATTTTTTTGAGTGATTCCAAGTTTTACAAAAGTCTTCATATATTGAACACTAGAGCTCTAAAAGTGCCATATTTGACCATATTTCTACATTCATGAGGTCTATACAAAAAGGTGAATCTTCAATCATTTAGCACAAATATGAATTTTCAATGCTGAAAGTCATGATCCATGATAAATTCTTGGAGCGTCCACTTCAATAAACTCCAACCATAAAATTGTTTATTTTTAACCCCTAATGATCCAAGTGGACATTTTCTAGTCATTGCCCTTCTTTGTTGTGCTTCCTGTTCTTCAAATTTTGAACTTTTGGGTAGTTGCAAAAAAAAGTGGTCATGTTTTCTATCATACTTTGATTTTGGAGTTTAGTTTGACCATAATATTTGGAGAATGAAGCCAATGTACTTAAATTTTTTATTGAAGATGACCAAATTGTTCACAAAGAGAATTCTTATTTTTCAGAAATTTTCAAAAAGAAATTTATAATTAAATTCTGATTTAGCTAATTTGTCACACTTTGCAATTTAGGGTTTTTTAGTATTGTGAAGTATCTATAATGATGTAGAGCTTAAATTTTAGTGGGATATTTCCACACTAGAAAGGTATATGCTCACCAAAAAGAACTTAAAAAAACTTATTTTACAACATCCTCATGCATGCAAATTGGGGGCCTTTGCACATACACTTCTAAACAATGAAGATGGTTTGGGCTTCATTTTTTTGATGAAACTAATTACCATGAAGTCCTCACAAATGGCCAATTTTTAGATATTTTTGGTTCATGATTTTTTAAATATTATTAATTTATACCTCATTGAATCCATTTTCTGTGACAATCTAGGTTTTTTTTAAATAATGTTATTTCAATACTTACAAGTACTCAAAACGATACTCTTAGTTGTTGATTTTTTTTATCAACGTTTGAGATTGTTCTATTTTGAGGTACTCATGGTAATCATAATATTGCACCGCAAAAAGTTTGTTTTTAGCAAAACGCTACAAATAATGGACACCCTTTTTTGCAACTACCCTTTTCAATCCTTAAAAGAACCATCATGCATTTTTTGGCTTCATAGCAATTTTGGTCAAGTATGTAACTAGAGATTTCCATTCTTTTGGCCCAAATTTTAATAGAAGTGGGGACAAGAAATATCTTTCATATGCACTAATTTTGTTGACATTTAAAATATGAGTCAAAAGTTATGGCCTAATATGTTATTTTTCTTTGTAAATGGGCAATCCGGACAGATAAAAAAAAAATCACTTTTTTCATAAACAAAAATTTGAAATTGGTTTTCTAAAGTGAGAAAGAGGGAGGGAGATAGCTTTGAATTGATCATTCCATTTTGATCAATGAATCAAAAGTTATGAAGATTTTTTGTTTGCAAGCAAGTATAGATTATCTACTTTAGAATAAACATTGAAGTCCTTTCTCTTACTCAATTTTCAATATTTTGGAAAATAAAATAAAATCATAGAATGTAGATTGTTTATTACAACATTGCAACCATTGGTATTGGCATTTTTAAATTCAATAATTAAATTCTTAACAATTTAGTCTTTTGAATTATTGTCTACTACTATCTAGTTACTATTTTTTCCTATATGTTCTACTATTCCAAATGATTTGTAATTTTTCAATCTTGTGTCCAACTTGTGTAGGAACAAGAATAAAAAATGCACCACCATTGGGAACATTTTTTCATAGAAAAGTGAACTTTTGAAGTGTAGTTGCCTTATTTTTTGCAAGGCCAAAAAAAATTTCAATGAATTTGAATGTTTATATCTTGTAATCCATGTGGTGGAAATTTCTAAGAGTTTTACTACAAGATCCTATGGTTACATATGTCAAAAAAAAATTTCAAAAATTTTGTACTTGTACTAAAAATGGCAATTTTTGAGCATTTTCGGTGAAAATAGTCATGAACTTTAGGGGATAAAAAACAAAATTTTTAATTTTTAGATAATAGACTATAATATAAATCCAATGGCAATAGTTTCATGAAATTTCAAGTTAAACTTGACCTTTTGGAATTTTTCAAAATTAAGTGTAGTGTAGTTTACAACTTATTTTTGGAATTTTGGTTTGGGTATGGACTAAAAAAACCAATCAATTAAAGTGATTCCTACCCACTTCAAAAAGGCAGATCTGCCTCAAATAGGGCAAATTCGAGGAGTTCAAGGAAAAGATAAGTGTCCCATTCTATATTTTTTTATAAACACTACAATCTCATTTCAATAACCATTGTGTATTGCAAGGTTAACCTTGAATTGAAAAATGCTCAAAACATTGTAACATTTTACATGTACATTTTCAACTCTTTTATCTTTCATTGATCACAAAAACATCATCTCAAAATATGCTCACAAAAATATACTTCTTCAAAGTGTGTTGCCTTGTACTTCTATTGACCCAAATAAAACTTCAAATTTAAATATCTTCTAAATTATGGGGTCAAATAATCTAAATTTTTTTAAGGTGCTCAATCTCAATGTGAACTTCAAGATCCTATTGTTACATTCAATCATATCTCTAAAAAAATGAGAAAACAAATTGCTCAAGTTCTTAGTAATTTTGGTCGATTTTGAAAGTATAACACCCTTGGGTCATTAGGGGTTAGTCTACTAGGAGGTAGTGAGCTTGTTGAGTTGTGATGGATTTAATGAATTATAGATATTATGTGGAAAGATCTGGGAAGTCTACATTTGAGGTGTGGGGGCTCATAACACCAATGTGGTGGCAAAGATGCCATCTGTGGACAATGGTCTTTTCAAGGAGAGAAAGACTTTAGGTAGATGGCTGCAAAAGCGATACTTTAAGGGCTGATCCGGTTTTTTCATAGGTTTGCGTGAACAAAAGTATTTTTAGCTTATTTTTCAGAGAAAGGAAAATGGATGCCGAATGTAACACAAGTGTTTTCATATTTTTCGAAGCATTTTTGAATTAGTTATGAATTTTCAAAAATTTCTGCAGTAGGTACCTATTTGTGATCCATAGGTCTCCCAAAATCTGTCCCATTGCAATTTCTAAAGCGATTTCTGAACCATGGAGGAAATGATTGGCTCTTGGATTTAAATAAATAAAATTTTCTTGTTTCATTTAAAAGCAACAGTTGTCCTTTTAGAGATTATCTCCCATCCATTTTACAACCCGCTATGTGGCGGTTGCAGGGAGAGGGTCGCAATTACAGCCTCTTAAGGTAGGTTCGCACTTGCTGTTAATTAAAACTTTGGTGTCTTTACAGGGGGCTGCTCCACAGCCCTCTGAAGACCCCACAACCTGCATTTCATTTTGCTTTAAAATTGATTCTTCCAACAAAGTAGAAGGGAAAGAAACAGTGAACAATATGTTCAATAAGAGAACTGCAAGAATGATGGGAGTCTCATGCCACATATTTCATTTCTTGTGCCACTATTTCAATGAAGCCCTGCAACTAATCTTAAAATAGTAGCGGAGTGGAGGAAAGATGTTTATACTAGTGGAGTAGTGGTGGGTGAAACAAATTATGTGGGATATGTGAATGAGGATAAAAAAAACTCCACTCATGGTTAAGTGAAAACGCAGGAATTGTGATAAATGTCAAATTTCAGACCTCATTTAGACATAGTAAACTATATTTTTTCAAAAAACTTCACACCAAGAAAAGTTGGTAAATCAAGTAAAATTTTATCTCCAAAAATCCTTTTGATATTTCAATACTCCGCCTAAAAGTTATGAATAAATTTCAAAAGATGTGTTTGAAAATGTCCAAAAAAATGTCCCTTCCATCCTAACCCCACCACACCCCACCCCACCTCCTCTAGAATTTGTTTAGAATTCTTACATGAGGCTTCAAAATCTCAAGCAAATTTTAAGAGAGAAATGTTAGCTTGCTTCTCCCACTTCTTCCAATTCAATTTTTTTTTAAAGAAGCTATTATACTATGTCCAAATGAAGTCTAAATTTCAACTTTGAACACAATTCTTGCATTTCTAGTTACATCTCAAATTCTTAAGAACTTTAAGTCAATATATCATCATTATTCAAACATGACAAACACAAAGTAGTCACTTAAGGTTGTCTCAACAATGTCACAAGTTATATTGAATCAATGTTGTGAATCAAAGGTATTGTTTCAATTATTCGAATATGGTGGTGTAGGAATATTGAATCAACAATTATTTGAAGGTATTGTTTCAACATTATCAATGTGGTGGTGTAGAATATTGAATAAACAATTATTCATGGTTGAATTCTTTGGAATCATATTCTACAAGAGGTTCTCAAGACTTCAAAATTAAAAAAATAGTCACTTCACTGTGTGCTTGTAAATACTTGTTCTATTTTAATTGATTCATGCTTTCAAGTTGAAATGTTGAAATGTTAGTTCAAAAATGTTGTCAAATTTTAATTTTTTGCACTAAAATTACTCTCACCTTTTGTAATAGAGAGTTCTCTAGGGTTTTAATGGGGGAATGACATCCTTTTACAATTCATACCTTTCAATCCATGTTGATATTCTACATCAAAAGAACATCGGGGTTTTGAAAATGTTGGTGGACATCTTATGCCAATTGTTTAGCCCTTCATGTATTGCAAGCACTTGTTGATAGATTTATGATGATAAAAGAAACTTGTCAATATCCAAAATTCCAATCACCTAAGGATGCAAAAGGAGATTATTTTCTCTCTCGAGCTAATTATATTGGGTTTCAACATTGGGATGTGATGTAAATACTTATTTATTTATTAGGTTTGTATAAAGATGGTATTGTACACACAATAACCCTTTCTGTTTAGTAGCATGTCAAAGCATGTTGGAGCTCTTATGACATAGAGGAGATCTTACAAGAAATGGAACTTTTTATGAGAAGGTATGAAATATGTATTAATTTCAAATTTAATTGTCTATTGATGACATGTTGTTAAAACAATTTTAACTTTTTTATACATTTAACCATTAGGTAAACATGGTAAAATATTCCATCATTGTTTCAAATAACATTAGACTAATTTTCAGTTGTGAATTACTTTGAAAAAGTACAGTAATGCACTAAATGTTGAAACAACAATAAAAGAAGGGGGAGGAAAATTTGAGGTATAACTATGAATGGCTTCATTTTCTATAAAAAAAAATTGAAAAGTGTTTAATATGTTACAATGTTAGTGGTGGAGGATTTTCAAAGAGGGGTTGGAAGGGACATGTTTATAGAACTTAACACCATTATCCTCAATTATTTTCTTCCAAAGCACTCAATCCCAAGTAATTTTAGAATTCATCATTGTTTACATTTTGAAAACATGTTTTCATTTAATTATTTTAAAATTTTCATTTATTTTGTCTAAATGTATTGCAAATTAAATGTTATTTATTCCTCAAATGCCAAAAGTCAATTCAAATTAGACCTGCATGTGCTATTAATAGTATGTAACATTGTACAACCTTTTTGACATTTTTACTTCGTTTGATGTTCAAATTTATAATAAGAAAATATTCACATTAAGTTTCTAATATCTTTAATAGTTAGTATTTGTCAAATTAGTTTAGAAACACATAACTTTTAAGTAAATGAAAAGTACAAATTTTTTTTTTCATTGCTTGAATGAAAGTTTGTTGTGATTGACAAAATTTATAGATTAAACATATATATGAAACAAATATTTATAATGGAGGGTTGACAATAAAAACATCACTACGTAGTTTCTCATAAAGTAATTACATATACATGTGATTGCATATGCAATTGCACATTGTTTGTATTAAGAAACTATCAAACTCTTGTAGGATTTTAGAAGAAGTCAGTAGAGTACTCTAAACCTCCTTCAAAAAAAATTGAATTGGAAGAGGTAGGAGAAGCAAGCTAACATCTCTCTCTTAAAATTTGCTTGAGATTTTGAAGCCTCATGTAAGAATTCTAAACAAATTCTAGAGGGTGTGGTGTGTGATGTGGTGGGGTTAGGATGGAAGGGACATTTTTTTGGACATTTTCAAACACGTCTTTTGAAATTTATTCATAACTTTTAGGTGGAGTATTGAAATATCAAAAGGATTTTTGGAGATAAAATTTTACTTGATTCCCCAACTTTTCTTGGTGTGAAGTTTTTTGAAAAAATATAGTTTACTATGTCTAAATGAGGTCTGAAATTTGACATTTGTCACAATTCCTGCGTTTTCACTTAACCATGAGTGGAACTTTTTTTTGTCCTCATTCACATATCCCACATGGTTTGTTTCACCCACCACTACTCCACTAGTATAAAGATCTTTCCTCCACCCAGATGCCATTTCGAGATTAGTTGTAGGGCTTCATTGAAACAGTGGCACAAGAAGTGAAATATGTGGCATGAGACTCCCATCATTTTTGCAGTTTTCTTATTGAACATATTGGTTGACCACCACTCCACTTCACACTTCTCTCTTATCTACTGACTAGCCTTGGGTTCTTTGTCAGTCTGTGATTCAAGAATGCTATGCAGTTTTGAAGAAAAAACCGAATTTGAGGGAATTAACATAGCATGTGTAACATTGCAATTGTAAACTATTTTAAGTTATCATTGGTGGTAATACCAACTCTGACCAAAATATTTGGCTGACCCATGTGGATGTGCTCCGGGTATAATTTATAGTCTGTTGTCTGTTGTGTCTGTCCTTGTGGGTCTTTGTTTGTGCCCATCAGGCCACTTGTGGCTGGCTGACAGTTGTTGTGTTTTCTCCTTCGCTATGGAATCCCATTTCATTGTTTAATAAAAAAAATGAAACACATGGGAGAATTGAATCTGTCAAGTCGGCAAAAAGCCAAAAACAAAGTCAAGAAAGTGAATGGTAAGTAGTGTGAGAATTGCAAACTTTCAGTACTCAATTGGGATACGGTCCTATGCTTTTGATTCGGCATATGGTAGAACCACCCATAGTCGACCATTTTAGGAATTCCACATACGTTTTGGAGTAGTACAAGGCAATGTACATTTTCATGACTTGATTAGTCCCAACTTTTAAAAGGAGGAAAAACACGTTCTACACTTTGCTTGGAAATTTGTTTTGACCTTGGTTGCAACTATTTCCATCCATAAAGGTTGCATATGGGTCTCTGGTTGGTAATGGGTGGTTCTACTATAACATCGTGTACCCTATGTGTAGTTCATTTTCATAAATAATTAGGAAAAATTTGGAACATGTCTAAAATTTGAAAAAATTGTACAACTATTTCTAAAAATCTAAAAAAATTTCATTGTTGCCAATTTTGAATATTCAAAAATTATTCTTCAGAAAATTTAGAAAAAGGAATACATTTACACATAAAGAAGAAAAAAAAATCCATTTGAAGTGGAATATTGAAAAATTAGGTATAGTGAAGTGCTCAGAGCCAAGAAATTCAATCAAGCTACCAAACTATCCAAATGCCCAAATGAAATTATTTTAGTACGAAGGTGCCAAATCTGACTTGAACATACAATACTAATGAGGCAAGGTCCTTTTAGCATCCTTGAAAAAGTCAAGGTGAACTGCCCCCCTCACTTGTCCCTTTTCCCCACCAAGTCATTCCACTATTTTGAGGGGTGCATGTGAAAGAAAGACTTCCCATCTTGTACTTGATTAATTTATTTTCTATATCTCTCCTAGCTAATTTGGGGTCATGTGATTGCATATATGAATTTAGATCTTGCAAATTTTATCATACTTGGCAAATAAAGAATTTCAGCATTTTTCCCTCAAGGACAAGCAAGGGGGTTGGTTCACCCGGGCCCATAAAAACGGGCCCTCTATAGTGAACGAAATTGTCTTATATAGCTCCACAGTCAATCCCAATCCTTGAATTTAACTAAAATTTTTTCCTATTCATCCTGAGAGGCATCATACCTTTCAAGTATAGGAAGAACCAGTGGATCATTATACAATCTTATTATAGGAGTCTAAAGTTACATTAGAAAGTTGTTGATGTGTGTGGGAAGGTTGATTCTGAAGACTTTTTTTCTTGGGATAAAGAAAATAAATGGGAAGTAGCCTAGGAGTTGCACAATTTTATTATTAAATTAAGGTATATTCTTAATTTGGAGTTCTAAATTAAGCCATTGTCCCATGTGAGATAAAGTGATGGGTGATTGGTGATTGGCAATTTTCAAGACCTTTCCAATAATGTATTATACACTCTAAAATTCTCAAAATTGCAATGACAAATTGCAAAAGAGATATTTGTAGTTGTTTATGGACTATGCAAAATAGTGGTCAAAAACATAGTTACTATACATTGTCAAAATTTTAGTATTACTTTGTTGTCATATCATATTATATCACCTTTAATCCAAAAAAATGTACTATATACAACCCTTACAAACTAATATGTTGGATTAAAAAAGATTCCAGTCAAAATAATTGTTTTGGTTGCCAAATACAAACTATAATGATTTGTATTAATTGTGTATTACAACAAATATCTTCAAATCTATTCAAAGTATATGCAACAATGTTTCAAACTGCAATCTATACATCATTTATGTCCATGAATGAAATCTCAAATCTTTGATTCATTGAAATCTCCAAATTTCATTGAAATTAATGTTATCTACAATTTCTCTCTCTATATAAGTTTTTTGACACATACGTATGTCAAATTTTTATAAAACTAATGGGAGTAGGTCTTAAATGGTGTACAACAATATACAATAAAAATTCAAGTCATCAAGGCTCAAATAAGAAACATAGGTGATTTTTGGAGTGTTTATAAAATCTACCTCAATTATTGAGTCCATTAGGTGGTTAGCTTTGGAATTCATTTACTTCCAAGCCCAAATTTCTTTTTTAATTTGCTTTAAGTTTTTTTTGGATTGTAGTGTACAAAGGATACTATAACATTTAGATTTGGTCATTTAGATTTTATTCACTCATTTTCAACATATGGCACATGAAGGGAAATTGAACAAAGTTAGACTTAGTTTTTGAAGTGATTGTATGTGTAGATATTCAAGACATACTTTCTTCACTAGTCTTCTTTCATGCATGTAGCCTTCTAAAGAATGTATTTTTTTTCTTTGTACTTTTGAGATTTTCAATAAGTCCTTTCATACCTTTGACCTAAATGTCTTGAATTTAGAGGTCGACCATTGCATGCAAGCTTGTAATCAATTGCCAATCTTATTTTAACCCAATTGTTGTATTGACCACATTTATGAGTAAATGCACTTTCCTATTTTTTCTGTACAAAATACAAAGCTTTCATTTAATTATCAATCAAACACATTTCATGATCATCTAGGGACCCCAATTTCCCTCTAATGCATTCATGAAGGGAACAATGTTCAACCCTAGCTCAATCAATCACTATTATTAAGATGTTCAAGATCTAATTATCAAATATTCTTTCTATATTAGAACACTTTATAAATTAAGACATTATTGGTACTCTTTACAAGAGGCAAGTGTCATAACTAAAAAAATTCATATTCAACCAACTATTATAAACAAATGTGGATACTACAAGTCACAAAGAAAAAATTGATTGTCAACAATGTTCTAAGGTGTTTGCCTTTACACGCCTTTAGAAACTCAAGTTGAAATGAAGGGCACATAAATGTTTTAGAGGGAAATTCTAAGTACATTTTAGAAGACTAACTTTAGAACCTCATAACAATAATCCAATTTTTGACACTCATTAGTGTCAATATTCAAATTTTTGTCATTCAATCTCTACCTTAGGAGGAGCCCAATAGTTGTCACTTGAGCCTTGGGATTTTCTTTTTCTTGCTTTCACTCATTCCCTATAGCCTTTTTTAGTTCAAAAGACTTAAAAAAGTGTGTTAACATCGTATTAGTAGAAGTCCCTACAATTACGGTGTGTTATTTTCCGAAAGTCCGGAAGTGCTTTAAGCACTTGCATTTACTATTTCCAACATCTAAATAGGTGTCTAGTATGTCAATTAGAAGTTTGAGATAGATTTGAGCCCTAGTAGACAAAGTCATAGAAGATATTTATTTTAGATGGTTACCAAATTTATTCGAATCCACCAATTCATGAAGAACTTGCACCGAAGATTGGGGAAAGGTGTTCTTAGCATAAAAACATGCTAGGAGCTCAATGGCAAAGTTGGTTCATGAAGATTTCCTTGTATGGAAATGATTCTTTCTCGAAGAAATTAAATACAAGAGGTAAAGAATTTAGACCTTTCCACAATTGATGCAAGTAAACATGTAAATTTGCAATTAGTATTTGAAAACTTTTGAGAGGTTTCCCAAAAAATTTCGTAATTTTCCGAATTGTAGAAGATGACTTTATGGAAAGTCAACCACATTTATTGACAAACTGAAAATTCATAGAAATTATCCAAATAGTGATAAAATCTCATTGAAAATTTTGATAGTGTGTTTTTGCTTAAATAAGTGCCTAGCCAAATCTTAAGACATTCCAACACCAACAAATGCTAGAATTGGCAACAACACTGAATTTTAAAGGTTTTCAAAAACATTCAACGAGTTGACCAATGTATCAAGTGCATATGGTGTCCAAATAAAGAAAATTTGGACTCTTTTCTTATTATTTTGGACCTTCTAGACAACTTAGGCTTGTCAAACCTCAAAGAAAAGGCAAACCCCAACATTTGGATTTTCTACCTTTTCACTAGCTTACAATTTGTTGGCTTTCGTTTGCAAATTAGTCTAAAAGGTAGGAGTAGGGGGGTCAACTAGGCTAATTTGGGCCTTCTATAGACCATAGCAAAATCGGTTTAGCATTTGGAGCATTTCTCCAAAAGTTAGAACAATCATAGCAATAGTGTAGAATTTTGACTTAGCGTTAATTTGGGTTTTATCTAAGAGTGGTTCTTTTCACTTTCATGTGTTCAAAGTGCGAATTCAAAATTTTTAATGAACTATTTCTACACTTCTACTTACACAACTTTAATCTCAATTTTAGATCTTCTAGTGAAATCTATCATTGGATTCTAAAGGAAGGAATCTCTCAAAAAGTTGGATGAGGATCATTTGTTTTTCAATAAGAAGAAATCCTATTTGACCATTTATTAACCACCTTTTGGCCCTTGCAACATTTCAAGGTTAAATGGCATAGTTAGAGCACCAAAATTTTTAACATTCAAGTGTCTAGCTCTAAAAACTATGACAAGTGTAGGAAATATTATTACTTACACTAATGTAGAACAAAGGTTTAAGGAAAAGCAAATTTCTGAGTGTGAATTAACAAATATGAAGCTTTAAATAATATTCTCTACTTCAATGAGAAGTTGTCATTGACTCTTTAGAAGACATACTTTACAACATCAATTCATAAATAGCATCAACAAAATCTAGATGTATCCTAAATTTAACCAACGTTGCCAAATGAACCATCAATAGGACAAACCATTAGGATTTATACATTGTCAATAGTATCTAAAACCTATGTCTTTAGATTAATTCAATGAAACTAAGTGTCAATTTTATTACATTGTAAAATTTTATTTTAGTGGTCCAATGAACCCTCAAGTAAGGAAAATAGAAAAAAGATTTGGAGAGGATGTGGGTGCTAAATCCTTGCATGGAGATGCATAATATTGTGATGAAATGCAATTTACATATGAATTATTTTGCATATTATCTATATCTATCAACAAAAGCTAGTGGATTTAAGATTTATCAAAAAACCTGTGATATTCAAGTAGAGCAAATGAAGAAAGGAATATTCATAATAATATTCTCATATTTTCAAACATTTACACATTTTATTATTCTACGTCCTTTGTGTTGACATTATGAAAAACATAGGCTTTAATGTTGGGGGTGCAAAATGTGGTATCATCCTATTTGAGCCAATGATAGCTACATATGTTTGAATCAAAGTAGCTACACTGACAATAGTAGTTGCAAGATATGACAATGGAATCTATAGTCTAGAACAAAATTGCTTTCTAAATTCAAACTGATATTTGTTTCTTCTTTGTTTTGTATAGTTTCGTACATCAATCACCATCTTGAAAATGTTTTTGGTGATGCGAGGCTTCTCAAGATTTTGATTGATGCATTTCTACATGTCCACAACAATGTTATATGAGCCAACTTCTACCAATACAACGCCTCGTTTTTCTAGAAGAATGACATCTTCTCGAGACTTCATCAAACCTCCCATAAAATTTGTACAACAATTGGCAGTATACTGTTGGCGTCCATTAAGTCTTGTCAATGATTCGAGCACACCAAGGTTTCAAAGATATGCTTTGGTTCCATCAAATACTTGAAGAAAAGGCACCGACAAGCAACCTTTTTCAAATGAAATGTCTTCAAAACATGTGAACTTCTTGCCCTTTATCGTTACCCCACATGCCTCCAAATCAATAGCTAAGTATATGAGAGGACATGATTTTTTATGAGTTGCTTCTAAGCTCTCCCATCCACATAGCATGCAATAGGTGCTATCAAGAATGTGGACACCATGATAAGAATCAATATGTTGTAACACATCCTTCATCCTTCTTTCTAAAACCTCACATTTTTCAATAACATCAATAAGAAGATCATGGAAATAACCCCACATCACATATGCTCCAATATTCCATCCTTGTCAATCTTCACTTTCCCATATTGGCATCTCACCTACATGGTTTTTGCATTCCATCACTAATATGCGGACCACTCTTTCCAACAACTCCATAGGAATTTGATTTTCCACCAAACAAAAAGCCTCTCATATTGTACTATAATAAGGGCATAATATTGGGTTCTTCATCACTTTTTGCAATTCCAGGCCCAAATTCTTTAATCCTCCACTCTACTTTTGCAAAATAACAACCAAAAAAGGAGCATCCAAAGACAAATGACACTTGATCTCTTCAATTGTATAGGAACTTGCATGGGAACTATTACGATATATTACTTCTCAATGCTCCTTTGGCTCAATGACCACGTGTTTGCAAAAGCTATCCATCAGTCTCTTGTGAGTTGTAATGCTCTTACAACTTCGACTTTGAATCCTTCAATACTATTGTAATTAAGACTTTGAGGGCAATGGTGCAAGCCAAATCACTAATGCATAGGTTTATAATGCTCACTATTGATCCTCATCTCAAAAGATACCTTTGTGATCAAAAGTTGTGAAGGAACATCCTTAGCTATATCCCTTTCAAGGGCAACATGAACTTAAACAATCCAACTATTATTTCCAATTTTGATCATTTTTGAATTTGTTCAAACCTTGAAAATCTTCAATATGTCTACAAAGAAATCACTTAGCAAGATCAATCACAAATTAAATGCTTGTAGTGGAACTAAAAAGCCTTTGCAATTATCTTTTCACAACTCAAAAAAATTGGAGTGGAGTGGATAAATTTAATTCTAGTACCTAACAATGTGGCTTCTATTGGACACTTGAAGGTGAAGTCATTGAGAAAATTGTGGGATTTTGAGACAATAGAAGGTTCACCTTTGAGATCAAGAGGTAATAGGAAATATCTGCTTCAAATCTACAAGCTCATCTAGCAATTGATGAATCTGAAAAACAAACTTTAGAACCCTATTTAATGGACATTCAAGGTCAATTTGAACATTTATGCTATTGGAAAGTATGAAATGCATTAGATAACTACAATTTAGTGCCAATTTCCTTTACTTGTCATCATTCAATTAAAATGATGGAGGAGCCTCAAGTAAAGAAGGAAATATTTGCAATGATTTAATTAGAGAACTAAGAAGAGATGGAGATTAAAGTCCTAGCTAGTCTTGTAAATTTCTAAAGATGATATGCAGTTTGCACATTAATTAGCATATCTTTTAACACACACAACAAGCTTATTAAGTAAAGCATTTACAAACACCAAATAATATCTATGTAATGAAATCGACACTAAATTATAAAACACAATGTCGTCTATTGGCCAATCCAATAACATAGTACTAGCTAGGTTGCTTTAACCTAGTTACAAATTTATAGAGCAATTCAGGACATAAGAAAACATGCTACTAAAAATAAGACAAAAAAGAAGTTGATTTCATTAAATTGGTAGTATTCTATTTCTTTGTCACCTATTCCGAAATAGAAATCAATATCATAGATGTTAGACCTCTATGTATATACATGTCACATTTTTTGGTGTTGGAATTATACCACTCTAACAAAAATGAACATTAAAAGTATTTGCCTTTTTGGTAGACCATTTTGTACCATCCCATCTGGAGATTTTTAAATTGCTGCATTAAATTGTCAATGTTGACAGCTTTCACAGTAACTCTAGCTAGGATCCTGACTATACAAAATCACTGAAGTCTACCATATATGATACAGTAACCAATCTTCGTATGGGTCAAGTTATCAATGAGCTTGCTAGCGAGCCACTAACATTTGCTAAATAAGGAGGGACATGAGATTTTTAGATAGACATCAAGATTGCATTACCGCAGTATATGTACATCTCAACAGATAGCCTTTTCAAAATACAAATTCAACATTTATGCACAACTGGCACAAAGCATGGTACTCATCGATCTACCAGATGCCCTATGCACCAACATCATGCTATGAAGGTGAAATTTAGCGCATGTATTCTAATGAGGATGACCTCCACCAAGTTCATAAATTAATAATAACAATTTTGTTAAATCAATGGTATTTCTATATGCATTTTTTTTAAACAAAAAAATACATACTCGTCCTAAATTTTAGACAATAATTTACATAACTTCCAAGATTAAGTGCCAAGAATCATTGAAAATTTAAACAAAATTGACAATTCATGTCAGTGAGATGGAATCGAGTTGAATCAACAAGTCAAGTAAGTTTCAAACACGCATGTTACTTACCTCACAAATTATGTGCGGGACCAAAGCAATTTTAGATATGTTTCTAGGAACTCGAGATTTGGTGGAGTCTTTGCCACCATCGACCCAACGGCAACTCCCAAATCAACTCCTAGGGCCTTTGAAAGCTATTGAACTCCCATCCAAGTGAAGGTGGAGATGTGCCTCGAGCACTTGTCTCCAAGGCCTCGACCCTTGATTGAAACTATTTCTAAGTTGCTAGCCTCGCCAATCGAATTGATTGATCTTTAAAGGCAACTTTGGGCTCTGTTGCACTGCACCTTCTACGAAAGGCAAACGGGTTCCAAAATCAGAGCTCTCTCAAAGACAAAATTGAAAGAACGACAGTGGGAATCACATCATTTGTACTTAATTCAATGCAATCGCTTGATCGACGAGAACATTGGTGGGATGAAAACCTCTGGCCGATTGTCACGATTGAAATTTGGACATGTATGGCTGTACTTTTTGTTCTTCATGTTCTACTCATAACGACGCTCCTAAAGATGAAACACATGGGAGAATTGACTCTGTCAAGTTGGTAGAATCGAAACAAGTCAAGAAAACAAGAATGGCATGACCGTGAGGCTTTGTCCTAATGAACAAGTGTGCAAAATGCAAATAGTATATGTCAAAGTACTATCACTACTATGTAATCAAATATGAAGTAATAAAATTTAAAAAAAAATTTTAATAATAAAATAATACATAAAAATTACATATTATACTATAAACTATTCTAATGTTTTTTAGACCTTGGAACAATTATTTTTTCCAATTCTTCTAGTAGAATTCTTGAGGATTCAAAGACATAGATCTTGGATGTTCTCATTGGTAGTTTTGATATGATGTTGAACACTTGATTAGTAGCACCTATTAAGACTAATGACCAGTTGTTGGGCATATAACTCTTAATGAGGGATACAATAGCTGCTTTTCCACGTTGTAAGATGTTTGTGTCTTCATCATCATAAATAAATCGTAGTTTAAGATCAACATCGCTTGGGAAATTTGGTTCAAAATTAGTATTTCCAATTGAAGATGAAATTACAAAAATTATTTCACCAAATGTTTCAGCGATAATTTTTGACTGGTTACTACGATCAGTTGTTATTTGTCTCTTTATATGGTGTGGAAAACGATAAACACCTCCAAACATAATATGTGGAGTTTAGATATTTAACTTTGATTTGAATTTCATTGAAGCATTAAGAAGTAATAATAAAATTGCATTCCACCTCTTGTTTTTCAAATTCCCTTTGGCCATATTGTGACCAAAAGATTCATAATCATTAGTAGTCTAATTAGCCTTTTTTTTTTTTCCTCCATATCGTGTATCAAAAACAAATAAAGCATCTTCAAGAATTACTATTGAATCTTCTTGAATGGATCCCAACTTAGCTGCTATTTGAATAGGTATCAACATTTTCAAACCTTTTGTGTTTTTGATGATTTTTGTATATCTCCAAGTCCATTGCATATTTGGTGTCAATGAATTTTTTTTCTTGCTATTATAGAAGTTAGAAATTTCTCTTGGAATAAATTGTTCTAAGTTTTTTAACTTGGACAATTCTTGTATAGATGATGTATTAGCCCAATTTGCCTTGAAGTTCTTGCATTCATTGTTGACAAGAGATAGAAGTTGGTCTTCCGAGCCATATCCGGATGTATCATGGGAAAACATTATATATTCAAGTAAATGTTCGTCTTCATTTATTAGCCACTTCAAAGCATTTTGAATTGCTGAAAATGATTTCATTGTATTAGCCATATATGTAGCAGTTTCTGGTTGCAAAGTTTTTGCATCCACTCCATTAAAAAACAAACATTGAGGCTTATTGCATAAGGGACTTAATTCTTTGTGTTGTTCTATACTCAAGTTCCTCCATGGCTTCAACCATTTTATCGTGAAGGGTCTTTTGGTAAAATCTCCATTTTCTTCATATTTCTTCTTGTCATTTTCATTGAAGAATATATGTTTTTCATCGTAGGCTTTACACATTTTTAATAGTTCTTGAAAAGCATGTTTGTCAAACAAAAAGACATGGCTCGTATAATAATCTAAAGATTTCCAAAGGTCGCTTAGTGTCTTGTCTTTTGTTTTGTTTAATTGCCGATGAAGGATGTAGATCATAGCTTTTACTACATTCATTTGGTTGAAATCATCTTCACGAAGTTGTGGATTAGGACATTTATAATATTCATATACATTCCTCATTTTCTATAGATCTTGAAAACAGTTGTATATGTTTGTCTCTTAAAAAATTCTTCATTAAGGTGAGAAGACATAGCCAAATATTTGAGAGGTTCATCATAGAAAACTATAGTAGCTTGTCTTTTTTTGAATGTATTCTCGTAAGCTAGTATAGACAATTCACCTTGTTTGAATTTCTTTGCTGCATCCTTACAAGCTTGGACTACATGTTTATAAACTTTGTCCACAGTATTTGCATTGCATTCCCGTTGATTGGTCAAATAGGATGGTTCTAAAATATGATCGATATATACATCAAATTTGTAATCTCGACCAAATATAAAACCACTTTCTAGTCTTTGATATGTATAAAACTCAATGGCATTGCTCCAATTTTGAGTTTGATTGATCTTTGTCTTTTTTTTAAGTCCTTGTTTGATAGGACTTCCTTTTCTTGAACTTGAGGGAGAGTTGGTAGGAGTGTTATTAGCTTGCAATTCAACAATGGGAATATAATGATCAATTCCATTGTATGCCATGTGTATGGAATCATTTCTAAGTGCTATCCCGTCAAAAATTGTATAATACATATGTTGTAGGTTTTTTTTTTTTTTTTTCAAGTCCCTAAACATAGCAATGTTGTAAACTTGAAAAGTCCATTGTAAATATAAAGCCATGAATTGCATCATAGTTCCATTTTTCCACAATCCATTATGATTGCTACTAGATTTTGACATCAATTCACAGTATTTATCTATAGATGCATTTTGTTGGTTGTGCAAATCATTTAGATCATGTTCTATAGTTGTTATCCACTTTTATTGTTGTAGATGACCATTTGCAACATAATCTTTTAGCACATTTATTGCTTGAATTCGAAGATTGTTTGAAGTTTGATATTGATCATCTCTTGAGAATTTGTTTTTGTAGAGCATTTTGTAGCTAACGGCATCAAATAAATAATCACCGATTCTATAATCGTAATTGTGAACAAATTTTAGCTGTAGTGTCTTATAGAACTATCCAAATTCTTCATAGTCTTCCTTTGATAATGGTTTGAATAGTTTTTTAGTCTTTGACATGGTTGCAAAAGAAATGAGATTGAAAGAAATTTAGTCCGTGATTTAATTTTTGAAAGACCCATTTATCTCTAATTGAAGGCGCTTGATAAAAATCACCACAAACTATAACGTCTAGTCCACCAAAAAATTTGTTTTGAACATGTTTAATGGAATGAAGTCTTTGATCGATTGCATCCAACATCCTTGCTCCAACAAGCAAGATTTCATCTATTACTATTAATTTTATTTGTTCGTTTTGATTTGTTAATTTATTTAGCAATTTTGATGACAATTTTCCAATGTTTGATAGTGATTGATTTATTGGAATGTGTAAAGCTGAATGTATAGTGTATCCTTCTATGTTAAAAGCAGCTTTTCCCGTATATGCCATCAATAGTGTTTTTGGCTTTAAAGGATTTGATTCTATATCACTATGATAAAACGGCAATAATCCTTGTACAATAAGTTATAATGTGAATGTTTTACCAGTTCTTGCACTACCAATTAGGAATAAATTTATAGGAATATCTATTTTAAAATCCTTTCTATATATGAGATCATCGTAAATTGCTCTTTGTTTTTCATTTAGATTGCAAAGTAATTTGAAAAATTCTAACTCATTCATTAAATCAACATTTCGAAAAGTATGATGTTCTAAATCTAAGTTGGTGTAATGTTTTGCATGTGGTTTTATATATATATCCAAAGCAAGATCATATTTCTCAATGTTCTTTGTACTTGTACAAAAATCCATTGTATTTGTTTCTATATCATCCCATATATTGTAACATTTGTCAGTTTGTAATTTATTAGCTATTTCTTGTAGACGGTCCCATTCATCATCACAATCTTCTTATATTGTTGTAGCAATTTGATAGTTGAATTTTTTACTTGTATTCATAATATTGTTGATTTTCTCATCATATACTTCTTTCCAGTTTTTTTTGTTATTTTTTTGAGAAGCTTCACTGTTAGAAAATGGTACATATAATAGTAATTATTCTCTTGTCCAATTTTCTAAATCTTTATGTTTGTTGTCACGCGTGCAGTCTAGGCGTAAGTATCTTTACACACAAAAATGTGGTAAGATGACACAAATTATCATCCCAGGGAATTCCAGATGTTTTTCCAAACTTCAATATCCGGATGGTCATTTTCTCTTCTTTCGACTACTCTCTTCTGCTTTTTTTTCCGAAATCAACTACTATTCGGATTCTAATCCGGATCCAATATCAGTCGGTTTCCGGTTACATCTTTTAATACATTGGTTTTCAATTCCTTTGTTTTACCATCAAAGGGTCCGTTTTTGATCTTTTGAGGGGTAGGGACTTTACCACTCTTTCTCTATTCACTATACAAACATAAACAACCAAACAAACAAACACCCACGTATTCAAGGTATTATAGCATAGAAGGTAGATTCAGATCCTCACAACATTTCGGATGGCTGATCTAGAATGCAAGTTACTAAGGACTGCGTTCACTCCTCCTTACTACAACGACAGATCTTAGGCACCTAGAACTTATAAGGGGATAATCTTTCTAGGTGTAAGACGGATCCCAAGGTTGACAGACCTTCCAGTGAGTGGAAGTTTCCTCTGATAGTCGCTAATCTTCGCACAAAATTGTTTCAAATTCCAGATCTACAGTCATACCATTCTTCACTAAAAAACGGATTACTATTTTGGTAGTTCAAAGGCACCATGTGCAACTCCTTTTTCTTGTATCTAATAGCATTACAATAACACTCCCTTAATCTAATCTAGTTATCCAAAATCCAGATTCCTCCTCACCCATCCTTCTCACATCTCAACACTTCAAGTAACAAACCAACACAATTTGAATACATGGTTGGAGCTAGAATGTTCACCAAGTGACTCAAATTAAGAAGGGAATGAAATACAACAAAATAATCGCTAAGATGGAAAGAAAGGACAACAAACTTGCCCACCTTTAAAAACCAAAACCAAAATCAACATCTAAAAAGTTGAAAAGGCATATTGAAAATTAAGGCAACCAATCAATGAACAACCCGGGATATCCGGAACGTTCACAGCCCAATTGTCCCTACAAATCCGGAACCCCTAAAACAATCCGGAACCTGAACCCATGCTTGAAAATTCCATTTGGAAATGAAAAATCCTACTCCACTACCTGCTATCTATCTATCCCTCCGTGCCTTCTTCGAGCTACTCCCGTTGCGACTGCCGAGAGTCTTCATCGATGCCTTTATCGGTGTACTCTTTGCTGATGACCAAGTTTGAGGCTTACATGAAACTTTTGGAGGTGAGTCTTCAGATTCTATTTTTTCTTCGGATTTGGACTTCAACACCTCGTCTTTTGACTCTTCAATCTCCTCAATCTCCGGATCCTTAGCTTACGGCAACTCATTCAATTCAATCTCAGCACGATCCCACTTTGGTGTTGACTATTGCATATGGGAGAAATTTTGCGGATGAGACTGGGCCAGATTTGTCATTACTCCAATCCAAACATTGAGATTGCTGCGAACAACCAACTTGAGTATTATGAACTTTTTGGCCGTAACTTTTCCAGATGGTAGAAGACTTTGGACGAAAACTCCTTGCTCTTTCGGAACGGACTTCTCACTTGCCCCTTTCTCCGGCTTTGGTACCATTGGTCCTGATGGAGTCCGTGCTTGACTGTCTAATGGACCCACAACTAGAGTGAGGATAGACTTTAGTCCCTCCAATTGGGGCTGAATCAAACTACTAGAAGCCTACCGGATCAGAGTCTGTCAAACCGGAGTATCTTGGAATATGTTCATGGGGACTTCCGGAAATCCTTCTAAGTCGATAGCTTATTTCGGATCCAGGTATCCCAATAACTTGCGCATGTCCTTCAAAACAATCCCTATTTGGACTTCAAAGTCAACCAAGATCTTCACCATCTTTGATCTGGTCATGTGTCCTTCTTTTTCCAACCAAGCGGTGTAGAAGTCAACTCAGATCACTGTATGCTCCAAAACCATGACGAGTTCCTTGAGGTTGTAGACAAGTTCCTTGAAGTTGTGGACAAGTCCAAAAGCCTCTATCTCCTTTCGTCTCATCACGTTAGACTCCCCCTCCATCCACTCGAGTTGGGACTTGAGGCTATCATTTTCTTCCTCCAACTTCTGGATTTGTTCCTCCTTTTGTTGGAACCCTTCTAGATTCGGATGTTTTCGGATCTCCTTCCAAATTTGGTCCGACTACACCTTGAATTTGCCCACGATAAGGAGTATGTGATCCTCTAGATCACCATACATTTGTTTGGCCTGTTACATCTATTGGATTCCGGCTTCAAAGAACTTCAACTCTTGGGGATGTTTCAGATCTGAAATCAGTTCCTCCCATTTCGGTGATAGCGCCTTCCCCCATGTAGTCGGATCTGTGGACTTCCTTCGTCTCTAGTTCATTGCTTCTTCTTCCTCTTCCAGTTGCTCTTCTTCTTTGGATTCCATCTCCTCCTTCTCCAACTCATCTATAAGGTTGTACTTTAGGATTTTGATTCCGATGTTGTACTAATCCGAGTTCATTCTTTTTAAACAAATAGACGTCCATCCAAATGTCTTTCGTCCAAGCTACGGGTCAACCTCTCACTGTCAACTCGTATTGATTTGAAACTCTGTAATTGGGTTCCTGAATCATCTCCTCGTTCTTCATGCTCTACGGCCTATTTAACAATCTAACACACCTGATACACATGAGGTCGTCCTCTAATTGAGCTCAGTAAGTCGGATTGGAAGGGATAACTAGACAAACCATCTGGGCTACAAGTCCAAACTTTTGTGCAACCGAATCAACAATCGCCGCTATGAATCACCAACAACTGATAACCTATTCTGGTATTGATATTTCTGTTCGCTTCCTATCTCGGTCACTAACTCACCACTCTTTCTCTCAACTATATATTCACAAAGTTTAGCAAGTAGAAAGGGAGAGAAAGAAAAGTGGCAGTGGGTTTAAATACCCAACGTGCGGCCAATAATTCCCGATGGAGAATGGGTAGAAGATTGTTCCCCTAATGGTCTTCTAGTTTCGTAGACTAGAAATCTAGAATATGGATTTTAGAAATCCGATACTTTTCCAGATCCTGGATCCGTATCGGATTTGTTTCCGTAACATTACTAACAATTTTAACAATCTGGAAATTGACTATTTCTATCATAGTTGTAGTGTAGTGAAAAATCTCTAGGAATTACCAAAAAAATAAAAAATTGCAAGTCTATCTAACCTAATTTCAAACTAATTTATTCAGTTTGAGTTTTCATGCTTCCACATTTGTTGTAATGAACAAACCTTATAATTTTGGATGTTCGACATTTTATTATTATTTTTTTTTACCCAATAATAATTTAATGCAAATTCAGCTAAACATATGTGATTCAATGAGTGAAGTTGTCCTATGTATCTATCAATAATTGATTTGTACATAACTTTACAAAATTCGGGGGCCAATTTTGATCATTTTTGTTGAGTTTTTAAAAAAAAAGCGCATTCTTTAGGTGGTGATGTATTTATAAATTTAAATGTTTGTGAACTATGATACAAAGGTAAGGAAAGAATGAGATAAATAGCAAGTTGTGCTGACATTTGCTGTGCATTTAAGAAAGCATTTCCAAGTTTTAAAATCCTTTTATCAGCATCCGTTTTATCTTCTAGACAATTTTGAATAATTGATTTTAATTCCATAGTTATACTTTTGTCAACTTTTGTCATGTACGAAGTACAATAGGTAGCTGCAACATATGGATCTAGTATAAATTGAATATTTGTATTGGCATACCATGTATTTGCTATAGTTTTGTTGAATGCATTAGTACATATATTACAAAGTTTCCATTTCAAAAATATTTGTGGTCTTTTAAGTTGAATATGTAAACACATAATGTAAGTCGAGTTTTCTATATTAAAACATTATAGGAATTCGTCAAAAGTCATTTATGATCTAGTGCCCAACTCTTTTAAAAAATCAAATATGTCTTTGTATTTATTTTCATAGTAATTTGTATTTTCTATGTGTTTACTATCAATTGGTTCTAAAATCATTGTTTTTTCCATTGGTGGAAGAGGATAATGAAATCTACATACAGGTTGTCTTTTTTTTCTACATGTGCGTGAGTGCTTATGAGTTTGGGCCTCTTGTAAAGGGGAAAGAAGAAATGATTTGTCTGATGTAATGTATTTGTCAACAAAAGTAATAATTTCTTCAAATGAACTTATTTTATATTTTGGTCCATTTTTAATCCATATCACCGCATGTTCATGTTTGCTATCTCTATGTTGAAATTCAGCAATAAAAAAGAAATCTACCACTTCACCTATAATTGAAGCCTCTTTTTTAATTAATTTACAAAATGATGAAGTGCGGTGATTATAATACAATGCACATGTTACTAGATCAAACATGCTATATGAATAGATTCAAGAGAATTGAAATGAGGCAAATTTAATCGTGTGACATTTAATTTGTACAAAGCTTGTATTAGAGGTGTCCATAAACATTCTGCACTTGTCAATGTAATGAAAAATGTTGGAGGACCTAATTGTCTTATCATTGCAAATAAACTTTTCTGAAGTCCTATGTAATCAGGTGACGTATGTAACCTTTCTAAATCACAAAATCCAATGTCTGATTTGAAAATTTTATTTAAATTAGATTCTTTAAAAACTTCAACAACTATCAAAGTTCTTCCACTTAACTTTCCTTTTCTTTTTCGAACCCAACTAGAATTTTTTACTTTTTCAATACAAATCTTAGTTGCTTTGAAAAAAATATTTTGGATATTTGTAGCAAAATCATGATTTTTGTGCAATAATTCCCATTTTTCTATTTTATGATAAGAAAAATTATTATATATTTTTGCATTTCGAGGATGACCAAAAAATAACATTGAAAAATTAAGTTCTTTGCTATTTTTATCTTTGAAAATTCCTATAGGATGGTATTCTTCACTAAGTGCAACTGGTAAACCATTTTCAGTAGGTGGAATTGATGATCTATCATAATCTTGAATGATTTCAAAATCTAAAAAATTATGTACCATTGTTTCTGTAAAAACCTCTTCTATTTCTTCTTCAAACTTGTCTTTGTTTGTAGTGTCTTCTTCAAAAAGATCATTTTCAATTTTTGTTTGTAGATGTATAGCAAACAAACTATTCTATGAAGGACGAATTTGAACATTTAATTCTTTATACAATGGAGTATTCAACAAATCTTTCAGTGCTAACATAATCATATTGGGACGCGCATTTCCTGACATAAAAGGAGATTTATATACTAAACAGCATTTTAGAAGAACTCCAATTGTATTACCATCCTCATGTAAATGAAGAAGGATTGATTGTGTTTTATCAATATTTGCTGAAACATTTATAACACTCCCATGCATTTTATATTGACCATAATTATGTAGTTTATAAATTTGTGCAAAAGCTTGGCATTGTGAAATCAATCTTTCTTCTAAAATAGTAAGTTGCTTAACAAATGATAAAATTAAATTTCTATGTATATTCTTAGGTGCAAAATATAGTGGAATTTTGTTTTTCTTAATTGTATTTAAAAATGGATTGCAAACATACAATGATTCATTTGTAAATAAATTAGAATCACATTGTAATAAAGATTTTATTGTTTCTTGAAATGAAAGCGTTATTAAATTGCAAAATTTCAAAAAATTTAATCTTTGACATGCAAAACATACATAAATTGGCACATCATTTATTTCTTCATTGAAGTTAATGAAATGTTTTTCCATTGTTGATAGTGCTTTAGTACTTGTTTTTTTCCTTTTGATTCCTAACTTATTTAATGATTTTTTAGTAAAATTGCATGTTTTCTTTATTTTAGTATTTTCAATTTTTAAATGTTTCAAAATTTGAACAATTTTGTTTTTTGATTCTTTTCTATTTACATTTGAAATTTTTTTTTGTTTTGATGTCGTTGACAAAGTTTGATTTTCTTGTTTTGATGTTTCTATTTTATTGATAACACTTTTTAAATCAATATTTTTGTTATAATCTATATACTTTAACCGTTTTATAACTTGATTGCATATAGATTTGCATCATTATTATTTTTATTGGTTTCCCTTCTATTTTTCCTTCTTAATACATTATATGATTAATTACTTTTTGAATAGATATATTTAAAGTATTGTATGAAAAAATAATTTTTTTTGCTATTTCTAAATTAGTTAAACATGGATCATTCATTAATTTTATCATTTCATCATTCATTTTCGTTGACCAATTTATCCTTGTAGATTTTTTCATTTCACGATTTGTACTATAAGAATTATTTATTTGTAAATTGCTTATACAATTGAATTTGGGATTCATACCATTTTGTATTTCAAATTGTGTTAAGTTAATTTTTTGTTTTTCATTGTCATTATATTCTATATTCAAATCTATTATTCTATTTGTATTACTTCTGTTGGTACATGAATTGGTATTAAACCATCTACAACTTCTATTGATTCAAAATGATTACTCCCAAAAGCTATATGCAACGTTTCACTATTAAATTCTCTACCAAACGTACTAAATATAATTCCATTTTTTTTATTCTAGACACTAATTTGTTTTTTTAAATAGTCAGATATCCATTTGATTGCTATAAAATCTCCCTACAATCCATTGATAGTTGCACTTATTGACATTCTTTCTATCTATTGATCTTCATTTGAAACTTCTCCATTGTGTGAATCATGTAGAAAAGATTTACTTAATTCTTTTGATTGAATTTCATATGCTTTCGGAGTATTAATTGCTAAACATTGTTTTAAATGATGCATTACATTCATTCGTAAATCTGTTGATGATTTGGTATATCGCAATAAATATGCAACGAATCAAATAAATAGTCTCCTACATTATATTTGTAATGTGTATTGCATTGAAGATTGTAACATTTCAATATCTCATCTAATTGTCATATTAACAAATGTCAATTACAAAATTTTCCACGAATTGTACAAACCTATACAAAGTCACTACAATCTAAATGTCCAAATGTCCAAATATACAAATATACAAATATACAAATGAGTTTGTAAAAATAATAAAAAAGCATTAGTTTGATAGAAGTCAAATGCAAATAAAATATAATATACATATAGTTATTTTGCATCACTCAATTTTCACTTCACATTCTTCTGACGAGAGTGTGATGGAGATGGAGTGCTATCTAAAAGATCTATGGAAGATGGAATGACATCCTGTACTAAAATTAGAATCACGTTTTCCACACAAGATGGAACAGAAGAAAAGATAGGTGTGCATTGAGAAGAAACAAAATCTAAACTACTGTCTGCTAAAACTAATTTACTAGATGGTTTATCTTTGTGGTGTTCTTCAAAACCAACAAGACGTGAAGTTGGTGTCAATTGAAACTTTCTAGTAATGTGAATCTTCGATAAGATTCTAATTTGTATTTTTCTCATTTCTCTAAAAAAATCTTGACCAGTCATGTGAACAATATATGACAATCATGGTCCTTCAATGGATACTTCAATGTTTCGTGTATTTTGTGTATTGATTTTACCTCAAAGAAAAGGTTGTTGTTTAGTCACTTGATTGTGCTGGCAATTTTTGCAAAAGTATTTGTTGGCAGCTACAACTATTACATTTGGCAACCAACAAGTTGAGCAAATGCGTTTGAAAGGTGGAACGGTTGAAGTCAAAACTGATAATTCACCAATGATTTGCAACATGTTTAAAAGTAAAATTTTAAAATAAAAACTTAAAAAATAAAAAACAAAAAATAAATATAAAATAGTCACAATACATCACATACCTCTTTAAGATTTTCAGATGAGGTGCCAAAGTTTGTTATTTGGTGATAAACATTGGTCAATTGCACACATTCTTCTTCATCAACCATGGGAGTAACAATTGTATAGGCTTCAATTTTCAGAAAATGATCATATTTTGACGTCACACTTAAGTGCTTAAACATGACAAGCACACATTCTCCTACGTTGTAACTTTTCTAAATCTTTAAATACTCCCTTTGAAATGCATGTGTAAAACCAACTATATCATAATTATCATGGGTGAGTCCATCGGCAACAACTATTTGAAATATATCTTAATAGTGACCTTTAATTGCTACTACAACAACAACAAATGTTGCCATTAGAAATTTTTTGTAGCAACATTTTTTGAAATCGCTAATAGAATCCTCTGTATAAAAAATAGGAAGGAATCTTGGTACAAAAGAAAGAAGAATTGTAATACGCATAGTAGATTAGATATAAATAACACAAGACATGTCTCCCTTCTAAAATCCACCACCACTTTTGGGTTTGACTACAAAATTCTCTACTCTCACAGAATTCCCTCATTGCAATTTAGTTTGATGGTGCTCAATTAGTGGTGTACAAATAGATAAAGTAATTGTTGTTAAACATTCTTTATCTATGACATCACAATGCAAATATGCATAGCCACGGACTTTTGACTGATTTGCACAAATATAGTCATAAGTACCGTAGCGGCTCAAAATTTGTCCTTCAAACATTACATCTCGAATGTTTTCATCTATCTCGACAATTGACAATACCATCTTACTACCAACCATTGCATATGTAAAAATAAACAAACTTACAAACGACTAAACGAAAATTGAAAAGTTGTATAAGAAAAGAGAAGAAAACGTTGAAGTTTGTAGACACTGAAACTTAACGCATAAGTATACTAGTCTTCTTTACCATACCAAACCGCTATCAACATCACCACCATCTAAATCATATAAAAAATCTCATCCAACTTGATAACTTAGCATCTCCATTAGATTCTAAAAATGAACCTTTGTTGGATTTAATGACAAGAATTCCAAGTTGAATATCTAAATCTACATAAGTCTAATCTAAAGTATAAGACTTATCTGAATTTAACCTATTTAGGTCTAATCCACCTAAGTCTAATCTAATTTGATGACTCAATAAGTAAAAATTAGTAATATAAGAAAGTAAAAAAAAAAAATTAGGATTTAAAAATATAAAAAATAAAAAATAAAACCTAAAATTTAAATATTTAAATGTTTAAAAACTTAAAATCTAAGAATCTAAAGAAAAAAAAATAAAAAAATAAAAAAATAGTAATAATAATAAATAAATAATAAATAATAAATATCATATAATAAAATAATAAAATATTAATATTAATATTAAAAAATTAAAAAATTAAAAAAATTAGCCAGTTGGGTTTGCTTAGACAGGGAGTTCCTTTGATTAGCTAGGGGTCCGCCTAGGCAAGGGGACTTCCTTGATCAACCGGAGTTTGCCTTAGGCAGCCACTTTTGGCATAAAAAAACAAAACCCACAATAGTTGAGTGTGAATGGGATTGTAGATAAAATTTGGAAACTCAAATTTGTGTAGAGTCAATGCGGAGTCATTGCCATAGTTTCTATCCAAAAGACAAAGCCAATAAATGGTACGTAGCGTGAGAATTTGTACAATTTCAATATTAAATTCGGATATATTTTTGATTCGGCATAACATCGTTTGCTAATGAGGCAGGCTAGTCGTCTTTGCATCCTTTACAAGGAACCTCTAGAGTGAACAAAATTGTCTTATATAACCCATTAGCCAACCCCAATCCTTGAATTATATCGAAAGTGTCTAGTAGGTATTTAGGGAGCTATAATATCTTCCTAGCAATAAGATGACTATTGCTCTTGAGGATGATCATTATATGACTATTACATGTGAACATTACTTTCAAAAACCCATTTGAGATTTAAAGTCTCTAATCAAAAGTTAGGAATAAAGTTGAGGGACAAGTTGGAATGGATATTTTTTTGAACATTTTCAAACATTTTCTTTAAATTTTGTCCATAACTTTTGATTGAAGTCTCAAAATCTCAAATGATTTTTTGGAGATGAAAGCTATCTTGATTTTCCAACTTTCCTTAATTTAAAGTTAAAAAAATACTATTATACTATGCCAAACTAAGGTCTAAATTTCTACTTTGAGCACAATTTTAAAGTTTTAATAGTGAATGGTCAAGCTCATATCTTCAAATTATCCCATATCCTTTAAGTGATAATTGAATGAATTTTAGTATAAAAAATATCTCTCCACCCTTCATTGTCACTGAAGTGATTCCTTTGCTATGCCATTAAATTTCTTTGTGGCTAGTTCAAGCTCAAATTTGATGGCTTGTACTAATGATAGATTCAATTCAATCATTTGGGGCAATTTTTAAGATGTAAATTAAAATTTATTAGGATGCATGCTAATTAGCTGTTGACAAACAAAATGCAAGAAATTTAGTTGAAAAAAAAAATTATTATTAATTAGAGTGGTGATCAACAATTGAAGATTGATAATACTTTTTGGAACATTGATACCATTTAATAAGCATTATTAGAGTACAAATAGCAACAACATTATTATCATGAATTCTTTGCATACTTCAATGTACTTAAAATGCATGACAAAGATTATAAATTTTTGTGCATAATTTGTGTCTTTTGCACGCTTGTGGTTAATATATAGAAGTCATATAGTTATTACTGATTACAAAGTCCAATTCTTTGCAGTAATCATGTACATCACAACAATATGGGCAATTTTGTTAAAATGGTGGTATTCCAGATACCATTTGTACAATGGCGGCTTATTCCGAATGCCATTTGTATAGTGCTTTCGATTGCACAAGGCCACGAAACATTGCTATATGCATGCATGGAAGGCATAGGTATGCCGAACCGCTTACAAAACCAACAAAATTCACAACTTTGACACCTTTTTTTTCCCAAAACAATCCCATTTTTGCTTAAGATTTTCATCCTTTTGCCAAAATAGCTTCCTCCCATTTCACTAGAATACCATCATTTTAACAAAATTTCCTATCAATACAGTAAGTTGTAAATTAATGTGCACAATTATGAAATAACAATAAGTGTACAATACTCATTGACAATTCATAGGTTTTAAGTTTTGTAATGTATACAAGTAAGGGCCACAAATGCACAACCTTACAATTAATGTTGTGTAGATATAAATGTCATCAACCACCTAATTTGTACACCTTACAACTTGGATCTTATTTTATAAGATATCAATACCTTCATAGGAAATTGGGGAGGCGTTATTCCCCCCCCCCCCCCCCCCAAGTAAAGCTTTTGGGTTGTAGCTTGACACACACCTAAAATTTTCTTAAAATAGAAAGTTGTGTGTGTATATGAATCAAGCTACAACTCCAAAACTTTATCTGGGGGGTAACGCCTCCTCGATGTCCTTGTGCTTCATGATAACCAAAATTTCATCTCTCTAGTTAATTCAATCTACCAATTTTTAACCTTTAAAAGACATTGCAAGTCCCATGATCATTTAAAAATTAAAAATTTAAATTTTCACATAGTTTTTTATTTTAAATGTTTTAAAGCTTATATAAAAAAATATAGATTTAATAATTTCTTTTCTTATTGTATTTGAATTTTTTTCAAAATTTTTCAAATTATAATTTTTGTGAAACTTTGAAGATAGCATCTTAAAGCTCAAAATACACAACTTTTTAACCTTTTTTTTTATTGAATTTCTCTTGGTGTAAGCTCAAAATGTACATCAATTACACAATGATATTTGTAGGGCTATTTGTCACTATTAATTGCATTTTTCTTTAAAAAAAAATCATATTCTTTTAAAAAATTAAAAATTAAAATGATTTTTATTATAAAATTTCTTTCAAGAAATATATAAAATTCAATCCAATATTATAAATTATAAGAAAATGAAGTAAGATTTTAGACATATATTACTATATGTGAAAAATATTAAAATTTTGAAATATGTATTCTAATGTAGAAATCTAATGAAGTTTGACCAAGCCTAAATATAAATGCCTTTTAAAGGTTAAATTTAGGACAATTTACATGAACACTTAAAAATACATCCAAAATATAGAGCCTACTTGTACAACCTATTGATGAACCGATATATGGTTACTTTAAAAACTAAGTCTATGCCTTATTTAGTTTCAATTTGTGCCCATATGTTGAAAATGAGTGGACAAAATCCAAATGAGCAAATATAAATGTTGTAGTATCCTTTGTACACTAGAATATTAAAAAAAACTTGAAGCAAAAAGGAATTTGTGTTTGAGAGCTAACCAAAGCTAACCATCCAATATAATTGATTGTTGAAGTGGGTTTTATAATCACACCAAAAACCACCTATGTTTCTTATTTGAGCCTTGATGACTTGAATATTTTACTACATGTTGTTGTACACTATTTAAGAACCACTTCCATTAATATTGGTATTGTAAAAAATTGACATACATATATGTCAAAAAAAATTATATAGAGATAAAAATTGTAGATAACATTAATTTTAATGGAATTTGAAGACTCTCAATGAATCAAAGACTTGAGATTTCGTTCATGGCCAAAGATTATCTATAGGTTGTAGTTTGAAGCATTGTTGCATTTGCTTTATAGATTTGAAGATATTTGTAATACACAATTAATACAAATCATTATAATTTGTATTTGGCAATCAAATTAATTATTTTCACTATAATCTTCTTTAATCCAACATATTAGTTTGTAAGGGTTGTATATAATACATTTCTTTTGGATTGTAGCTGATTTAATATGATATGACAACAAAAAAGTAATACTAAAATTTTGAGTTATTCAAAATAAATAATCTGAGGTCATATGAGTTTGAATATTTGAAGATAGAATGTGGAGACCAAAGTTACAACTTACTATTAAAAATAAATATATTGACCAAAATGTTCATTTGAATGAAGTCTCCTTCACCCATAGATAAAGAATTATTAGGTAAATTAAATAGAAGAAAGTGGACAATTCATCTTCCAAATAGCACTAATCATCAAACTCCAAATTTGGTCAAATTAATTCACTACCAATAATGTGTGAATTCAAAAAATGCCAAAAGTCTTGATGAACAATATAAGTTAGAGAGTGTCTAAGAGCCAATTTAATTCTCAATGAATTGTAGTAGGCCTAATTAATTAATGGTCCTAAAGTATTTTAGAATTTATGGCACAAGATTCAAGGTTTAGATTGAAAATCACTATCATTAATCAACAACCACCTAAAAAATATTAGTTGATTTTGATCCTATTTCAATTTCCTTTAATTTAGAGTTATCACAAATATACCAATATCAATCTAAGATTCCAAAATTTCAAGATGAGTCCTATTAATGCATGTGCTACTAATATACCAAAGTTGTCTTATTTATTTAAATTTGGTGCAAACAATAATATCAAAATTATACTACATACTCATTTCTACAAACAAGTTGATTTGATGGTAGTTTATATTTTCTAATAATAAAAAAATAATTGCATCAACACACTATAAAAACACCAAGACTAATAAGTTTGATTGACTAATCAAATATAAATTCATTATGACGATTTAGAACCTAATGCTTCACAAGTAGTACAAGGCTTAGAAACTATTAGGTAGGAGGTCCATAAACCAATCAACTACATTTTAAATGCTTCCCTAATCTAGCATCAACTGATATGTTCCTTGAAATATATAGAAATGTCATTGATGAGTTAGGGAGGCTTAAAGGGATGATTGATAGACCTCCTACTTTAGAGTGACAAATAGCATAGAATGGAACAATGAGAAATTCAATTCTAATCCACAAGCAATATAAGGTTGAGAACTAGTTTATATTTCCCCAAGGAGGAGTCTTTGGCTCTAGCTATCATTCCATAGATTCATGTTGTGTGTAAATAGGCATTTATCAACACCAGCTTTTGTAAACAAATTCATGCTAGCTTCTCAACAAAATAAGGTGGATGAACATTAGATGCTAAGTCATCACCAAATACACAATAAAATCTTGATTCAAACCAACAAAATCAGGTGATGAACAAGTCACATTTTTTCACTAACATATCAGAAAGTGAAGCACAAATTACCAACCAAGTACACATACCAAACAAATTGAAGGTAACAATTGTGTAGACTTACTATTAATAAATGTGCAAATATGGATGTTCTCAACCACATGATTTGTGCACCTTACAACTTGAACCTTGCTTTGCAAAACATCAATACTTTCAAAGTATAAAACTCTACAACTCTACAATCACAAACATTTTGAGTTGACTTGCCAAATTTTAAGCTTAGTACAATTTATTACTATATTAGAGCACTTGGAAACAAATTCAACACGTAGAGCCCACTTATACTAAATAGCCTATCGATGAAATTACATATGTATAAACATTATGGACACCCTTTTCTCACCAATTTTCTTTTATGACTTTGGCCTTCTGAAAAATATTTTTTTCTTCCTTGTATTTTTCAAATTTTCCATTCTCTTTTTGTACTTTCAACCCAAAACCTCCTAGTTGTAAAGGTTGGTGATTGTATGGAAGCTTGTAATCAATTGTTGATCTTCTTTGACCTCAACTATCATATTTGCCAAATTTGTGAACATCTTTGTCCTCCCATTCTTTCCTTGCAAAATACAAAGCTTCCATTTAAATTTCGGTCAAACATATCACATTCATCAAAGGAGAAATATATGATCAATAGCTATTGTCAAGGTATCCTAGATACTTCAGTGATCTCACATTCTTCCTTCTATATATTGGGACACTTCATAAAGTAAACCATTCCCAATACTATTTACTAGAAGCAAGTATTGTGGCTAAAAGCTTTGATATTCAACCAACTACCACATGCAAATGTAGTTAGTACAATTACAATGAAAAGGGTGGTTGCCCACATTGTTTTAAGGTATATACACCTAAAATCTTATGTTGAAATGAATGCCATGTGCACATCTTAGGTGGTGGGTATCAAATCCTTGAATAGTAGGTTGTAGAACCTTGCAAGTTGGAGTTGAAAGGGAGGCACTTAGGGCACTAAATCCAACTCTTGAAGTGGGCCCAACAATATAATTTTTGGATTCTCATGGGTACAAGTAAAAAAAAGAACTATTTTGAGTAGTGTCTAGGGTATGTTCTAGACCTCATCCAACTAATTTGGGGTCTGTGATTGCAAATACGAATTTAAAATTTGAAAAAAAAAATAATGTGGAAAATAAAAAATTTTGGTGTTTTCCCCCAAGGTAAATCTAACATGTTGATAATCAATTGTTGATCTTCTTTTACAATTAGTGTAAACCCGCCATTGACCATACAATTCCAATCATCGCACACTAATAATTGCTAATTACTGGACATGAACATTTGGTGTGAACAAGAATTGGAAACCACAAATTTGGCCCTTTGCACACTCACTACACACTGTGCGGTGAAGGGCTGTAGTGTTTTTTTTACAAAATTTGGAGCATGTTGTCATTTAGTTTCAACAAAATTTGCAAGAAGGAAGCTTCTCGCATATTTTTTTGGAAGAGAATCTTAACATTGCATTGAATAATCACTCCAAATTTCATAAATTGCAAGCTCATATTACATTGTAGAGAAGGATTTGAATTCCGTCTGTACGGTGATTGGCAAGGCTATTCTAGAGGTAGTTTACTCTCCATAGAAGGAAACAAGAAACCTAAAGATTTTTGTTATAGATATATGTGGACTAAGCAATAACAACACATAAAATAGAGAAGAGCAACAATTGGATTGATAAAAGCATTCTTACAAATCGTTGCATATACAAGCATATATGAGAAACAATCTCTTAGCGACTGATGAATTACAGAGAGTTGTCATAGACTAAGCAAGAAGCTATATCCTTAAAGAAGAAGGAAGCAAAAGATAAAAATCATCACAAGGATGGAAAGTTAGTTATAGTTCATAGGATTTAATCATCTATGTGCCAAACTTCTACTAAATATGCAAAATATAATTGAAATCAATTGCTTATCAAAAATCTCCCATTCAATTTGTTTTCAACAATAATGATACAACAAATCAACATGCTTATTCTTGCCTTATGAGAGTTGTAAAATGAATAGAAGCTTGATTGTCGTAGAAGGTTGTATATGGCCAATGCTCGACTAAAATCTCCTCAACCAAATAACCTCCTTAAATGACATCATATAAAGCAATACATTTTGCATAATATGTATTTGTTGCAACAATTGTTTGTTTGTGTGATATTGGTCCATTATTTAGAACTATAACATAACCTGTGGTGATCGCTCTTGATATTTGCAAAATTTGTGGTACAGAAAGCTTGAATATTTAAAGGTGAATGATCTTTTCGATAAGTAATGCCAAATCCAATAGTGCCCTATACTTCAAAATCTTTTGGGATGCTTGACAATATTTGGATGTTGGATTGGCTTGAAATTGATCATTATTTGAAGTTGCAAACGAGATATCAGGACAAGTAGTTTTATTTGCAAATTTGAGACTCACATGAACTTCTTTATACAAAGAGTTTGCTTCAAATTTTTCATTAGAGATCAATGATTATCCTTATAGATAAACAATAGCATCAATTGGTATAATGCAAAAAAGTAGTGTTGAACAAATGACATTGCTTCAGCTTTGCTCAACATATAGAGCATGATGAATACAAATCAATTTTTTGGAGTCTTTCTCGAATTATGTATGTTCCAAGGTATACAGATGGGCTTTCAATCTTCACTTTAAACTACCTTCCATATCTTGTAAAATTGGATTCATTCTAGTCATAGACTTGGAGCATAATAAGATGTCATCAACAGAGATTGCTGTAGCTCTAAATCCTGCTTGCTTGACTGATATTGTACATCATGGATGTCAAAAGGTAGCATACAAAACCAAGATTTGTATTGTCAATAAAACCCTCATGTTGTATCATGTAAATTTCTTCATCAAGTTTCCCATATAGAAAGGTTGTAGTGATGTCAAATTGGACTATTTCATAATCTTCATAAGGAAGAATTGCCTTTAAAGTTTGTACAAGACCATAGGACTAAAAGTCTCTAAATAGTCAAGGCTTGATTTTTGAGAGCATCCTTTAGCAACAAGTCTTGCTTTTGAAACGATCTAAAGATCCATCTAATTTAGATTTGTAACTATAATCTATATACATCGGATGGCCTTTCTTCAATATGGAAGTGGTTGCAACTTCCAAGCCTCATTCTTGTTGTATGGTAAGTTTCTATTAATCCGCATGCTCCATTGTTCAAAGCTTTCTAATATGTCATTGGAATAGATGGCAAATCAACCAAAAGTGTTGAGTAACCATAGTGCTTTCTATCAAAAGGTTGATAAGAGTGTAAACTAGCCTCTGTGAGAACGAAGGCAATTTTGAGAGTTGCTGTGGTCAATTTGAACTAGAAGTATGTCCATAAATGATTTATTAGCATGCGAAATAACTAGAGGTAATGGGACTAAAGGTGGTATCATTTGTATCTTTACAATTGTGTTTGACTTGCATTCAATATAAAATGTTGTAGAAGGTGGTTTTAATTGAGAAAAAGATTTCTTTGATTCATTACAACGAATGTCCCGAGAAATCACCACATGTCCACTTGCAATGTCCCATACTCAATATCCTTTTGACAAAGTTGGAATAATCAAAGAATATTCCATTTTTGGCCTTGAAATGAGGTTTTTTTCACTAAGAATCATCTATATGCATGAATACAAGACACCCAAAAGTCCTCATATGTAAAACAAATGACTTAACTTGTGCAAATAGCTCATATGGCAAAAGGCTCTAAAGTGATCTTGATCTAGTCCTACTATGGGTGTATACAAAATAGTGAATTTTCGCCTCTACCCCCAAACGAGTAGAAACTTCACTATGATATATGCAACTCCTAACCATCTCCATAATAGTGCAATGATCTCTCTCTACAACACTATTACGTTGTGCTAAAGTGATTTCATATCGAATATTCTCATCATCAAGGATTTGTTTCAATTCTTTCTCTATATACTCACCCCCATTAATATATGTTTTCAAAGTGGCAATTCAATGTTGAGAAATCCTGAAGACTTCATGAAAACCTTCTTTAAAGTAGGAAAGGGCTACAAGTTTATGTTTCATGCAGAAAATAAAACTTGTGTGAAGAATAATCATCTTTGAATAAGATGTAATAAAGAGAACCACCATACAAAGGCTAAAACTTTGGACCACAAAAATCATTGTACATCAACAATCCAGGTAAAGACTTGCAAGTCTTACTACTCTTCAAGAACTGGAAAGATACTCTTCTGCTCTTTCACAATGAAGAATACTTCATGAAATGAAAAATCTTGATGATGATTGATATACCTAACCACCCACAATACAACAATAAATGAAGCTAGGTTATTTGTCCTAACAAATTTTCCTTCATGAACAATTTAATATTGTATATGCCTTTCCTCACAAACTCTTGACCCATCTCTCTCAAATCATGGACAACAACCATAATAGCCTACTTTACATTTTGTTACATTGATAAATCTAGTTCAAACAAAGATAGAGAAATAGCTCTAATTAGGTTAGGTTTTTGTGAATCAAGAGTTTGTTTTTCTCATGTCACATGTGAAGTTCCAAAGAACTTGCACTCGCACTAACATCCACATCTACAACACCACCTCTTTCTTGGCCAACTAAAATTGATGTTCAAATCAATACTCTAACAGTAAAACCAACCATGTGACTAACCAACATTGCTTCAAAAGACAAGGCTACACTTCCCGCAACCATCTCTAGCCTCACTTGTCCCAAGAACATGGAACCAAACGCAAGTGTGACAACAAACTCTCCAACTTTTCAGTCACATATTGGTGCCATCGATGCCGCACAATATATGAAGATCAAACACTCTACTCTCAGTATCATCCCAATCAACAACCTAAATCCTCATCCAAATACTTCCTGAATCAACGCTTTCCAAGAAAACAAGAAACCCTTCTACACTATGCCAGAGGTCACAAAAGTACAGCTCCATAGTGCAATGCACAAGACATACTTTGCATAATATATCCTAGTCAATATATCCAATGGAAAAGCTTCAATGACAATCACACAATGGGCACATGGAGAACTTGACCCTAGTGCACAACAACATAACATCAATTCAACATTGAAAGACCTTCCATTTCTCCTTCAGAATCAAATTTTAACGTTGTCAAGCATCATATGCTTAACAATGATTCACCAAACAAAATGACTCGAAGTAAGAATACAACCACCAATCAACTACAGAATATAGTGAAAGAACAAAGTGTAAGTTTAGAATAGAAAAGCCTAGGCATATAAGAAGAGAGAAGAAAAACTTGAATTTAATGGTCTATATTGGTTCAAAGGTATTATAAAAGAGCTTTCGATCTCTAGTATCACAATAAATGGACCAAAATTGTAGGTTTTAGAATGTTATATGTACTAGCATGATCAAACGGTTCATATGTAAGGCTAACCTTAAATTCCAGTGAAATTCAGCTCACAAGTCATACCTGACAATGAAATAGGGCTTGTAACAATGGAATTGGAAAGAGAAAAAAAAAGAACAAAATCCTCTTCATACAAATCTCAATGCTCTTTCTCTACAAAATTGAAAACAAAAGAAAATCTACACCATGAGAAGGGGCCTAAGTTGCAATACCTAATGTGATAGAGTGATTTATATAACCACTTGGTTGGCCATAAACAATGAAGTGAATTGTCTTCCTATGATCAGCCTTCTCGTTTCATTTGCCATTACAAAATCCTATTACAAAATACAAGATAGTGAGCTAGAACACTTGGAAGGTACCTTCAACATCTTGGATGCAAGGTGTCAATGGAAATTATTGAGGGACTAATTCTTGATAGAAAAGCATCAACCAATTCATGTTTCCAACATTCCAATCTCCTAAGAAGTTATCTTTCAAAGAGAGCAATAGGGGTGGAATGGAAGACTTGCAAAAGACGTGAATGACCAAATCTTCTAGACCTTGGCCCACCTTGAGAACAATGAGATAGCTAGGCTTAGAAACGTGTCAACAGAACGTGAGAATAAGTCACTAGTCCAGGCTCACATACCCTCTATAGTGATAGTACGACCAAACCTTCTATAGACTCCAAGAACTACTCCAACCCAACCTTCTTCGTGTCACTTCTCTTAAAAGCATTTGATGATTGTATAAGTGCAAGAAGGATCTCCTCTAGTTTGTCTCCTTTTGGTAGTTTAGTTACAAGTGTTGTTGTCCCCTACTTTCTAGGGTTCTACTATTGAGTCTTTTGCTAGATCTCAATTTGGGAGTGAGGAACTCTGAGAGACCTACAATTGTATATTTAGTGTCAATAGAGATGGGATTATCCGTTGAGGTCTTCAAGTTAGATGTGGGTTTATTCCTTACCATCTGCATCTTTTTTCTTCAGGGTCTTGCTATGCTCTTAAGTCTCTCCACTCAAGTGTCGTTACGATTGACTCTTCTACATGTGTCTTTGACTTGCACATGCTGAAGTCTTCATTGTCTTTTGGGCACAGAGTCTAGTTTTGTTGAGGTTTGCACGAGCAAGTGGAAGGCAATCATGGCGCAAGTTCGTGGTGTTGTTTTTATATTGCCAAGGCAGAAGAGTCTCCATACACAGAAAATGACGGAGTCGCAGAATTAGGGATAGTAGGGGCAATGGGGGCGTCTACTTTCGGGAGGACTCAGTACAATTTTGCACATTGCAAGGTGATGATGTGCAGCAGAGGCAAATTCTCTAACGATGTTGCTCTAGAGATCAAGTTTTCTAAGTTGCATTGGAGTGAAGTAAGTCACCTTGAGGTTGCGTCGCAATTGGTAGAAGAAGAAGAACTGAATCAAGAAAACATGGAACTATTTAAGCAAATGAGGGAAGAGTATCCTCATTTGCTTGCACATGATCTAGACAATTATGTTTTGGGTCGCATGATTGCAAAGGGAGGACAAACAAAAATTTATGAAGTTGTAGGCCATCCTTTTAATTTGATGAAAGTGTTTGAGAGAGGAACATCACTACGAGATTTGAAGCGATCTTGGCCCCTTCTAGTCCTCAACAAAGATGTTTGTCAATGCATTATATATGCAGGTATGTTGGAGAATGGCAAGTTTACATTTTTGATACAAAGATGTTGGAGTGACTTGCGGAAGTTGATTGATCAAGCAATGTAGGAGAAGAATGTGGATGGTATCCAAGGTCCGCCATTTCCCTATAAGTGGAAGGATTAGAAAAGATGGAACTTTCACTCTGTAGACATCATGTTAGGGATTACAAAGCACATATTAGACTTATATAAGAAGGGTGTTTTCCATAGGGATCTAAAAGCCTCTAATATTCTCTTGCATACTAATATTCAAAGTAGTTATAGGCTTCATTCTAAACCTTTCATAATTGATAATCTACTTCTTATAGCTGATTTTGAATGTTCGATTGGAGTTTGGGGGACTAAGTTTTGGAGAGCACTTGAGATATTGTTAGCATTAGGAAAATCAAAAACTATTATGAAGGAGCAATGGAAAAAAAACTGATGTATATAGTTACAGTATGACATGCTTTGAGATAGTGACAAGGCAAATTCCATTTGATGGTGAACTTAGAAACACCCAAACCGATCGTCAACTTGTAATTGAGGGTAAAAGACCACAATTGCCAAGTGACTTGGATGATGCAGTGAAGGACTTGATCATTAAATGTTGGGCTCTAAATCTAAGCTTGTAATCTACATTTTCTAGGATTGTAGATATGGTTGAGGCAATTTCGACAAAAGAATGTCAATTCAAGTACTCACTATGTTGTAATGTAGGCCAACTTATATTGATTTTCTTGAAATATTCATCTTTTGAATTTTGGAAATCTTTCTTAGTTTTTATGTTTTGGTATTAATAATTGTATAAATTTTGTTGAATTGTAAAGTATTGATTTGATCTTTTCAATATCATTGTTAGATAATTGCCTTGTTGTTTACCTAGTTCTTGATATATTCTACTAGAGCTTTTCAAACTAAGTGTAATATCTTTGATCTAATTGTTGTTGTAGACTAGGTTGTTTTTGATGATTTGGATGCAAGGCAAATTGTATGATTGTTTCTCTCTTCATGTAGTGTATTATATTGAAAGTATAAACGTAGCTTATTTTTCTAAGAGGAGCTTGTAGAAAACAATGATTTTGTTTTTTAATTGAATATTGTATACTTGTATTGTAGATTGTTTGGCATTGGTGATGAATTGCCTCTACAATATCAATTGGCAACAGTTCAAGAAGTCAATGACTACCCAAGAGCATTAAAGAAAGTAATGCCTAGATTGGAGTTTGCCAATTTAGCAAATAGCTTTGTTGATGAATATTCTTTTGGAAGTAACACAAGGTGATTTTTTAAACCATGCTCTTAATCAAGTCTTTTTTATTTATTTTTATTTTTATCAATTTTGAAATGATTGCTACATTAAATGTTTTTATTGATGCTTTCTTGTACCATAGTTTGAAATCTATATCTTTGAGCTATAGCTCATATATTTGTTGGATTTACTCTAAACAAAATTATTATAGATTGTTGGAGCAAAGTGATGCATCCTACAAGCTAGCAAGATTACATCAATAGGTACTTCTTGATTTAGTAGGAAGATTTAGTTGTATTCAATGTAATAGAAATATAGAAAAGTTTCATTTTGCTATAAATTCAATTGTATAATACATTTGTATGATATATTGGAAGTGGAGAAAGTGAATTAGATTAGAAAAAATTATCACCTGACTTCATAATTAATGAAGTTGATTAAAGAAATTGATATAGATCTTTTCTTCGGATATAGGTAGTTTTGAGATTTGAAGTTAGTGTTTTTCTCCATGCTCACATTTAGCCACATATCTCCACATTGATTGTGAATGGAGGGATCTTTAATAGAACTTTTATCATTTAGTTTTTAAAAACTTCATTACATTTGTTCTTGAATTTAATGTTATAAGATCCTAATTTGCAACAATGGTGTTGAATAAAGATTTTGGTTTTTAGGTTACTTTTTAATTTTTATTGGAAAAGTATGTACAAAATAGTCTAAAAAGTAGGCTAAAAACACTAAAAAGTAGAAAATAGCTACCAGTAATAAAAAAAAGTAGTTTTCAAACTTTATGCAATGTGAATAGGGCAATTTGGATGGATGAAGTACTGAATGGATGATAAACTGTGTAGATGGATGGAAAATTTCAAAAAGTGCCAAAAGGATGAATGGGCTGCAGACATGGATGAATGAGGCATCAAATTGGATGAAAAATGAAAAAACAAAAACAAAAACAAAAAAAAACGATTGGAAGGGGCGTGAGCCTTCTTCTTGGCTTTTAAAGGCACAAAAATTAAAATTGTTTTTTTTATAGTGTATTCAGAGAGAAACACTTGTCATATGTAATCTTTATGTGATTATAATTTGAAGCCTTTTCTGTGCAAATTTTTGTTGTGTTATCTGTGATTGTGAAACATTTTTTTGCGCTGTAATATTTGTAATTGTGTAAATGCCCTCTGGTGTGTTTGTATCTATGAAATTTCCAAATCTCCAAATCTAAAATTGTGTCGAAGCGTGGTGAGGTTGCGAATTGTTTCAATTGATTGGAGGCTGGCGATTAGAAATTAGTGATTTCTTGTAATGGAGTGATCAAGAAATTTTTCAAATTGTTGAGGTTTCCGATCCGATCGAGATCAAGATTGCTGGTGTGGCAACCAATCGATTGAAATGAAGTCAGGCTGAATTGATCCTATAATTAATAGAGTGAGTAGGCGTAGAAGGAATTTCGATGAACATAGCGAAATTGCAGTGAAAGATGAGTGATCAGGAATTGATTGGAATGTTGGGATTTTCAGGTCGAAAATTTCTTGGTGGTGTTTCGAACTGATGGTGGATTGAACTCTATTGTGACGACGGGGTTTGAAAGTGATTCGGTGCAGGAGGTGAGAAGATCAAATGGAAGTTTGAACAAGAAGTGTAGTGAATTCACGGCAATTTGAGGAGCTTAGATCCAGGAGTGCGATCGGAGCATTGAAAATCGGAAAATCTACAAACGCAAAGTGATTGTTTGATCAAGTTCAGCATTTGACAAATGATCTCAATTTGGGCGTGGATCTATCTCTAATTCGGTGAAGTAGGTTGATCAGAATTCAAAGGCACAACGTTTTCTTTTCCCCTTTGAAGAAAATTAGGGATTTGAACCCCCAAATTTAGACTTGTTGTCTTGAGCGACCTTGGACTACGATACCGTGATGTGTTACCCACGGTCATAGGTTTCCTGTAACGGTTATAGGTTTGCGGTTCACAGTCATTGGGCTGAGAGTGACTATAAGTCCTTTAACCTATAAAATAAATTTTATAATATTAAAATTGAAGTTTTGGGTATAAATTTAGTTGATTTGACTTAATTAATTGACCAAAAATAAAACAAACTAAAATAAAGGCTCAAAATTTTTCGAACAGCCCTTGGGCCGTGCCCCTGGTTTGGGTCTAGGTCATAGAATTGGGAGTGACTATAAGTCCCACAACTTCTAAAATAAATTTTGTAATTTAGATTTTGGGTTTTAAAATTGGACAATATTTGTGGAATTAGTGTTCTTTGTGGTTGATAAATGGTCGTGTGTATTCTAGGAACAATTTACCCCATGGTTTTGGACTTGTTGCCTTGAGACTTGTTGCCCAATCTTAGAAGAAAGGAAAAAGCTCAAAGATCAAGAATCTAGTACTTTGTCCTAAACATTTCATACTTTGCATACTAGACGTATTGCCTATTGAGACTGCTAGATGTAGTCATTTTGCACATAGATTCGAAAAGCTTATAAAGACCAATTACTGCCTCTGTTGCCCTAACACATAAAAAGGTATTAATTAACGAATTATTTGTATGTTTTAAAAGTATTATTTTGTATATATATGATTAGGTCATAGGCTGCATCCATGTATAAGACGTGTTGCCCAGCTTGACGTGTTGCCTATGATGTGTTGCCTATGATGTGTTGCCTACCCTAGAATACTATATAAGACCGGAACTCTTAGAATATTGTGTGCATTAGTAGTAATGGATTGTTCACCAAATTGAGAGAACCTGGGGACAAGAAAAAAGAAAGAAAGAAAGAAAAAGAATAGAAGTATAAGAATAAAGTTTCCAGGTATGTATCATAAAGTTAATTCACACATAACCTAAATCTACTTTAAAAGTGACATTAGACGCATCAACGATAGACTATGTTGGCTTATCCACAGGTGAACCCCTATACTACTGATACTTTCTGTAAAAGTAAAAGTTAGTGGAAAAGTACCTCACAAATGGTATCTTAGAGTTTATAGTCTTGTTATTAATTTCGTTTGATACTTGCATGATTGACAATGTTCATGATCATTTTTTTTGTTGGTTGAAAAAACTTCTCAAGCCACATTTGAACAAAGTGAAATTATTATTATATTCTAAAATGCAAACAATTAAAAAAATTGTTTTTTTTTCAAACACTTGTTTGAATCCAAGGTTATATGTGAATATTTGAAGATAGAATGTGGATATCAATGTTACAATTTACTACCCAACCATCAAAGAGAAACATCAATTGATCCAATTAGTTTAAAATAGGTGAGCACAAGCAACAAAAAATCCACAATTCCTAAAAATAATTATAATTAAAAAGTTCTTATAAATTATATTTTGTCTATGTAAGAAATCCAATTTATATAAATAATATGTGTGAAAGTTATGAAGCTTCTTGCTTTGCAAGCAATCTTAGCAAATTCTTGAGAAAATAATGCATTCAATGTGCTTATGAATTCAATTTTTTAAAATTGAAAAAAAATTATACATGGTTTAGTTTGCTTTCTAGAACAATATCACAACTAAAATGATTGTATTTCAATTCCATCTTAAAGTTATTAGCAATTTAATTTTTTCTTCTATCTTATACCTACTTTGGCTTAAACAATTTCTTAGAGAATGAAAATCTAGGGGGGGAATTTTTTTCCCAAACTCTCAATTCAATTCTTTAATACAAAAAAATTTAATCCACATTCTCCTAAGTTATGCAAAAAAATTTAGTGAAGAGGAAAATAAAGTCTTATATTTTTACTAGGCTAGGAACAAAATAATTTTGATTTCTTCACTTTAAATGCTTATGTCTTGTGGTTGATACATTCAAAGTTTTTGAAATTTCTTCCACACATTCTGATACTAGTATATTGTAAGATCATGGGTTTAGAATATACAAAATAAACAAATGTTTAAATTTTTTTATGTTTGGATAGAAAATGATAGTTTTGAGTGTTTTTTGACAATGAAATGGCCCTAGGAGGTTAAGAGTTATTTCACTTGATCTTTTGAGAAAATTTATATTTTTTTGGATAATGGGCTGCCTTCAACTTCATAGGGAACTTTACAATTGTAGCTCTTACAATTGGTAAATAATGTTATGCAATGCAAATGAATGAGATTTCTCCACAATATTAGGCAATCACTCCATATATCTCAAGGATAGAGAAGATGGTGAGGTTTGGAAGCCAAAGCAATTCAAGGTACAAACCGAGGCTTTTGAGGGACTTTCAAGTGCTAGATTGCACTAGAGAAAATAATTTGGCTAAAAAATAACAAGAAAATGTAAAGTTTTCCACTAGAAACTTTGAAATTAAAAAAGAATTTAGATGAAATTGTTAGATTGTAGATGAAAATAAAATCTTGAATATGTGATAAGTATTAATGTGATATTTTATATCCAATCACTAGTAGGAAAAAGTGATTAAATCAACAAAACATCAACAAATTTTTGTTGAGGTAAATATTGTATTGTCTGTTTTTACATTTTTTGTTGATTCTAGTACACATTAATAAAATCAACACTTTTATTAGTTACTTTAGATACTACAACTTTAATGTAACAAAAAAATCAACACTTTTTTGTTCATTTTGACTTACAAAAATCTCAAATAAGTTTTTTCATTTCAAAAATGTTTAAATCACCATGGTTAGTATTCTATGTACAAGTTTCTTTTTATTTTAAACTTAATCATTTACAATTGCAATTCAATATTTTTTAACCCTTGAAGTCCCATTGTCCCCTTGGAGGACAAATCAGATTTGGGACAAGTTCATATGACCTCAATTTTTGGTGATTTTTTTTGAAACTTTTCTGTAAGATAGAAAAATTTATTAACTATGTGGTAATATAATTTTTACTTCAATTGGTGCCCAGGAGCAAAAGTTATACTACAAAAAGCCTTAAATTGAACTCGGCAGGCAACACAAAAAAAATTGCAAAAAATCAAAATAAATTTTAATATTTTTTCCCTAAAATTTTATATTTTTGTCTACATGCGAAGCTTTGGTTCATTCTATTTGGACTAATAATGAGAAAGTTAAGGACAATCTTGTTTTTTGGGCAATTTAAGCATCTTCTTGAAAATATAACTTGTAGGATTCATTTCTAAATGCAATTTTTACAATTTTTCACAATTTTTTTTTTGAGAATGTTGTATTTTCTTCTAAAACAATCTCACCACTAGGATTTTTGTCTTTCAATCCCCTCTTGGAGCCATTAACGATTTAGTTTCTTTTTCAATCTTGGACTTACTTCTACTTAATAATTTTTTAAAGAATGAAAATCAAGTGTGTTTTTTTTGAATTTTTTTCCTACACTTTCAACTCAATTTTCAACATAAATTTTTTTATTCAAAGCTCTTAGTACAAAAAAATTCCACAAATGGTAGTCAAAGTCGTCTGAAATTGCAAGCTAGTGTTCAAAAAACCTTTTTTTTTCAACTTTGAATGCTAATATCTTCCAATCTATATGGATGAACTTCATGAAATTTTTATCACATGAGCTAAAACATGTGAAGTACAAGATCCTATGTTAGATTTTGAGAAAATGATTTTTTTTGTTTTCTTGGGTGAATGCAGCAAAAATGGCAGTTTTGAGTGTTTTTTGGCAGAAAAATGGCCTTGGGACTTTAGGGGTTAAATCAGCAGACTTCAGAGTTCACTTAGGTATAGAAAAATAACCTTTTTTAGAAAACTTTGAACTAAAAAAAGTTCTTAAATCAAACTAAATTTCATCCCCAAAAATCCATTTGCAATTTCAAGTCTTATATTAAAAGTTATGATTAAATTTTAACCCCTCAATGCTTAAGGCTTGTTTGGGCTCAAAAACATCATTTATTTTGAAGTGTTATAGATCTGAATGTCACTAAGTTATAGAAATCTCAATTGTATGATCTTGTAGTGTACATATTTTAGATGATGTGGTTCAAATTTGGAGTCATTTGACCGCATAAATTGCAAGATAATAATATTTTAGTGTTGAAAAAGGATTCTGAAATTTTCCTAACAACACATTTGGAGGTGAAATTTGATTTCTAAACTTACTCAAATGAAAAAACTTTAAACTATAAAGTGATTCAAAACCAACATACAAATACATAAGTGAAAGAAAATATTATTGGATTGTCTCATTGTGTCTGCAAAGTGGCTTACAAATGTCAAAAAAATAGTAAGAAAAGTTGCAAAAAACACATCTAAGGTTGAACCTCCTTCTATTGAAATGCTTTTCAATCACTCATAATTTCATGGATTGATATGAAATTTTAGTTACATAAACTAAACTAGTATGCACAACTTTCCCAAAATCTTTTTATTGGAAACTAAGATTTTATGAAGAAGAAACAAGCTGTTGAAGTTCACCATAATCCAAAAATATTGGGATTTTGAACTTTGAATTGCTCACAAACATTCAAAACAATTTAGATTGACATGAAACTTTTACCATAGTAACAAGACTTCAAGGGAAACATAATCCAACAAATTTTACTGAAAACAAACATTGGATGGAGATACAAGCCCCAGAGTTGCAACATTCAAATGTAGTTTAGTGAACTCAAATTGAACCTATGAACTTTGATTGGCTTTCAAGAAATCAATATAGCTTGTATTGATCTGAAAATTTTACAACACTAACAAGTAGAGAAAGCTAAACTTTTCCAACAAGTTTTTATTGAATTCAAATATAAGATGCAAAAGTTATAGCACTTTGAATTAGACTTAAAGATGCTTTTGGTCCCCTCCAACGATGAGGGGTTAAAGAGGGTTTGGAATGAACTTTTTTTGGGACATTTTTAAACACCCTCTTTGAAATTTATTCGTAATTTTTTATTTAAGATTTGAAATTGCAAACGAATTTTTGGAGATGAAAGTTAGTTTGATTTAGAAACTTTACTCAGTTCAAAGTTTAAAAAAAGATTTTGTTTTACTATGCTTATATGACCTCTAAAGTCTGCTAAGTTTGAAAAACAAATGAAAAAAGAGTAATAACTAAATAAAAAAATGGTAATGTATTGTACATGTGCACATGTATATGAATGTTTGGTATGTTGGTAAAAGGCCTTGCACTATAAGCAAGGGGTACGAGGTTTAAACCCCATTGGCACCCCTTGCTTAAGTGGCATCTAAGTAAGCAAGCTTACCTAGGTGGTGATTCTCCATTGGTTTGACTGGCCTAGGTGTTGGCTTTTTATTAATTGACTTGAATTGCCAAGGTGGCACTTTGTGATGACGTGGCACTTGCCACATATCAATTCATGTATGGTTGAATTTACTTTAAATTTTTATTATTTTTCATTCTTGAATTGATAAAATTAACAAATCAATCAACACTTTTTTGTTAACAATTGCCCAAATTAACACGTCCAAATCAACAAAAAAAATCAAAACTTTTGTGTTACATCTTTTTTAATTTTGTCAATTCATGTATAGTCAAATTTCCTTTAAATTTTTATTTATTTTTCATTCTTCAATTGACCAAATTAACAAAACAATCAACATTTTTTTTATTAACAAGTGCCCAAATTAACACATCCAAATCAACAAAAAAAATCAACACTTTTGTGTTAAAGTTTTATTAATTTTTTCATTGAATTTTCTAATAGTGAATAATTATGTGGATGAATGTTGAAATTTGGAGCACCACTAAAAAAATTAATACCACCACTTTGGCACTTCATAAAAAATGAAAAAAAAAAGAGCCTTGGTACCAATTGGTTGATTCAACATTGGAAAGAATGCATGGATGCATTGTGTCCAACCCTCAAAGTAGTTCACAAACACAAAAGGTAGCAAATACAAAAGGTAGTGATGTTCAATGTTATTGTAAAACCAATTGTAACCCAATTCCATCAAAATTTAGGAGAGCATAGTTATTGTAGATTGCTAGTCTTTGATTGTTTAAAAACTCTTATTCTATTGCACTCTAATAAGAAGATACGTAGAATAAATCTAGTTTGACTATTTGGAGTGAAAGCTTTTAATACATTCTAATGGACTTATTGGGTCCCTAGTTGGTTTTATAACAATCCACCTTGTCAATTGTTCACGGCTTGAATTCAACAACGGATATAATTTGCAAAAGAAATTAAATTGTATTGAGAGTGAGTTGTGGAAAAACTAACCCTATAAAATTGCTATGGGCACTAGGTGTGCGATGGATGATAAAAAATCTTTCTATGTAAGATAGAAGCATAAATGTTCATCTTTGGAATTTTGTATGAAAAGGTCGGGAGGTCTTGCACAATGGTTTGATCTCCAATGAGTGCTTTTGGGATTTTTTAAGCAAATGATTCACATGGTATAAAAAAGGATGATTTCGACGATGACCAACTTGATGTTCTAGGATTAAAAGTTCTTCTAAAGAAATACAAATATGCATGTTAACCCTCTATGGTTTTGTTTACTATGCAAAAAATGGAACTATGGGGATTGTAAATGACAAAGTTCACTGATCTAGCTTAGGGTTTTTTTTTTGACCAGTGTCCCCCTTGCTAGCTTCACTCTAGAGGTCAATTTTTGGAGAGATGAAACCAGAAAGGTCAAATTTCTAACACTTTGGTGAAATTTTGCCAAAAATAAAAGCCCTCATCTAAATCCTAAAATCCTACTTTTTGTCAATCAGCTAAAACAATATAAACAACCCCATATACATTGGCACTAATTACAATCACACTTGAATACAAATGACTTAAATCCTCTAATCCCAAGTAAATTGAGCATAAGGTGGATACATCCCTTCTTATTCCTTTAAGAACTCCTCTCTAGCTCATATATCATGTACCAGTGGTGCACATTGTCTTTCTATTGGTATGTGATGATGGAATTTAGTACAGGGGTGGAAATGGAATTGAGTGCTTTTACCTTAACCCATAAACAATGTTGAAGCCAAAAAGTGGTCGATGGATGACATGACTATTCACCATAGAACAAGTAACCCACTTGTTGGTTCAATAATTGGAGTAGTTTTGATGACTACCTTGGTCACGGGGCTGTGTCTTTTGAGGGATAAAATCCCTAGCCCTACTTACTCATTTCCAAGCCTTCAAACCCAAACCTCATTTTTTGCCAAATTATAAGAGAATCGGAATTGCAAAATTTATGTGAGATCATAGGTAAAATGTTTACAATACTTGTAGAGTATATTAAGGGCCACTTTACACATAGGCCAAAGGTCAAGAGTTTGTTGGCGTCCACCAATCAGATTTCAAAAAAGCTTGAACTTTGGCCTCTTGATCCTTCACATAGGGCAGTACAATCCAAAGTTCATCACCCTTCAAATTGCCAATATGGCAACCCAACTCCTATGTGACAATGGCCTTATGACGGACTCTCGACCAAAGTCTAGTCACCACTTTGTGACGATCCAAACTTTAGTCAAGAGTCTGTCAAATTTTACCATTTATTATTATTTATTGCTCATTTCTTTGGACTCTCACCCAAAGTTTGGCCATGAACTCCCACAGCCTCTCGACTTGGTCAGCCCATGTGTGATTCGCCCCTAAGCATATGGACCCCAACAATATGTTCAAAGCAATGGGTGGCCAAAGCAGCACGGCCCATGCAAAGGTGATCAATAGCTGAACCCAGACGCAACTGACGTCCTCAACGATTTATCATCCATCCAACGCAGATTCATCGATCCCATCGTCCCTTCATCACCTCCTCTTGCGTCACCTTCCATAAACCCAGGCAACCAAGCATTGCAATCCGCAAGTTCAATGTGCAGGAGCCCGTCGCAGTACTGTACTTCAATCCCACAGCGTGCACTCCATCCAAGTCAAAATTTCGTAGTTGTAGTCTTGATTCTCACTTGCTGTCGTGTCATTTAGGACAAAAATTGAGCGAAAACGGTGCGGATTTGAGTGAGAGGACCGAGGAAGATTGGCATGATGGCGGTGGCCATGGCGGGAGTGGTAGCGGCGCCCGCAGCGCTGAGCTCGTCTGGGCTTCGAAGCTCGTTCACCGGAGAGAGGTCGCAGCTTTGGGGGCAGAAGGCGCAGCAGAAGGGACGGAGAACCGAGAGTAGGGTTTTGCCTGTGCGGGCGCAGGCGGGGAAGGTGGATCACATTCCGAAACAATTTCGAAAGGAGGGCTTGAAAGAAGGAGTGAACAAGAACTTCGACTCGTGTCCGCCGAGTTTGTTCGGGTTGAATCCTTCCCAGATGGATATGTTCATGGTAGAGAACAATCCCTATCAGAGGCAGGCGGAGCGTGTCACGGAGGCGTCCATTTCCTCCGCTAGCAGATATCAAGATGGTAAGTGGGTCTCTTCTTCAGAGATTTTGCTTGAAGTCATGTACTTCTGAGCTTATGTCATATTTTTCTTTGGGGATTCGGGATTACGAGACCGGTAGTTCATCGGACGGTCGCCACACGTAATTGCGGCAATTGAAGCATTGAGCATAGTTGCGACTATTAGAATGGGCAGAAAGTTATCAGGTTTCAAATTAGGTTTCCAAGTTTTATTCATACATGATCTGAAATCACTACGAGTTATGATGTGGAGATGTTGTACGTTCTGAAATCAGTATTTTCTCGTGCAAGTTTTGGGACTGTCGCATGTAGGTGGGTGTCACAATTAGGTGTGGTTGCCTTAACTCATTGTAGAGGAGTGCAAAATTAATCCCTAAACGACCAAGCAGTCCAAATTGGGCCTCATGTTTTTATAGCAGTTTTGAGTAGGCTCTCGCGGAGTCTTTCTTTTGTCCAGTTCTGTCATGTTTTTTGACCAACACATGGTTTGATTTTATGTTATAAATTTTGGCCCATCCAATTGTACCTTCTAAAACCATGAAAAATCCTTGATCCTTTCGGGGTTAAGCTTCAAGATGTTTCCACATTCGTCTACCTCAAGCTTATCTAGTCCAGGTTCCTGCTCATTACTCCAATCGTGAAGCTCGTCTGTTTTACAAGAATTTTGAGTAAAAAGTCTTGTGTGAAAGCTTGGGTTGTATTTGGCGGTCGAAATTGAGAATTTTCTTACAGCAAATGTCACCAGTCACTTCAAACATTTTTCTAGATTGCCTTGTTTTCATAATTAGGGCGTAAGTTAGTGTAATGCATGGCCATCTGCAGTTGAAATATATACACACTAGGTTTAGAAGAAATAGAGATTATGATTGGTAGTTATCATAATCTCAATTCTTTCTCCTTGCCTACTTATGGAGCAAGTCACATAGTCATTATCTTATTGATTTCAGATGACTGCAATTTACTGCTGTAATCCTGTCTAGAATAATCTATGTGATTGCGGGTGTCTGCTGAACTGCAATTCTAGAAAAATCTATGACGTTTGTAAATAGGAAAGGCAAAGTTATGGAAGGGTCCTGAGCAGCGATTGGTTGTCATTAGAGAGAGGATTATTACGGGTGACAGTTCATGATTTGTTCTCTGAGAATGAAGGCTATTTTGGCAACTGAGTTGAAAGTTCCACGAGGGATTACTTTGAGCTCAGAGTTGTGCAGGGTCGAATTTGGAAAGTAACGGCAGAGTTGTGCGGCTGACATTGTGAACTGCGACACCTGTTATATTATCACCCAAAGAAGAGTATGAGGTCAAGGCAGTTCCATTACCCCTGACGTGTTTTTATGGACGTTTTTTGCAGGTACTGGAATGTGGAGTGCCACAGGATTAGACGGAGCCCCTTCACGTTTGAGCATGAGTGTAAGCATGTACAGGGGAGGAGGAAGTGCAGGCGGGCGGCCCAAGACAGCTCCTCCTGATCTTCCCTCTCTTCTTCTCGACGCCCGCATCTGCTACCTCGGCATGGCCATTGTGCCTGCCGTCACCGAGCTCATCATCGCTGAGCTTCTTTGGCTAGACTTCGACAATCCTAGCAAACCGATTTACTTCTACATCAACTCCTCCGGCACGCAGAACGAGAAGAAAGAGAGCATCGGTTTCGAGACCGAGGCTTACGCCATAGCTGACACCATCCGCTACGTGAAGTCCAAAGTGTACACCATCAACTGTGGACAAGCCTTCGGGCAAGCAGCTATGCTTCTCTCAATTGGTGAGAAAGGTTTCCGTGCGCTGCAACCAAGCTCATCAACCAAGTTGTATTCCCCTAAGGTGAATCAGTCCAGTGGTTCATCCACCGACATGTGGATCAAGGGCAAGGAGCTGGACGCCAACACCGAGTACTATGTAGACTTGCTGTCTGCAGGAACTGGCAAGTCCAAGGAGGAGATTGCCAATGATATTCGAAGGCCGAAGTATTTCAGGCCTCAGGAGGCTATTGACTATGGCCTTGCAGATAAGATCATAGAGCCCCGAGGAATTGCAATGGAGAGACGAAACTACGACCAGATGCTTTCTGAGTCGAAGGCCTCGAGGTCTTCCTATGCCAGGCCCGGAACTGCAGCTGCTCCTGCAGGAGCTGGGGGTCGTTAAAAATGAATCCTACTGTATCATGTTTAGTCAGTGATTATCTAAAGGGTTAGCTCATATCGGTTGACACCATGTAATCTTATTTCAAATCTAATACAGCAATTTTCAGGTGTTATCCGCTTTTGGACGAGCACTACCATTTTCCTATTCTAGTTTGCATGCCTCTCTTTTCTACGCGTTTGTTGCGCATCCTGCGTCAGTCTGTTGTGGCAATAGTTTGTGAGTTCACTCCACCACTGTCACAGTTTCTTACTTTTGTGAAGTAAATCTAGTGCCATGCTCCTTAGATCTCCCTATGTTCTCTGTCATTCTTTTGTGTCGACCTTAAAGTTTTATCCAGCAATGAGTACCATCGTAGATTCCTGTTTCCTATTCCACAATAGTTTATTACAAGCTTCCCTTTTTTTATGAATTTAATGCATATCCATTCTCTTTGTTGTATCAATGGTCTGTAAATTTACTGCACCATTGTTACAGTTTCGCCATTCCCTTTGTGTCGTAAATCAGCTGATCTCTGGTAGTGATTTCAGCTGTTGTGCATCCAGCACTGTGATGAGTACTCCATAGTTCCTTGTCCGTATTCTACACATTCGTAGCATCAGTTTCTTCACTGTAGCTATAGTTTACACCACTGTGACGCATTGGTTATTATCTTTGTAAAGTCAAATCTCTTTGTTGTATCAAGGATCGTATCTTTCTTTGACCTTTGTTGATCTCCGGTAGTGATTTCAGGCCTACTTTGCTGATCTTGAAAGTCTACAGTAACTAACAGGGTAAATTTACTTTACTGAAAACCTCGAAACTCTTCGTCGAATCACTCAGAAACAAGGAGAAATTCAGAATAGTAACCATTTGCATGTGCCGCTCTCACTCTCACATTCCCTGCACAGTGCACACATCCTACTTGAGCATGTGGCCGGCTCTCCCAGGCACCAGAAAGCCAACAGAACGGTGGCGTTCATAGATTGCTTGTGAGCCCGAAAGGACATGGATTCGAGATTCGGCAGCCTGTAGTGCCCCAATCTGAGGGCAAGCGTTGTGGGTCCACGGGCAATGCCTATCCACCAGAGTACCTATTCCAGGAACAATCACGCAAGAATTCTTGACTTCGGACCCTTTTTTCACGGAGATAGTATTTTTTTCACGGAGATTGTAGTGTGTCGACACAAATTGGAGCTCTCTGCGATGCGAGCTGATTGCATGTAACTTAGGGAGTGTCAAATTGGCGAAGAAAGACGCGGTGGGTTTCAGGGATTCTTGGCGTACCGTAGCGGCAATATGACGGTGGATGGCGATTGCAATGGCGACGCTACCAAGGGAAGCCATGAAGAGAATGTCTTGTCCTCCGACTTCGGTGTGCCAGAGGTTATCAATGTATGGTCTGGACCGCGATCGCTCAGCACCAGCCTCATGTACTCTTTCGCACAGGTAGATGCTCACCATCGCCTAAAATTTTTTGCTATCGCAAGATAATTTCGCAAATTTACGTCATAATTTACTGATATTTTGAATGTTTTCTCTTACATTAACCCTAATCCGAGTATGCTTCTTAGAGCTCGAATGGAGTATTGAGCTGGTTTTTGAATTTGTGCAACAGTTTGGCAGTTTGGGTGACGATTTTGTGCACTCGTTGGCTTGATCTGTGCAGCGGGACGATATCGAGGTTTTGGATGAACCGCTTTACGCACACTATTTGCGCCTCAAACCTAATGTGTGTCACCCTTCTCAAGAGGAGGTTCTTCAGTGTATGGTAAGTCTAGTCCAGGGATTGGCTCGATTCCAGTTGTAGTAATTTTGATTCTAGACGGGGTCATCTTCTCATTGTTCAAAATTCGAAGGAGTGCAGGAGAATGATGGCAACAAGGTTGTGCGCGACATCATTCATGGGCCGTGCAAGAAGAAATATCGGTATGCTAAGGTAGCATTTTCGTTTGAACTCTCCTGCCCTCCGGGGTTTCTCGTTTGTTTATCTTTTATTTCTTAAGACAAGCGAAGGTTTCGTACAACTGCCAAGCGAGAGAACTCACCGAGCGAACAAGCGTGAAGTTAGTCACTCATTTCTGCACACATTTAGAGACATGAAATGGCATGCCCTAGAATTCAGAATGGATCTTGTATAGTGTGAGAATTCTAACTTCGATCAATTGTTAGGGGTTCAGAATGTGAATTCGGCCATGTTTGCGGTGCTGACTTTGATTTCATTGGCAGCATATGGCAAAGCAACGAACTCCGGGACTTACAGCAGACGTACTTCGTGGACGCCATGTTCTGCTTATACGAAACCCTTTTGAGTTCCTGGTAAGTAGATTCCTCATCTTTTGAAGTTTTTTTTGGCTTTTCATTTAAATTTTTATTGTTTTTGTTGTTTTCGTTCTAGAAGTTAGAAGGAAAAGTGTGTTGATAGGACAAGAATAAAAGAATTTAACTCGCTGCTTTTGTTCGCATGTTTCAAGCCCTCGTTCGACAAAGTGCTTCAAGAAGAGATCCCTGAGTTGGAAATGGTGCATTTAGCTGCTCTCTACATGGAGCTTCGTTCCATGGGCCAAACACCACCTATAATTGATGCTACGGATATAAGGAACAACCCAGAGGTACTACTCTGCTTTTGATTATTTTCAATTTCTTAGGTATTTATCACTGGATAGTGGTTTAGTTCCAGTATATACTCATTATGATCAACCCCTAAAGGACCATGAGGCCTTGACTTGGGCTTTCTGTTTTTTCATGAGCTTTGAGTAAGATTTATGGTGACTTCCTTTATTCCAATTCTATTTATTTTTTGACCACACATGCAACTTTTTTAATGATTCTGGTCATGTGGAACTTGTTCTCGTCTGAATTATGTTTTCACAATATTATCTATCTAATTGGTCATTATTAACCATGAATCCTTGGTTATATATCACTTCCTCTTTAGCGTATTTTGTAAAAGTCGACCTTTGGTCACTCAATCGTCGTGCCTCCTTAGTGCAACATGTTTCATTTTTTTGATTGGCACAGCTTAGGATTGTGAATGGGGCTGATTGTACAACCATCTGCTGATGAGCAGGGAATGCTACGCAGTCTCTGTTCAGCTATTGATATACAATTCCAACCTGCCATGCTCCGGTACGAACCTGTGAGATTATTGACTTTAGTGAGAATGGATTTTTTTAAAGCAATTTCAAAACGGTTACTGGTATTTCCCGAAAATATATAGAATTGACCAGAAGGGTTGAGTTTACAATTTTAACCTCGAAGTAGGCAAACTGAAAATAGAGAATGATTGAATGAATTGTGGAGTTAATAGTCGATTATCTTAACCCATAAAACATATTCCTGTTGTTGGAAACTTAGGGTCGATTTATGCCATTTGGGCACTTAGGGGTTTAATGGCGGATTTTGTGGCAATTCTCTTTCTAGCCGCGTTAAACCTGAATTAATATTGAATTGTGGTTGTCAAATTGCATGACAGGTGGAAAGCAGGTCCGAGACCAGAAGATGGTGTATGGGCACCTTGGTGGTATTCCACTGTTCATAAATCAACGGAATTCACCCCACCCCCACCATTTGCAAACAAGGTTTGAGACGTACTGCTTTAGTCTGGGAATTCAAATATTTCGTTAATTCAAATGACATATTGCTAACGACCTGAATGACACTTTACTTTAGGAGGATATAAATTCATGATTTATCGATAGGAATTGAGGTTCTGTCGTCCCTTACTATTTAGTTATAATGGCATATCAGAGTCTGAATACCTCAAACTATTGATCATAATACTTGCTTTCAAACAGCCCTTTCCCAAGAGGCTTTACAAACTACTTGAGCAGAATCAACCATTCTACGACTTTCTCAAGCGAGAGGCATTGCTTCCCATTCCAGCCCCGGCTGCACCCCCTCCTCTGCCTTGTCCAGATAACAAAGAACTGCTTATTTGGGTGAATGGACAACTTCTGCCCCGCAATTCTGCCAAGGTCAGTAACTACGATGCACCTTGCCTATTTTGAAGCAATATCAGCAGTTTGGGAAATTCGTTTGTTGTCTCTACCCCCAGTTGAGAGAGTAAACAATGGTTTTGAAAATGTAGAAGTTCTGGTGTCCAATGAAAAGAGACGTGTTAAAAGCACTAGTACTATATTGGGGTTCATTATTCCATAGAATGAATTATGTTTTGTAGAATCGTGTCATGTGCTTGTAGGCATTGCGGCATTTTAAGTCTGTCGAATACGGGTTTTGAATTTTTCAATCACTGAATACTATTTTGAGGACTGTACTGAGGATTGTATGGATTGCATTAGGGATTGTATTGAGGATTACCCGGATTAGGAAAGAGACTCTTGCAATTTGTCACGTGTTTCGCACTGAAAAGATAATGAGCGTGGAGAATATACTTAATTTCAGCATTTGCTCGAGTGATTTTGAAGACTAGAAGATACCAGCAATAGGGGTTCTAACCTAGCATTTTCTTTCATTCTTCAGGTCTCTGTATTTGACTCGATTGTGCAAGGGGGAGATGGAGTGTGGGAGGGACTTCGGGCATACAAGGGAAAAGTGTTCAAGCTAGAAGAACATCTAGATAGGTACATCCTCCGAGTTCATGATTGTCACTGGTTTCTTACGTCTGACAGCATTTGAATTAGGACAATCTAATTGGTATTTGTGGGACTTCAGGCTTTCTGACTCGGCCAAAGCAATGGCTTTTACCAAGATTCCCAGTCGCAGTGAGGTATGCCAAACTGCTCTAGTTTGATCGAATAGCCAATTTTATCGAATATCTGCAACACGATAGTTGATAATATATCCATTCGATACATGACAGATTTGAATCACTAATAAAGAACTCTGTCTCAGAAAACCTAGCCGTGTTGAACCACATAGTTGGAACAGCATTACTAATGTGTTTCTAATGTAAACCCTGCCAACTGTAACAATTCTAGGTTATCTAAAGTTGATCTGGGAGTGTATTTTTTGAGAATTAAATCATACTGTAGAATCTTATCATGCTTGATTTTTTGTGCTGTTGGTAAAAATGCACGAAGTAATGGTTTCTTGATATCTTCAGATGATACGTTTTGTTTGATAACGCGTTTAATAACTTATCTGTGTTTGTATGGAATATCTATGACCAGGTTAAGAAGGCTGTATTTGCCACCCTCATAGCAAATGACATGCAAGACAATGCACATGTCCGACTAACGCTTACACGAGGAGAAAAGGTGGCGGTCAATACGTCTTGCAAAGTTATATGCTTGTTGCAATGCTACATTGCTGTCCTCATTTGGCAATGATTATGTGTAGAATGACTTGCAAAGGAGTTGGACGTGCTAACTGGTTTTATAGCACCAAGTTTGCATGTGACAGTTTCTGAGACCTTTCCTTTGACAGCGCTGCTGATGCTTCTGCAGACAACCTCAGGAATGAGTCCCGCTTTCAATCTCTACGGGTGCAACTTAATCGGTTGGTTCCTCTCTCTGTTAAATTTATAGGCTTCTCCTGGCTGTAGATTTCAAACGACCCCCCGCCTCCTCCCCCAGCAAGTTCATTGACGAAGTTATTAATGATCCGCTAATCGACCATGTTGACTTCATGTTAAGATTTTGTTAGTATAATGTTGTTAATCTTTGTGTGATGTTAGTATCCTTGATAATATGTAAAATCATCTTAACATTTATCTAATGTTCCTGTTTAATTGACATTAATTTACCATTCATAACTTCGTAGATCTAATAGGAATCTTTTGAAATGTTCAGTCTTTATTGCAACCCATGCTAGTGAGGAAGTTGATTTTCGCCAGTTTGTCACTCCATGGCAGTTCTAGCGGAGTGGAAGCCACCTGTTTACAACAACACTGCTGGCATACGCCTCATCACAGCATCAACTCGACGTAACTCTCCCAATGTAAATTGTCGACTGAGATTATTCATTTCTTAAGCAATACTTTTTTAACTCGTAAAGAAATTAAGATGATTTACTTCAAAAATGTATTAATACACTGGTGTTTTTCTACTTGCAGAGCTTGGACTCAAAGATCCACCACAACAATCTCATCAACAACATACTGGCGAAGGTTAGTATACCTTGATTTGATTACAGCATATGATCTACGTGACTAGTTTGTACAATTTGTTGTATAGTTCGTTTGCGTCACACTAAATCATTCGCTTTTCGTGGGTGTTGTTTGACATGGACTTCACTTTCATTTTCTTACATCCACCAGTCTCTAGTAGAAAACCCGCCCCTAGAGGTATTCTGGAAAACTTAGCTGCATTACAATTAGCTGGGCTTATGTTAGAAACGGTTGTACAATGTCAGCTGTAACGCGGTCAGGTTTTCAAAAATACCTGGGATGGGGAGTCTGGTCAGTGAACCTTGTACCGGAGTATATAGCAAATTGATGATTATTCCAGATTTCGAACCGCGACATAGAGTTGACAATTGGTTTTCACGAGCATTTTGTGAGGCTTGTGATGCAGGTGGAAGGCAATTTGGCTGGTGCTGGAGACGCTCTCATGCTTGATTGTGACGGATTTGTTTCTGAAACAAATGCTACTAATGTTGTGAGTTTTTTTTCTCATGTGCTCTTCCGCCTTTTAATTCTTTCTAAGAGTGTAGTTTGACGTGTGATGGCTAATTACACCCGTAAGAGTCCATCGAAGAAAATTCTTGAAGAAATTTTCTTCGATGGACATTTCTAGGCGCTACTCTTAGCGAAACAGTTGTGAGACTGATGTTGCAAATCTGCAGACAACATGACGTTTGATTATTTGCTGCAGGCGTCGTTCTTAGGATTATTTGTTTCTTATGACCCTTTTTCTGCCGAGTAATTCAGCAGATGTTGTGACAATTTGAAATATATGAGTTGCAGTTTATGGTGAAGAAAGGACGGGTTTTAACTCCTCATGCTGACTACTGCCTCCCAGGCATTACACGTGCTACAGTGAGTATTTTCCTATCAATAATTTTCCACTAAAGAGGTTGTTAAATTTCAACACAGGGCAGTGAAACCGAGCATTCTGTGGCTTGGACAACTTCCAGTTTTTGCAAACATCTCTTTGCGGATTAAGTTCTTGCTTGCAAAAGTCATGCTTGATCCCTCGTCTGCTTTGCGTAGGTGATCGGTCTTGTCCAGAAGGAGGGATTTCCAATGGAGGAGCGAAGAGTTAGTCTTACGGAGTTTCACACAGCTGATGAGGTATGACAACAGAGTTGACCACTCTCATTGTCCATTGTGACCTGCGTCTCCAGAGAAGCTTAATGTTTGGAATTAGGCGAACATAGTTTGCTTCAGCTGAATGAGTATAATTCAGTGGCGTTTATGAATTCATCACAATAGGTGTCCATGTCGAGATTTTTCCTGTGCTGCGTTATTGCAATGCTCTTCGTGATGCTTTTTGAATACATGCAGGTTCTTCACTGATTTTCCATAATCAAATGCTGTAAAATGTCTTATTTCAACATTTCATACACCCTAACATGCTTGTTTGGATGATCACATTTTCAGGTGTGGACAACTGGTACAATGGGAGAACTGACTCCTGTAAGTGGATCTGAAACTACACATCAACTCTCTGAGGTTTTGCACCTATAATATTATTTTAAGCCTAGTTTTGATGCATCATCCAAGCTGTGAGGTAGATAATTAAACCATTTTTGAACCTGATCCTGTCTCCTATACTAACCCTGTTACCAACAGCAAATTCATCTCGTCCAATACGTCATTGGCCTTAATTAGCAAGTGGTGTAAGCATGACTTGGCTAAATGTCTATGGTCACTGATCTTTGAGTAGAAGTGAGATTATCTTCTGGTCTACAATCTCCAACTTTGAATGGCTGCATAAGAAAACATCAGACTTAGTGATTGAAAATTAGACCTCAAGATAGTTTAGCCCTTATACCTAAATCGATCTCTGCTGAGCTTCTACAGCAGCCTCTTAATGGAAGTACACTCCTACGTATTGGTTAGGATGCTTAAAATGACGGAAAGAGTAATGCTCTGTTTGAAGTGCTCACTTGGTTTTGTATGCTACTCAGGTTCTGGAGATCGATGGTCGGCAGATCGGAGATGGCCAGGTGGGTCCGGTGACGAAGCAGCTTCAGGCTGCGTATTCCAAGCTGGCTGAATCTGAAGGTGAAGTCATTCCGTTTCGGTGAAACCAGCGACAGTCACCATGTTCACTTCCTATTTAGACTTCTGCTCCCTTCCGAACAACACTGCATACAAGTTTGCAAGGTCTTGGTTCTTGTGTGTAGTTTACTACGTGAAGTATTTCAAATTGGATTATCCAATTTGAGAGTGGCTTCTGTACATATTTGTTCATGTTCTGGTTTCGTGTATAGTTTTTAGTTATTGCAAATTTATTTATAGTTTGCACCGATTGGATTTCGCTTCGCACACTCACTCAAGTTGTTTTGAGTGGTGATTAACTTCTGTGAAAGCTCACTCATCCTTTTGGGTTTTCATCTTGAAAACCATAGGTGTGGTGTTCGTCATGTAAGTAGATGACATGTAGTGACAAAAACCTCTCTCTTGGTTTTCATCTTGAAAACCGTAGAGCTGTGTTTTCTAAGTTGCCAAATAAAAACCTCTTGGTTTTCATCTTGAAAACCAGTGCAGCCTGTTTAGGAAGTTGACTCAAGTCTGTACTGAGACGACCCAATTCTTAGAAAAATTCTTCACCAAAATGTCCTTTTTGCGAGTTTGTCTGTTTATCAAGTCATGAATCTTCTCCAAAACAAATTGTTCAAGTATCATATTTTAAAGAATATCACAACAAATGGTGCTTGAAACCTAAGAGACATTAACCCTAAAAGGATGGGCTCATGACAACAGATTGAAGACTCACAATCCTTCACTCTGTTTGTGGCCATTTTGCAACTGTATATGAAGGATATTTTTTATATTTATTTTTCAGAGATGAAATCACATGTCTTCCATGAGACATAAAATTCTCAATTTTTTCCAGGAAAATTTGAAATCACTATTAATTCTTTAAGGAAAAAGTGAAGAAATTTCATATCAAATGCAAAATATGCTAAAAAAATCTTAGTTTTATATTACAGTGTATAACATCATGGTATGAACCAAAGCTTCCTATAGTGCTAAAATAAAAAAATCAACAAACCATGGTTATAGACCCAAAGTTTAAATTGCAATAAAATATTGAATTTTAAGAATTTTAAGAACTTTTCAATTGGATTAGATACTATACTTGATAGACTTCTTTTCAATACTTGGAGTTGAGTTCAAATTCAAAAAATATCATTTTTATGGCTAAAATTCACATCAAGAGTATAGAATAAGACATGGCCAAAATAAACAAGGGTCATCTATGGATTACATATCTTGTTTTTTAATCCTTGAATGATGCAATGAGTGTTTATTGTGTAATGGATGATAGAGGATCTTTCTATGTAAGATAGAAGTGCAAGTGTTCATTTTTGGAATTTTGTATGGAAAGGAAAGGTCTCGCATAGTAGTTTGACCTCTAATGAGGGCTTTTGAATTTATCTTTTAAGCAAGTGATTAATACAATACTAAAAAGGATGATTTCCATAATAACCAACTTGTCCATTAAGGAATAAAGTCAATAATACAATAGAAATAAAATATTCAAAACTATTCACTTAAAATGCACTCATGTAACTCCCTCAAAAAAATGGATGAAAAAATATTTTTTCCATCCTACATTCCCTCTTGAAATTATCCAAAGGACACCAAACATCCTTAGTATTGCTTCAAGATTAACTCTTGAACTACAAGACCTATTACCAAGGTAAATAGCCAAAAACTATGAGATTTATGAATGAATATTAAGTGTATTGATTCTTTCTTTCTACAATTGTTCTCAAAGTCATTTATTTGCCACTTTAGGATTGCTCAACTAATTTAGAGTTAGTACTTTAAAGATTTGTATTTTTTCTCAAAATTTGATAATAACCATAGTCACAAAAAATGAATGACTTTTCGAGAGCAAAAGAAAGTTGTATTTGGACATTCAACCATATAAATGGATAGAAAACATTATTTTTTGTTTTTGACAAATATATGAGGTGGATCATGAATATGCATGATTAACATTCCTATTCTCAAAATACCTCCACATTGTTAACCATCATAGACATATTTTGGACTCTTATGCCAATATATATCAAATTGTACTTCACTAAGTTCTTTTGATTTTTTGATAGAAAGGAGGTTGTCATTTGACATTCTTTCCACATAATCTTATAGAATGGAATAATTCATACAATATGAAGTCTTTATATGCAAATTCTATATGACATTCTTATCAATTCTAATTACTATATATATATTATCATAATGGTGTATGTATTTTGCTACTGGAGCTACATGAAGCTTTCTACCCTTACATAAAATTTATGTAAGGGTTCAAAACCTTAAAACTCATTTACATATTCAACTAACAATGAGCCAAAAAGTATCAAGTAGCCTTGTGCCTACCACCCTCTTGCTGCCCTCTTGCTTAAAAAAAATAACAACTGTCAAATCTAAATTTTGAATAAATGGAACCCCTCCACATGCCTTTAATTTGATTTTTGCAGAAAAAATGTTGAACCCTTGCCATTGATGTTGAGAAAAGAAATTGGGACCCTCTCCAATGTTGTCAATCTTAAGCAAAAAAAACGGAACAACCGTTGATCAATACTATAATGTAGGTCAATCTAGACTATCAACTGCTTAGGATTTGGACCCCTTGTTTCACTTGTTAGAATGCATTCAGCAACAACTTTGCATGTGACTTCATCTTAGGGGGCATGTGTTTTTGCACTCTTGCATTCTTGGATTTCTTAAGCTTGTGGAGGTATCAACACCAATGGAGGTGGATTTCTTTAGTGCATGAAGGTAATAGTACAAGTATTGCCTTTGTTGTGATTGTGTCTACAAGGTGATTTCATGAGTGCGTGGAGGTAATTTCATGAGGCGTTTATTCTAGCTTTGTAGTACCTTTAGGGTTTCCAAGGTATTGTAGAACAATTTTAGTGTTATCAAAATCTTCTCTAGGCTTAAGCCTCTCATGTTTTTGTTGCATGGTTACATATTGCAAATTCATATTCTTTGCATATCATAGTTTTGAATATTGCAATAGTTCAGAAGCTGTTAGACATCGATGTTCCTTCAAGAGTATTTATATATTTTATTCTGAATTCTAAAAACCATATTGTTTCATTATGGGACTCTAGTTGAGCTAGTCTTTTAGGTATGAGTTTTTAATCTTTAGCTTTATTAAACTTTCAAGTTGAGAGATTTGAATGCATGAAGATGCTCTCCACTATATATTTAATTCCTATTATGCTTTTCATTACATGGGATTTTACACAAAAGAATTAGCCTTCATAGAAGAAATTGGATTCTCTTATTTTGTATAAGAAATTGGATTATTGAATGTGCATTACACTACAAAGATTGGCAATCATCAACTTACTAATTGAAAATTGTTTCAATGCTCATTTGTAGTTTTTTCCTCTTATGTTTTTGAATTAGGGTTCAAGGTTGAAATTGCAAAGATTTAAGCATTGAAATGCTCATGTATTTTTATATTGAATTGCAAATTTTGAATTTTTCTTCCAAAAAAAATATTACACATGTATCTCTTTGAAACTTTTTAGTGTAAAAGCTTTGCAACTAGTAGGAAAATGTCCGTGTGTCCCTTGTGGTAATGAGGTGTAGGTTAATACAGAGACAGTAATTGTCCAAACCCTAATTAGTAATAAGGTAGTTACTATCCAAACAATAATTAGTAAAAAGAGACAGTAACTATCCAAATACTAATTAGTAGTAAAGCAATTATTACTAATTAGGTTTTGGACAATAGCTGCCTTACTACTAATTAGTATTCGGATGGGAACTACCTTAGAGCATGTCCATTGTTGCCCAACCAAACAAGCACAAGCAAGCCAGTATGGCAAGCTCTTAATTTCCACAATGCCTGGTGAAGAGGCCTTCCCACATCATTGGCCACTGAACCCGCTGAAAATGATGATTATTTCCCAATATTTTCAAATTTTTTCTAAATTCATCATATGAATATTCTATTACGTATATGTTGGAAAAAATGAATATTTCAATATAAATATAATGAGAATATATAAAACCATGACTAAAGGTGACAAAACAAAGCATTTTGTAATGCTACAAGTAATGTTGTAGCAACACTCAACTAAGTTGTGACCTACAAAAGTTCATTTACAAATAGTGCTTCAATTTCAAAGGACTTCAAAACATCTTACATACTATAAGGCTTAGTTATAGTACGTCTCAGTTGAAGTCCCTACTAGCTTCATCAATCCTAATTTGTAAATGAAGTTTTGGTCAAAATGTATTTAAGAATTGTGTTGAACCATGCCCCACCATTATGAAAATGATTAGTTCACCAAAAAACAATCATAACTCTCTCAAAATTGGTCAACACAGGGTTCGCTCAAAACTTCCCCGCCCTCACTAAGCTAGGATATTCGTGGGGAAATTGGACGAGCTTGGTCTTTCAAATTTTGTTGCCAGTGCCATGGTGGATAGGGTTGACAAATTGGAATGTTTGGGGCAAATTAACATCCAAAAGTTGAACGTCCAAATGTCTGGATATAGCATCCAAAGTGCCATCAAAAGGCGGATGGGAAAAAAAATTTGTTGCCCACACTATTCGTTGAACAAATCTAGGCCGTCAGATCTTACAAACGGTGAATGTGGATAGATCTAAATCGTTAGATCTTGTAGACAGCATGGTAGACAGCAAAAAAAATTTCAAATGTCATGGGATGCTACAGACCCAATGTCTGCATCCGACGTTTGACATCCAGACGCCTTGGCAACCTTGACAATAGAGGGTGCTTTGGCTCCCAGCCCCTGCCAATTATATCCGAGCCCTGTATAGGAAGTAGGAGTGGATATATTCTTGCTACTAATTAGTATTTGGACAACCATTATCTCTTTTGAGCACAAAAGAGAAAATAATTGCCTTACTAGTAATTAGTGCTTGGATAGTAACTACACAATGTGCTCAATTTTTTTTAATTCAATTTACCTCTAATCCTTTCTCCTCAAAAAAAATTAATTAAAATTGAAATAAATTCATTTCATTAACTCCCATCCCAACCTTATTTATAATTTTTGTGTGGCATTTCATGTGGCAATTGATATGGTATATATAACGATTGCCATATTCGTACTCATATCTCAATTTTGTATTTATATTACTACAAGTTCGTATATGTAGTCTATATCCATATAAATATAGTATTTGTAGTCCGTATCCATATATGTACTACTATAATATACTTACTTTATATCCATACAAATATAGTTTTTGTATTTTGTACCCGTACCCTATATCATATTCTAAGTTGTTTTTCAAAAATCAACAACATTAAAGGAAAGTGGAGATTTTTTTAAACAAAGATCAATGACCTTAGATTTTACAAAACAAAGAGGGTGTAGTTAATTGAAAAACTAGGACGATTTACCTCTTTTTGATACATTGTAACTATGCAAAATAATCCCATCCATCCAATTAAGGGAGGTGTGGTCTTTTATTTTACATGGAAATACAAATTTATCATTCCTATCCACAACGTAGGGAAAATTATTGTTGTCATATTGGGCGAGTTAAGATCAATGGACATCCAAAATGGGCAGACATATTAGATAGTTTGGGTGGACTTGATGGACAATGTGACTACCTTAAAGTAATGATATTGGGTAGGTTAGAATAATTGGACATTCCGGATGGATGGGCAAATCAAATTGTTTGTAACAACTATGAAAATTATCATATATAGATATGTGCAAACTGTAATATGGGTATAATTATATCATGCAATCTTGAGTAAAATTTTGATTTGACCATTAGTTGCGCATCAAACATTCAAGTTGACAGTTTCTTACCTCGACATACAAATAAGTGGCACACTATAATTCCAGACAAAAATTTGTTGATAGGGCTAGAACTAAGTTATTACAGCATTTACTTTGAATATCCTCTTTGTAGCAACGTTATTGATAAATGTTCTTTACCTTGCAACATTGTAGAAGTTGCAGCCACCACTTATGCACTACAATTCTTGTAAACCTAGTCTAAAGCAACAAGGCTATGGTTGTAGAGGAGGGAGGTTCTAACAACCATTTCTCCTTGGAAATGGTTGCAAGCTCCTTGGGAGTGTGACAATGACCATGGCCAAGGTCAAAGCTACAAAGAAAGAGGATCTTTTCACCATGAGTCTCTAGTTGCTTGTGTAGATAGTTTGCAAAAAAAACATATACCAAATGAATTACATTAGTCAACTGCAAGTGGAAAAAGGCAAGCTAACCATCCCTACCACCCAAATGGTGCAAGACAAGGGTGTGGCATGCATTCCAATTATACATCTACCTTAATTAATATAAAACCCACAAGAATCAAATAGAAGCCCCAACTACACAGTGGAGGGGGTGGATTTAGAATAGATACAACATGATGTCTAAGAGTCATTGGACATCCTAGTTAGACAAATTGAACGATTAGGATGGATGATCCGCCAATGTAACAACTATAGGGAGACCCAAATGCAACCACATTGCATTGAGTGGGATGCAACAATGGGAGTTTGAGACTAAATGTTAGCAATGAATAGAGCCCCTATAGCACAATTCAACCTCATCATGGCTATGGAATTTAGTAACCTTGTTTAAACTATCATACAACCTAGCTCGTCTAAGTTATTCAAGAGCAAGGCAAATGATCTCAAAACATTACCAATGTTGATTGAGACAACAAAGTTGATGTCAATCTAGCCAAGCAAGCTTACTTGGGTTCTAGTGAAAATTCTTCTTCTTTTATCATGTCCTAGGGAGGATCAAGCAAGATGTCCTAGCAACCTTCTTATTTGAAGGTGAGCCACCTATAGTGTGCTTATCATTCATTTGGTGTATGTTTTGGCTTCATCATGCAATTTTTTGAATGGATTTCCATTGAAGAACCAAAAAAGGGCTAGTATGGAGTTCTATAGAACTAAATTAGCTTATCTTTCATTTTGCTTTCATATAGTAGATTCTTGTTTTGCTAATCTAACTACTCAAGCTAATTCAATTACTATTAAATATACTAATTGACTGATTTAGTTGACAAAAATATATTACTTTCAAGCTTGTAGTACTAAGAGAATTACATCATGTAGTCAATTCTCTTGCCTCTGACAATATAGATCAAATTTATATTGAAATAGACTCATTTTACTAAGTATTGAATTCTAATCTAATGGTGAATATAACTCATGATTATGCCATTGATTAGATAGAGTTGTCACATTGGCTAAGTTAGGGTCATCAAACATCTTAGAAAGACAAAAAAAATTAAATACGACAAACAAATCAACTACCTTAAAGTACTTACATTCAACATGTTAGAATCACTGGATATCTTGTTCGAGCAAGTGAATCAGACAATTCAAACAAAAAGTCCATCCAATGTAACAACTATGTAATTATCTTTTGAACATTGGAGGTTTAACTAGCTTCCAATTACTATAGTTTCAAAAGCACAAATAATGTTGTTTCATTTGATAGTTTTCCAACAAAGTGCCAAAATTGAGACACATAAGTGGCTTTGTCTTAAACATTATTCATGACTAGTATAGATTTTAAGGGTAGGTATAAAATTTAAGTTGAGTACATACAATAGACTATATAAACAAATGTTTGACACTTAAGAAAGAAACTTGATTGTCATTTATAATAGAGATTTCCTTCATGTAAGTTCAAGAGGCTTGCAACTTCAAGGTGCCACCTTCATTCCCACCATCATGAAAGGCTTCTTTATCAATGCCTAAATTATTGGGGTCGTTTCCAGACTATGGCCAACTATAAGATGCATATTCTATTAGAACTCTTAATTAAAATCCATTAATGTCAATGTCACATTTCAGAAGAATATTGCAATCTTTATTGATTAATATACTTGTTAACAACAAATATTGTACCTTAGGGCAAGGTCAGCACATTGATGCCCAATAATTATTAAAACTTCCAAATAACTTTGGCATTTTGAAATTTAATTTTGTTAAGTAACACTAAATCCATAAAAATTCTCAAATTTTCAACAATAACCTCAAAAGCCACTTACAAGATGTACATAAAGATGGATAAAACAAGTTATTTATACAAATGGGGTGATAAGAGGTAAACCAACCCATGTAAGATTTGTAAATGGTTAGGATTAACTGTAGAAGCTCAACTGCTCATAGTCAAATTATCTAATATCCTTCAAAGGTTTATAATGCACAATGGATATCATTATAAAAATGACGTATCCAACCTCTATTCATTAAATGTCAATGGAAAAATTTCTTCATTTTGCATTCAAAAATTCCCTTGTTAATAGATGGATTTGGATCTTTTGATTAAACTTTTCAACTATAACTAAATATTTCCTTTTCTTAGAACAATTTTGTCATTTAATTTTAGTTGAATTCAGCAGTTTCTCTATTTCATTTTATTAATTTTGCAGCATTCTTAAAAGTAATTATTTTCCATTGATCCTGCCCTATGAGTATGTACACTTGATATTGAATAGAGTTTTATGGACGTTGCAGACGTCTTTATAAAAGTCTTATAAGTCTTTCTGCATGAGATTTGTCATGTCATGTAACTCTTCCAATGCAGTCTGAATATTACCATATCAATACAATTGGAAATCATCCAATGAAAACATCCGTTTTGTCACATTTCTTCTTTTCTTTTTGAAGCAAATGAGAGTGATTTCTTTACAGAGGGAAAACGGAACAAGAACGCCAGCCACATTGTATCACATTTCGCAGTGAAGCGAAGAATGATAATAAGGAGATTATATTGTATGGGATCAACAGACGACCATCAATAAAGGCCAGGTCAACTCATCGGTATAAATGTATAACTTATTTACTCGTGGAGCCAAGATATCACATTTCTAAATCCTGTTATGGATGCCAAAAAATCAGTCGATCAGAGGATCTTCCACGTTTCTGTAAACTTCCATCAGCCTCAGAAACGTCAGTCGAGTTCCAGAAGAACGGGTCTGCTACGAAAAGGGCTTCTCAGTTGTTTGCAGTTCCCGGTGCTCAGACATCAATGGAAACCTAAAAAAGACAAGTTCACAGAATGCACTCGCAACTTATTATTTGACACAAAAAAAACGGAACATCAGTACGTAATACCTCTTTTCCAACTACGGTGCTCAAATCATTGCTAGTACTCTTCCTACTGACCAGCTTCCAGATCTATTTCCTGTAGAAAGAGGCAGTTCGAGTGTCAGATTTAAATATCTTCCTCTACAAATAGAACCCTGTACAAAGGAATTCGGTCATATCTACGTTGAAAATGTCTGAATCTGACATACTCCACTGAAGTCGACATTCCGACATACCCAAGAGGGCACATCCTGCTGACTGCTGTACAAACGAAATATGTGGTCTGACCGTAAATCATGAAAATAAAGAAAAAACGTTTTCCACGTGAGAAAAGGCACTGCTTGGTGAAATTACCAAGGTCAGAAATTGTCTACAACAACCCTACAACTTCTCAATTTTTCAGGTTTCTCAAATTTATGCATATTACAAAGCAAAATGCCTTATGCTTGAGCCATTTTGCCTACAAAACTTGGAGTACTTCCATAAATGAAATACGGATGATCAAACCTTGGATGTTTTATTCAAGGCCAATGGCACCACATAGCAGGTCGATCTCTTGATATAAGCAAGACACGAGAACTTGCATAATCAAAAGTAGGGTTCTCGAGATCATCTGAACCAAGCACCTCCCGAACACTGGCAATCTCTTGGCCAGAAGACTGCCTCCTTGCAGGCTCAAACAAGAACAACCCATTCCCATTTGACGCCATGATAGTATCTGATGAGCCCCACACTTGTGTGATAGAGGAGTGAGAGTTCGACGGAGGGAAAGCATACACATTGATGAGCTTCCCCTGACGTATTGACCACTGGTTAAGCTTGCATTGAGGCTGCATCAATCGTGTGGTACCATCCCCTTGACCTCTGGTTTTGTAGCTGGTTGCACCAGTATACACGCCATCTCCATCAGCAAAAACAGAGTGGGTGTCCTCACCAAGCGTAAGAAATTTCTTAGCAATGCCAGTGGGTACCCGAAAATCAAGGACATTCACTGCCTCGTTGGTACAAAGAATCCCATCACTATGATGATCAGACGAGCTCAATCTGCAAATAAAGACCAAGACCGTAGTTCAGGAGCGCCATCAGATATTACAGAAACCACATGAAACTATGCTATAGGGTAGTATGGTAAAAACATAGAACTTAGAAAACACTGCAGAAAAATAAATCTGAAAGAACGAAACACTGAGTTTCATCTTCCGTCGATGTTCATGAGCTTGGTTAGCGATGTCGCATTACCTTTGTCGTACACCGCCACTGCATTCAGCATCAACGTTGTATACATGCAGGGCACGCATCCGTTTATCAAGCAGGTTGACAGTATGAAGACGCCTGGCTTCCAAGCTCTCAACATCCCAAAAACCTAGGCAGTCCACCTCTGCCAGAACGAGCTTGCCTGAACAGTTTCAGATTGCGAACAAGGACCGTCATGCTCCCAGTAGCCAACTCATTCCAAATATAAATAGCAGTTGCGGGTAATCATATACGATAAGTGTCCTGCACATATTGGTTGTATATTTCCTAATCATGTACGATGAATGTCCAGCACCAATCAAGTAAACTTCATCATCAAATCAGGAACTAACTTCAACAGGTTTAACAACTCTTACTTTTGTTACGCCATTGCAGGGGACTGCAATAAGCCATTGCTGCTACAGACTTCTGCGTATCCCAATGCATCACTGAATCACCATCTCGAATGTCGAACAAAGAGACCGTTGTCAGTCCACTAGCCAAAGAGGCTAGAAGGGGTCCACATGGTCTGTACCACCAGAGAGGGGGACTACTGGGTTTACTCTCTACCTCCTCTGCAATGTTCCGCTTCCTAGTAGCATGGTCCAAAGACATGGATCTTTCAAATGTCTTTTTGGCAGCAGCTGCATTTCCACCAAATTTCGTCATACTGAAAGTACCGGACCTGTCCAACCATTTTCTCAGCATCGTGTTGGAACTTGGTTCCTTCACAGAGGACGCCTCTTGATCACGGCTGTTAGGTCTTCCACTACGGCGCTTCGAAGGGCTGGGCAAAGGGGAAGGCTCACAATGATAAGCAGTAGTTTTCCGACTGTAGAAATCCCATGAACAGAATGCAGGATCAGTTGCAGCGCCAGCAGAAGCAGCAACGACAAACTTGTTGGAACGGCCGTCAGTGCCTGGAGCTCGTACAATCCAGCAGTCTCCCCATATACGAGCACTCGGACTACGGTAAACGGCCTTCTCCTACATGTCAAGGACAGTGCAAGACCATCATCAGTCCCACAACCTAACTGGAGAGAGTCAGCATTGAGTTTATGTTCTCAGTTGTACCGCGTGCAGGCATGGTGCCTTAAGGAAATTGTAGCATTCTTATGAAAAAGACGGAACATATACCTCCATGTTGGCAATATCGTAGTAAGAACAACAGCCGTCTTCATGAGCAAGCAGTAATCCTTCACCTTCGCACACGAACCATCCTGCAGTGCTGGACTTTTCCCCGATGCTCAGGAGCTGTTTACCAGATAATTCGCTCAGTTTTTCTTTTTCACCCTTCGCAGCTGGACTAGACACACAGCAATCCGCATCTTCATCATCGATAAGGACAGACTCGTCACACTGCAAGTCCTTGATAGAGAACGAGTCGGAGGTAACCTCAGATGATCTATATTGTGTGGGCTGACTACTGAAGTTGGATTTTGTCAATTGCTTAGAGAGATGACTTCCGTCCGACAACTTCAGGTGGTTAATATCCGCAAATTCGCCCCCCATGCTAACGGTTGAACGCTGATTTTCAGTAGCGTCTCCAGTCGATTGACAGAACGAAGGAGATGAGTATTCACTGGACGACGTATCACTTGCCTCATCTGAATATCTGTGTTTTCTAGAAGAAAGCACGCTCCCACTTGATGAGCTGTGCTCTGCGAAAAAATGCAATAAACTTGAGTCAGAGAAAATCAACTTGTTTAAGATGAATCAAAGTGAACTCCACATTCTAGTGAGAACGTCGAAGCTCAAGACGATAGAATAGCAAGAGAGTGCTCACGTCCGAATTCACACATGACACGCATCAGTCCAGCCACTACTAGTATCCCAGAAAAAAAATCATTCTACTAAAATGCTGAAGATACTATTTTGGAAATGCTCGTCAACATGAGGGAGAATTTCTCTCTAAATAAGCCCTAACTTTAAGAGAAACGTGTCTTCAGGAGTTCTTAACAACCAGATGCAGGGCACAATGTGGGCAACCACAAACTCTCCTACCTGAGGATTCTGGAAGAGGCAACGACGACTTGCGATCTTTCAATGGCACCTTTAAGACCTCCAAAGACTTGCCAACTTCCTTCCGAAAACACCGGTCACCATCCAGCGACGTCAGGAATTCCGCAGCCACTAATGCTCCTTCCTCGCAAGCGACAGTAGGGTCCACTCTCTCTCTTCCTCCAAACTCTGACAGTTTCAGGCACAAGAGATCACGATCCTCTTTAAATGGGGCCCGGCTCTCAACAAGTTTTTGGTGCAGGGACGGCCTCATTTTCACTGGCTTGATGCTCTGAATAGGGTTTTCGCTGTAGAAGTCCGCAGAGATAGGCTCCGCATGGTCATGGCTAACTATTTCCAATCTCGAGTGGTCCAGAGCATGGTCAGTGGACACGTTCACAGATGACGCGTTGCTGAGCCGAGTCTGCCTCTCGTACTGAGACTTCACCTTCGTCTCCAAAGCTGGCGACTCCTTGGAATACCGTCTAGAGGTTGACTGCTGCACCGATGCGAGCTCCGCGTCTTGCGCTCCAGTCAGTGACTGCAGTGCTTTTTGGAAACCCTCTTTCTCTATGAGAATTCGTTCACGCAAATTAGCGCTATCAGTGGGACCAGAGGAGAGCCTGCTTTGTCTTCTTGTGCCCGTCTCTACTGGTGAGCCAGTCATGCACCTCTCTATTTTTACAATTTTCGAATGAATATCAGTGAGCAACACTTTAGAGGAAATCGGGTTACTAGCATCCAGGAGTTCCTTCGTCTCACGAAGCTCGGCAGCCATTTGACTGACCTTGCCTTCCAGCATGGATAGGCGACCGTGCAGTGAGCTCTGAATGCTGCTCAACCCTTCGTCTTGCTCTACCTCTGCGTTCACGGACAATCTCAAGGAGGACATCCGGGTAGCGATTTGAGCAGCCGGAGATGGCTTCGCTGCCTTGCCGGACAATGGAGACGCTTTGGTCACACCCGATTTATCCCCCGAGCGTCTCCGACCGATCCCTGAGTCCGATGGCGAGTTAATGGCTGCGATCTTATTGGGGCGATTCGTATACGACTTCCCAGCCGACAATGAAGTTCTGGAAAGAGCGTCATCGCGGTAAATTTGCAGCGCAGGAGATCTCTTGGTGGCAGCAGCCAAGTGACTCCCCCGCGGCACAGGTGAGAAGGCTCTCGCAAGGATACTTTTCTCGGCCACTGCTACTGACCCTGGCCGTTTCGAATTCACAGAGGAGGCTCGTGGCATCGAACGCCGTGATGACTGGTCCACATCGCGAAGCACACCTCGAGCTCGCATTGCAAGAGGCTTGTTATCAAAATCCCAGCTGGAGCTTCGTTGCCTTGCGCTATTGCGCGTTCTGCTAATCCCACGACATCCCACCTGAACCTCCTCACCTTTCACAGCCATCATCCTCGTGCCTGCGGCCGGATGGACCGCAACATCTTGGACGACACGCTTCTCCCGCTCATCAGGCTTCACTCTGCCTTTGTTCATCCTGAGGTGTCCCTAAGCCACCCTAACCCTCAAATTCAAATTCGCCGCAAGCAAATGCAATCCCTTCGACACGATCTGTCCACTCATCCGCCCCTTCCTGAGAATCTCCCTGAACATCACAATCCAACTATTCATAATTAAAATATTTAAAATGAAGAGAGCATCAAAACTCGCCGTCTTGATCCCTCTACCATACCAGCCCAAAAAAACTCTCCCCCACACATGCAATCACCTCCACTGTAAAACTTTTTCATTCCAGAACCTAAATCCGTCAACGAAAGAACTCCAAAGATCAATCAGAGTACCACCAATTATTCAACTCCCTTTTTCAGGGCAGCAATCCGATCAAAACTGGTATTAAAAACAAGAGACCCAATTTAGGGCGTCTTAGTAAGAGAAACAGCCCTGGTGAGGAATGATAGAGGGTTGTCATACCTGCAGGTAGGCAAAAAAAAACCACCCTCTTCTCTCTCACAAGGTGGTAGATGCCGTAGGATTGGAGTTTACCATCATCATCCAGATATGAGAGCTCGCCGTTGGGGATCTTATCAACAACTCGAATTGGCTCAAAAGGCGCTGGAAGAAACAGAACACAACTTCAACAACAGAGCAGCAAAGCCTTGAGCCCGATGTTTGGAATGGATACGTCAGGGTCTGCTGCTAACTGCCCCCACGATTCATACTTTCAAATCAACCAATTCAATTGATCATAATCTGAAAAAAAAAAAAATCAGAAAGGACCTAATTTCGTATCACCGAAATAGGGTGAAGAACATTGTATGTGTCGGCCTTAAACTAAAGAAAACTGGACAAAAAGAAAGTTCCCATACAACTCCAAAACCATGCAGCAAATACCTTCTCGCACAACAAGTAGATCCCATTCGCATATGCACATGAGCGGAGCATCAGGGCCGAACTCAACGAACTCTTCTCCATACTTGAAAGATTCGATAAAAACGCCGGTTTCACAACACACCCAAGCTTCTCATTGTTGCGGTCCACAACAAAACTTGAGCACATCCCTTCGAACTCTATCTCTACCCAAACCTCCACGCACTGCAACAATCAATGCACTTGCGCACTCAACTACAACTCTATATCATCATGACACTCATTCCTATCGCTAATCGCCCCAAAAGAGATTCAAATCGTGCCGAGACACGAAGCGTACAAACTTTTAATTCCTCTTCCCATTCCACCCCTCAACTACCTAGATCCATCTTCCACTGGTACATTGATGACACACGGGACAAGCAAGTACAAGCAAGTACAAAGCACCCCAGATCCTTGCATCAGTGATACAGGAAAGAGGACTACCATGAAAACTCATATTCAAAAAAAAATCTCCAACCAATTCTCCACTACCACAAGTGAGCGCACTTTGCACTCACTCAAGCGTGCAAAGCGCACCCGGAAGTACAAACCCACAGATCTTAGTCGAATTAGCGGCCAAACTGTAGAGATACCAGCAACCCCGAATTCAAAATTTGAAAACGGAAACCAAAAGGGCGGGCGAGGGAAGAAGGGAGGAATTTTCTACGGGGTGGGTCTACCCAAAGACTTGCCCTCGCTCTCTCATTGTGACCTCCATGAACCTCGTGGCTACGACCAAGTCTGGCACGCAAATCTCACATTCGGTGCAGCACTGTGGCAATCGAGACTTCGCTCGGGGGAACAGACAGACTCGTCGTCATGATTTCGGCGTTCGGTCCGGGCAGAAGGGCGGAAGGGCGGAAGGGCGGGGCGGGGAGACAGGAATCGTCCCGAAGTCCAGGTCTCAAAGTCCAGGTCTCGACGGAAGTCTGGCCGGAAGTCTAGGACACATTCGTCGCCTCCAACGGGTCAATGCGACGATTACATTCATCCGTTCCTACCGAATGGGAGATATCATGCATCCGTTCGGACCGCATGGAGACTTCATTCGGCCATACTTCGAGATTTCATTCATCCTCTCTTACCCTATGCATTGATCTTTGACTGGGTTGATTAGGGGTATGGATTAGGTGGGCGTACCGTCCTCTTTGGTGTTTATGTTTGCTCTTCATTCATTAAGTCCGTGTGTACTATCCCTATCTGCCATATCAATTCATGCTTTAAATTAATCATTTCCTAATTGAATTTTAAGTTAGTTTATATTGGACATCGGCGGACTCATTAAATTTTGTAGTACACCAAATGTTTGCTGCTTCTTTGTTTGTGAAGGCGGTTATCATAGATGGGGATTTTGTTTTGTTTTGTTTTAAACAAATGAAACGGGATTTCATTGCAAAAGAAAAAGAGTACCTACAGGCCACCAGTCACAGTGGATGGGGATTTTCAAATAACTTAAAATTGCCACTGTTTCTGATGCCAGACAGCTACACAAATCCAGTAACTTACTTGGCAGCATTGAGTACGGTATTATTGTATCTTTGAGAGTTACGATGCCCAATAACTTAATTACGAATTGCCAATAAATAAAATAAAATAAAAATTGGGAAGTTCTTGATTTTGGAAGAAGATGAATATTGTCCCATGATCTTCAGAATTAATCTTTTACGGTAGAAGTACCTATTTCAGACATACACTCTACAATGTCTTTGTAGGTTGACCTATTGTGGACAATACTTGAATGCACTATGCAATGAAAAAGATTCATTGCTTGCACCTTCTTGTCCACTCATCTCTCTTCCTTCTTAGCTTAGGGAGAAGTGTCAAAGCTAACCATAATAAGTGAGTCTATGAGACCAAAATGGGTTTGGATGAAAAATCTACATTTATATTGAATCAAATATTCAATCTTGGAGGAAAAAAATTCTTTTTTCTTGGCATATTTCCTCATCATTATTTTTGCAGATATAGAACTTAGTTTTTCCATGACTTTCCTAAAGCATACATGCTTAAATGCCAAAGATATCCAAAATAGGTACTTCCACCTTATACAACATTGTATTGTATAATTATATTATGGGCCTTTCCATCTTAGGAAGGTATTATGCTTTGTTAGATACCTAGGAGGGATTTATCAATTAACCCTAAAAGGCCCATATGGTCACCACATGGGTTTTACAACAACATTTGTAGAAATTTGATATGCTAACCCCACTAACATCTTGTGAAGAACAAAGAGACCCTAGATGGTTTTTTCTACTGAATCTATTGCTGCAATCTAATTGAAAAATGATCAAATATGCAATTTTGGGGGAATTTTTTTGAGAATGGAAAAGATGACCTAGGTTGTTAATTCACATTCTTGTATCTTTTTCTCTACACTTCAAAATTATTTTTCAAATAATTACGCATCAAGATTATAATGCTATACACCCGTGGAAAAAAAAATTAGGATTTTTGAAACACTTTTGAGCATTCCGACTTCAACATTCCTATTTCAGGGTATGTTCAAAGTACTACCAAACTAAACATCTTTCATCAATCTTATCAATAATAGCAATTTTTCAAAAATTGTGCAATTTTGTTGATTTTTTCCTATAGAAAGCTACATTAGTCTTCTTTCATTTCAATAGTGGCAATCATCAAAATTATTCCACACAAATGAAGAACTATACTTATTGCAAGAGCTAGTCAAGAAAATAAGAGTTGTGCTCAAACACCTCGATCCTTTAGGGGTTAATGAAAGGATTGGAGTTGGTAGAGGAGCCATAGAAGATGCTTTTGCTTAAGCTCGTTGTACTTAAGGGTCCTCTTTTCAAAGATGCAAAAAGAAACCTTCCCTCATTTTTGAATAATGTAGAGCTCAAGTCACTACTTTTTGGTCATGATGAGGTTGAAAATCCTTTAGGATTGAATCCATTTGAAATAGGAAGTAAGGTATGATACAACACTAAGATGTGACTAAGGATTGTTAAGAGCATTTGCAATAGAAATGACTTTTAGGATTGTAACAACATGATCAACAATGCTATGCGAGCTAAAAAATGGGAACTTGTGAGCATTGAGCTTACAATATAGGTATTTATAATATAGATACGACATACTATAAAATGTGTATGTATCATAAACACTTATAATATGGGTATTTGTGATATACATACTTTATAATCATAGACGGTTTCTATAGTTTATACATTTATAACATAGGTGTGTAGTATATTAGGCTCTTGGGCTCACACTCCTATGCTCATATAATAGCAACCCTCCACCATTTTCCTTCCTTAAAAAAATAGTTGACAAAATATGAAGAGCCTACAATTTGGCTCACATTGGAAGATTCACAATTGTCATGCAAATATCTTTTGGGGCAATGATATGCATGCCAATAAATTGGACCTTCTTTTTTGTAGGAAAAGTCTTTTTTTAATTATAAAATCATTTCTTCTTTTCCTTCTTTTTATGATGTTGAAAAGTCCATTTGAGTTTTGGATTGTTAGCTTTACATTGAATTAATTTTTTTTAAAGCCATAGAAACAAAATGAGGTCTACTACCCTTTATTTGAAAATTCCGGTATTGTCCATGTTTCTCAAACAATACATTCTACACTAATCAAGTCATGGGTTGGATTTAAAGAAATTTCAAAATACATGATCATATATAAGAATTTGCCTTATGTATAAACATTATCATAATAAAAACTAACAAATCATATAAAAAAATGTAGGTATTAAAATAAATTGGATCTCGTCAACTTTTGAGGATGGTGAGATCAAGAAAAAAACATATAATTTGATTTTGTCAAAGTCACCTTAGATGTCTGTAACTACAGTACTTATAGTATAGTGGGAAGTGTTTTCAAGTAAAATGATTTATTTATTTTTAAATTATATGTTCATAATGTTATTACATATCTCCCTGTCTTTCATTATTCATACCCGTAATATTGATTGTAATGGAACTGCTTGCAAGTGATTGTTCTATATATCATTCTTTATGAAATTCAAAGAGACAGTGAACTCTAAAACTCCTTGAAAATTTGTAGGACAATAGAGCATATATCATTTAAATGGTTCACTTTTACTTATGAAAAATTTTCCTTCCACATATCTTTCATTGGTGAATCAAAACTCTTCAAAACTCTTGCTTTCTTTGTTCAATTCACATTTTGTACAAATATTGTAATTTTGAAGATGCAACATCAAATAGTCACAAATTCTTTAAAGTAGACTCATTTCATGAACATGTACAATTATGTTTAGTTAACCCCTAAAGTTCTATGACTACATTTTCAACAAAAACACTCAAAAATTGCCATTTCAAATACAAGTAAATTTTTTTTGAAAAGAAATTTTTTTTGACACATGGAACCGTAAAATCTTGTAGTATGATAACTTGAAAACATGTGGTAAGAATTTCAAAAATTTACACCACGTGGATTGCAAGATATAAGCATTCAAATTCACTGAAATCATTTTTTGGGCCTTGCAAAAATAGGGGAACCATACTTTACAAGCTCACTTTTCTATTAAAAAAAAAATATCCAAAGTGGTGGTGATTCTTTGGAATCTTTTTTCATAGACAAGTTGGGCACATGCTTGAAAATTTTCAAATCATTTGGAATTCTAAAATACATAGGAAAAAAATAGTAAGTAAATAGTAGTAGAGAATGATTCAAAACATTCAATTGTTAAGAATTAAATTATAGAATTGAAAAATGCCAATTTCAATGGTCGGAATGTTGTAATAAGCAAATATTGAAAATTGAGTATGATAAGAGACTTCAAAATTTATTTTTGAGTAGAAAATCCGTAACTATCCGCAAACAAAAAATTCTCATAACTTTTGATTCATAGATCAAAATGGAATGATTCAAAGATCTCCATGTATATATAACTCTAGAAAACAAATTTTAAATTTTTGATTTTAGAAAAAGTGTTTTTTCAAATTTGCCCAGATTGCCCATTTATGAGAGAAAAAAGTAATATATTTGGCTATAACTTTTGGCTCCTATTTCCAAATGTCATAAAATTTAGTGCATATAAAAGATATACCTTGTCTTCACCTTCTACTAAAATTTGGGTGAAAAATATGAAAATCTTTAGTCACATGTACCTACCTAAAATTTTTATGTAGCCAAAAAATGTAACTTGGTTCTTTGGGGTTAAATGATAACAAATATTTATGCATGAACAATTGTATATTCATTTCAATCAGTAAGTGTGAAAGGAGGTTGTTTTGTAGTAAACATCACTAGGTGTTGAAGGTAAGGATCATTGCATATATTTAAATGGAATTATTGAATTCAAAAAATAATTTGCAATTGAAAGAATATTCACTATAATAGAAAGGGGTGTTTTAAATATGGTCGTAGTAGTATAGTTATATAACTAATGACCTTTCCAAAGATTTTTAGTATAATAATATTGCTTAAAACACATGTATATCTAGTAAAATTTTACTAAAAATCTTTTAAAAGGTCACTAATTATAAGACTATACTACTAGGATTATATTTTTTAAACTTTTTTTTCTTCTAGTGATTTTTCATATATTTTAATGGAAATAAGATTCATTATTGGTAGTCATAGTTAAAAAATACATAACTTTCTATTGTAGACAATATGAAGGGATTATTCATATTTTGAATTCTAATGTGTTTATATAGATTTTCTATCATATTCAATAGAGGAGTCTATATTTTATTAACTAGTGGCGGATCCATTGAGTATACCAATGTGTTCAATTCCATAGCATTTTGTCTTGGGACACTTCACCATAACCCACATTCTTGCCACTTGTTTTTTCAAACAAAGTGCAATGTTATTGACATTAAATATAAATAGATATTCATTTCACAATGATGAATACAAAAGACAGTGATTTAGAAAATCTACCAACTCAACTTTGCCCTAATTATGATTTTCAAATAACATTTAGATGCTATTTGGGGACTTGACACTTGATTTGAAACCTTTGAAGCACACAATTGCAGCAATTATAGAAATCCACTCCAACGCAAATAGATGATCTAATTGTATGCCCACCTAAAACTTTGGGAGCATATTATTGAAATGAATACAAATATTATATGGCATTTTGTTTCATTGATGAATTATATGGACATCAATTGTAATCTATTGGATTAACTCACTTGGTTCCCCTCCTTGTGTATGTAAGGGCTAAAAGTTCAAAAGGGTCATAGGGCTCAATAACTTAGATTATCGCCTTAATGTCCTAATCGGTCTCAATTTCAAATGACAAACAAAGAGGACCTAGGGATGTTTTTTGACCCCAAAACTTCTCATTCACCCCAACCAATGTTTGACTTTTTTTAAAACAAAACTTTCTATATGAATTTGGGGTAAATAATATACATTTACAAAGATATAAGCAAAAATGTACAAAAATTCAAGGAAGAATTCAATTGCCAAGGGTTAAGCCATGAAAGATAGACTTCTTGCAAGAAAGTTCAACAAATAGGGTTAAAATTTGCATGTGCATTACAGGTACTACTAAGGTAGATTGGCCCATAGCCACAATTTTTGTATTACTATTGTCCTACTTTTGACCCGATTACCACCACAAAACTCATCCAAATCCATTTATTTTTTTGACGAAATCAATGCATTAATTTCAACTTAGGTAATATATCAATCACTACAAGAAAAAGAGGTGTTTTAAGTGAGTTTAAAAAAAATATAATCTTAGACATAGTAAGATTATAAGTAATGACCTTTAAATAGATTTTCAATCAAAATTTCTTAGAAATCCATGTGTTTTTAGTAAAATTTTCATCAAAATCTCATTAAAGGTCATTGTTTGTAATCTTATGTCTAGAACTATACTCGAAAACTCACTTAAAACACCCCTTTCTCTTGTAGTGAATTCTTGATTTGTAGATACTCAAATGTTGATAAATACACTCTAAGGCGATTATGGGTTGTCTATGGGACATTCATGACTCCATTCTATAGGTGGATTTGTCATTTCAGAGGAAACTACTTTAGAAATTCACAAAAATTACAATTTTCATTGAAAAATTATAATTCTACTTGGGTTTGATTCACGAAACAAGCACACAATTTGGAAAAAACATGTGGTCATCATAAAGTTGGCCATAAGATATTCAGATTGCAAATAGGCTGGTCTCCCTTAAGCTTAGCATGTGCTACCTCACAGAGTAAGTATGTGAGTCTGGTCCAAGCAAGTTAGAATTTGAATTTGAATTTGAATTTTGAATTTCCGCATTGGAATTCTAACTTCACTTCTTATCCATGATATGATTTGTCCTCAAGCCTGTCTCTTGTCTGCAGGAAGTCTCTCTGCAACTATTTGATTGTCAGACTAAGTTAAGGTAGGGCACTAAAAAAAAGTGATTCCACTCACTTACTCCGCAGCCAGTCCGTCAGTCCCGACCCTTCTTCCACATTCCCTTCCATCCTCCAGTGTGTGGCTTTTGTTCTCTATAGCACTGTACGGTAAGGTCAGAAATTCGGCAGAAATGAAGTCATTTTTTGAAAGTGACACGTGTCAATTTGTGAATGATACGATGTGACGTGGATCCTTGAGAATCTGACGTGGAAACTCAATGTTGGGCATTCAGGGTGTTGAATCAGACCTTCGCTATGGTACGTCAGGTCTTTGGCAGTTTGGCATTAGGATATAAGTACTTGAAGTTCAAGTACTGTGTGCAACTGCCCTACTATGATACTAAAGTTAGTCCCCCCATCATGATCTGTTGAAGTCCCTGCCCTGATCGTCAAATTCATGGTCCAAATGTCCAAACTTCAAGTTAGGGCTTCAGGACACACCACTGAGTACTTTAGCAAAAGGGTTCTCATAAACACCTGGAAGCCAGAAACGAAGCTTAAGTTAGTCAAGGGGAAAGTCAAACCACTCATCAGTCACTCAAGAATGGAATCTTACTCAGAAATTCAAATTTTCAAATTCGTATTTGGGCCATAGCCAAGGTTGACTGATTGCAATCTTAGAATCAAGGAGAGTAGCAGTGTAAATCCTAGATTTTTTGGAATGGTGCTGGGGTGGCACAAAGTAAAAAGCAATCGTAAAAACTTTGGCTTTATTTTGGTGCTTTGGGAGTGAAGTAGTGTGGTTGTAGGGCAATGCAATAAGTAAAATTTTGGCATCCATGTAAAATTTTTTTTTGCCAACATGTGGTGATACAAAGTGTTTGTTGGCAAAATGTACATGATCTACTGGCTACTTACCTACAAAAAAAGATACTAAGCAAGCTATGAACTTTAAATTGTGGATGCAGAGCTTGCGGTTTTAGGGACAGCATTGCTGCAACTATTCACGAGTCATTGTTGTCTCAGAGCTGAAGTCCATCTCCCTTCCCAACAACTAGGACTTGACAAAAACAAGATGAACAAAATTATAAGGAGGCTAAAAAATAAGGTTCAAAACAACACATCAAAGTAATCTAGAACAGAGTATGTACAAACTACAAAGCCACACATACTAAGCAAAAGCCACAAACACGCTCAACAGATGTTCATTAAGCACAAGCATATCATGATTAATTGTGAAGCACTCCAATCTAATACTAAGCACAACCCTCACAGAATTAAGAACATTCACTAACAAAAGACAAACAAATACTAAACACAGAACAATGCAACATGTGAAGTAAAAAAAACACTGAACCAAACTGTCTACACCTCTAACTTGACGACTATGTTGTTGGGAAGGGAGGGTTTCAAGCACGTAGGGCTATGAAGTTTGCAGACGCGAACTCAGCAACCCTCATTTCATCATTGACTTCTGCACATAGACAAGTATACGTTAGTAATTGTTGCACATCCAACTATCCAAATTAAAACACATGTTAGTATTTGTCAATCTTCCTTGCGAAGATTCTTCTTCCAGTCGTCATATGCATTGCTATATGGAAAATCTGTCAATGTATAAAACTCCTGCGCATGCATAGCCACTACCAAAGGTAAGTGCACGCTCAATCGATTACGGAGTTTATTCTTCATAAACGAGAGGGTGCTGAAGGTGCGTTCATCTTCGACGCTCCCCAAGACTGCAACAATAGCTAGATCAACCACCTTCAAGTACTTCGAAAGCTTATGGCGAAGTAGTCCAAAGGCTTCTAGACAACGCCAGAGGCGAGTGAGAGGGTTGAGGGGCAGATCTCCGCTCATGGAGCCTTCACAATTGGCGTTCATAGTGATCACAAACATCATTGCTTGCTCATCCAACATTTCAGCCGACAAGAGGGGTTCCACCTTCTTCATGTCGTGAACTTCCTGCTCTGCTCCGTCACCTTTTTTTGACTTCCGCTTGGAAAACTCTTTTGGATAGCAGTAATGCTCCTTAATAATGGCAATGTGTCGCTAAAAGTTTTGTTCTGCGTCTTCTATCCTCCAGTACTGAGGGTACACAACTCCAAATGCGTCCATGAGGCTTGATGAAGGGAACCGTGAGATCAACTTGTCAATTAGAACTTGCACTGCACCTGCCATAGTGAAATGGTTAGAAACTTCATATTAGAAATGCTTAAATTAAAACATACATCATAGCCAATTCCTTACATACTACTAAATTTTCAATACACTACTTCACTTGCACATGTCTCCTTTGTCATATTGTAGATGCGTGCATGGAGATCCCGACTGATAGGAGTTCCAATGTTAGACCCCGCTTCGAAATACAAGGCCGAGATGCTGCGGCCTAGAAGGGTGAAGTGCAGGAATTCTTGACCATCTTTGTTCAAGTCTAGTGCACTTGGGACCCACGACATGGGAATGGCATCATGCCTAACTTCCGCTAAGGCTTTGTAGTTCCAAAATGCATCCTGCTTAAACGCAGAGGACTCATGACAATAGAACGCTTGTATTTCGGAGATGCACAATTGAATTGCAGCAACATAGTCGCATATGAATACCTCACGACTTTGTGCAAACTTGATGAGACTGTGGACTGCCCAAAGCAAAGGAAGCAACGTTGAAAGTATAAGAAGGGTCTGGTATTCTTGCAAGAAGAGTAGGTTGCAGTTGGCAAGCTTCATGAGAATCTTGTCTTTTTTACCTCCCTTACCATTTGAGTCGGATGGAGGAGGAATGGAGTCTTGCGCCATCTTGACCAATAAAACTCTGTACTCGTTCATCACGCGAACTGCTGGTGACAGCATACTAATCTAGCGTGTCTTGATGTTCTTCAAAATTTTGAGGCCTTTTGAATGCATGAGTTCTGCCAACTTCTGGAACTCTAAATGCTGTTTAGGTGAATGTGCAAAAAATGCATGAAGACACTTCAACATCTCTTCAATACGTGCAACTACAGGAAGAGCACTTAAAGATTCAACAGCAAGGTTGGTTCGGTGGGCCTGCGGGAAGAACATCGTTAGCAGACAAAAATGTAGAAGAGCAAGGAAAGAACCGCACTATCAAGCATGTAGGATCATGTAGTCGTAAGCATCAACTGAAACAGAAGATACAAAGCACGTACTAATTTGAATGCAACACATACTTTAGGGTTTATGAGAAAACCTTACCATGCAATGGATACCCATGACCCGGGGAGCCCACTGAGACTTCAATTGTTGCACGACGCCTGTTCGCTTCCCTTGGAATGTATTAACTCCATCTGTGCATATATGAAGCAAAGTATCACAAAATTAGTTCACTTCACTACATACGTGAGTTCTTCAAGTGTATGTACTTGACTGTATAGTGTTTTTTGGAACGGTGCTTAAAATAACTATAACCGCATGCTTGAAGACCCGCATGCATGGACAAAACGAATCACTAAAACCGCATGCATGGAGAGGTATAAACACTTACCTACACCGAAGGAAGCCAATCGCGTGCCCAGGTTGGTGCCATCCACTCCTCCATACTGTTTCATAGCATTTATAATCACTTTGGTCATGCTGTCTGATCTAGCTCTGTTCACAACTCGTTCCAAAGATAGTAGCATTGGTTTTCGTTGCCAACTCTCACACACGTAAGCATGTATGGAGATCCAACTTTGAGTGTCTAAGGTGGAGACTTCGTCACATGAAATAGAAAAAAATCGAGCTGCCTGAAGAGTAGCCTTAGTCTTAGCTTGCACTTGTCTGTACAAACACTCGGCCAACTCCCAACCCATGCCATCTGACCAATGTTTTTTGGGTAGTTTCGGTACACCAAGGAACTGGAACAACGGCAAGAGGGCAGTGTACTCCAGCATCGGCCTTCCTTCATGCAACAAGTGTAGAATAATAGCGAACTGTATTTGCTTCCGTGCCCTTTCTCCCTTCAACACAATGACTTGGTCCAGTACAGTCATGCGGCTTCTACTTGCATAGATGCGTTCGTTGCGTAAGTGCCTACAGTTTTTTGCAATATACCACTAATCTTTTTTAATGCCGTTGGACATGTCTGTGGTGGCCTTCCTCTTTCCTCTGTGCTTTTTCAATGTATCCCACTTAGGACCAAGTATCTTCTCCCTTCCTTCAACTGTGGTACACACAATGCACTTAACGGAATCATACAAACCATCCCCTCCCCTATGCAATTCCGCCCAAGAGAGACGGGCTGTCCAAGTGTCTTGAAACCTCCGACTTGCTTCATAGGATTTCTTCGCCTTCTTCTTGACAGGCTCATCAACGTCGAACTCTTCATCGTCTTCATCGTCAAATTCTTCGGACACCGGCAGTTTTCCCTTCCCCTTGTCTTTCACCACTGCAGCATTTGTACAATGCAAACCACTCGCGGTGGATCCTCCTGACGACAGGGAGATGACTTCGACAACCTCATCCGAATTGGCAGCCAGTGGCGGAGCAACATTGTCTCCAGGTTTGATAAGTACGACAGCAGGATTCGACCTCCTCCGTTTCTCCCGCGCTACTCTACACCACTTCCGAGCCACGTTGCAGACGGAGTGACCTCCACCTTGGTTGCTGGATTGGCCACTGCATGGCACAACTGACGTAGAGGTCCCCGCTTTTAGGTTGGAGCCATCTCCTAGTACTCCAGATGAGGAAGAGGATCCTGTGCTTGGAATCCTCGCAAAGAACCTGTGGAGCGAAATCCCTGGAAGCATTTTCTACACCCACGAGCAGCAACAATTGAAGCAATATAGGAACCTCAATGCACACAACCAAGCAAGTGCAACTTACTACAACGTGAATCAACAAGTGTAATTTACTACAATGAGAATTGACAACAAGCCTAACATACAACAATTGCAATTGCCCATGAGTTACAACAAGAAGCACACAAGCCAGTTGGAAATCATATACTCGACAATTCCTGGAACGCAGATGTCGACCTTGAACGTAGTAATTGAAGCCTCCAGTCTTGGCCATCATCATGTCCGAACTAACAAAACTCATGGATTCATGATTTCTAGAATTGGCGACAAAAAACAACTCCTGCAAAATTCATGGTTGGTACAAAATTGCTGTGGCGATCAACAAGTGTAGATTCAAGAAAACCCTGGCGTCAAACTGGAGTACTGAGGGAGAAAGATGATTTAAAAAGAGTTGGACTTCTGGTGTCCAATTGTGAAACGAATGGCTGGATGGACACCGCTCATGCGACCAAGACTCCAATGGTGGAGATCTGCCGCCGTTTGCTGAGGCGACAGGGAACAGCTTATGGAGAAATGATGGCGCACTACTCGTAGTCGTTGGAGGATTGCTGGCACTGACGTGGAGACCACATCAGCTACTTTCTGCCAAAAATTGGCAGGGTCAGTTTTTTTTCGCCTTCTGGCTTCATATCGCCAGTGAAAAAAACATTGGAGAGTAGCGAAAGAGAGGGGCTTGATCTCTAAGTTAACTTACAACCAAAATAAAAACCAGGTTGGCTATTTCTCCATGGGAACCATTTGGGCCTAGTTAGGTATTGGGTTGGGTTAAATATGGGAATATACCTTTAAAGAAGGTCCAGGAGGGGAGTTTTTTTCATTTCATTTTCAAGGATAGTGTAGAGAGTGATCTTTAGTGAGGATCATGTGCAGCCTTTTACATCTATAGAAGTGTAAATGGATGAAATACAATGAAATGTGGATGATAGCTTGTTTATTATTAAGGGAAGTGACCTATTCCTGACTAAGAACCCATTTCCAACCTATAGACTACACTCTTTCTGATCAGCAAGATATTAATGAGCAATGCAGCTATAGAGCATTACCACTGATTACAAGCTTGGTTGATTTTAGAAGTAACCTATGGTTGGAAATAGGAAGGCCTACATAACGAAAATGTGTGAAACAAAATCTTTATGAAAATAATTCACAAAAATTCCATTTTTCATGGAAAAATTTGAAAAAAAATATGGAACGTTGCTCATTTCTATTTCTTCATCCAAACAAATTTTCTCCATGACCAGATACATATTCTACATATACTGAATTGCTTAACTGGACAGAGATGGGTCGCCTCCTTTACATATGTGTACTCATTAGTTTGAAATGGAGTGACACTGTATGTAAGGTAACTACACCTAATTTTGACCCTTTTCTAAAATCAATCCCTACGGATTCTTGCTTAATATGTACTCTCCCGCTATTATTGTGAGTGTAGGTCAATTTTAGAAACATCTATTTTCAACACTTTGAATATTCATAATTTATTCATATGGTGTTCAAAAAGTACATTCTAAGAAAATCTACAATATCTTTTGGACTACTAAGAGAACCCCCCCCAAAAAAATTCAACATAATAATGGGAATCATATTGAGTTACTTATTCAATTGATTTTAGGTGTAGTTACCTTAGATTTTGTATCATTGTATCAATGTTTGCACTATCATGAATTAAAAACTTAAAAAAATATTTTTACATTTATTTTGACTGTAACAACCACACAGAGCACACTACGGTAGTTGCAAATGAAGCAATAAACCGGTCATGTGAACAAATATAATTATAAAATAAAATCCTGCTAATTGGGGTCCTAAATGTCACTGTAGAAGATTGGCTGAGTGCAGAAGGAGGACCTCCGAAAACCGCCGGGAGAGGGGCAGGTCCCCAGATCCATTCCATTACAAACACTCCCTATTTTAATCACACACCAGAAATGGATGATTGAAAAATGGATGAATGAGTTCCACTCTGTCCGTCCGTCCGTCGCTTCCAACAACGCTTTTTCAGTTGTGCAATGTGAACAGGGCCTTCGCCAGGCTTTACCTTCCTTTTCGTAACTGTAAAGTCAGTGAGACACCAATTTCAGTTCTGGCTGTTTTGTGGGGTTCGTTAATAAATTTGATGCCGTGTCCTCCATTCATTGATGCTTAAATGGCCAATCCCAATTGAGCAGCTTTCCCACATGTGGCGTGCCTGGTGGAAAGAATATCATGTTCGGCTCACTCTTCCCCACACTAATTAATATAATTAAAATATCAGTATATTATTACTTTATTTTTGAATTTAATTACCACCTAGCAAGGTTGGTTCACTACACAAAATAGTGAAATTAGATTGCCTTAACAATTAGGTTGCCTTACATCAAAAAAGTTACTTTATAAGCCATTAAAGTCAAAAAATATTTCAAATTTCTTTTTCTTTTGTACATGTAGAGATTCATTAGTCTCAATTACAACAATAACTAATTCAAAAATAATGCATTCTTGTACAATAACTTGAAAATGTTTATATAGTATCAAAAGTTGAGAAATTAGTGTGGGGCAACCTAATTTCACTATTTTGTGTAGTAGTAAGCAAGAACAAATTTGTAATAATTTTTTGGTTGCCTAGAAAAAATGAGAGCATCTTGAAAAAAGGGCATCTAAACTAGTATAGATTTTCAAGGGGATTGGTTACTTTAGGTGTTAGGTTGCACATCGCACTTTCTAAGAGAAAATTTTTATTTTGAAGAGATTTTGGACTTTCATATTGTGATTACAAAAGGAGAAAGAGAGATTCAAAGAAGATGTTTAAAATTTAGTTCCTTATGACCATGAAAAAACATGAATATGAGCTGTAATTGTTTTTTTAAACTATGCATTCAATATCCCCTTGAAATCTACTCTAAGTAGTTTTTACACTCTCTAGTAACTTGAAATATTGCAAAGATGACAATTATATACTCTTTCAATTAAAGATTGAAAGGTCCTTGCATTCAAAATGTAAATGTACCAATGAGGGAAAGAAGGGGAGGGGGGCCACGAAGAGAGATCAACAAAAAAGGTGCTAAAAATCCAAAAGATGCTCAACATTTAGTCCCTTTTCCCAATGTAAATAGACATAAGCATGAAACATAGGTGTATTTTTTCTACAATCACAAGCATGTATTCAATCTCCCTTTTGAAAATCTAGTTTTTATATTCCCTATTTAATAAGAAAAATTACAAAGATGAGGATCATGAGCTCTTTAAATTTAAGCTTGAAAGGTCCTTGCATTCAAAACGTTGATGTACCTTGGTGAAATTTACTTTGACTCTCAAAAATATTATTTCATTATATTTGATTTCAACCAACAAAATGAAGTTATGCTCGTTATACTTTTTAAAAACCAAGACAAATTCATTTGGTTTTCCAACAATAAATCAACACTTGTAGTAAAAATATAACATCTTTTTTCAAATATTAGGATTGTCAAAATTTAATTACATGATTAATAGCTATAGAAAAAATGACAATTTTAATTCAACTCGAAGGTCATATAGAAGAGCATTTAGGGTATGAAGTAGAAATTGTTCCTTTGAAACTCTTATCAATGTTTTAAATTCCTACTTGAAATCTCAAATGTCTTCAATTTTTATTATTGTTTTTATAAATATATTATCATTAAAAATATATATGTACTACATTTTAATATAAGCATTTGAAGACTTTTCAAAGTCATAGGAACATCATTTCTAAGCTCAAATTGGCCTTTTAAATTGTACACTACTTTTATTTTTCTATTTTCATTCCATATGATTTCTAGTCTATTTCTTTGGAAAATCTCTATTAGTTTCGAAAATAAATCAATTTTAACTATTTAATTTGTAAAAGAAAATGAAAAAATGAAGTGATAGTCATAATCCAATAAAAGCATTGAATTTGAAATTTTGTCTCAAGTAAAAAAATTGCAATGATAAATATCTAGATTCTTTTTCAAATATTGTATCAAGGTGGAAACTTCAAAACTTCTCTATCTAGCATTTAATTATTTTTTCAAAATAAAATCTGATAAACAATTTTAAAAAAGCAATGGATGCAAGATTATATTTTTTTTCATGATTTAAAAAAAATCCTACTAAAATTTGGTACCTATTTAATAAAATTTTGAATGCAAGTTGCTTGTGGTGTGTATCAGATAATACATTTCTTCATATTCCAAACAATCACAAATATGACCTTGAAGTCAAAATTAAGCTAATTTTTAGTTTTCAAGGAAGTGACTAATAATATATTTTTGATAATTTAAACATGTGAACTTTTTTTCTTTGAAGATTGAATGTTTCATAAGAAATATCAAAATGTTATAACAATATAATGTTTTTACCAGAAATAAAGGTGAGAATGTGAAGTTGCAATAATTTGAAGTGCAATTAAACTCCTAAATGCTCGAGGCACCAAAATTTGGTGTTTGCAAAACTTTAAAGTTAAATAAAACCTAACCAAATTGATATTTTTAATAATTGATATTTTGTAAAAGTTCTTTTTGAAGTTTAATTTTAGCATCAAAAATTCGATCTTGAAAATAATTGAAGTGCTTTTTCTATTCAAGATTTTGTGCAAGGTTATTCATTCCAATTTTGACTTCTCATAGTGTTGAAAGCTTTTGGAAATGAGCCTCAAATATACTAGATCTTGGAGAAAAATTACATTCAAAATTCATTTAAAAAAAATTATAGAGTAAATTTTAAGAAACTATAATGTTAGAGTTCGGGCTGGGTGATGAAGTAACTGCCGATGCTTCTTGACGAACTCCAAGTTCCGAACGCTGGAACCCATGCGGAATGATCACTGAGCTCGCCGAGCTTTGAAATACCCGCCTAGTTCGTTGCTCGTTCTGACTCCTGCATTACTTGGCTCGACTCCTATGCTGACATCCAAGCTCTCATCCCTGCAGTTGTACAATCAACCCGAATCCCAAAATACCCGGATACCATGGAAACATCAACAAGACTCATGGAGCATGCAGCTAAAGGAAAGGTGGGCCATTTTGGCACTGTATTGAAAGAATGTCAAGTGAGGGACAACGCCCCCCTCACTAGGCTTTAAACCACCTGGTCGTAACTATTAGGTAACTGCTATGAAGTAATCCCTTCTCCCCGGTCGTGCTTTGTTCTCTGTAGACTCCCGCCCAGTGGGAATGATGGAATCGTGACATTACTCCCCCCTTCAAGAGCATGAATTCCATGTGTTCCGTAATCTCGTCCCGATGCGTCGGGATGGAGTTGATGGAATTTAGCCACTACATCTTGGGCATTCCGTAGATACCCAACAGGTTCACAAGAATTTTCTTTAGGACCATATCCCTCCCAAACGACGAGGTACTGTAGCTTCTTTCATTGTCCAGCTAGCTGTGAGTCTAAGATGCTTCTGACTTCCCATTCTAGATTGCCCTTTGGGGTAATCACTAGGAGAGGTGGTCACTGTTTGGGCCCTGCAATGGTATTAGGACAGTACTTTTCCAATAAGGATATGTGGAAGATGTCCTGAATTCTCAGAGTTCTTGGTAATTTCAATCGGTAGACTAAGTCAGATATTTTGGAGGTGATCAGGAACGGTCCCAAGAATTTCGAGGCCAACTTCTTATTTGGCGCTATTGTAGCAATATTGTCATGACAGAGTAACACCTTATCCCCTACTTGGAAAGAAGGCTGGAGCTGCATGTTGTGGTCATAGTGGTGCTTAGCCTAATCCCTTGCTATTCTTATCATAGTTTTAACCTCTTCATGTATCTCCTTCATGAGCCAAATCCTATCCTTTGTTGTAGGTACACTTGGATCCGAAGATATGGTAAATGACAATGCTGGGTGATAACTGTAAGTAGTGTAGAAAGAAGTGTAACTTGTGGTTGAATGGAGTCAGTTGTTGTAAGCAAACTCTACAATTGGAAGAAGGTCAAACTAGTCGTCTTGTCGTTTGGTTGTAAACATGCGTAGAAATTGCTCCAAAACCTAATTAACGCACTTTGTTTGGCCATCCGATTGTGGATGAAAAGCCGTTGTAGAAGATGTGCGAATGCGGAGAAATTCATTGAGCCATTTCATAAACTTGGAGACAAACACTGAACCCCGATCTGATATAATTTCCTCGGGAAGCCCATGATGCTTCCATACATGGTGGAGATATAACGTGGCTGTTGCGGAAGAGTCAATTGTTTCATTTGTGGTGATGAAATGCCCGAGCTTGGTGTTTTTGTCCACCACCACCATGATAGCGTCGAAGCCACCGCTGTTTGGTAATTTAACCACGAAGTCGACCGTAATCCGCTTCCACGGTGCCCCAGCCGCCAGAATGGGTTGTAGCAACCCATAGCGGGCATGATGTGTTGGTTTCGACTGTTGGCATAAGTCGCAACCGTCGACATACCAGTGGACATATTTATGAAAAGTAGGCCAATAGAATGTCCTCGCCACCAAGTCAACTATTTTAGCTCGACCTTGATGTCCAGCTGCCAGGGCATCATGTCTGGAACATAATATTTGTCGATGCACATCTTCGTCGTGTGGTACTACAATTGCATTTCTAAAATGAAGGAGTCCATTACTGAATTTATACTCTTGAAATCAGTGGCAAATGTCCGCCGAGGCTCGGTCAAGGTCGTTCATGAAGAATGCCAATATAGGCTTGAAGGTAGTATCTTCATATATTAATACTTTAATTCGTTCAGTAATTTGAGTGTCAGTCCAAACCGGGGTAATCTCTTCCATGGCTGCTAACCGTAACAATGGCTTGGCCTCATGCTGAGATTCCCATAGGAAATTGGGATGTCTTGACAACATATTTGCTCGACCGGTTAATGCCCTTAGTCGATGATGGATAACAAAATTAAACGCCAAGAGTTGCTCGGACCACTAGGCTTGTCAATGATTTAGTTGTTTGTTTAATAGAAATTGCTCCAAGTTTTTGTGGTCGGAAATCACTTGGATTTGATGAGGTGAGCCTTCTAGGTAAACTCGCCATTTTTGGAGTGCTAGTATGATGCTTAACAATTCTTTATCACAAATGTCATAGTTTTGTTCAGGAGGTTGCATTTTGGAACTCCTATAAGCGCACAGGTGTAGGTAACCATCTACCCCCCGTTGTGATAAAATAGCTCCTATAGCATTGTGAGACGCGTCAATTTCAATGACAAACGGTTTTCCAAAGTCTGGGTGAATTAACACCGATGCTTTTGTAAACCGAGACCGTAATTCTTGGAAAGCTTCATGTACCAAAGGGCTCCATTCAAATCTTTGGTTTTTCCGGGTCAATGTTGTAAGAGGAATCGTGATCCTAGAATAGTCATCAATAAAGTGACGGTAAAAATTTGTGAATCCCAAAAAGGCTTGAACCTCCTTCACCGATTTTGGTATCGGCCAGTCTCGAATGGCAAGAACTTTGTCTTGGCATATTTGTAGTCCTTTTTGGGAAACAATCATCCCCAAGAATTTCACAGAATATTTGTGAAAGTGGCATTTGGACAACTTAATATAAAGTCCAGGTCGATGCAGTCATTGGAGAACTTCCTGAACAATAGAATAGTGTTCCTCCAAATCCTTTGAAAAAATAAGTATATCGTCTAAGTAAATTACAACTGATATATCTAGGAGATCATAAAAAATATACTTCATATGAGCTTGAAATTGGGCCGGGGTGTTGGTTAAGCCAAATGGCATGACTAAATACTCGAATAATCCGTAACGGGTTTTAAATGCCGTTTTAAATTCATGGCCAATCACCATACGTACTCGGTGATAAGCTTGTCTTATATATAGTTTTGTAAATATTTTTACTCCCGCCAGTCAATCAATTAAATCATGAATTAATGGAAGAGGATATCAATTTCTTAGAGTAATTTGATTTAAATTTCTGTAGTTGATACAAACTTGAATAGTCCCGTCCTTTTTCTTGGCAAAAACAATGGGCACCAAGACCTGAGATTTGGAGTGCCGAATCCAGCCTTTGCCCAAGTTTTCTTCAAGATAGCGCCGTAGTTCTTCCAATTCCGCCAGGGACATAGGTCGCAAACCCGTATCACAAGGCTCCTATCCCTTCTTAAACTCTATTTTCATATTAGATATACCATGAAGGGATAGTTCATTAGAAGCTTGTTCACTGAATACCTCCCTTAAGTCTTCATATTCCATAGGAACTTGGTCATTAGGGGATGACTCAGTCTTACATGCATTAACCAATTCCGACACTTCGAGCACATATATCTCCACTACCTTCGCCAATAATCAAAAAGCCACCGCAAACACAAGAGCATGTTTTGGGACGGCTAGTCGAGGCTTCTTTGCGCTTGTGCACTGGAGTGGCACCGGAGTAGCACTGGAGTTCGTGGCAAGAACCTAGTGGGTTGTATATTGCACCCCCTGAATTGGGCAGGCCCTTCCATAACGACCTACTGGAGGGAGTGGATCAATGTGCCCCCTTTCTTCCGTTGGTAGTGATAGCACCGCTGGACGTGCCGGCGTCAAGCTTGCTGCCTGTCCCATTGCTGGCAACGCCTGCGTTTCCTGAGGTCTCGTGAGCGGAGTTGGCACCCCTGTTGGTGATTGTAGACAATGCTAATGACAGTGCACAAAATCAAAAATCACCTGGTTTCGGGTCCACCAAATGGTGGGATCATGGCGAATAAGCCAAGGTGTTCCTAGGATACATGGGTAGCGACCGGTGTTGGTGAGATCAGCCATGACTGTTTCTTGGTGATTTCCCACCACCAACTGCACTATCGCTTCATGAGTATTAAGTCCCGAGTTAATAACTCGACCGTCAATCATCCAAACTTCTCGTGGATTTAATTTGAGTTGCACCTTTGCTCTACATTCTCGAGCAAAATCCGGGTGCATGAATATTCCAGTTGCTCCCGAATCCACTAAGGTGGTTGCGGGGAAGGAATTAATTTGAGCATCCACTGTCAAATGTGCTCCTGGCTCCGTGGTAGCTCATACATAGTGGAAAGATATTGCCCCATCACCCCGCCCTAGTTGTGTCACAGAGATGTTGTGAACTATGTCCCATTTTGAGATCGTACTTGCTGTTGTTTGAGGCATATCCGGGTACCAAATGAATGGCTTTAGTCTCAAGATCACCCTTTTCCCAATTCACTTCCACTTGTTACATCTTCTCCTATAGCTACAAGGGAAAAAGGTTTTGATGGATTAATAGGACATCTTGCTTGTACATGCTCGGCCAGCCAGTAATCCCAATACTTCCCTTGTTTTTGAAACTCCAAACGATCAACCGTTGTCCTTGCCATAGCATTCGTGGTGGAGACTACGTCGATTTCCATTGGCGTCAGATGTGAAACTCCGGAAGTAGGTGGGGGTTGAATAAAAGAATCTCGTGGATATGAAATAGGGCCAGAAGACCGTTGATTTTGCTAGTGGGTCCACAATCTCTCGTCAATTCGTGAGGCCATTGCCATCTATTCTTACAATCTACGTAGTTGGGTTTTAGCAATGGCAACTGAATCAAGGATTTCTTCCTTCAATTCGCCTCGGAAACGTGCCACCAAACTTGGTCCATTCCAATCCACTTGGGCGGCGTGTTCGTTGAACAAGGAGATGTAAGTAGCCACTGAACCAGTTTAGCGAATTTGGCCAAGGCGATCCTTCGCAGTACCTTTGCGATCCAAATCTCCATAAACAACAATAACTGCTTCCCGAAATGCTTGATAATCCACCAAGAGTTCATGAGGCCACCCGTCATCCAAAGCCTGCAAGATTGGCATAGCCCAATTTTGGGCTGCACCATTCATGTATGACAATGCGTAAGCAACCTTATCCTCGTCGTATTGATAAGCACGTGACTTTCCTTGGAACACAAGTTGGAGCTGAGCAAACCATCTGTAAACCTCTCCCCCCCTTTTTCCCAGCAAAATTTTCAAGGGTTGCCACCTTCGATTCCCTACTCTCGCAACACCCTCTGTCGCGATCCCCGTTCCTAGGTGGTGTAAGATCCGTCACCCCCCAGACTGCGGATGAGGAGGCTGTAGTTGGTCCGGTTACAGCTCGCTCTGATATTTGTTGCACAATATGAGGAAGAGTTGTTTGGAATATTGCCTGGATTTGCTGTTGGATGAAATTTATCCACCCCGATTCCATTTCAACCGACGGTGGCTGTCCAGGCTCTCCATGAGGTCGCTTCTGATCCATTGAACAACCTCGTCCCCGAATTGCGCCAACGCTCTCCCCGGAATTTAAAGACCCTAACCACTCACGGCACTCCAATTATCACCCCCGTATTCCTTTCCCTAGAAGCATGGACACTTGTAGACTTGACATAATGTCAGAGTTTGGGCTGGGCGACGAAGTGACTGCCGATGCTTCTCGACGAACTCCAGGTTCCGAATGCTGGAATCCATGCGGAATGATCGCTGATTCGCCAAGCTCCCAAATACTCGCCTAGTTCGTTGCTCGTTTTGACTCCCGCATTACTTGGCTTGACCCCTGCGTTGGCATCCAAGCTCTCATCCTTGCAGCTACACAATCAACCCAAATCCCAAAATACCTAGACACCATGGAAACATCAACAGGACTCACGGAGCATGCAGCTGGAGGAAAGGTAGGGCATCTTGGCGTTGTATTGAAAGAATGTCAAGTGAGGGACAAAGCCCCCCTCACTAGGCTTTAAACCACCTGGTCATAACTGTCAGGTAACTACTGTAAAGTAATCCCTTCTCCCCGGTTGTGCTTTGTTCTCTATGGACTCCCGCCCAGTGGGAATGATGGAATCGTGACATATAAATTGATTGGGATTATACATGTTAGACTCTTTAACCCCATACTTTTTGGTCACCAACTTTTTAGGTTTGACTTGTGAAAAGAAGATTGAAAGACTTCACATCCTTACGGTCAAACATTATAATCTCACTCAATAAGTGATATTGATGTGTTTTCTTTTCCTTAGAGATCTCTAACATGTCTAGTTTGAATTTGTATGGTTACAATTACAAAAAATTGATACAACTTATCAAAATGTTGGCATTTTGTTCAATTTAGAGCAAATTTCCAAAAGCTCAATACATGCCTTGGACATTTAGGGATTGAGGAAACTTCATTGAAATAGAAAATATCAATGAAATTGTGGAATCAAATTTAATTATTTGTACCAGTAATACTGAACTTATTGAATTTTTGGAATTCTAAATAGTTTAAAAGGGCTTGAGATTTAAAAACCTTATCTTGCATACTATATGTGTTTAGTTTGCAATGCAATTGGTGGATCAATTACAAACCATGCATTATCAAAATGTTGAACAAAATTCCATTACAGCATACAATTCCTTTGCAAGTATAATAGTTTTGTGTTGCAAGTAGGTCACCCTCGTCGCCATTTTTGCTAGCCATGGAGGCTTTTTTAAGTGTAATTTCAAATCCCTAAGTCCAAGATTTCTAATTCACATGTTATTTAAATCAAAGTTATTTTGTAAGCCTCATCAAAACATCATGCTTTATTTGTGTTATAGTAATAAGTGCACTTGATAATTTAATGGAGTGACTGTTCCTTTTAATATTGATTATATTCATACAAATTCAATTTTGAGTTAAATTAACTATTATTAGTGTAAATTAATTTAAGAGATGTAGAAGTCGAAAGATGGAATAATGAACATTTATAATTTCATTTTATTTTTTCCATTGCACCTCATACAAATACATACAAATAATAGTTCAAAGAAGTAAATCATGATCTTTGAGATTAATACAAAATAAATAAAAAATTAAACCAAACACTAAATGTGCACAATAAGAGATATTCTATAATAGAGCTTACAAAATTTAAAGAGGGGTGAAAAGTTTATTTGCTCTTATTTCAATGAAACAAAATTATCCTTGCATCATTTTTTTACAAGCTTGCTCTATGTCCCTTCTTGTGTACATCAAATGCTTCATTTGATTGAAGTTTTGAGTTTAATATATGACTATATTCTACAGGGTTGACGAATCTCTACGTCCGCCTGAAAAAAGCGTCTGTAATCCAGATGCACGGATGCTAGCAGACGCAGTGTCCTTCCCGCCGTCGGAAGGCGGACGGGTGTGGCGAACGCCCAGATCGTGCGGACCACATCAGTCCGCGTGTCGATCGGACGGCCGTAACCAGGTGGACGAGCGGACGGGGCGAACAGGCGGACGCAAATGTCAGCGGACGTTGCGGACACAGCGTCCACATCCGGACGTCGTGTCAACCTTGATATTCTAATAATCTAAGAATGTGTGGTTTATTCTTTTGAATTGTCATATGCCTTCATTTTTATTAAATAAAATAAGAACTTATTTTGTCCTCCAATCTCTACATTTTTGAACCCCTTAACTAAGAGAATAGTCCAAGTTTTCAAAATTGAAAAGATGTAATATAAAATTCAACTTAAAATAATAATTTAATGATATTTTTTAACAAAAGTTGTAAAGTATGATCTATAGATCATATCATCTAGTTAGACTCTATTATTGTCCTAGCCATGTGGGATCATAGTGGCAAGTATATCATGTCACATCTCTTCTTCTCCACACTAATTGATAATTAAAATATGGATATTATTTTATATTTGAATTTAACACCTAACCCATTGGCTATTGATCAGTGAAGGCAAATTTGTATTAATCTTTTTGGTTTTCATGAAAGCAAGAGCATCTTGAATATAGGACATTATAATTTCATTTTGGAGGGGATTTTTTAATTTTTAATTTTAATCTTTTAACAAATGGAAAGAATCATTACATCACTTTTGAAGGGAATTGATTGCTTTAGGTATTACATATGGGCACTTGAGTAATTTTAGAAGGAAATTTGGACTTTTCAATTGTTGCCGATTAGGAAAAAAAAGACAAAGAGCCTTGAGTAATGTTTGGAATAAACCATTGACTAGTTTAATGTTAATTGGTGGAATTGGGAAAAAAATTGTTTGTAATTTGGAAACATTGGCAAAAGTATTAGTTGAAAAATCTATAAAAATTATATATTGAATAAGATAAAATAAAATAAATTTCTCAATATTTTAAAAACAATCTAATATGGGAACATAAAGAAATTAGACAATAAAACTCAAAAAAATCTTAAACAATGACCTCAAGGAGAAATCAACAAAAAAAAATGCTCAAAATTTAGTCCCTTTCAAATATGAAAAAACATAAGCATGAAGTATAGGTATAAATTTGTGAGCACTTATTTACCCATCTTTGATAAATAACGAGTACAACCAAGTTTTGTAAGTTTTGGTTAAAATTGCCCTAGGGGTATCTAGCATCAATCTATCGTGCCTTTCAAGCAATGAATCTTTTTTTTAACTCTTAAAAATGTATAATTAGCAATTTAACCAAGAACTTAACTACGATTTTCATTAATTCCTCTTACCTTTGTAGGTTAACTATACCAGGGTGGTTTTGAAGTAAAAGTAGAGACAATGTAAATTTAGACTCTTAAATTGAAAGAAGATCTTATGCCATTTAAAAAAAGCAACACTCACCTTCATCCAAATCTCTTAGTAGAAGTTATGAACGGATGAAGTTTTGCCTTAGAGAGGCCTCTAAAACTTCATCCATACTTTATGACTAATTTACAATTCAATTTTTATTTTGGATTTCACCTTTACCTTTTGAATTTTTATTACTATCTAGGTTTTAAATTTCATCATCATTAGATGATTTTTGTTAACTCTCATCATTTCTAGCTCCAAATTTTAAGTGTGATATATTTTTAAAAACCTCTAAGCAAGACCTATAAGTTTTTTATATTGTATCTTGGAAAAATCTAGTCCTAAGGCTTTGAATGACACTTCTAATTTGGCAAAGTTGTAAAAGTGACTAGGAAAAGAAATGAAATAGAAATTAGTTTAAGTAGGCACTTATCTCATCGTTTGCTTCATTCAAGAGGTGGTTAAAGATTTGTTTAAATTCTCCATTGTTGGCCATCTTTGAAATTGCCTTGGTATTTTGTTCATTGCTTTAAAAGTTAGTGTTTATATAAGTTGCAATTTCCTCTTTGGTTTTATTTTCCTTTCTTTTGTACTCTTTTTTTCTACTATAACATTTTAATACTATTCCACCTCAACTATTGTAATCCTAGGTTGACTCTTGAGAAGATAGGATTCCTAATGTTTCAAATTTATAAATAATTATTGATCTTTGAAAATTCCTTATCCCTATCCTATTCAATTATCATCTTATCTTAGGGATTAATAGTTTGAAATGTTTTAAAAAAATTTCCTTCAAAAGTTCATCGATTTCTAATTTCTCTTCACCTTCAAACTTGTCACTTCATCTTTTTGCTTTGCAATTGAGGCTTCTATCTAATTGAAATTGATAATTTGTTTTAAGTTGTTTTTTCTTGAATTTTCTACTTCTTCCATTTGTAGTTGAGAGAAAGAGTGGTGAATTTAGAAGTTGCTACTTTCTACACTCTTTGATGCTAATTGATGGTTCTATTTTCTAATTTCTTCTTATAATTGCTAAATTTCTTCTCCCTGATTCTACTTCTATATATCTTAGTTCTCAATCTGATTTTTGACAAATTATGATTTTTAGATTTTTAGATTATTCTTTAAGAGGCTAAAATCAGCTTTTCAAATTGATAGGGTACTTGCAAATTGAACATTCCTAATACAAGTTATGTATAGATGAAGTTTAATCACTAATTAGTGTTTAAAAACTTCATTTGCTTACTATTGTTAGATGATAATTTCAAACCCACTTTTGATTATAGATTTAAACTTTAGTTTTTTACTACCTTGTAATCCTACTCTTTTCTTCTATATGGATGAGTTTGAAATTTCTTCATTCAACTTGAATGCTAAACTTCATTTATTTATAACTCGTTCATTTTAACTTGAATTCTTTCATATCTTATATTTATGAAAATCTCTCATCTTCTACTTTATGATTCTAGACTCAATTGTATATTGTCACCTCTTCTCTTTACTCGTGGCCTTGGCTTTGAATAATCACTAACATAAAGAAATAACCAACTTGACCAAACTCCTACTAACAAAGCCACATGGCTTAATAACAAAAAATGGTATTAAAAGGAGTTTCAAAGCCTTGTTGTCTATATAAAATTTTTAAAAATCCCCAATAATTTTAAGATCTAAGGTCAAAGCTTTGTTGTCTGAGTGAAAATTTTCAAATTTTCTAAGAATTCTAAAATTTAGGGTCAAAGCTTCGTTGTCTATGTGAAATTGCCCAAATTCTTCAACAATTTTGAGGTCTAAGGTCAAAGCTTTTCTATCTACGTGAAATTGCTCAAATTCTTCAATAATTTTAAGGTCGAAGATCAGGCTTTGCCATCTTGCACAAAACACTAACTAATACAAAAATTATACCAAGATATAAGGAGAACAAGTTAGAGTAGGAGGTTAATAAAAAATACTTTTTTATGTAAGAAATTTAGACACAACAAGTTAATACTAAATACACACAAACTCTAAGAGGATTTTTAATAAGGAATCCTCATTTGAAAGCTTAGAACTTGTAAACTTTACAAACTAAAAATCCTCCAAAGTGGCATTGTTAATGGAGGAGAGTTCTAAAATTAGTACACAAAATACTTAAAATCAATAAGAACTTCATCAAAAAGCTTCAAAAACACATGAAATATAAGGCAAGATTGAAGAGAATACAATGTCCTTCAAAAGAGTTCAAAAGACAATAATAATGAAGCAAAAAGTGCTCCAAATACACAAGTTTGGCGAACGTGGCTCAAATAGTCAATGTTCAACTAAATGGACCCAAAATGAAATGGTGCAGTTCTAAAATGAATCTAAAGGGTGTTTTGGAGAGAGAAAGAGGGTCCTTATATACTCATTTAAAGAACCCTCATCCCTCTCTCTTTGACTTTGGTAATCATATCACTTTAAGATTTCCCTTTTAAAGCCACCATTTTTACTTTCTACTTTGAACCTATTTTTTATTTTTTGGAAGAATGCTCCCAATTACAAATGGATTGCACCAATGGTTTCAAAAAGCTATTTGTTGATTGTAGAGGATGTTGCTAATTTTGGCACCTCTCATTATCGAATGTCACAAAATTTGTGAAGTTATACAAGGAAAATATTCAAATAGTTTGTAATCTAGTAACTTTAGATTGGTTTATCTTCTACCTAAGGGTTTGAAATTAATCTTATTGTCAATATAAATGACCTTTGGTTAATATGAGAGTCACTTGGTTAAAATGTAGGCCGAAATGCATGTTATTTGTGTGATTTAAGTAATAGATAAGGTGGAAGGAAAAATTGGCACTATTCATCATCTCTCTTGTTGTTGTTTGCAAAGTCCAAAAGTTTGAGAGGCCATAGTATATTGTGATTTGAGAATTTTAAGGTGAAATTTGAAGAAATTGTTTATTACTGTGTTGTGTTTTCAAATTGATCTTTCTTGCTTCATTTAAAGTTGTCAATCAAAAGTTGTACTAGTTTAAGTGAAGAGAAGTCTTTTGCCTTCTATGTAAAAAACAAAGACTTTAATTGGCTATTAAAGACAGACAAGTCTTTGGTTTGTAAAAGAATTTAAATAGAAAGTTGAAAATTGTGTTGGCTTTCTATAAAGCTATTAATAATTTTATTTGGAGTTTATATAAGTGAGTTGTGAGTAACAAAGTAAAAAAAGGTTTCTTCCTTTTTTTCTTAAGGCCAAAATTGTGGATGGTAATAGAAGTTGGACAAAGTTTTAAAAAGATTTGAAATTTGATAGAAAAATAGAAAATTGTACTAGCTTTTCACAATTTTATTCTTCATCTCATTTGGACTATAGATAAAACAAAAATACCAATTTAAAATTCAACAATGAAGTAGGAGTTGGAGTTGGGAGTTGAGAAGTTAAAAAGTTGGAGGAAACTTTGAAGACTTGTGTATTGTGGCTTGTCTTTGCTTATAAACTTTATTATTGTGGCTTGTAGCTTGTTTTTAGTGATAAAATTTGTTGGCATGGGTGGCATGGGTGAAACCATTGCCTAACTTCTTTTTGTATCGTAGATACGACAAAGTGGGATTTTTTTGCCTACATGGTCGTATTTTTTCGTTGTTCCCATTGGTAAAGTAAGATAGCAAGTCACCTTGGGTTTGAAGTTTAGAAGCCAATCTCTTAGATGGTTCAACTCGTGATTTGGCCATTTCATTTTACATGTCCAAAACCTATGGTTTCTTAACCTTACTTGGGCCAATAAACTAATTTAAAGCTATACTTGATAGGTCAACAAGAAGTAGTTCCTTGACAATCTAAAAGATTTGACGATTGACTTTGAAGATTCAATACAATTACAACTTCTTTAATTTTTAATCTATTTTAATTTAGTTGGTAGATTTACAATAATAAGTTCACTCATCTTCTTTATTACATTTGTGGATTGTTAGTAGGGTGAAATTGCAGGTAATAAGCTCACTTGCTTTTATCATCCTACGACTTTCTTCCTTTATAAGCCATTTTTGGTTGCAACTAAAATCCTTGTGATTTTTCAAGGCAAACGCTCCCTACACGACAATGTGTTCTTTAAATTTAAGCTTAAAAGGTCTTTGCATTTAAAATATGGATGTATCTTGGTGAAATTGAGATTTGACCTTCAAAAATGTTGTTATTTTGTAATTAATTCCAACCGACAAAATAAAGTTTTCAATTACAATTAAATCTATTTGTTTGTTATTTTAATCTAAATTTTTGGTCAAAATTTCAAACTATTCTAACATATAAGACTAATTGAGTTTATTTTGTTTTTTTGTTATACTTTTAAAAATCAAAACAAATTGGTTTACCAACAATAAATTAATACTCATAGTAAAACCTTTGTAGATAACCAAATAGGACTAAAACTTGTCGTTTTTTTTTAGTCAATTGAAGGACATTTTGAGGCTTTTTGATGATTAAGTGATATTTTCTAGTGTCCAAATTGAGTATTTTGGCTATTGATTTAGTTCCAAATGGGAATCTTTTTTGTTGTCTAGTAAGTGGTTGGTTAAATTCTAAGTTGGGAGTTTAGTGCTAAATTGGTGAGTCAATAGTGGATGCCAACTGGGTTAATATTTAGGTTTGAATCAATTGTGTTTTCAGCCAAATTGGATGAATAGCCGACAAATGGTGTTGGATTTTTTATTATTGTTGGTGTTTTGTGAAATCCCAATTGGAAGTCAATGTCAGTTGGCTGTCATTCTCGATTTGGTAACTATCTTTGCAAGTCCTATTAGGTCCTAATTTGGAGTCATTTCTTTCACCCATTGTTGAGCGAATTTTCAATGTGTGTCCCAGTCTAGTTGTACTGTGTAATTTTGTTTTTGTTGTATATTCATGTGTGTGATTTCCCATTTGGGAAGTGTCTATGTGGTCTAAGTTTGGATCAGTAAGTTGAATGAGTCTATTTGTGTCTAAGTAGGAGATGTGTGTGTTGTGGTAGGGTAGTGTGTGTGTAGAGTATGAAGATGCAGTGATCGAAATTTAGCCAAGTTAGTGGTTGATGTTGAGAAGATTTGCAAATCCTAGTTGGAATTTGTAGAATGTTGACACTGAAATTTACTAATTGGAGAGTTGATTATAGCTTAATAGATAGAACATGAATTTTGATGACAAACGAAAGTGTAAAATCTGTAATGGTGATTTTAATCACCAATTCAGAATTTAAATGAAAATGTATTTCAATCAAATAAGTGTGGATTGTGATGTGGAGTGCTTAATGATTGATCCAAATTGTATATGTGAATGTCGTTGTAATATTATTTTAGAGTGTTCAAATTGTAAATTTGCTGAGTGAATTAAATTTGTGTTTGAATTTAAGTCGAGATGTTTATAGTTAGAATTGCAATAGTCCAAGTCAATATGTGAATAAAGTTTGAATATTGTCTTGTGATTGCTTAGTCGGTTTATAATCTATGAATGAATTATGTGTGGAAATCGTATTGGGAATGTCTGTGATTGTATTCGAGTTGTATTTGTAAGTTATATGTAGCATTTACTGAATAGCAGTATAAGTCTAGTATGTATGTAATGAATGAATGAGAGACAATTAGGAAATAATTGGTTAAGTATGAAAATTTTAAAGATATAAAAATTGATTCTAAATTGGTGGGTATAAAAATGCAAGTTCTGTCAATGCCATGGATTCATGAAATCAAGTTGTGACTTGGGAGTTGTCAAGCCAAAGTTGGTAGAGAAGATTATGTTGGTTCCCAAATTGGAAGGCAAGACCAATTTGAAAAAGTAGTGATTCATTTTAAATTGTACTTGTGGTGGTTGATCCGAGTTGGTGAAGGCTATTTGATTAAGGAGGATATCAAATTCAAATTGGAAGTATAAGCTAGAAGAATAAAATGTATTGTGTAAAGATTAAAGAATGAAAAGATAAAGATAAAGAAAATAATAAACTATTTGGGAGAGTTCCTAATCCTTGTAGGCTTTAAAAGTGGAGTGGCAAATTTGGCAATAAGATTTATTGCGTGAAAAGAATTATTTATGTATGTGGTTAAAGAACATATTTCCTATAATATTCTACAATTGCAATGACCTATTAAGAGTAGATTAGAAGTAATCCTATTATATTAACTTCCCTAGGAACGAACTTTTACTATTAACTTGGATTTAGTTTTTAAATGACAACCTAAGTGTAGACAATTTTATTTTTCGATTTTTAGTCTAATAGCTTTTCTAAGTATGAATGTGGAAGTTTTCTTAACTTGTTTCCACTAGCCTAAGTCAAATTGTACTAATTTCTAATATATAGTCAAATAAAGCTACTAGAATGCAACCGGTTCGAATTAATAAGATTTGAGAAGTCTAGAAGTTGGGCTCACCTTTTCAAATTGAAAAGTCGTCACTCTTTAAAAGTATATAGGCAATTTTCTTTTCTTTTTGTAGTTCTCAGACGGAACATTAAATTTTCTCTTTGTGCAATTTTAGACTTGTGAACTCCTTCATAATATTTTCAATATACATATATTTTTTGCAAATTGGCATTGTGTATTGTGTTTGTGCTGGATCTTTTTGTTGTGTGTGATGTACTTCCTGGACATCGAATCAGTGACGAGCAGATCAACTTGGAGCTGTAGCAGTGATTCCATTCTTCATCAACCAATTGATCAGGGAGTATTTTGGATGTGTTGGTACGATTTGAGTAAATATCTATATTTCTGTGTCTTAGGTTTGCAGGTTTGAATTCTAGTTGTGTAGTCTGGTTGGACGAGTTGGAATTGAAATTAAGAAACTAATTCAAATTGATTGAATCAAAATTAGTTCATAACTTCTAGGTGTGTCAATGTCAATTTGGCAAGCTTGTGAGTGGTCTTAATCTCGTAAACCAGTTGGAGTTTGTGTTCTTGTGATGTGAGAAACTGAATTATCAATTTGTAAATTATCAATCTACTAACTCGATTGGATGACTCATAATCGATTCTACTTCAGTTGAGTTGTCCGAGTGATTATAATTGTGAATTCTTTAAGTATCCAAGTCATGGTGTAACTGCATGAGAAAATTGTTAGTTCATTTCAAATTGACATGGAAGTTGTAAGATGAAAATTTGAATACTGGTGAGAGGACTAGTTTTGGTGAGGACTGGATTAAAATCAAATTGATAATGAAAATATACCAACCACCTAGGATGTTGAGTTTATTATTTAAATCTCACAGATAAATTAAGTGAGAGAACTAAGACTGATTGATAAGTGATTAAGAGCAAATAGATTTGATTAATGAACTATGTATTGATTCATTAAAAAGCTAGAAACTGAAATTATGCTAAGTAATTGAAGGAGTGAGTAATTTTGCTAATAAATCTGAATTACGAATCAATTTATTAATTGAGAATATTGCTCGTACTTGAATTATCTTAGCGGAAAAAATAATCAGTGATTGATTGTGTTTATATTTTATAAATCCTCCTAATCTTGCTGGTTGTACTAATTCTGTCAATGTTGTGTGTTAAACTGGATTCATTGTCTAGTTGTCTTGGTGCAGTGGTGAGGACTGATTAGTTACTAAGCAAATTGACTTGTACTTGTTTGGTATTCCTAAACAAATCAGGTCATACAAATTAGATTATTTCTCTGAGTTTGAGAGAATTATGACAAGTGAGAGAATGAACAAATTAAAAGACATTAGACGAATTGACTAAGGCTGTGGCTAGAAGCTGAAGTACCAATGAGATGGCTAGATGAAGAACTGATGAATGAAGGAAAAATGAACAGGGAGAATCTTAATAGACCATGCTTTTGCATTCAATAGTGACAATTTGACGTAGTTAGAAATTTGATTGAGCATCCTAAGTAGTAATTAGAATAGTAATTGATAACTAGAGACAATTTGCCAATTGGTAAAAAAGCTTTATGATAATTAAAGAATTATTATTACTATATTATATATTATATTATTATGTGATAGAGCATTGCATTGCATGATCAATTTGCGGGCTTAACCTGTCGATTTGCCAAAAACCACACTCTCTCTACTAGGCAGGATTGTGACGTTATACATGGTCAATAGCATTATGGGATAGACTGATCAAATTTGGGAATAAGAGTGTTTCCTTTTGTTGTTGTATATTTATTATAAATCCCCTAAAAGAAGTCAAATTCCACCAAAACTACAAAACAAAGTGACTTTAGACACACAAACAATAGACCTATAGACCTTTTTCCCATTATAACCCCCCTATACTTTGTGGTCCTAGGTTTTTGTAGACCTAAAACATAGATTACACTAAGTTTATCTACAATCTTCTTTCAAAAATTAAGGTTGTTAAAATTTAATTATATAATCAATAAGCTAAAATCAAAATCAAAATGGTAGTTTGACTTAAAAAGTTATATATTAGGGTATGTAAGGTGTGAAATACAAATTGTTGCTTTGAAACTTTTAACAACATTTTTTAATTCCTACTTGAAACTTTATAAGAAGCTTCAAATAATTGAATTTTTATTATTAATTCTATTAGTGTATTATTATTATTATTATAAATATAAATATTACATTTTTCAACTAATCATTTGAAGACTTTCAAAGTCATAGAGAACATCATTCATTTCTATGTTCAATTGGGCCCTTTTAAATTGTATACAACTTAGGTTCCCTAAGGCACAAGGTTGAATAGTTCGTAGTTTGCATTTACATATTTTGATATATTTGCATGCATACATTGTGTTGATTTTACTATGGTAGTGTGGCTATGTAACAAATGTTGGTTTCTATTAGTAGTATTGTTTTTTTTATAATTGCTTCTTTGTATTCTTCATTCAATGTAATTGTTTTGGAATTTCTTTAATTATAATCTTTTCAGTGCAAATGTTTGTGTATCAACATCCTAAAGATTAGTTCTAAGTTGACACATTTATGTCTCAATTTAAAGAAATGTCTCATTTGATGACATCTTGGATTATTTTATTTCAATGTTTTCAATGAAATGAAAAAACCCAAATGTTCATTGTAGGTTCTTTCTACATTTTGAAGCAGTTGCAAAATAATTAAACATATATTTTGACATTTTGAAGTCTTAATTTAATGAAAGTTTTTAATTCTAAATATAGCAATGAATTAAAATGAGACCTCCACTTGTCTCAATTTAATGAATAAGGCCTTATGACCATTTTCTCTCATTTTAATGAAAATGGCCTTAAAAGATTATTGTTTGTATATTACCATCCTCATACAAACCTAGTAAACAAAAAATAAATATTTGCATCACAACCCAATGTTTGAACCTAAAATAATTAGCTTGAAAGAGAAAATAGTTTCCTTTTGCAGTCCCAAGTATTTGAAAATTTAGATATTGATAAGTTTTTTTTATCACCATTAATATATCATCAAATGTTTCTAATATACGAGGGTTAACCAATTGGCATAAGATATTCATCAATATTTTGAAAATCCCAATGTTGTTTTGATGTAAAACTTCAATATGGATTGAAAGGTATGAATTGCAAAGGGGGTTCGTTCCCCCATTAAATCCCCTAAAGTACCTTGTTACAAAATTTAAGAGCAATTTTGGTATAAACAAATAAAACATTGATATCATCCTTGAATTAACATAGAAACATTTAGGCTTGAGACCATTAATGAATTTAAATAGAACAAGCATTTATGCCACATTTAACTTTTAGACTTTTAAAAAGTCTAGAATTAATAATGGTCATTAGGAGAAAAAAATGGTCATCAATAGATAATCCAAAGCATTGGGAGATCTATACAAATATCGTGAGATCTCATGATGTTATTATTTAGAGGTCTTTGCCTCTCCAGATGTTTAGTTCATAATTCATTGAATAGTCCAAAAGTAGTTAAATGTGGCATAGTTACAAGCACACAATGATGAAGTGACTACTTTTTTTTTATAAGTCTTGAGAAACCTTTGTAGAAAGTGATTTCAAAAAATCCACTCATGAATAATATTTGATTCAATATTCTATACCTACCCACCATATTGAAAACATTGAAACAATACTTTTGAATAATTGTTGATTCAATATTCTACACCTATCTACCACATTGAAAACGTTGGAACTATACCTTTGAATAATTGTCGATTCAATATTCCCATACTACCATATTGGAATTATTGAAACAATACCTTTGATTGACAACATTGACTCAATACAACTTGTAACATTTTGTGACATTGCTGAGACAACCTTGTGTAGCTGGTTTGTATTTATCATGTTGTTTCAACAATTATGATGAAATATTGATTCAAAGTTCTAAAGAATTGGAGATGCTAAATGAAAATGCAGAAATTGTCCTCAAAGTTGAATTTCAAGCCTCATTTGGGTATTTCAGCAGTTTATCAGGCATAAGCTTATAGCCAATAAAATTCAAACATACTTAGTTCACTGCCACTAAATTTCCTCTCTAACTCAGTTTGCATCTGTGTGGCACCCAGCAGGTAACTTAACCCTGGAGTGCTCCGACGTCCAAAATCTGGACGAAGAACAGATTGAAATTGAGTTTTCTTTCTCGTTACTCCTTGGATGAAAGTCATCTAATTTGTGGAGATTCTTTATCAAGTTGTTGTCCTATCCAATGGTTGGATTTGATGTTGCTAGAATTCATATTTCTCTAAAATTACAAATGTGAAAGTGTGTCAAGCCAAAAATTGCATTGATTTCAGTTCAAAATTGGATTTGCAAAAATGAGGTTAGAGATTAAAAGAACACAAAAGTTTCAAAAAATCACCACATCAAGAGAATCTTGTTTCAAATCCATTCCAACAAGTTTTACTCAAAAAATGATAATATTTTACTTGTAATTGAATTTTGAAGGAATTTAGAAATTTTTCTTTCAAAATTTCTAAAAATATATTGATGATAGCAGTAGTAAACCTAACCTTACGGATGGAATCTACAACTCAAAATCTACAACTCCTATTTATATGCCGATTCCAAAATATTCTTCCAAATAACAATTTGTAACGATTTTTCCCAAATCGTCAATTTTGGAAAAGGATCTAGACATGTAAAGTGGAAGCACCGATAACCAATCAAATAAGCAATTTGGGAACATGTTGTGTGTACTACGAGTTGGTGGATATTTTTCCCATGTAGGAAGATAGGAAAAATGAGGATTGTCAAATTTTCAGATTTTTATTCAGAAAATTGAAATTACAGTGCACTTTGGGAGGCAAAAGAATTTTTGACCCATAAGAAATGTCTAGAGTCTTCTAATTCCGATCATTCCAGATAGTACGTTCTTGTTCATTACTACAGATAATGTGTCATAACCTTATTAGTTGCAAACTTGAAAAGGACAAAAAAAAACAAATTTCAAGCTTCAGATTTGGCCAATCCAGCCTAAGGTTGGAATTAGCACCCCTACCATGTTGGGTACTGGGCATAGTTGGTAATTGGTGCCTCCACCTTAGGGGTTAATCAAGCTGCTGGATTCATTTCATTGTCATAGCTCTCCAATTGGTTTCACACACTAATTATCAGATAAGGGGAATTTGAGCATCAGTAGACAAAGCTCAAGCTGAGTCTCTGGGATGGGGCGAAGGTTTGGTTTTCAGTCCATTTGACTATGTGGATTGAAATGAAATTGAAAGATTAGAATGTTTGAAGTGAGATAAGAAAAATCTTTTTTTCATTCTTGTGAAATTGGGTCAGGGAACTTCGGATCTTCTTGGAGTAAAATATTTGCTCTACAAAAAAATGAGAATTTTGACCATTCATAAGTATATGATGTTAGGTTCAATCATGAAAAAGTTTAGAAGCAATTGAGATGTCTAGCTTACACTAAATCACCCTACAATGCAAGGAAGTTAAGAGAATTGGCAAGGTTGCTAGCGTGTCAGTGAGCTTATGAGCAAGAAATTTGTTTTATCAAAAAATGGATGAAGGACCTATGACCGTGGATCTAGGTAAATTTGAATTTCTAGATATGTTAGTTCAATTTTTCAAAATTTAAGCCACTTACCAACCCTTTTTAACAAATTTTCATTTCAATTAGCAATTGCATTTGATTTTAACCCCTAAAGTCCCATTGTCCCTTCAAGAGACAAAATGGATTTTGGATAAGTTCCTACAATTTTCAATATTTGTTGTAAATTTTTTTTATTTTTTTAATACAAAATCAAACAAAACTTTACCATTTTGGATCAGTCTTTTGTAGATTAAATAACTACATAGTCTTCACCCTTCAAACTTGAGATGTTATGAACATTTTCTATCCTTTGGATGACTTTATTTTAAGTGTGTAAGATGGAAGAGAATGTTTTATCATCAAAAAATTTGGAAGTTTTTTTAGTACATTTTCACTGATTAATATTGTAAATTATTTCATTATGGTATTATTAACTTTCTAAAAGAAGATGTTAAATCTAGGGACCACCCATATATTATACTTTGACCATTTTTTGCTATTTACTCTAAAAGTGAATTATAAAAATAAAAATGATGTTTTCTGAATTTGTATCCCACTAATGAAATACAAATTACAAATCATAGTTTCTACTCCAATTAGTAATTTTGAAAATTTCTATATTTAATAGCAATATGAACTTTAAAACTATAACCATGGTTTATTGATTGTCCAATTTTAGAGTGACATGATAGCTTTAGCTTATATATAGTATGTATATATATATAAGGTGAAACTTTCAAATTTTTTTAGTATATTTTGTATTTGATATGAATTTTCTTTATGTTTTTCTTAAGTGAGCCTTGATAATTTGAAAAAAATTCCCAAATTTTGTAAATTTTATGACTTGTAGTAGACATAGAATTTCATCTCTAAAAAATAATTGTAAAGTTTTTCATTCGTAACTAGTTGCAAAATGGTAGCAAAGAGTGATGGGCAATGAGGCTTGAAATCAATGGTTATGGGTGGTCCTTTAGGGATTAAAAGTGGTGCAATATTCCAATGAGTTCCTTGATACAATAAAGAAAAATGTTTCAATTAAAAGGATATATTTTACATGAATGTGCAAATAAGAGGTAAAGTTTGTTGTACAATAGGGATATACAACATGCCTATTTGTGCCATTCAAAGAATTTTGCATAAATAATGTAGAATATAAGAAGTATTTTTTGGCATGCATGATTATTATTATGTTCTTCTACAATGCTAATCAAATAATTATATCAAATTTGAATTTGAAGAAATGAAAACTTCACTTTTGGTGAATTTTTGAAGTCAATTTCTATGTCTCAATATAATAATTTATTGAAAGCATTTAGTGACAAATTATTTTATTTGATTGAAGAGATATGTAGAAAACATCCATAAGTACATCTTTCCGTCAACAAACATCTCAAAAATGTTTCAAAATTCTATCTTTAGAATTTCAATATTGGGGTGACAATGGGCAAATGATGTAAAATAGATATATGTAAAATACCTCTACAATCTAATGTACACATAGATGTTTCCTACATATCTTTGCAATCGTATTTATAAAATTCATCATCTACACTTTTCAATCCATTGTCATATAAAATGATGAATACTTAAATGAAACAATTTACCAAAAACTTAGGCAAAAGTGGAGTTCCACTTCTTCAAAACTGCAATTCAATAATGTGTGAGAATTGAAAGTTAATTATGGAAGACAAAACAATTGCAATTGCATTCTATATTAAGCAAAAAAAATTGAATGGACAATAAAGTTAATCGTAAAGTGTGTACAATGCAAGATTAGGAGCCGTACTTTGGAAAAACACGGGATGAAAGTCTTTAGAGCAACAAAACTAAGATCCGATGGAGTTTGGCACTGTGTTTCTTTTGTACTATTCTTAAATATACCTTCTTTTGACACCCCCATTTCAAACAAGGTTTCCTTTACAATTAACTTTAACTTAATTACTTCAATGATTTCCAAATGTACAATACTAGGTAAGTCTCATTTGTCCACCACATCGAAATTCACTTCTAAGAAGTGGCACTCTGCTACTTCAAAACGCTCCCAATTGTCCACCTTTTCAAATTAGGGGCTCTAATTTGTAATATTAGGTAGGATTAGTAGTCTTCAAACATGTGTCATTAAGCAATTAATGAGATACTAGAAAAATCTTCATAAAAAATCAAAATTAACAAACAAGTGTCATTGCGGTGGCAACTCATATACACAACTTCTAGAAATATGGACACACATGGAAGTCATGCATTTGCTCATATCCAATTGAAATTTTCTACAAATGAAACTTATATATGCACTCAATCAATACAAATTTTGTTTGAGATGTTAAATGTGTGGATCTCTAGTTCCTAATTCTATTTCTATTTCTTTCTTTAGGTAAATCTAAGTCTTCTGTTGTTATGTAGTTGTTCTGAAATCTTGTGAATGATAGCAATTTGAATGCAAAGATTGGCTTTTGTGTCCTCAAGTGGAGTTTGCAAATTTTGGAGTGCTTGAATCACACATAGGTAAGCTTGCTTGCATCATTTGGAGATTTGCAAATTGAGAGTATTAATTCATTTCATAAATGCTTCAAGATTAGACCAATTTTAGTCCCTATGCACATTTGTACATGTATTATTGATGGCTAGAATTTGAAATGCATTAACTAAAGATGAATTGGCAATCTATTAGCCTATCTTTTGGCAAACATATCATGTTCTACAATACTTGTCTTGATAAAATTGTGGTATGGTGTTCCTTGTAGGTCATACATTATTTTTGATTTGACTAGGTTCATATGCATTTTTAATTGTATTTTCTTGTGTTGATTGTGCGGAAATGGTAGGCCGTCATTTGAGCACAAAGGAAAAAGGTGGCATAGTCGGCATGAGTCATTGAGGGATGTCACGATTTAGCATTGCAGCAAAGTTAAGTATGTCATATTCCACTTTTGAATATATATTGAAGAAATTCAACAATTATGAAATAGTGGTCACTCATAAGGTTGTACGTCGACATTGCAAACTAACTGATTGAGGTAGAAGGAAATTAGGACGTATTCTTACATAGAATAGATGCATTCCACTTGTCTCCATTATAGAAAAGATGACCAAGAAAATTTGTATGCGCACATTATGCAAGGAAATTAAATGTATAGGATTTTGTAACCACATTGTAGCTAAGAAGTCATTTGTTAATGACAAGAACAAGGCTGATAGACTGGCATTTGTCCAAAAATATTAGGCTTGGAAAGTGTCAGATTGGATGAATATGATATGGATAGATGAGGCTTCATTTGAGATAGGCAAAAATTCCCAACAAGTGAAGGTTTGGCAATGACCACTAGTGCAGAACACAGGTTTTAATGACATTTTAAATGACATTTGGATGTCATTTCAGCCACCCACAAAGGTGGTTGAAATGACATCCAAATGTCGTTTAAAATGTCATTTTTTTGATGTCATTTCAACATACTTATAGTGTACATTTTAGTTCTTCAAAATCTATCAAATAAGTAGATTTTATTTTTCAAAATCTTCCAAAAATGTAGATTTTCCTTTCAAAAATCTTTTAAAAATGTAGATTTCACTTCCCAAAATCTTCAAAAGATGTAGATTCTACTTTTCAAAATCCCCCCAAATTATAGATTTTACTTTGCTAAATCTTTAAAAATGTAGATTCTACTTTCTAATAATCTATGTTGTTTAGACATATATACCTTTCATCACTTCCATATTTTTTGAAAGTAATTTACATGTTCATAGAAAGCCTACTCGAGTTTTTATTTCTATTACTTGTCTTCTCCATGACAATTGTTATGGGATAATGTTTTCTTCTAAAATCTACCAAATTTGTTGCACAGAATGACATTAACTTCATTTTTGATTGAAACAAACATATTGGGATCAATAATTCTTCTAAAATCTACCAAATTTTCAGTAGCATGGTTGAAATGACATTTTTTTGAGAAATGTCATTTCAACATGTCATTTCAACCACCCTTCTGCACTAGTGGACTGTATGAATGTTATTCATGGGATTGCTTGGTCCCCATTTTCAAATCCGGCTGCAAATTTGTCATAATTTTGGGTGCTTTTATAGGTTATGAGAAGTGCTCCATTTTTGTTATGCCATCCAATAAGCAAGCAAGTATTGATTTTGTTAGCGTTGTATACGAGGGTCGATTGAGTTGTTTTTTCTATATGCATGATGATCTTCAATGTCTTTTCCTCATGGAAGATGGTGTCCTAATGCATTGTAGTAACTTACCCAATCAATGGCAAGAAGCTCATAAGATTAGAAAGATTACATAGCCTGCAAACTCATCAGACTTGAATCCCATGGAGAATGTATGGATGATTCTAAAAGACTCTATACAAAAGGGGACTAGGCCAAGCAACAAAGATGAATTGATAGAAAGCATTGAGTGAGCCTGGGAAGCTATATCCATGGAGACTCTTGAAATTCTCCTTGCTAGCATGCCTCAAAATGTTCTATTGTTGTATGTTTTGACTATTTCAATGTAATAAATGAATATGCCATGAAACTTCATTATCTTCCAAAGTCCAAACCCAATTTACTGTTTCCAATTCCATGATTTTACGAGCCTCTGGTGTCATTTCCAAGTTACAGGGTCACTGCTGAATTTCAGCTGCAGTAGGGGTGGACACATGAGACTTGCCTGGTACTGTACAGTAAAATATAACGTGGCATATTTTAAGTTTCTGGACTGGAATTGAAGTTCAAGGGCAGAAACTGGCATTCTTTATAGTCAAGAAACTCGTCGAACCTGTCATCCGATAATACAAAGACCACAGTCAGCACACCGGAAATGCGGGAGGAAACTCTGTCCCAAATCGCTTCCAGCCAGATCGAAATCGATGCTGCGGGAGATTGATTGTGTGCATTCAGTTCTCCCGGGTACTGCTCCGTCGGATCCCGTCCACGCACACTCTGAAGCATTATTCTCCATAAACGTGAAAATCACGTCTGACATCCAAAAGTGATTGACCCATCTCATCATCACTTCAATTAAACTTTCCGACTCACTCCAAAAATTCTTGAATGAAAGACTCACCCAATTCACGTTACATTGCTACTATACAAGGGTACCCAGTTCTTCTAATTCAGGCATGTTATGTGCAGCAGGCCAGGCCAGGTACAAGCCATTTTTTGAAACTGTGTGTTTCTCAGCCCTGAACGTACCCAAGCTGCCTAGCCTTGCGTTGCAGACGTCGAGTTCATCGCCACTAAATTTCCTCTCGTGTATCCATTTGTGCGGTACCCAGGTAATCAAGCTGCTGGATTGATTTAATTGGCAGCTCTTCCATTGATTCACACCTACTAATTATCAGACAATCTCGAGCGCATTATCTAGCTGTACGTGTACTTGTCAGGAGTGCGTGAACTCCTTTGCTCTTCGCTTATTGATCACAGACTAATACTCAAATTGATGTGGTGAGTTTCGTGAACCAATGGTTGACCATGACAATGACCACACAGCAGATCCTTTCGGAAGCACTTTAACTGATTTTCTTTGACGTTATATACGTACGCTCTGGGGTTTCATGTATTACTGTGTTCGTAAAGATGGAAAATAGTCTGCATGACTGCATGTAACGAGACCACACGAAATGCGGTTATTCTTGCTTGATCATCGATGTGTGAAACGTACTATTGTTGTGTTAAGTTTCTGAAAGGAGATTATGGCGTTTTCCGAGTCATGTGAAGGTTTCTGCGTGTGAGTGTTGTGAGATGAATATGGACAGGATGAGGAATGGACAGAGAGTTGTCACATTCACAGTAGGGGAGAATGTTGCTGTACTGTTTGGGGGTTTGGAGCGAAAGAGTACGTAGAGCTGGGCTCTGGCGAAAGTGGAGAGAGAGGGGAGTATTTCAAGCGGAGCTGCAGTTTGGAACTCTCAGTGGGAAAAGATTGTTGGTTGTGGATGTACTTTAGTGCATTTTAACCTTTCCGCAACCCTGTAATTGCCTCGATCGTTCAGTCGATGGATTGCTTATTTGGTGAAGGCTTACGCTGCAGGTTAGTGATATGGCGTTGGAGGTTGTATGGATGGTGACAGCGTTGATAATCCTGGCAACAGTCTGCATTGGAGTGTTCAAGGGCATCCTCGATGATGGTATTCAGTTCAGTCGAGGACCTCGTGAATTCCTTCTTGCCCGCTTGGCCAGGTTCTTCTCACTTCATCCCCCACCGTTGTTCGGGACAATGAGGGTTTCGTTTTCCCGATGGTTGCTTTGCCTATAACAGTAGGAACCTCTGTCCTCTGGCCTTCAGTCATTTTGAGTGATTTCTTGGTAGAATGTTCATTTTTTAATCTCAATCTTCGTTTTCATTTTTCAAGAGGATTCCACCGCACTAACTGAAACACGTGTTGTTTGAAACCGTATAGATAAGTTGAAATAAAGATTGTTTGAATAGTATATGAAAAAGTCATGAATTTTCACAGCGTTGTAAAACCGCGAGCAGACTTAATTTGATTTTTAGTTGTTAGGCATTCCCTTAGTCCTAGATTCTGTATTGTAACCTTTACTCATGGCAAAGATCTTGTCTGAGAGAAGGAATCATTCTGTGATTGTTTGGGTGTTTAGATATGGAGATCCTTTTACCATTTCATTGATGGGCAGAACGTACACGGTACTCAATTCGCCTGAAACCATGAAGTTTGTTCTTTCGACTGCCCATGAATCTTTTCCACTAGGCTATCCCGTGCAGTTTAGTCGACTTTGCAGTCGGGAGAGGTTTGTGGGTGATAGGCTGCTCCACTTCAGAAAGAGTTTACTCTCTGCTGCCTCCGGAGATGGGCTTCAGAAGCAGTTGCCTTTCATCAGCTCCTTGGCAGAGAAAACTGTCAAGTCTTGGGGGAGAATCAAGCTGTGGTGAACTCGGTGGAGGAGTCGCAAAAGGTCAGCAATACAACGTTTTCTCGGAAGACATTCAACGTTTATGGACTATACTGCTCTCTTGATTATGTGATTATGTGCTCAGATTTTCACCCAGTTTGTTCAATGCGTGCCTTAAGCGCAAATTCTTATCATGTGTTTTTTGCGCAAAAATGGTCGTGAATCAAAGGTATTGGGAAGCAGCAGGACAGCCATCTACGTCCTCGAGCTTTCTTTTCCATGTTAGAATTACAATGGCTTTGATATTGAAGATTGTTCAGGTGAAAATTACGGTAGAATTTGTGGACATGACTTTGTGCACTTTTCAGGACACGAATGAGGGTGCGGATTCTGTCTCTTAGAATATGTCTTCCCTATTCTGAGAATTCTTCCCTAATTTGTTCGACTTACCTCTAATTTTAAATCGGCATAACATGCTATGTATCGTTATTATTCACTGAATTTTTTCTGCAATGCATACAGCTTTCAGTTTCTCTCTTCAAAAGAACAGTTGTGACAGTGAAAGCTCACTGTTCATTGTTAGTGTTCCTCTTCCGCAGGTGTTCCACGATGATGTAGGTAGACTGTTCATTGATGGTTATTTGATAGATCGATAATGGTATTCATACTCAAAATTTGAACTATCTGCAGTTTGCATTTAATGTGGGGATGCACATTAGTTGGAAGAATATCGAACCGGGCTCGGAGGTAATGGACCAAATGAGGAACGAAATCTTCCGCCTAGGAGAAGGTCTGGCGTCTTTACCCATCAATTTTCCTGGATTCAGTTTCCACAAGGCGATGAAGGTGTGTTTTACAGAGCATTTCCACTCCGTCTTTTTAGTCATTAGTCTTCTAATGTTCCGGATACTGAAGGGGGTAGAACCAGAGGTTGCTGCAAAATTCGATGACAATATTGAGTCTTCAAGTCATGAGTCCATAGAATATCTATTGTTTCCATGGAGGGGTGATTCAAGTCGCAACTTCCTCATGAACTTGCTCATAGTATTCACCAGAGATATTAATATTCAAGGTTTTTTGTGAGTCTAATTATGCACTTCAGTCTTGGTTTGTTTGATAGAGTTTGAAAACATAAAGTACGCCTTAGTGGATATCTTAAGTTCAGCTTCTTTGAGGGCTATCTACAAATGCTTCACCACTTTGATACATGTCTCTGTTTATTTGACGTGACTACCTTAAGAATTTCCAGCATGACCAAAATGGAATTTTGATGAACTAACTGTGTTTGTCCACCTCATGGAATTGTTGAATCAGACCAAACAAGTTCTTGTATCCCGCATTCAAAGTGAAATCTCAAGGAGAAGGAAAGCTGGTATCCAGCAGGATGACCTATTAAATGCTCTTATGAGCATTGGGGATGATGAATTTCCAGATTACGATATATGTTGCACCATGATGATTGTGATGTTCGCTGCTTCTGTTACAACTTCTGCTTTGATTCCGTGGATTCTAAAATACTTAGATGACTTTCCAGAAGTACGCCAATGTATACAGGTGAAATCTTGTTTTTTTATAAATTTTATTCAAATTTGCTCAAAACAAATGTAAAGACAAATGTAAAGCTCAAGAACACCACTACTTGATAAACTTCTTTCTTTACAACCAATGATGACCAAAATTGAAGAATTGAAATGCAAATTTCTCAAATTGCAAAGATTTTGTAAATACTTTGATGTGGAATCCAAAATTGCTTCAATCTAATCAAAGTTTCAAATCATTTGATAGTAAGAATAGAACATTAGAATCGGAAACACTTAGAAATTCATAGAATCGTAGAAGTGAAATGAAGTGTGAAGCCAAGAAAACCTAAACCTTCATAATATCATTGGTCCTCTATAATATCACATTTTTACATAGTGTGATATTACAGAGGTGAAGTGCCATTAGAACCCTGTAATATCACACAGTGTAGAAATGTGATATTATAAAGGACCTTGTGATTTTAGTAGTATGATTAATTAATAGTATAAATGATGAGATGAAAGCTTTCTGGACTTTTCAAATTCCATAATACGCAAATTCTGTGTTTGTGGACAGTTTTGTTCACTTGCTAAGAACAAGTATGGTTGTAAGTGATTTCTAATATCCTCATTTTGTAACCTAGGTAGGGAATTGATATTTTGATTGCTATATAATTGTTACATTTGACATAGAAGATAACACTTGGTAGACGATGAGGAAAGGTGATGCAAGATGACTCAAATTTGGAGAAGGGTTGTCCAAATCAATGGTTTGAAAGCACCTACTTGCTGCTAATTCTTGCGGCTTGGTAGTTGCTATCAATGGGTTGTTTCTTATGGCCCTTCTTCAAATTTGTAGAATTACCTAGTAAATTTCTCTATTGGTTTTTAGTTGCTAGAGATTAGATTTGCACAATGATTCTTGGTCCTTCAAAGATTTTTATATCTAAAATTATGATAATAATTGTTTAGTGCATAGAGTTGGTATACTATATAAAACAATGTTATTTAGAAATTTGCACTTTGCTTCAAATCTCATAATTAATAGTCTACTAATAAGTTCATTGGCAATCATTCAAGCCAATTGAGGGTGTTTTTGGGTTTGTAGAGTTGTAGAATGTTTTGTTCTAATTTTTGGCGTGTCACAGTTGTTTAAATGTTAGTTGAAGTTCTTTTAAATCTTGAAATGGGGACAAATACCTTACCTTAGGTTTATATTAGAGCATGTTTATGCATAGGGCAATGCCCGAGGAAGAGGGTGTTTTGGAAAATAACAAGCCGACGAGGAGGGCAGAGCCCGACAAAGAAGCTTGTTATTTTCCAAAACACTCGATAACAAGGAGCCATGACCCAACGTAAATCACAAGTAGAAGGATGAAAAATCAAAGTTGGATGAGTAATCCGTAATGCCTGATTATACAGTAAAACCCGCAGAATCGGGCATTGCACTATGGAAGCCTTCCAAAAAATGAACGGGAAATTTCTTGGGTGTGGTTTATGAATGGGTGAACAAATTTCAAGAGGATTAGTTTTTGTATGCAAACAATTGAGCTCATAGAGTACCGACAAGTTAATAAGGTCTTGTAGTATGATACAAAGTTTTTCATTTTGTACTTTTAGGGAAAATTCATTTCAACTAAGTGCATGAAATGCATTCTCTTAGGAAGGCATATATGATGAGTTTTACTAAATAATTTCTTTCAATGTTGAAACTATTTCATTCAGGAGGAACAAGATTGTCTTCCACAAAAGATGATTGAAGACAAGTCATTGACCTGGTTCAAGGCCAAGAAAAGCATGCCTTACACTCTACAAGTAATTTGTTTTGGCCTATGCTTCTAATTGTAGATAGAATTTTTTTATGAAATACTACAATCATGATGATGTTTCCTTCTTTAGATATTATTTAAATGTTTTCATTGGTATTGTTTGAATTAGAAAAGTGGTTTAAGTTTCATTTTGTTGTAATATTCTTTGGTTTTTCATGTAATCTAAAATTTGGCAATTTTTCCTACTAATTTACAATCATTGGGGTATTGTATAGGTTATCTATGAGATCTTGAGGATTGAAGTTTGTATTACATTTCCACGGCAAGCCACCCAAGATGTTGATTACAACGGTATAAGTTTCTTCCTATTACTTGTCTTTACTTGCTCTCGTATGTTCAAATTTGTCACATTAGGAAAGGAGCTCCAAACTAGCAACTAAAGTGGCTTGAGATGACTTTCTTGAATTAGGAGGTGGTTGTTCTCTCTCTTTTTTTCATATCTATGTTTATTCTAGAATTAAGTTTTTCAATTAGGCAACTAAGAAAGCAAGCGTCTAAGCACTTGAAAGTCCTACATTTTGGCACATTGAAATTCATCAAAATTACAAATATGAGGTCATTGTTCCCAAGATTGTTCTTTAGTTTCTACTAGTTCCCTTACAAGTCAATTATTTTTATGAATCTTTAGGGCTAAAATCATTTTGAATACAATTGAGTAATTAGAAAATATAGTCTTTCAAAGTCCAAAGTTTGAATATTATGTTATGAAGTATTAATCACTATGTAAAAAGCTAGTGCGCTTAGAGCCAATAGAGTTGTAAAAGTTATTGTATTAGGCATTCAGTTTTGACTTTGTTTAGATATCTTTTGGTTTTTGAATATCTTTCATTTTCTCACAGGTTTAGTCTTTCGCAAAGGTTCTTATATATGGGCATCAGCAACTTCCCTTCATTTTGATCCAAAACACCATCCAAATCCCCAAGAGTACAATCCATCCAGATTTGCAGTATGTGCTTTATGTTTTTTACAATCCCAAAATGCAATTAATTTTTTGAATTTCATGTCAACTAGACCTATTTTGATTTGAGGTTGTTCTCATATAAAGCTTGCACTTGTGGAAATCACTATGTCATGTTCCAACACACAACATGTCTAGAATTGGTGGCATCAACTAGTGTCTAATGATCAAGTTGGATGGTCAAAAGAAGGCATGATGTCTACTAATGTTTTTGTGCGTTCATCATGTTCAAACTCACTTTCTTTGGTTTAGTCAATTTTAATTTAGTGGAGAAGTTGCTTGTATATAAATTCCACTTAGTTTTATACAAATGGTGTTATAAATTATCTTGATGTTAGAAATTAACAAGCTACTTGCAATCAAAACCATATTTAGGAATGCCACATGACTTCATGTTCAAATTTTATTGATTTTGCTCCTCATTTCCAATTTCCTTAGATAGTGTACAAAAAATGTTTTGTTGAGTCTAATCTTAGATTGTTGGAATTTTTTTATAGGAGGAGCTTAAGCCAAATACTTTCTTGCCTTTTGGCCAAGGTCCACATTTATGCCCTGGAAGTGAAGTTGCACTCACAGAGACAATGTTCATCATTCATCATCTTATCACAAATTACAGGTGAAGTTACGAGCACTCATTATGCTCATTGAAATGAACAATAGTTTCAATAGCTTCAAGGTTTTGAAGTTTGTCTTGCAATATGCTAAATAAGGTACTTTGCTCTTAAAGCAACTATTTAAGAGCTGATTTCCATTTGGGAAGTTAAACCCCTTGAAACAATTTTCACTAAATTTTAGTAGGAAAAAAAAAAATTGGCATCTAACTAAAGTAGTTTCTTATTTTTTTGACCTTTGTGGAATTTGTTTCAAAATTTTTGAAGTTGAAAAGCAATGGTCATTAAAATAGACCATCTCTTTAAATATATATACTATTGGTACATTGAAGAAAGCAAAATGTACTTGTATCATGATCACTTTTAGAGCAAACTATCTTCTACACAATGTAATGAGCAATAGTTTAATGTTTGTTAGTTATGTCAAATGTCATTTTACAATATAAAGACTAGCTAACATTTAGAACTGGGAGGTCAAGAAGATTATTGTACATAATGTCAAGTTTTGAAACTCATTTCCTTGAATTTTGAACATCTATATCTCTATTGAAAGGGGTCACATTGACTTGAAGGTATAAAAGTTATATTTTATTCTTGAACAACTAAAAAGACACCAATAGAATGTTTGCTTGAATAGACTAAGCTTTAAGATTCAAATTTGATTTAATTTGACAAATTAGACCAGTTGTAGGTCTTAAAGCTTCATTTATTTGAATAATCATCCAATTAGTGAGAGTAACATGGTTGTCTTGAAACTTGGGCCTAATATTACTATTTTGGAATCAAAAAATTTTAAACCTTTTTTGAAAAGGTTCATTTGCAATATACCACCAAGTATTTTTTTCTATGCTTTCAAAATCAAGTCCTAAAGTAAATGAGCATTTGTCCTTAAAGAAGTTTATATGGTGGAATTTGAGTGGCTTTAGGACTTGGAATAGAAGAATTTGAAATATGGTGGATGTGTGTTTGTGTAATTGAGAAAATTGAAATTAGTTTGTGTATGATTTGCCTATTGCAGTTGGGAAAGGTGTGGACCTGAAAAAGGAGTGATACAACAACCAATCAAAAATCTTGTAGCTTATCCAATTCGCTTGGTCAAAAGGTGTATGACATGAAAGGTTGAATTATTGGTCTAGATTAGGAAAAAATATTGTATAAGATAAGCTTTGGGTCAAGCACCCATATAAATCTAAGTAATTATCAACCATCTTTATATGAGTATGAATAATGAGAGAAGATATGACAATTCATTAGTAGAAGAAGTCATTGATCATGTGTCATTCTATAAATCTACCATCTTATGAGTTTATTGTACTAATATTTTTCAACATATGAATATGATCAAGGAACATGAAATATGTCATTTTCTTGTGCAACAATATCAATTATCCATTTTGGATTACAATAGTGATCAACATGTTAGAATAGTAATCAAATTATTAATAGAATTAGGTAGAAATTGCTCTTGAAGTTCATGTAGTTAGTATAAAGTAATGCACAAAGAAGAGGTATTGCAATTTCATGATACATAGTATACATATTGTGGCCTTTACAAATTTCACATGAAGCAAAGCTCATAGAATATAGTTATGTATAGTCAACATACATTGTAAGCAATTAGATAAGCATTTAAGGATGATTTAGGACTATTATAGCTTGTAAGCTTTTATTTGATCTTATTGGTAATTAAAAACAGCCAAGATTACAACTTGTCTAGTATGAAATGTTTGGCTACCATACAAGTAAATCATGAACCTACAAATGCCTCATTGAAGCATGGCATAGATAATTTCATATAGTGTAAAATTCTCTACTTCAAGGACAATTGCCTCCCCTTTGTCATCAATTTAAACTATTGTTTGGATTTTTGTATAAAGTTGGGCTTTAAAGTGATCTTCTTTGATTTTCTACTTCAATCAAGTTGCTAATCTTCGGTTTGAGAATTACAATTCAAAGAGTTGGAAAATTTGATCATGGAGTCATAAGATAATTCATTTCAATTATCAAATGTGATTGGCCAATTTACAAAATTCACCTAACTAACATTCTATATAGAATAGCACCCTATTTGTAATCATTATTGTAAGCTTATTCACAAAAGATAAGATCCAAAATGAATGTGTTATACATAGTGGCATCTCTTAGTTTTTCATTTCTATTGAATCACAATGATAAAGTGTCTCATTGTGTAGGGGCTTGTATATATTTAGTTATCCACTACAAGATTTGTTGCTTAATTATTTTGATATTACTCTTTTCCTACTTTACATTGGAAAGTCTAGGTCATCTCCAATTTTCTTTAATTGCTTTGGTTAGAAGCAATTATTGATGTATTCAGTTTTCCAAGTTCAAAACAAAACATATTAGTACAAGGTCTTGATCACATCTAATCTTTGGAGGTGTTTGAATCCAAATTTGATCATTCACAATAAATAACTAATTCTTGATTTTCCATAGGAAAATCTTTTGTGATTTAGCCCTAGCCAAATTTTGGGGATGAAAATGTTATACAATAAGTAACATAAAACAAGGGAACTTTAAAAAAATGATTAATCAATGAATTAGTGTTTGAATAAAACTTAAAAGAGACTATGAATATGTACTTCCTACACATGTATGGGGTCACTGAACTAAAATACTATATAACAAGTAATACAACAAGTAATAGGTAATTCTTTGTGGCTTTGACTCGTCTTGTCTTCCATTGTAATATAATACAAGAATGAAAATTACAAAAAGATTTTAACCATTGGAGGTGCATGAGGATATATTGATTCCTTCCTCCCTCAAAGTGGAATAAGGTAAATCATTTTATGACAAATAGAATAGTTGGTTTGCCTTGTTGGCATTTTTGAAAAAATTATAAAAATTTCCATGTAAAGACAAACATGAGAAATGCAAAGAGCAATTGAGATTTTATTTTTTGACAAAATATAAAATTGTTATGAATTTTCAAAGTGTGTTGCCCAATTGGTCTAAAACAATATCTAGACTATCTCCAAACCACCCAAAAGTGTACCTATACTAGTCATCTTACCACCCAAAGCAACTTTAATATTTCCCAATATGACCACAATATTTTCTATTTAACATGACCATGACACAAAGGAATAAAAATTAGTCCTTGTTAGTAATGAATTTATACTAGAAAGGTAAACTTAAGTTCCTAAACCAATTACTAATAACTCCATTACCAACACCTTAGGCATTAATTTTGGCCACTAACCACCTTAATGAAGTTATCGTCTCAATTATTAGCAAAAATATGCCATGGATTGATGTAAGATTGCATTGGATGGTTTTCTAGGTGTCTACATTAGGAGGTTTGTTTGTCATGATCTAGTTTACTTTAGTTTTATGCATGTGCATGCACTCAACATTTGTTCATGCATACGCACTTGTTATGCACCACAATATTATCAGTTGTCTATAAATAGTAAAAGACCTCAAATTTTCTAGGTAGGTTAGTTTCAACCATTTGGAAATGATAAAGAAACTCAAATTTTCAATATAAAATGTGGGTATATGGCTTGTGACCATGAAGAAGAGCAAGTTATCTATCTTCTTCAATTCTAACATAAATAACTAAAGATGGAATATCTAACTTCAAAGAGTACCAAAACCCATTGTTGAGGCTCAAACTCTATTAAATTTATTCCAATTCAACAAGTTTATCTTCACAAATCTGGAGACATGCAAACCACATGCTTCACACATTTCTACAAACATTTTTGTATAGTATCAAAATATAGTCACACAAGAAGCTTTAAAATACTAGGGATCACCCCCTTTTTCCCCTAGAAATTATTAATTTTGATCATTTTCAGTGTTTTCACCTTAAGTAATGAAGAATTTGAATAATTGAAGTGCAAATGGTTGTAGGGCTTGACATTCATTGTTGTTCTTTTCAAAGTAATATTAAAAAATGATACCTCATACATCAAATAATGCATAAAAGGTTGTTGGAATAAATAAGATACCAATAGTGGCTTGCTAAAGAACATGATTGAAATTAAAGAGTCATGATGTTATATTGAAAAATAGGGGCAATTTTTTTGCTAAAATCAAATATTTTCTTGTTTTAATAGAAAGGAATGATTAATAATTATGACAATTCACTTCTATTGTTGAATAACATTATGTTGTCAAAGTATATATATATGTATGTGTGTGTATATATAATTATTTTTTTATAATTTTTATTCAATAAGGAAAACTTTGTACAAATTCCAAATCATGAAAAATTTTAATACATCATAAATGGGACAATTCTTAAAATCAATAGTAGCAAATTATGAACCATCATTCCTAGTTGTAGGCTATGGAGACCAAACTATTGATTGGTTTGGGGTCACTAATGTGGTTTATTCATGTTGGTCATTATTCTTCAAAGCTAAGTTGAATTGGACATTGCAAAAAAAGTTTTAATGAGTTAAAGGATGATTGCAAGAAAGACCTCCCATCTTCATCCAAAAAAAAAGACATTAACACTAGTTCCTGCGACATAGTAGGTACTATCAATGATAGTTTCTTATGACCCTCTTTCATATTTGAGTTACCTAGTACATTTTTGTGTTGATTTTTAGTTGCTAGAGATTAGATCACCATAGTGATAATCAAGTATTTAAAGATTTGTAATATAAATAGCAACAATAAGTGTTCATTTTATAGAGTCTGCATACCATGTAAAATAGTGTTCTTTGGTAATTCATACTTCCCTTCAAATCTTATAATAGTATACTTATTTATTTCATTCAAGAGGAACAAGATTGTCTTCATCAAAAGATGAATGGAGACAAGTCATTGACCTAGTTCAAGTCTAAGAACACCATGCCTTACACTTTGCAAATAATTTGTTTTGGCCTATTGCAACAATTGTAAATAGAAAATTTAATCCCAAAAGACTACAATCATGATGATGTTTTATTCTTAGATTGTTATTGTTGGTATTGCTTGAATTGCAGAAGTGTTTTAAATTCTCGTTGTAATTTTTTAAATTTTTTTATAGAATTTGAAATTTGGCAAATTTCAATATTAATTCAACAATCATTAGGGTACAACATATAGATTATCTATGAAATCATTAGGATTGAATTTTTTCATACATTTCCTTAGCAAGCCAACAAAGATGTCAATTGCAATGATAGAGGTTTCCTCCTATCATTTGTCCTCATTAACTCATATACAATCAAACTTGTTATGTTAGGAGAAGGGCTCTATACTAGCAATTGATGGAATTCAAGGGATTTAATTGCTTTAATTGAGATTACTTTCTTGTAAGGGAGAAGATTGTTGAGACCTTCATCTAATCTTTGTCTTTATCAAAGATCTAGATTTTATCCTAGATTTTTGAAGGTTGAGGTACCGAAAAAAACAAAACTTTTAGCACTTGGTTTTTAATTATGTTTCACTTCCTCACAAGTTTATTCTTCCGCAAAGGTTCTTATGTGTGGGCATCAACAACTTGTCCTCATTTTGATCCAAAATACCATCCAAATCCTTAGAAGTTCAATCCATCCAAATTTGATGTATATGCACCATCTTTTTACTATCCAAGTATGCAATTCTTTTTTTTGAATCTCAAGTTCACTAGACCTATTAAAATTTGAGATTGTTCTATTATGATGCTCACACTCATAAAAATCATTGAGTCATATTCTAATTAGGTAATTCACATAACTTGTGTAGAATTGGTGGCCTTAGTGTCTAATGACCAAGTTGGTGTGGATTCTTTGATTGAAAGAAGGCATGATGTCCACTAAATAACATTTCTATGCATTTATTATGTCTAAACTCATTTTCCTTTCCTTGGTTGAGTTAGTTTTAGTGGATTGCGGAAGTTTGCTTATTAATGATTTCTATTTAGTTTCATGAATATGGTGTTATAAATTATCTTTATGTTTGAAATTAACAAAATATTTGCAATCAAAACCATATTCTAAAGTGTCTTAAAAATTCATTTTCAAATTTCTTGATTTTGCTTGTTGTTCTCAATTTTTTTGGATAGTGTGCAAGAAGGTTTTGTTGAGTCTAATCTTTGGACTACTGGAATTTTCTATAGGAAAAGCCTAATTCAAATGCTCTCTTGCTTTGTGGCCAAGGTACACATTTTTTAAGGTTAGAGAATATGCTCATCTCTTCTAGTATATTGATTATCTACAATAAATCTTTTTACAAGCAAGGGAGATAGATGAGCATTTCTCTTTAGATAAATTTTGATGGTAGAAGCATTTGAATTGAAGAATTTGAAATACAATGTATATATGCTTGTATAATCAAGGAAATTGAAATTATGTGTATGATATGCCTATTACAATTGGAAAAGTTGTGGACATGAAAAGTGATACAATTTCTGATTCGGAAACTTGTTGGTTTTTCTATTTGTTTGGTAAAAAGGTGCAAGACATGAGAAATTGAATTATTGGTTTCAATTTGGAAAAAGGTATCGTATAAGATAAGCTTTGGGATAAGCACCTATAGTAACCTAAATATCAACCACCTTCATATGAACATGAATAGTAGGAGAAATCATTGAATATGTATAATAGCTTGAGTCCCCCATCTTATATGTTCATTGTATTATTTTCAACCTGTAAATATAATCAATGACTTCAAGACATATGATATCCTTGTCCACTAATACCAATCATTAATTCTAGACTTTAGTCTCGACATATAACGAAGATAATCAAATTATTAGTAGATTCAAGTAGAAATTGATTGTATAGTTTATGTAGTTAGTAAGAAGTAATGCACAAACATGATGAATTGTAATTTCATAATACTATTCATATTGCAACCTTTACATATTTCACATGAAGCAAATGACGTATAATTCTGGAGTGCCCTATGCCATTGCTATAGCCAAAATCATTTTCTAATTTTCTAATTTATAATAAAATTTTAATTCAATATCTTTTATCAATTTATGTACAAAAGAGTGCAAAGGCTTTGTTTCATGGCATTTGGACATGTAATGTGTGAGTTATAATTTTTTCAAAATAAAAAATAATTTAATTCAATTTTTAATTCATAAATATTTTAAGATTCTATAACATTGACATTGTATATCCAAATGCCACAAAACAAAGTCTGTGCACTCCTCATAGAGGGCTTTCTAACTCTACTAAAATAAAATCAAAATTACAAATAATACATGAGTAGGGATCATATTTATTGACAATTACAAAAAATAAACAAAGAAGTTCTTATTTAAATCTCCAACTTTTATTTCTTATTCTTAAAAACATTATGATAAATTATTCAAAATTAACAAGGCTCTTGAAAAATTGCAAAAATTACATAGAGAAGTCCTTAATTAATAATTAATTTGTCAACTTTTATTTTATTTTGAAATCAATATGATTAATAATACATAAGTAAGATGGGTCTTTAGAAATTTTGAAAAATAAATATAGGAGATGTTGCTTAAAACTTCTACCCATTATTTTTTTTAATAGAATCAAAGTGACTATCCTCTCAAAAGATGGCTCCCCCTTGGTTTTCATTAGTTAACCCCCTTCTCTCAAAAAATTTACTGGCCACTGATTTTTTTTTTTAAAAATGCTTACCCTCAAAATTGCCATTGATTTCTCAAAAAATCACAAGCTGTTGATCTTGTGAGATTTAATTTGAGACATCTAAATATGAAATATGAAATGAATATTGGATATATACAAAGCATCAAATATAAATACATAGTGAATACTAAATATGGATATTGGATACAAATATTATACTCGATACAGATACGGGAGGAATTATCCCATATTGATTGTCACTCTGTTGGTTTCTAAAAATTACAAGAGGGGGAGAGGGGCTAAGGGGGGTTGCAAATGAAAATTTTAAAATATTTAAAATCCAAAAATGAGCCCAAAAATGGAGTCACTTTTGGGTGGATAGTGGGTACCCCTCTTCACTATCCACTCAAAAGATGCCTTCACATAGTGACAAATAATTCATTATTAGGAAGGATCTTCGCAGATTTTCAAAAGTAAATCAATAGTTCTTATTGATCTCCGCCCTTTTATTTTTGCTATTAAATCAATGTAACAAATAATAGACAATTCTTTGAGATTTACAAAATGTAGATGGATACATTCTTACTTCAATCTCCACCCTTCATTTTTATTTTCAACATGACAAGTAATTAATGATTAGAAGGACTCTTTGAAAATTGCAAAAATTTAAATGGAAAAGTTCTTACTTAAATCATCATTTACTTTATATTTGTAAAATCAATGTGACTAGTAATTCATGATTGGAATGCGCCTTGAAGAATTGCAAATAAACAAATAAATTATTTCTTACAAAAATGTGCACCCTTTGTTTTTCATTTCAATGGTCAAAGTGAGAAATTATTCATAATTAGGAGTCTTGGAGAATTATAAAAAATAGATAGAATTTTTTTAATTTAAATCTCTATTTTTAGCTTTTATTTATATTATCTTTAAAAAAATGGTTTATGATTATGAAGGCTCTTAGAAAATAGCCAAAAATTAGAAAGAAAATTTCTTACATAAATTAATTACCGCTATTTATATTTTATTTTGAAATTAGTGTGACAATTTACTCATCAATCATGATTAGGAAGACTTTTTGAAAATTGCAAATATTAAAAGATAAAGGTCTTTTGTAATCCCCATCCTTTATTTTTATTTTTAAATCAAATTTTCAATGATTCAATAGTAGAATGATTCTTTGGAGATTACAAAATTAGAATGGATATTAAATTTTTACTTAAATTTCCACCTTAAATTTTTTTTTAATTTTAAATCAATATGACAAATGATTCTCAATCATAATGATTCTTTTAGAATTGCCAAAAATAAATAGGAAAGTTTGCACTTAAATTGTCTACCCTCTGTTTTAATCATTAAGTGACAACATGACAAATAATACTTGAATTGGATGAATTATTAAAAATTGAGAAAAAAATAGGGATATTCTAAATTAAATCTCTTTATTTTATTTTATATATTTAAATCAACACAACAAAGAATTCAAAGTTAGGAGGATTTTTTGAAAATTACAAATTGAAATAAAATGGAAAAGTTCTTATTTCAAATTCTACATTTATTTATATTTATATAATCAAAATGAAAATTTATGATTATGAAGAGTCTCAAAAAATCATAAGAAAAGAATAAAGAAATTCTTATTTAGACATTCACCCCTTGTGTTTTGTTATTGAAATTGTTGTATCAAATAATTTATAATTGTTAGTATGATTCTTTGAGGATTACAAAAATAAATGGATACATTTTTATTTCAATCTCTATTTGTCATTTTTAATTTTTAGATGAACATAAACATAGTTACACTATAATCAAAGAAGATTTCTATACACTACAAGGGAAAGGGGTGTTTTAAGTGAGTTTTTAAATATATTCTTAAAGATAAGATTATAAGTAATGACCTTTAAAGAGATTCTCAATAAAATTTTACTAGAAACACTATTAAGCAACATTGTTGTGTCAAACTGAATTTTGAAAATAAAAAAACATGGTTATCCTAGCTAGGCTTGAATTTCATATTGCTATAAATTATAGTTTTTTTTGGATTTTTCAAAAAATTCATTGGAATAGAAATTATACTTTAAAATCTACATTTCATTTGTTGGACTCAATTCAAAAAACATAGTTTCTATGCCTAGAATTCACATATAGAGTATATAGCAAGAAATGGTTAAAGTTTAATACAAGGTCATAGAAAATTTTACCATTTTGAATGAGTCTTTTGTAGATTAAACAACCACATGGTTTTCAAGCTTAAAACTTCAGGTGTTATAAATATTTTCTATCCTTTGGATGACTTCATTTGAGTGTGTAAGATGGAGGAGAATGTTTTTTTATAAAATATTTTTTATAAATTGCTTGAGTAAATTTTCAATGAATAATATTGCATATTCCTTCATAATAGTACAATTAGCTTTCTAAAACAAGATGTTATATCTAGAGATCATCCATATATTGTAATTTGATCATTTTTTGCTATTTAGTGTAGATGTGCATTATAAAAATAGAAATGATGTTTTTTGAATTTGTGTCCAATTAATGAAATAAAGATTATGAACCATAGTTTCTACTTCAATTGGTAATTTTGAAAAATTATTAAATTTCAACATTTAATAGCTATATGAACTTTGGGCCTATAACCACGGTTCAAATATTGTCTAATTTTAGATTGATACAATAGCTTTGGCTTGTATCATGGTGTTATTTTGGGGGTGTAGTCTATGAAAAAAATAAAAATATACGTACAAACACCTACTAATTTACAGAGGGGTATTATTTTTTGTCTACTATTTTTTTAGCACTCTATGATTATATAATTTTTTGATTTGGGTCATTAAAAAGGGGGAATATATTAATTTTAATTTCCAAATGCCATGAATATATCATATACTATCTTCCTATAAATTTTTCTTTCCATTGCAATTTCTTTTACCCCATTTTTTTCCAACCCCATTGAAATTCAATACTTTTCTAAATGAAATTAGTAAATGGGATTTGTAATCTAGACTAGAACCCTAAAACACCATAAACTCTATAAAATTATTGAACACTTTGAATATGCTACTTACAAGGCAGCAACATTTAATACTTCTAGCCAAAAAAGAAGAATAAAAAGGGGGTATCCTAGGTCTAATTTTTTTCTAATTGAACCTATTTTTCTATATCCTATAGTAGTTTGAAGACATGTCATGTCATTTTTGTACCCTATAGTATAAAAAAAAAATTATAATAAGCACCCTATTATTTGTTCACACATAGTTTTCTATTGCTACCGCTCATTGCCCCCCCCCCCCCCCCCCTCTGTTATATACTTTTGATTGTCATAGAACACAAAGGATGAACACAAAGGATGGAGGACACAATAAGGAGAGGGTCCACAATGGTGTCTTCTATAATTTGATTTTTCAATAGAGACTATAACATTGACTCTAGTTTTAGAATTTGAGTTTCTAAATTCTATCTACAACTGCATTTACACTACACAAAGTGGTTAGGATTTGGTTGGAATGGAATGTGAGATTTTATTGGTCAATAATTCAACCTATGATAGAGTTTCACAATTTCACCATTCTTGAAGTAAGTACATAGTGTCATGATTCCTTTTACAAAATTTGTCACATTTTCATCATGCAATTATTTCATCAAACATTCATAATGATAACCTAAAGCACAACAAGTGAATATTCTTCCTTGACTTGAATGTAACAATTCATTGCAATTTGAAGTACTAGTAACATTTGAATAGGATTGTTAGTGAACTTCTATATAGGCGCCTAATTTGATATAAAGTATTTCATACTTTTTATTCAATTTTTTTGTTATGTTGGGATCTTTTGGACCACAAGTCTTCCAATCATATTCTTCATATTGTTGAAAAGCTCTTTGCAAGGAGGGATGCATGGGCTTTGTTTTGTGGTGTTTGGACCTTAACTGTGACAATTATTGAATTTCAAATTTTTTATGAATGAAAAATGGAAAAAATTACTTTTACTTATTTTGACCGTGGCAATGGCACAAGGCACACTAGAAAGTTACATCATTCATAAGCTTCCAAAATATTTTGGGGGATCTCATATTGCTACATATATATGGTAGCATCCTATTTCCATGGATCTAAAATGATGCTCCTTGCATCAAAATTGTCACAATGAGCTCAAAATCCAATTTTTCATTATTAAATCCTATGGGGTATGAAGTTTGTTAAAAATTAATTTAAAGTTTGTTACAAACCCACCCCCATCCCCCCACTTTGTAATTTTGAAGTGAGGATGGGGGTGGCATTTGATATGGGATAAATCCCCATACCATATCCAACATAGTATTTATATATCATACAATATTGTATACCGTATAGTATATGTATGCATATCTATAACTATATTTCATATATATATATATATATATATATATATATATTTGTATTTGTATATGTATCCATATTTTGTAACCATATTCCATATATATATTTGTATCTAAATCTAGATTCAAATTTGAATCAACGACATTTGGCGCTCCATCAGCGATTTTTTTAGGAGGATCAATGGATCACATTCACTAGCATTCACAATGTATTTGTAAAATTAAATCAACGACATCTAGAGGGTTTTTAATTTTTTTCTTAAAAAAATCAACAATTCAGGTTGCAAGAGGTGGCATGCACAAGGTTGCCTACCTCTTTTCGGTACATTGTAATTAAGTATGAATTTCTAAGTCCAGAAGTATTAGTACTCCAAAGTAAGCTACATCTATCAATTATAAAGTTTTTTAGTGCATAGGGATAGAAACATAGAGGGGTTAAGGTAAAAATCTAGAAATAGCCTTTAGGAGAAAATAAATAAATTTTTTTAGGGAAATAGAGGCTTAGCCCCTGAGTACAAGAGCAAATTCAATGAAATCCAAACCTTTTTGACTTTAATCTGCTTAAGCTTTCTCCTAAGAAGTGATTTACATAATCCAATTGTATCAATTGGAAGTCAAGAGAGACCTGGAAATGTGGAGAAAAAGGTACAACCTTTGACCATAATACTCAAAAGATTATAGTAGTCAAACAAAAATGTTTTTCAAAATAGAGAGGCTAGATTTTGGCCTCTTGGGCACTCATGGTTAAAGCTAGGAATATATCAAACAAAATTTGGCACAATAACAAAATTAAACTAATTGTAAAATGATGAAAAAATAAAAACCAAAAATGAAAAACCAAAAATCCAAATACCAAAATGAAAACAAAACACTACAAGTAGAAAATGAAATTAGGATCAAATTGCAAACCAAAAAAGAATAGAAGATATAGAAAAGAAAAAAGAAAATTAAAAAACAAAAGACTAGAAGTAGGAAATGAAGCAAAAGTAAATTGAAAACACAAAAACAAGTTGATTAAACTAAAATTATCACTTAAACACTAGTGTAGTGAATAAAACACTAAAATAGTGCTAAAAACTAGAATAAGAGTTTTTAGTAATTTAGAGTGTTTTACAGTAATTTAGAAATTCTTCTATTAAATTAGCACAGTCTACACTATACTAGTGCAATGATAGTAATTTAGTACTATTTGCACTAATTGGATTCATTTTGCATTGAATTAGAGGATTTATAGTAAATTAGTGTAGGATGGATGTAGTTAGGTAAAACTAATCCATTAGTGAAGTTGATATATGCAAAATTAGAATTTGGAATTCTCTCTCTCTCTATTCCAATTTCTCTTTCAATTTATGTGCATGTATGATTTAGGAGCAATTTTGTATTTTATGAGTGCTCCAAGCATGAATTGTTAAAGATTAGGAAACGAAATCATGTTGGACAATTTATCAAGTAAAATTTCACCTCTTTATGTGAAAAATTGGATGAAAAATGGAGGTTTTAGAGGTTAGATGGGAAAGTGCTTCAGAATGAGGGGAGATTTGGCAAGTGATAGCGTGAGCATGGCGACTCACATAGAGCTGAAATTAGTAGAAAGATGTGCCTTCAAGACAACTTTCCAAGAAGTCTAGGCTTGATTCATTTTGAGCACAAATGAGGGAGTGGTAGCTAATTAAGAGCATGGAGTTCAATTGTTGCCACCAAAGAAGATTGTCAACTTTTGCAAACAATTTGGATGAACAATGGAGCCAAAGGATATGAATTTTTGGAAAAATAAAGATGGAAAAGTTAACTTTCCAAATAGCAATTACTTGCCCAATTTGGAGCAAGGACAAAGACAAGGTGGCCAAATTAGTGCAAGAAAATTTATTGCCATGATGTAATGCTTGTTTTTTCTTTTCCATTGTTGTTATTCTCCATTCTCATATGGTGCCATGTGATTTTCAAATGTAATGCTTAATTACACATGCTCTTGTCTCGAAAAGTTTGCTTGCATGGCCCAATCTATATGCATAGAATTCTTTTTGTAGAATGGGAGTGCCTAAAAAATGATGCAATGATAGCAGTTTAGTTTTCCGGGTTTTAGGGCAAGTATGGAAGCGCTACCCAAATTGGGTTAGAATTAGGGTTGGGATGTGTAAATGATCAAATTAATGAAAAAGATTCATTTGCCTAAAATAAAGGTGGAAATGTTATAATATAGGTCTACAGAATTAATGAAGTGCATGATGTCAATGTATGGATTGAGTTATGATTTTGGTTGGTTGTGATGTGTTGGAGTTAACTTTCAAGACCCCAATTTAGCCCATTTGGAGCCTTCATGGCCAATTTCTAGAAGATTTAGACCTTTGAGGTTGTCCCATTTTGTTAGAGTATTTGTAGGGCAAATTGAAAATGTTAGAATATCTATTTTGGTGGTTTTGGATGAGCTGCCCTCTTTTTCTTTAGAGTCATTTGATTGAAAATTAATAAAAAATTAACCAAAAACACTACAAGAGTCCATTGTTTAAAAGACAATATAGGTTAGACGTCCCATACACTCTCCTTTGACCTACTCTAGGTTTTTTTACCATTACAAGGAAAAATTCTCATCAGGAATGTGGGATTTGATTGGTCTATAAATTAACCTATGATAGAGCCTCACAATTACACCATTCTTGTAATAAGGACACACTATCACAACTCCCTTCACAAAATCTGTTACATTTTGATCCTATAAAAATATCATTCAATTATTTTATCCAACGTTCATGATGAAAACCGAGAGTGTGACGAGTGAGTGTTCTTCTTCAACTTGAGGACAATGATTCATTGGAATTTGAAGTTGCTGGTACATTTGAATATAAGCTTCCATACCTAGGTGTCTAGATTGATACAAAGTAATACATACCTTAAGTTTTAGTTTTTTTTTGGTTTCATTGGGAACTTCTAGACCACAAGTCTTGTAGTCACATTCTTCGTACTATTGGAAAGCTCTCTGTGAGGAGGGTTGCATGGGGTTTGTTTCATGGAGTTTGCATCTACAATGTAAAAGTTATGTTTTTTTGAATTTTTTATGAATTAAAAATAAAAAAATAAAAAACAAAAAAGTAACTTTTACTTTTATTTTGACTTTGGCAATGGCACGGGGCACACTACTGTAGTAGTTTCCTACATAAGTTCATGAGCTTCCAGATATTTTTTGGGGATTTCATACTGCTGCATAAGCTTAAGTTACATATGGTAGCACCCCATTTCCATGCATTTCCATTCAAACGATGCTCACTGCATCGAGATCGCTGCCACAACGTCACCCTCCTACGTCCCTTCAGAGCTACCCCCGCCTGTTAGCACCGCTGTTAGCTGGAGAACAGACACGCTCTTTTTGGACGACGTACTGCACCGAATCCCTTCCTCCCATTGTTTCCTTCCATTCTTCAACATGCATGTGCCTGCCCGCCCACCAAGTTGAACATGATGCACTTCAACAAATTAACAAGTGGAGAGAGAATTTCCTTTTGTGTTCCTCCCACCACCCGCACCATGTTGGCAACAGACACTACAGTATATTTCTTCGCCTCACTGAGAGGTAATTTCCCATGGACCCTACACCTCCAGTAATCATGCGCAAACCAGTGGCTGAGAGAGAGAGAGGGGGAGGTCCAGCTCGAGCTCCAGCTCTGCAACGCAAGCTTTTTTTTTCTCCAATATTCAAATCGCGTGACGAAGCTCGTGGCAAAAAGCCCCCACTCAAAAGCTGGAGCCCCGGGGGACATTCTCCGATGCAACTCGCGCACATTGGGAGTCTCCCTTTTTACTACATTCACAGAATGCCTGCTCCGGGACTTGGGGATGGAAACCGAAGGTGGGTGTCAAATCCATGGCAAACGGTAGGCAGACAGACGTACAGGGGAACTGAACTGAAACGGAACGGAATGGAATGCAGCTTCCGAAGCGGTGGAGAACTGAAACTGGGGACGTCAGTCACATGGGAATTTAAATTTCGTGATACTTGGAATGGATTCCCACGTATTGTAGGATACTAACTTAACTTACCCAACCAAGTCTTTAGGCGTCGTTTATGGTCAAGAACTCGAGGTGCAGTGTGAACGGGGAGACTGGACAACAGGCTTTTCTGTCAGGGTCTCGCCCCGCGACTGGAGGAACGACAATGATTTGGGAAATCTACGATGGACTAGATTTTACGGCCTGGAGGGGTCGAATAAACAAGATTACTGGGATCTAGGATTTTACAAAATTGTTTTCGGTCTTCTGAAGATCCTGTGGAAGGGGTACGCTTTCTCTCATTCTATTGCGTTGCTTAGATTTCGAGGAGTAGGTGGAAGTCGAAGCGCACTGGAATCCTTGATTTTCCTAGATTCTACAGCGGTCGAACTTAAGGAGGCGCCCCCTGATAAGGGAAAAACCTGCAACACGCCGTGTGAGGAGCCCCCGCCCCCCGTCGGCGTGATGTCGGATGCCTGTGCCCCGTCCGTTGTTGTTCTGTTAACTGAAGTTGCGCGCGTAATTTGCTCCATCCCGGCCTTGATTTGCCGGTGTTAAAACTCCCATGCAGTGGGCGAATAGGAAAAGAAACGGACACGCAACGGTATGGCATTTTTTTCCGCCTTTTTTTTACCATATGCTGAAGAAAGAAGGAGCGACTGACGGAGTGAGCTGGGAAAAAGTGTCCGACGACAACGATGCTGGCTGCTGGTGCCTGTGCGGGACTTGGGATGGGGTTGGTTTTGCGGCGTTGATGGCGTGTGGGAGGTGCAGTGAAGTAAGCTCTGCGTGAGATTGGAGGCTGTGCTTGGAGTTTGGCTCGAATTTGGCGGCCTTGGGTGGTCTTCGCGGCGGCGGTGGCGTTTCGGCTGGCTCTGTTCTTTTTTCCTGTACCGGGATTGCGGAGTGTTAGGGTTTACTGATCGTGGTGCAGAGGTCTGGAGAGGTTGGGAGAGCTTTAATTTCGTGAGATTTTTCGGGGAGAAGGAGAAGGTTGGCGAGCGGAACGCTTTGATGCTGGGAATTGGAAATGATTGAGCCTCGGGAGCTGCGGGCCCCGTGTGTAGCATGCTCGATTGTGCAATGGCGCCCACCTGATGTGGTAGTGCCTGGTGGATGAATGCGTTGGTGCCGAGGGGGAGTTGGATTTCAAACGAGTGTCGAAATTGGAATTATAAGTTCGGAGACGTCGACATTTGGTAGAGGTGGCAGGGTTTGGATGGTCTGTTCTTCGTACGAGAAAGACTGCTCAGGTGTAGAATGAGGATTGATCTGGAGCTCAGGGAGAGGAATATGGTCAGACGGTTGCGGGTAGGACATGGTCATCGGGAATTTTGGACTCCATAGTCGACAGCGAGCTATGGACATCGTGGGCCCCGGCAGGGGACATTCGTCGGGGGGGCTGTCTGGTCCCCACCCCGAGGACGATGATGTTTCGCGGAGACTCCTGGTCGAGGAGGCGGATCAATCGCAAACGAACAGCGACGAAGCTACCCTCCGACTGGGCCGTGCTTCTTATCTCTGTGACTTGCGCCATGATGCAGATCAGGAGGCCACGGGCGCCGCGCCCGTCGTCGAACCCGGGGTTGTGTCGCGATGGCGGATGAAGGACCGAGTGAGTGTCCCGAACCAGCTCTTTCCACATGCAAATTGTCACTTCAGTGGGAAAATCGCATAGCGCTTGCATCTTGATGTTCATGTTCAGCATCGCCAACTGGCCGTCTGATGACATTGACGGCACTTATTGTGTCATTCGACAAGGGTCTAATGCTTCATGGGACTCTGTTGTGTCTTTTTATTGTTGATGTATAAGTAATGTCCTACACTGCAGTGAACAACAGGCTTTCAAGGAGATTCGTTTTCATACCTAATGCGAATTGCGAGCGTTCGGGAATAATGTCATGATTAGTTGATGTCATTGTAAATTCAAACCATTTATTATGACCTTTTCTAAAACGACAGTGTAGAATACCTGGATATTTGCCACAGTATCATTGACTGTAGAGCGCATGTGTTCTACATTCAGATTATGTCAGTGATAAGGTTGGAACCCTAGGTGGTAAGATTAAAGAGGTTTGAGTGTAGTTCGGGTAGGGCTCGACCCGTTCGCCATTGAATACTCCGAGAATTTATTCCAACAGTGGGAAGACGAAGATACCATATCGTGCTGAATTATTTCATTTAATACTTTATAATGAAATTAACTTGCATCAGTTGAGCGGAGGGTTGGTTGGGTACAAAATTGGTACTGGGCTGGTGCAACTTGAATCTTGGATTTCTGAAACTTCTGAATACGTTTTATCTTACAAGATAAATAAGATTTTTCTATTACCCTCTCTTTAAAATGTGACATGGACACATTGTGAGAATTATTTAAAATCGGAATAGCTTTTCTGGAAGTAGGAATATTTCTTGTGTGCTTTAGTTCCTGGCCTATCTTGCTGACTTCATATGTGAGAAGGTTGCTTAGGCTTGTGCATAGTGTTTCGCAAATTCTTCACCTTGTATTACGAGCTAGCCGGGTCTAGTGGTGGAGGTGTGGTTTCTATGAAACAAAAGCTGTCGTGAGCCTTGCTTTGATATTGCTTCTGGACTCTGTTGAAATACCGAACGAAGTTTCGCATTATCGAGCTTGCAATACTAATTTTCTTCTGGCCTTGTGTAAATGGCAGATGAAAACAGGATATGTGGCGCTGGCTCTGTGTTTGAATATTGGTGTGGACCCACCGGATGTAATCAAAATATCTCCATGTGCTCGCATGGAATGCTGGATAGGTACAAATTTGTCATTACTCAATATAGTGTAGTTATTGACGAAGTGTGAGAGTTCTGGTACTCTTCATCACCTAGGAGTGGCGTTTTCTCCAGGCTTACGAACTTAGTGTTCGCTCCACGCTATACTGGTCGTTGATGTGCTCTCCTGGAAGCACGTACATCAGCGTATCGTCCATTGTTATGTAACTTGTGTAGAGGGATACACTTAGAGGGTTTAGTGCTTTTTTTTTCCAGATCCACTCTCCACAACATCTTCGAAAGCACTGGATGCGATTGGAAAAAATCTGCAAGCACAGTATGAGCGGTGGCAACCCAGGGTAAGAATAGTGCGTGGTTTCGGTTTTTGTTCGCTTTGTTTGTGTTTCAGATATCTTCAGCTTCAGTTATCTTGACATTTGATGGTGAAATGTCGGTCATTGTTTCGGCGACTTTGTACCCGACATTTTGGAATCCACCCTTTCGTTGACAAGTTGAATCTCTCTTGGAGATGTCATTCTTGTCTGCTCATGTGAGAATGGTTTGTTTTTGGACACAGGCAAAGTACAAAGTTTGTCTGGACCCAACGGTAGAAGAAGTGAAAAAATTATGTTTGCACTGTCGGAAAAGTGCGAAGAACGAGAGAGTGCTGTTTCACTATAACGGGCACGGTGTGCCAAGGCCAACAATAAATGGCGAGATTTGGCTTTTTAACAAGGTTCGAATGCTTCTTTCTGAAATTGTGTAGGACACTCTGGTAGTATATATTTTTCCTGTCGTCTTTTTGATCCGTTATATTCCATCTAATGTTCCTGCGATAGCCTACTCCACTTTCAGCGGTCTTGTACTATACTAGATCCGTGTTTGTCAGATCGTTCTTATACTTGAAGCTTGACCTTCTTGGAGGAGCATTTGAGTAAATTTTTGTTCCAAGAGGTTTTTAAATGACCTGATCATTCTTTGTTGAAGGATTACTAATTCTTATCTAGGGAGAGGAACGTGGCATATGTGAAGCGTTTATAGTTGTGAATTGCCTCTTTAATCTGGCTTGTCGCTTTCTAAATATTTGCGGTTGTAAGTTCTCCCTGAGAATATGCTGAAAAGATAGAGTTTCGTGCTGCTACATTTTAAAATATTGTTCCTTTAAATTTTTTGGTGAAACAAATGTAACACAGATTCCAGTCCGAACTATACACGATACAGTTTATGTTGTGCCGAAACCGAGCGAGGTAAACTGACTGGCGATAATTTTTAATCTTTTTCCAAACTTCACCTGCACACAACCTGTCATGAGCAGCTAGCAAGGTTAATTGGAAAGTATCCCACTGCTAGGTCTAATATGATTTCACTTGACCTGCATTTCCTGTTTCACTCCAAGACGGTCCGGTTCGAATTTCCTGCTACTGACTTGATCGTTTCGTTTTCCGTGCAGCACTTCACCCAGTACATACCTCTGTCTGTCTACGAGTTGGAGTCTTGCCTCGGAAATCCATCCATCTATGTGTTTGATTGCTCTGCAGCAGGCATGATTGTGAATGCATTCTGTGAGGTACGTACATCTTTCAGACTGAAGTAGGAAAATTACAGCGGGATGCGAAATGTCAGTCACACTTTGTGTGATACTATATTTCTGTTCTGGCTACATGGTTTGTGAGTGTTTAGGACTTTCCGGTTTCTGATGTGCAGCGTCCAGATTGGGGTTCTGGTGGTGCATCTTCAATACCTTCAAGTCCTTCGGCCATGAGAGACTGTATATTGTTAGCTGCTTGTGGGGCACATGAAACACTTCCTCAAAACTCGGATCTGCCAGCGGATGTCTTTACTGCGTGTCTCACGACTCCCATTAAAATTGCTTTGAGATGGTAATTTTCCCCCTTAAGATATATGTCCCAGCTTACGCACTAATAGTACTTGCTTCGATGTCATCAGGATTTACAACACCGTAGGTTACATGCGCAGTGGATGGTCTGCTTTCAAAGATAGGCTTAATCTTTTTCGTCTTTGCTGCTGAATGGATATGACAGGTTACTATGGAAATTTCGATTGTGTCTACTTGGTTTAATTGTTGAATGTGACTCTCTACTGTATGCAATAACGATGACTATTCACAGTTTTAAGACTTAAGGGCTATGTTTTTCAGGTTTTGCCCACGGTCGTTACTCAAAAATCTGCATCCCGATCTAATTGATCAGATTCCTGGGCGTCAGAATGACAGAAAAACACCATTGGGCGAACTCAATTGGATTTTCACGGCTATTACAGATACTATAGCTTGGAATGTGCTTCCTCGAGGTGAGGCACCCGTATCCTGTGCTTCGAAGTTAGTGTTATCTCCACGGACAGCCGTGAGACATCACGCTAATGGAGAGGTGTCAGAGAGGTTGAAGTTAGAGTAGGGTTCGAACGGTGAGATTTTAATAATGGCTTGGTGTTGTTGTTTAGACGTAGATGACACTATTATATGATATGTGATGTAGATTACTGTTCAGCATTTACATGCAGCAAGTCATCAAATCAGCTGGCGCAAGCCACATCATCAAGTGCCTTATCTTGTGTATTGGGATGATTAGACCTCTTCCAGCGGCTGTTCCGGCAGGATCTTCTTGTGGCAAGTTTATTTCGGAATTTCCTGCTGGCGGAGCGTGTAATGAGGGATGCCAACTGTTGTCCGCAGTCGTTTCCTCGATTGCCACCAACACACCAGCACTCTATGTGGTATGTATTGGGCTTACTCATGCAAATTTTAGTGTCATCACAATTATCTCTAGGTCTTGTAAAATCCTCAATTTTGAATGCTTACTTGGTGCAGTTAGTAAGTAGTTGGGTTTTGTGGGCAGGATTGCTTCTTCTTTTGAAGTAATGAAAATTGTTGTTTAGGGAATTCATGGAAATATGTGTAAAGTGAATTTTTCTGGATAGTTCACTGGGATTGCTCTTCTGATCCAGTTTTTGGTAGGCATGCTTGGGATATGGCGGCGGAACTCTGTCTTTCGCAGATACCAATTTTGTTAAGCGATCCAACCGCAGAATTCCAGGTATTTCTGATATATAGTTTAAGAGGTTGAAAGGCGAGAAGGAGATCTTCTATGATTTACAGGAGATCTTGTATATTCGCATTATGAGTGTTTGTCATGGAGTTGGCTGGAATTAGTGATCTGCATCTACGAATCTGCGTTAATTCATAAAATCGTGCCATGTTCTTGCGAGAAAACTTTGCCAAGTGTATCGTCCTCACTGTAATATTTGCTACTGAGCTAGAAATGCTGCCTTTGAACTCAAATCTTGAGCATAGTGTTCACTCGTTGTCACGCATCTGCAGCCAAGTCTATTCTTTACGGAACAACTGACGGCATTCGAAGTGTGGTTGGAGCATGGCTCGGAAAGGAAGAAACCACCGGAACAGCTTCCCATAGTTCTACAGGTGAACTTTAATTTGAAAATTAAATTAACTTGAATTCAATCATGTTCGCATTATGTTGCACTTGGTTTCTTTGACTGGTTGGGAAACTTGCCATCTTTATCATCCAATTGATCTGAGCTTGATGTGTCGTTGAGCAAGCAGGTTCTTTTGAGCCAGTCACACAGGTTCCGGGCACTGGTACTGTTGGGTCGGTTTCTGGACATGGGGGCCTGGGCTGTGGATTTGGTAATTTTCTTGGCTCTACATTTGAGGTTAACAACTGTTTGAATCATTCTGGATCGTAAACTAGTCAATAGTGTTGGATTACGTCTTTATATTCAACATCTGCAGGCCTAAAGTAATATCTTATGTACAGATGTGAAAGATCACTGTTGTACATGGTAATGGAGTTTCATATGTCGTAGTGCTTCCTGAATCCTGGTTTACGAGCCTGACGTTGCATGTGAATGTGTCATTGTCTGTGGTCACATTTTACTTCGCTTTTATTTTTAATTTGTAGCCCATACTTTTTTAATTGCACTCATTTGAGGTTTGTCTGTGGCCAGGCACTATCAGTGGGAATTTTCCCCTACGTTCTTAAGTTACTGCAGACCACGGCTACTGATTTGCGGCAGATCCTTGTATTCATCTGGACTAAAATCCTAGCCCTGGATAAGGTATCATTCTTGTCCAGCAATAAGGTGCTGATATGCATCTTTGCTTGCTACGAGAGGTTGCATGAAAACGCTGCTTTATGTCACATTCTTGGCCCAAGTGACTGATTGATCTGTCTTCAACGGTTTGTATTAAATGTCTTCTGGTTGACTTTCTACACGCCCCTAGTGATACATCTTTGATGCATTTTATCTGCATTCTCAAATATCTGCGGAGCAGAGCTTGCCTCTGCCTGGAATAGTTGATGGTTGGCTGGATCGCAGATAGTAAAGACGTCGTGTCTGTTGTCCCGATCATTAGCCTTTTGTGAATTTAATATGTCGATTGTAGATCGTTCAGTTTTTTTCGTTATTACTCATCTTATCCATCTTCGACTGATTGAATTCTGTGAGCCATGAGTATCTTTCAAGCAGAGGAGTTCTCATCTGGGTACTCCTATTTGTTTGTCACAGTCATGCCAAGTTGATCTAGTCAAAGACGGTGGCCATGCGTACTTCATCCAATTCCTGAAGAGTCCTGATATTCATCCCGAGCAGCGTGCTATGGCCGCGTTTGTCCTCGCAGTCATAGTAGATGGACATCCCCGAGGCCAGGAAGCCTGTATCTATGCTAAGCCTGGACTGGTCGGCATATGTCTCTCTCACATACAAGAATCTATGAATGTTCCTGAGGGACAGCCAGAGCCCCTACTCTTGCAGTGGCTATGTCTGTGCTTAGGAAAACTTTGGGATGGACCCTCGGATGGAGTTGCTTTAGCCCTTCAGGAGGATGCCCCAGCAATTCTTGGAGCAGTTCTGTCTCAGCCACAACCTGAGGTTTGCAGATAAATTGGAAATTTTTTTTGTGCATTTCGTTTCATTTATATCAAGTTTAAAATACTTCGTTTTAATACTATATTATGTGGTCACTTGGTCATTGCAGTTTTGTCAGGTTGTCCAAATGCATACTGGTGAAGTTCTCATTTAAGCCTGAATTGAGGGTGCCTATAATTTTTTTTATATTCGGTGAATTTTTAGTAAACTACGCGCATGTGTTAGAGATATCCTTTTAAGTAGCTGAAAAGGCACACGAACTGGAGAAACAAGGTATGAGGCAGGGAATTATGGACACGCTCTAATTAGGGGACCAATGTAAAGTATGTCCGTGTCAGAAACGCTACATGGAACTTTGAACCCTTTTAGCGGATAACTCTATTGCTTGAGATTGCTGATGTATTTTTCCACCCCAGGTTCGTGCTGCTGCCACCTATGCTTTAGGAACTCTCGTCAATGTGGGATCAGATCTTCCTCCCAATAATGGAGGATTTGATGATGATCAAGATGAAGCCACCGAAGTTGTAGAGCAAGTCATAGCTCGCTGTCTTCTGAAAGTTCTTTCCGATGGGAGTCCACTTGTGAGAGCAGAACTCGCTATAGGTATGAATCTCCTTTTAAGATATGTGGGACTGATGTTCACAAGCGTGGCTTCAAGGATAAAGTTTTGCAGAATTTGTATCAGCGTACTATCCTTTTGAGCGTAGGAAAAATAATCAGTCTGCATGGTCAATGTGCTATTTCAGCTTGGTTATGCTTCTTGCACTTCCAATTAATGAGTCTTGTCAAATTGTTTATATGCAGCTTTGGCACGGCTAGCTACCTCCCACAATGGGATGTTTCGTTTGGCTGCCGCAGCCTATTTAAAACCACCATCGCATTCGACAGTTGTGCCAGCTTCTGGAGCAGGAGTAAGAAGCCCAGGAGGTTACCCTTCCTCGACAATGGTTATTGCTGGTTCACATCCAGATTCTAATCCGGGACTGCAGACAATGGATGGAGGGACTCCCGTGCAGCCCGGACTCCGAGTCGTTTCTAGCAGTGGTTCTTTGGAAGTCTTGGCAGGTATTTGTTTTTCATACTTCCTTGCGCTCTTCGTTTGGTCAATAAGTGTGATTTTCTACCTGATACTAGTATTCACCAATTGGGAGCTTCACTTCTCTGCTTGGAATTTTTCGTCACTTATATTTAGGTCCTGCAGGTACCTCTCCCTTGTCTGGAATCCATATTCTTGGAGAATCTGCCGGAGGAATTACCAACGTAGGCAGCCGATCTTGGAAACGCTCAGACGACGGAAATGTTTATGTACAATGCGTCACAGCTGTGTATACCTTGGCTAGGGATCCATTCCCCAGGGTGGCACGTTTAGGTCGCCAAGTGTTGCGAATTATGGGGGTTGAGTCGGCTCAAATCCTGACGCCTGCACGAAATAAGGCTGGCAGCCATCAACGGAACTCTTCTGTGCCTGCTTTGCCTCCTAGTCCCTCCATAGCTGGTGTCCTGCATCGGTCGACTTCTTGGGTGGCATCCACTTCAGGTGTGTAAATTATTAACGTTTTAACCCTGCTAGAGTGAAATTTAGTAAAATGGTCCCTTCTTGTTTCCCACGACATGTTTCTGTTAATATTGAATCTTCAGGCTTTACTGGTTTGAGGGAAATGCAAATAATAAAGTATTAGTAATTAATCGTAATTTTTCGTCTGTGCCAGTTCTCACGCTTGGGATTCTATCCTTATGGATGTGCCTCTACTTAATTTCAGTCGACCACTTGAAGCTTTGAAACGTTTTATCAGTTTCCCGTATCCATCGTGTGCATAAACGAGCTTTGTTGAATGAAGAATTTCCCATTGGGTATTACGATTTCAAGTGTAGAATAAACGTATCGTTTACATGTTACAGGGAACCTAGCAAGTACCTGGCGTACTCCTCCTCCTAGCCCTCCTACACGACCGGCATTCCTGACCGGTACTCCTGGTGGTTTAAGACGGGCGGCATCCATGGACATATCTGCAGCATTGAACACACCAGTGAGAATATCTGGAGAGATTGGTGTACGGACATTGTCTCCTGGTACTGGAAATGCAAATCCTGGTCTCTCTGACGCCGTGGGAATGTCCGCCATAAATCTGGAGTCCGCTGCTCCTGCCTCTCTGTTGCCAGAATCAACATTTTACAAGTGGAGTTGCGGGCACTTCTCTCGACCTCTTCTGGAACCTGTCCATGATGATGAAGAAGAGAATTTAGCTCGCCGCGAAAGAAGGGAAAGAGAAGCGCTCAGTGGGATTACTATGTGCCAGCGTTTAAGTGAGTGATTATTCTTGCAATGTTTCAAAAACTCGAGATAATCGTTTGTATTCCGTTGTGCATTTATTGTTGCACATCGTTTGCATTCCGAAACTCTGTACAATGGTAGACGTAGATAAGCTTTGACTCCCTGGAGCTCTGTAGGGATGACTTGTGAGATACTTTTCATGTACAAGAGCTCAGCTCTGCTTTGTAGCATGTTTGACTCTTGTGGCGTGTATCCAAATTTTGCAGCTGTGAGTAAGGTCAGCGACCAAATTGCAAGTTGGGAGCTGGAGTCTGAGTTGGGAACAAAAGCTGTGCTTTTGCATCCATTTAAGCCCCTTATCTGTATTGCTGATGATAAAGAGACCATCAGGTATCAATTCGATTAGGTTTTGAGTAATGATTTTCTCCTTTTACCGCAGTGTAAGGTACTTAGAATAAAACAATAGTTGACTAAATTGAATGCTGGTTGCAGGATATGGGATTATGAAAATGCTGCAGTTGTAAACACCTTTGATAACCACAACACTCCTGACAAGGGGGTCTCCAAGCTCTGTTTGCTCAACGAACTGGACGATAGTCTTCTCCTTGTTGCCTCAAGTGCGTTTCTCATAGCTTTTGAATGTGCAGGGTCTTATCTCGAAAATTTCACTTGGTTACTGCGGTTACTGAGTAGTGTAGGTTACATGTCAAGTATCTCCATGACCTACTCTTCCTCTTCTACTCTTATCCGGACTGATTGTTGCTTCAAAAGATTTTTCAATGCTAAAACTCTTCCTTAATTATTTTAAGAACAGTCAGACGCAGATCAGTTTTGAGGAGAACAGTCCATTTGGATTTCTTTAATTGACTAAGCTCCTATGCGCTTTGGGAGATAGGTGATGGTAGTGTGCGGGTTTGGAGGGACTACACACAAACAGACAATCACCGCCTGGCAACTTCGTGGCAGTCTGTTCAAGGGCACAAGCCTGGTTCTCGAAGCATCAGTGCTGTTGTAGACTGGCATCAATTGTCAGGGTATTTGGTAAGGCAGCTTTTCCGTCTTCATATTTTGACGAACAGACGAGATTGTTATTTGGTTGTGAGTCTCATGGTTCAGCAGTTGAGTTTCGTACATTGCAATTTCCTGTTGACCATACGTGTAACATTGCAGCTGGATTGTGTAGTATGCATCAGGTCAAATCTCTTGGATTATGGTGTGGGATCTTGATCGAGAGCAGCTCATCTCAAGCATACCCTCTCATTCAGATAGTTGTGTGTCTGCCATGGTATGTCCGTGGACCTGACTTCTTTTTTTGCATCATTTTTTGATTGTTTATAGTTGTGGCACGTTGATTTGCAACAATCTTTATATCGGCAAGATGAGTTTATGTTTCTAGGTTCTCAACCTATAGAGTACCTGAACACTATTCAACAATACCGTCGTAGCTGATCTCCTGCAATTCAATTGTTTGTTTATGATGTACCTATCTATTTCTCCTGGTTGTACCTTTTCTTGGTATAGAGAGGTCTACACTTACACGCATTGGGTGTAGACTTCTCTGTTGAAACCACTTCAGAGACGTTCAATATCATTGGTCTTCAATAGTTAGAGCTGTTATGGCTGTTCGTCAATATTCCTAAAGTGTCTCATTGCGGTTGGCTGGTTACGTGGAACGATTGCTTAAATATCGTTTCAATATATCGTCTTGTGTATCTTGGCAGGCGGCTTGTCAAACACACAATGCGCATGTGGTTTCTGGATGTGGAGACGGTTCTGTGCGGCTTTATGATATTCGGTCCAGAGACATGTAGGTTCTTTGACCTTCACAATCTGGAGGCATAGAAGTAATTACATTCTGTCTGGTTTCATTGACGTAGGTTGGGATCAGTCTAAATTACGAAGTGTGTATCCTGCTATTCCTTTTTCCGATGAATAGATGCTGGCCTCTTTTATAGAATGATTCCACGGATTTGTTTTTGTGGTGGTAAATCTAGCTTTTAACTTCTCAAAAGTGTATTTTGGAGTGGTATGCAATTCTCTCGAGTTCTATAATTGCTTTTTTTGTCAGACTTGATCAATGGGTCATGCTGTACACAGGCTTGTTTGTGCAATGAAACCTCATACGCAGAGGGTAGTGGGTCTCGACTTCCAGCCCGGATCAGATTTCACAAAGGTTTTTCCTGCTTCCTTCTACTCCCCATCGTTTTGACTCATAAATTTGAATTCTATTTCATAAACTTAATTGCTTCCTGGACTGTTATCTTGCAGTACAAGTGTGCTTTAGGCCTGCAGACAAGTTATAGAAAAACTGTCACAGGGACTAAGAGGGCTGATTTACTGCTATCGCCAAGTTATACTTAATTTAGTCTTACAAGGGCAAGTGTGATTGTAGTGCGCAACAATTGTCTTGTAAGCCTGGTGCAGTGTAAGCTCGTTTAGAATTGTGTGGAAGAGTTACTGTTAGTCATTTCTAATGCCAGAAGTTTGCAGAATAATTCGCAGCTGCTATGGCATGTTCTTTAGTCATACATGGTGAGGAAAGTGATGATTCTTTTGTGAAGTTTCCTTTGGGGATGTCTTGTTTGCAGATAATTTCTGCTTCGCCAGCTGGGGATCTTAAGTTCCTGGACATGAGAAGGAGCTCAGCACCTTACCTGGAGGTAGAGGCTCTCAAGGGTCATCTAACAGCGCTCACTGTCCACCGGCATGCACCTGTGATTGCGGCAGGCTCAGGAAATCAGCTGATAAAAACTTTCAGTACAAGTGGGGAGTTGCTCAGTAGAGTTCGCTTCCATTACCGACTCTTAGGTCCAAGGATCGGCCCTGTCAGTGCTCTGGCTTTTCATCCTTACAAGGTGCTGTTGGCTGCTGGAGCCGTTGATTCATTGGTTTCCATATATGCTGGGGAGAGTGTTCAAGGTGGCTAACGCATTTATGGTGTTATTATTCTGCTCACCTTTTGCTGCACAATCAGCAAGCATTACTTGGGGGAACACCCAAACTCGACCTCAGATCACTGGTCTACTCTAGTTGCCTAGCTTTGGCTAGGTAGGAATTGCAGCCATGAACTTCGGGGACATTCTCTCACGCCGCATGGGTTCACCATTCTGAAGACGATCATTCTTGGTAGTGGGGGAGGGGGTCGGCTTATGTATTCATACTCATTTATTCCGGCCGCTGAGTGTAATTGGGATATTGATTCAGTTGGGGAAAAACACTCAGGCCTATTAAGTTTGCAAGCAACAATCAAACTTGACGCTTTATCTGTGACGGGACATGCCATTTGTAAATATCTGTCAGTATTCTGTAATTTCTTGTTCATATTTGGTGTGTTGACTGCCTTAAGTTATGTGCAACACTGTTCTCTAATTTGGTAACTCTTGCATGATCACACTTGGAATGAGCTATTAGTATTTATGATTGCCTTGTTAAGTTTTTAGTTAGACCCAGACATCGGCTGTTGCATACTGTAACATTCTCTTCATGCCCTGAACGATTTGTCAGTCCCATGTAACTACTGTAGTGTTTAAGCTGTTAAATGTACTTTGATTTTTAATCTCTTCTATTTTATAAGTGTAGTCTCTTTTGATTTTGATCTAGAACTACGACAATCTAATCATGTAAAAAACTTGAAATAATGTAGAAATCTTACGTACCATTTCCTTGTGCAGAGATGGGTGCACTCACTTCATGTACTTGTAATCTTTATTACCACTTACTTACATCTCCATTGCAATGCCAACTTTCTTATGCCCTATTTAATGTTTTTTGAGACAACTAATCACACTTATGCAAAGATATAAGTAAAAATGTACCAAAATTTAAAGGATTAGCACCTAAACACTCTAACATCCATATTCTAGTAATGAATATAAGGCTTTTAGCCATTGTTTTGTCCAAATACTTTTTCATTCATCCCAAGTACAACTTGAATCTTTAGAAGAGAACTTCTTTCTATATGATGAATGGAATGATATTAATGTAAAGAATATATTTGAACAAAGATATATACAAAAAATGTGTTAAACTCCCCCAAAAGAGCATCTCCACTCTTATGTATCAAATTTCACTATAAGAAAAAGGGGTGTTTATGTATAGTTTTAGTAGTATAATCCTATAATCAATGACTTATAATTAAAGGTTTTTAGTATAATAATATTACTAAAAACACTTGTAAAATTTTGCTAAGAGTCTTTCAAAAAGTCATTAATTATAGAACTATACTACTAGGACTATACTTAAAATATCCCTTTCTTGCTTGTAAAGTTTGGCACACTCAAATTTTACATCTATTTTTGAAGGGCCCTCAAATTACTTGTCTCTCCCGCCATTGCTTAGTTGCTTACTAAATGTAATCCAAAAATATTTAAGTGACCATTCATCAAGTATTAGTATAAGTGTAGCATGAACTAAAATAGTGTTGTGTTAGTTTTTTTTATTAGTTTCAATACAATTTGTGTTATCTTGAATACAAATTCATCACAAAATTTCAACCATGGTAGATTGGTATTAATGAAATAAAATTAAGGATAAAGTCACTAAACTTACTTGAATAATGATTTGAAAGGTCATTGCTTGGCACACAACAAGATTGATAACCAAAAGAATATTTGAAACGGTCTATGACACTTATCATCCATGTTTGGCATATATCAAAACCTTTGAGGGCATGAGTAGAGATGCTCTTAGGGTGAATATTCATGTAGTAAAATTGGTCAAATTTTGTAGAAAAGACAAAAGGTTTTCAAAAACTCTACATGAAAATTACAAGGAGAGAATTAGGAAGATAATTTGATGGAAAGATTGTAGATGGAAAAGGCCCATCAAAAGTGGAAGGAACAAGTTTTGAAATTTTGAAAAATTAATTTTAATATTCTTAGTTTGATATAAAGACAAAGCTATTCTTAGAATATAACCTCTCTTTATTCACAAGTCAAAGCTACTTCCAAGATGTAGTTCTTTCCTACTCATATGGAAGTCAATAAAAGCAATTCTAACTCCATAAAACTTAAAATTTGAAAATTTTGATTCCAACTCCATATAGAAGTTCAGCCTTCTATTTACCAAAATTGGTTAAACTTTGAAGGAAAGACAAAAAAATTCCAGAGCCCCATATGAAAGTGTACAATATTTGTGAAGGGGAGAGTTGGAAACATTTGCCAATATGATTTTAGGAGAAAGTACTTAAAAAGTTAGAGGAGCAAATTTTTTACTTTTGGAAAACAAATTTTAACATTAGATTTAAACTTTGGGATTGCCCTTAGTTTGACAACAAGACATAATTACATCTAAAACATAGTTTCTTCCTACTTGCAAGACAAAACTACTCTTAAAATGTAGTTTCTCCCTACTCACATATAAGTGTAAATACTAGAGGGTGAATCACGAAGGAACGAATTCCATCCAAAACGCTTGTCGGGAAGCATTCAATCATCCATGACCCCCCCGTGAGCCCCAAACCCTAAAACCCCAGAAAAGCTCCCCCTCTCCTCTCGTCTTGCGACGCTTGGGAGCCCCGTGTCCTGGCAACGCAAACCGTTGCAGGGGAGCTTGCTTCGTCTTCCCCAGGGGAACTTGTCCAGAGAAGCTTCGCAAGGGGAACTGAAGGCGATGAAGAAAGGAGTGCACCCAGCGCTGCAGTGGATCCGCATCATCTCTCCGCACGGCCGCTTGGTGCGCGTCTTGGCTGCCAAAGCGTTCAAACTCGATCGCCCCTCTTACGTCCGAGACCCTGGCAAGCAATCGGAGACCGTCGGCACGCTCGCCAAGTTCCGAAGACGCTTTGAGTTCGCCCCCAAGGCTACACCGACGCCCACTCCGAACGCCGCGGATCAGTCGACCTCGCCGCCTTCGTAGGTCTGGATTTCCTCGTCTTCTCCATTCTCGGGGATGTTTTCTTTGGGGCGGTTGGTTTTCCTTTTTCAGTGGAATGAACCACCATTTGTTTACGAGAGAGGAGAAGGACCATTATATGAAGTTTTGATGTTCTTGTGATAGGTAATGCGGGTTTTCTTTGGGGCGGGTGGTTTCGAGTGCTGCCATTTCAGTGGAATAAGCCTCCATTTGTTTTATGTGAGAAGAGAAAGGATCATTATATGAAGTACTGGTGATCTCGTGATAGGTTAAGCAGGTTTTCTTTGGGGCCGTTGGTTTCGGTTACTGCCATTTCAGTGGAATGAACCTCCATTCGTTTTATAAGAGAAGAGAAGGAAGTATCATCTATGAAGTCTGATGTTCTTGTCTTGCTTATAGCGGCTGGGTGTGAGCTTCGGTTTACGGTTTCGTAATTTCTGTTGTTTAAGGTGGAGGATACTCTTATGTCCACTTTTAAGCGCTTTACCAGTATGTAGGCGTGTGATTTTTTGGGGAGATTCACTGTGGTGTTGAAAGATCACCTTGAGTAAAATTATCAAACTCTCCTGGGATCAAAATTATCCCCCTATGCCCAATTTTTTATGCAAGCATCCGAAGCGGGAGGTTGGATCCCAATATTGAGGGGATAATATACATTAACCAAGTCACGCTTACCTTACTGGCTCATTCAATGAAACGAGTGGCTCTTCGTATAGGAATCAGTCAACAGGAGACATGATCGGGTCTCCATCGTTTTCTGTGTCTTCTACCTTGTCATTACGTGGACGTTGCACTTGTTCTTCCTGCGAAGTGAAGGTGCTAACCGCTTCTTTTTAAAATGGTGCAGACATGGAGTTTCAGGGCAATGGTGGTTTTCTCTCCAGCCTGCCTCCTAAGCTGGAAGATGCTGGTCTTGAAGATTGTGCACTACCTTTTGAAGGGATCCAGGTATATCGACCTTCTCCATTTGCTCGTGATACTGTACTTGTGAATTTATGTAGTACATTATCTTCACCGTTTTGGTGGGTCAGTTTTATTATCGGCAACATCTTAGGGTGAATCTTCACCCGTTGTTTCCCTTCATCTGTGATGTTGCTATTCGTGATTATACTAGAACATGAAGGGTCACGAGTAGTGGAGGCTGATGAATAGAAGTGTCTCTCATGGTTTGGTATCACTTTGATTCAGAGTATGATTCAAGAATATAAGGATTTTTTAACGAGGATTTGTGAGGAATGCAGAATCCGTGAAGAAGTAAGCCCTTAGCATATGGTTCACAATAGCCATATATGTGCATCTAAAATTATTTAATCTGGTGTCAATTCTTGCTTACTTCAATGTTCTAAAACTTGTTACTAGTTAGATGACCTTGTCCTTAGAGCCAATTACTTTTCTGACTTGTAATATAACTTAATCTTATCAACTTGCCTTCTCAGGAGGCATTTCGGATAGCAGCTGAAAAAGCTCAGGCAGCTGCTGATGGCCTTAAGGTGAACATGAAAAGCAAGGCTGAGGACATCGGAGGTTGTATTTTGAACCCTGTGCCCACAGATGGAGATTTGAAGGATACCACAGTTGAAAAGGCTGGAACAAAACCGGTAATCCTCAACCTTCTGGATGAAACCAAACTCCTCAGCAATACCACCTTAATATCAAAATTCATGCTGATTTTAGGTCATCTACCAGTAAAACTTTATACCCTTATCATTTTCGCATGTACTATCAATATAATATTCTTTGGTGCTTTGGAATCCTCTTTGGTTTTCTAGTAAGAAAATAAAATAGGCTGATCAACAGCGACTATGCTCAGTGCTTTCAGTGTCAATTTTAGATGTGGGTACCTGAGTTGCATCTTATCGTCTCATAAAGTTCTTATTAACACATTTTCTTTTGTGCCCAAATCTGGTCTGGTGCTGTAATTGATACCGTATTTTCTTTTACTGGTTGTAGGCTGATAGTTGTGTTGAACCGCACACTGGAGGGCTACTGGAGGATGGGAAAGATGCTGTAGTTGATCCTTTAGGTGAACGGAAAGAAGATAAGTTGGTAGGCGGCATAGACGTGGAACCCAAATTGGGGGAGGAGGGCTGTTTGAAAGGCGATCCTCTGGAGCCTGTGGGTGGTATCCCTGAACCTTCCGCTGTGGCTGACGATGATGGTGATGAGGAGCCCAAAGGCCCTACCCTCACAGAAGCCTTTCTCTAAGTTTAGTTACCGCCTTCTGTGCGGTCTGATTTTTTTTATTGAATCGCTTCTTCCCTTATCTCGATCTGCTTCTTAAGCTTCCTACCTGTGTTTGATAAGCATAAACTAAGGGTTAGAAAGAATAGACGCTTGATCCTTGCCAACATCTAATATTCATCGTGATTCTTCTTCTGAGATATATTCATTGTTTGCCCTGTGCCGTAGACCAAATTATTCTGATTTTACATCCATCAGGTTTAAGGTTCTGCAAAACGCGCTTTGCAAACACGCTGCTATGCAAAAACTCCTGTGTTTCGGATCTTATATCTGATTTCATGTTCTTAGTCTTCTAGTGGATTAGGGTTTTGTGGTTCAATGGTGCAGTGCAAGGCGCATTGTTGCAAGGTTTAGGAAGGGCTGTTAGGGTGTGCTACAAGGTGCATGAGAAGATATTACAGGTTGTAGGAGGGGGACGTTGCTGGCCGGTCATTGCTTCAAGGCAATTGAGAGGTCTTGAAGGTAAAATTCAGGGTTTGTTGGATATTGTGATTGTGAGATCAAGGCAAATAAATATAGGATGCCATGACTTTCCTTTGATTTTGTTCTACAACGTTTTTGGGTGCATCTTGAAGGGTATATTTAGTGAAATAGTTATTGAAAGGTGTTGGGAGGTGCGGCACATGATGAGTGCTTGTAGGTATTTGAATGTAGGGTTCAGGAATTTAGTAGTTCTTTCTTTCTTGGTCAGAAAGGTAGAAACACCTAAATGTTTCACTTTTTCTGGTCCCTCTATCTGAGTGCTCAACTCTCTTGCTTCAAAAACTACTCACTTCATTGGTTGCTGTTAAAAAGTTATGTTGGTTTTGAGTTATGGAAGTGTCCATTCTAGTTCATTTATTTATTAGGTGTTCAAGAGCTGAAAGTTTCACAATTGGGTGAAAGTTTGGTCAAATGTGGAAGTTGTCATTTCTATTGCAATTCATTTGGCAAGATTGATTTTGGTATTAGAGATCGCATGGAAGTTTTAGATTTAGTTACCGCAATTCAGTTTACAGAGAAATGGCAAAACAATCATGTTTGAACTTGAATGTTTACATGTTATTTTGAGAGCTGGTGAAGTAAAAGGGGAAAATCAATATGTGATAAAAAAAAAAGGAGGGGGAGGTAGTGTTCAATGTCAATTTGAAAGTAATACAAAAGAGAACCTAATTTCTAGTCCTTTTTGATGGAATGATTAATTTGTTGCTTCACATGAGAAATTGATATGAGGTTAGGCATATAGGGAAGAAGTCTTTGAGTATGATTTATTCTTCATGAGTAGATCAAGCATGTTTGCATAATCCATTTGTTATTTCATTCATGATGAGAAAACATTTCATTTGAAAGGAGAATATTGCTTATAATGCCTTGGAAATGAAATTAGGTGCAAATTTTTTTGTTTTGTTTGTTCTGTTCTCTACAAGGAGGGGTGTATGGGCTTTTTTTCATGGTGTTTTGATTCATGGTGGAAAAAGTAATGAATTTCAAAGTTTTTAATAAAAGATAATGAATTTCAACATTTTTTAAAATTAGAAATTAGAAATTTATTTTTATTTTTATTTTGGCATATTAGTCACAATGATGTTTTAAGTGTATAACTCATTCTTGTTCAAATCATGATTCAATTAATTGAACCTATAAATTGAAGCATTTTTGTGAGTAATGTAGTACCAATGTGAATTGTTTATGATGAACCATGACACTAGGAATTTCTCACATTCAAAAGTAGAATATTTGAATGTAGGTAAAAAGAACTCAATGCATATGTTCATTAAAGAATATGCTTTCTTGAACTTACAACATTCCATTTGTACAACTAAAAAATTCCATTCCTTCACTTTGGGGGTATAACTTACTTTAATCCTAAGAAGGGACTTTGCTAAAAATAATATAATTTATAGATGAATAGGTGTATTCTTCATTTCTATAGTAATCTTGAAAGACATCCATTGTTTGCTTTTTAGCCATAGTGTCATCATAGAATTAACTTCAAAAGCATTTCATCTATTGAAATGGGGTTTTGCAATTTATGGCAAATTCTTAGGAATATGAATTTGACAAATTCTTTCCAACTTTAATGAAGAGTGGAGTTTTTCTTACCTTTCTAATAAGTCAACTTCCAAAACATTTATATTGCCTTATCAATTCTACATGACTTTTGGTGACTCAAAAAAAATACTTAAAAATAAATAAATCTCATATAAAATAGATCTATATCTATATTGAAGCTTCATTCTATTACAATTAGTGAGGTAAAATCATAAAGAATTTTATTTTTTGGAGAAGTATAAACCTTGTAGAAAATGTAACATGTGAGGTTCATTTTAAATTAAATTTTCACTATTAAGAAAATTCATCCTCTGATTAGGCATAACTAACATATTGATTATATGGGACATCTATAACAATCATGAATCAAATAGGATACTTTTAATCCTAAACATCCAAAGTTTTCTCCAAAATTGACAATTTGAGAAAATTCATCATAAGGACTATTTGAAAGAATATCTTGGAATTGATAAACAAATAAAATTGTAGACTTTAAATTTTAGATTTCATCCATATAGTTAGATTCACCAATGCCATCACCAATATTTTTCTATTAATTTTGAAAGGAAAATTTTAAAATTCCTTCTAAATTAAATTACAAGAAAATATTGTCATTTTATGAGTAAATTTTGTTGGAATGGATTTGAAATGGAGTTCCCTTCATATGGTGATTTTTGAAAAAAATTCTATTCTTTGACTCAATGACCTCATTCTTGCAAATCTAGTTTTGAACAAAAGTCAATGCAATTTTGGCTCAGTCAACCATTTGAAACACTTCCACATTTGTAATTTAGAAAAATATGTACTATAATAATACCAAATCCATCCATCAAATAGTTCAAAAACTTGATAGAGTATCTCCACAAATTAGGATCATGACTTTCATCCAAATAGTAATGAGAAAGGAAAGTGATTCTCAATCTATTTTGTCGTCCCAAAATTGGACATCGGAGTACTTTAGGGTTAACCCTTTAACACCATATTTAATAATAAGTTATAACATTTTTATTGAGGTGACAATTTAGATAATTACATGATTTCAAGTCTACAAACTTGGTATTAATAAGTCTATTAACCAAAAAATTCCACCTTTTATGAGTAGATTATAAAACTTTAAATCTTCTTAACTCAAATTCTTTGCATCACAATTTTGAATTTTGAATTTTTTATGTTGAAGAATTGAATTGAGGGTCAAAAAAATATATCAAAAAACATGAACTTAATTTCATTGTATAAGAAATTGTCCACTCTAAAGTTCTATGACTATTTTTTACAAGAAATATCCAAAATTGTCACTTTCTAGTGCATTGAGCTTAATTGAAAAATATAAACATTTCTCAAACTTTCAACTATATAAGTTTGTATTAGACAACTATAGGAATTTGTGAAAAAATATTCACCTCATTTGATCTTTTAGATTGTGAGATTATAATGTTTGAAGTTAGAAGAATATAAATTTGAGGCCACATTCAACATGGTCAATATAGTTTGACTCAACTATGTGGAGAAAGAGTCTCTCTCTAACTTTGGGAGTTTGAATTGCCGGATAGGTAGTTATATTAGTCACTTGCATGTCAATTTTCAAGGATAATGGAGGTGTTTAATATACCCAAAATCATCTTGCACATTAAAAGAAATTTCAGGGCTCCAAAAGACTCCAAGTTATTAGGCCCTAATAACACTGTGAACACAACCAACTATGCAGTCTGATGTGGCCAAGAGAGTGCCACATCATTGTCCAATTTTTTTTAAATTCAACTTTCTTTTGCATTCTAAGAATTAAATTCTTTTTTAAATTCTTTTTGGGAATAGCCGATTGTACACTTTGTTGCAGAGGAAAAATGGGGAATAGCAACAAAAATAGGCCCAAAACAGGCTATTGGAGACCTCAAATTTCATCTAATGCAAAGAATTTTGTCCAAAAAGTAACTACATTAGGAAGATTTCATTTTTGAGAGAGTATTCATTTTCTAAAGGAATCAAAACTACAAAGACCACCAACACAAATCTTCCCTTCTTTACATCAAGTACAAATATGACAATGACTTTATATTAGAATTTGAAAGAATGGTTCTAAAATAGTTTTAAAATTGCCATTTTTAATTTATTGAGCGAAAATTGGGGAAAAACATTATTTTTCATTTCCAACCACACATTATTTTCCTATACTATTATGAATGTGTGGAAAAAAATCTAGCTTCATAGATTGCAAGATTTAAGTATTTAGGGTGAATAGAAAAATATTCACAACTTACCTAAGTACTTGCCATCTCTATTAGAATATTGCTTGAGTCACTTTTAACTTTCAAACCCTATAACTTTGATTTGGGCATCAAATTTGAAAGAAATGATAATTTACTATAAAATTCATACAAGCCTGCATGTTTGGTAAAATTTTATCTTTAATCCATTCAAAATGACTTTGTTTAAACCTATGTGAACCTTCAAAAAGCTTCATAGGAGCTTATTGCCCTTTAAAGGTTTAATAGAAGTCGATATGAGATAGAATAAAACTCAAAATTGCTAATAGTTCTAAGATGAAAATCAAACACAATAACTCCAACAATGAGATTGTTTTAGCAAACAAACTAAACCTTGAGAAATTCTATTTATTTTTAAATTGTAAGAATTGAGTTAGAAAACAATTCCTATATGTAATTTTCTCCAAAAGATGCAATGATTGCTTGCAAAACAAAAGTCTCATAACTTCCACATCACTAATCCAAATGGAATGAATAAAAGATTTTTGAGTATTCAAATATGATCAAAAATCTTATTTGTAAATTCATCTATGAATTAAAGATTTTTTTATTATAGATTTATAAATTTATCTTTTTCTAGATTTATGAATTAAAGATTTTTGGGTATTCTTCATCTATTTTTGAAATTTGGTATGTAAATAACAAACATGATGTAATATTCATTTGTCAAAAAAACACTTCTAGTGCAAAAACTTCATTCTAAGAAGAGTTAAAACTCTATTAAACCTTTAAAGTCCCATTGTTCTTTCAAGGGATAAAATGGATTTTGGGCAAGTTCCTATGATCACAATTTTTGGTGAAATTTTTTGAAGCTTTCTCATTATATAGAAAAATTTAACAACTTTCTTGGGATGTAATTTTTATTTCAATTGGTACCTAAGAGCAAAAGTAATACAACAATAAGTCTAGAATTGAACTTGGTGGGCAAAAAAACATTCTACAAAAACTTGAAAAGTAAATTTGAAGAATTTGTTTCATATAGATTGTATGTTTGTCTACATAGAAAGCTTTGATTCATTTCATTTGAATTTGTAATGTAAAAGTTATGGAGTATCTTGTTTTGCAAACAATCAAAGCATCTTTTTTGAAAAAATAATGTATTGGATTCATTTTTGAGCTCAATTCTTTCATTTCTTCAAAAATAAAAGTTCCACAAGGTTAATTTTGATTGTTAGAACAATTTCACCATTGGAATTAGTGTATTTTAATTTTGTCTTAGAGCTATTAATGATTTATTTTTTCCTTCTATCATATACCTTCTTTTACTTAACAATTTTTTGAAGAATGAAAATCATGTTATTTTCTTAATTTTAATTTTCTTTATATTTTTAACCCAAATTCTTCATGATAAATTTTTCTAAAATGGCATTTTGGGACTGCAATGTCCCTAACACCCTGAGGCACATTTACGGGTGCAAATTGTGATAAAATTGCCACTTTTTAGGGCAGTGAGAAAAAATGAAAAAAAAAAAAAAAAAAAGAATTCAAAATTCAAGTGTACAAATTTGTATTGGATTACTATGGGAATATGTGGAAAAAATTTCAGAAACTTTGACTATACAAATTGAAAGATTATAATCAAGGTTGTCACATTAAACAAATAGACTGCCTGCCTATCTATTAGAGGTGTCACCCATCTAATGTAGTCAATATGTAGTTAACTTATTATGAAGGTAAAAAATCCAACTTGGAAATATCTTAATGACACTTGACTTACCTTAAATCCTAGTAACTTACCTTAAAATCATGGTAGCTTACCTTAATTTACCTTAACCTCTAAATGATTTTGACTATGTTTTCACCAAAACTGTTCCAAAACTGCCATTTGTAGTACAAGTATCAAATTTTAGAAAAAAAACATTTTTGGATATATCTAACCATAGAATCTTGTAGTAAGCTTGTTTAAGAATAAGTCGAAAAAAATTCAAAAATTTCCACCATGTAGATTGCAAGATATTAGCATTTGAAGTGACAAATTTCTTTTTTTTGGCCTTACAAAAATCTGGGCTGCTAAACTTCAGAAAGTCACATTTATATAAAAAAAAAATGTCCAAAATGGTAGATACTCTTTGGATTCATTTTTCAAGTCAAGTTGGCTACATGCTTAGACAATTTCAGATCATTTGGAATCATACAACATATAGGGAAAAAATAGTAAGTAGAATAAAATAGAGAATGATTCATAATGATCTGAAATTATTTATGGAATTGAAACATGCCAATAACAATGGTTGTAATATTGTAATGAACAATCTGCACCCAATGTTTTTATTTTTTTCCAAACATATTGAAAATTGAGTTAAATAAAAGACTTCAAAATTTGTTTTATAGCAGAGATTCAATAACAACCTACAAACTCCCACAAACTAAAACTCCTCATAACTTTTGATTCATTGATCAAAATGAAATGATTCAAAGCTTTCCAAGTATATATAAATCTAGAGAATCAATTTCAAATTTTAATTTCTTAAAAAAATAATTTTAAAGAAGTTTTTTTTGTTGCATGGGTTGCCTGTTGAGCATAGAAAAGTATATATCATACAATAACTTCTTAACTATGTAGTCAAAAGTTATATAAATTTTTGGGCCTTAAGGTTACTCCTTGGGCACATGTTGTGTTAAAATTTCAAAAAATAAAAATAAAAACTCCATTTGTGGTGACTTGTCCAAAATTTCTATGTTGCCAAAAAACGTAGCTTGGGCGTTTAGAAGTTAAATCATTTGGATTTTCCATAAATCATGGTGGATTTATTTTAAATTATGGTCAAATTTAAAGCTCTAAACCCTAAATTCTTAAAGTTGTCTGGTTACCCGTCCAAACCATCCATTTGTCCATCCTGTCTAGTGACCCAAAACTATCCAATATAACAACCTTGATTATAATATTTGAAGTTAAGAAGAAAAAAAATTCTAATCTTGTCCAACATGGCTAGTAAACTTTACTCCTCCTAAAGTGAGATTTTAAAACTAAACACATGTGTTTGTGTGTATGTTTTGACATTTTCATCTTGTATCATATAAGTTACATACTTGTCAAATTTCAAAATTATTAGGGGAGTTTTTGCACATGCTATCTAAAGTTGCCCAAATTGCCCCCAAAATTTGAGGTGGCATAACTTTTTGATTTGGAGACCCAATTGGAAAAAAAAAATTATATTCTCACTAAGAGGATACATGTTCACACCTTGTGTCAAAATTTGAAGAACACATGTTAATCCCTAAAGGACGGAAGCATATTTTGAACAAAGATCGTCAAAAACTAGTAGTTTTAAGGGTAGCAAGAAAAAAATGAAAAAAAAAAAGTTTTTTTTTCAAAATTTAATCGTACAAATTTGTACTAGACTTACCTAAAAACATGTGAAATTTTTTTCAGAAACTTTGACCACTTGGATTGAAAGATAGGAGAAATTTGAAGCTAGGAGAAAATTTTTTTTTCTAACCTTGGCCAATAAGACTAGCAAGCTTTAACTCCTAAAGTGAGATTTTTACACTATACATGGTTATTTTTCTGACATTTGCATTTTGTATCATATAAGTTACATACTTGCCAAATTTCAGAATTATTAGAGGAGTTTTGCATATGCTGCCTAAAGCTGGCCGAGTTGCCTTCAAAGTTCAAGGTACTAAGGTAAATGGCTGTAAAAGTGACCCTTTAAGGGCTGATCCAACTTTTTCATAGGTTTGCATGAACAAAAATATTTTTAGCTCATTTTACAGAGAAAGAAAAATGGATGCCAAACGTAAAGCAAGTGGTTTCATATTTTTCAGAGCATTTTTGAATTAGTTATGAATTTTCAAAGATTTCTGTAGGAGGTACTTATTTGTGACCATAGGTGTCCCAATATCTGCCCCCCTGCAACTTCTAAAGCGATTTCTGAACCTTGGAGGAAATGATTGGCTCTTGGACTAAAATAAATACTTTTTTCTTGATTCATTCAAGAGCAACAGTGGTCCATTTAAAGATCAGCTCCCATCCATTTTACAACCACCTGTGGGGTGGTTGCAAGGAGAGGGTTGCTTTTACAGCTATCTACCTCATAACTTCTGATTTGGATATTTAATTGGAAAAAAATATATTTTTACTAAGGGTGTACGTCATCACACCTTGTTTCAAAAACTTAAGAACGTCCATTAATAAATGACTTCATATGCACCTACCAATTATTGCATGTGCATGTTCAATGGTCAATCAATCTTTTAGGGGTTAAAAAATGACTTCATGCATACCTATACAAGATCCCTTGTATACATTCAACAATCATTTGTCCTTTAGGGGTTATTTTCTAATGACCTAGAGGAGGGATACTTTCAGAATGAGGCATAACTACCAAGAACTTGAACAATTTGTTTACTCATTTTCCTCTTCAAATGTAACTATAGGATCTTATAGTTCACATTGAGTGTGGGGACCTCAAAAAAATTTAGATTATTTGATTGTATAATTTAGTAGATATTAAAGTTTGAAGTTTTATTTGGATCAATGGAAAAACAAGGTAGTGCACTTTGAAGGAGCATATCTCAATGAGAATATTTTGAAATGATGACCTTTTGTGCTCAAAGAAAGATACAAGAGTCGAGAATGCTCATGTAAAATTTCACAGCATTTCAGTCATTTTACAATTTTAGGTGGAGCTTATACAAATGGTCTAAATGGTCCAGGGTTGACGAATGTCAACGTCCGCCCCAAAATAGCATCCGTTTTCCGGACGTCCGGACGCTAGTGGACGGGGGACAGGCGGACACTTCGGACACAGCGTCTGCGTCCGGATGTCCCGGACGTCGTGTCAACCTTGAAATGGTCTAAATTAATCAAGCTCTTGAAATACATGTTTTTTCTTTTAAATGTTGAGAGACAAAACTTCACCTTTAGGAAAGGCTAGAAAACCTATTTTTGAAGCTTAGACACAATTAAACTTGCAATTGGTGGGGATTTGTACTCTATGATTTTTAGAAGGATTTATTTGAACAAGTCAACTAAAATATCCTACGGTTGAATTTATTAATAGATTAATATAATTGAAGATTTTAGCCTTGCTTTAGGTACAAGTATTTTGAAGTAATTTCGGACTTCAAATACACCACTCAAGGGTTACACTCAAAGGTTGAATTGAGTCTTCATATTAGCTAGATCCAATTCAACCTCCCAAGTCTCACTTCCTTGGTACCAAAGCTCTCAAAAAGTGTTGCCATGTAAGCGTTTGGAAGTGATGTGGAACTTGGGATGTAATATGAAACACCAAGTCCCAATTTTCTTCTCTCCACCAATCACATTTTGAAAATTTTGTAGGACTTGGGACACAGTGTGAAGTGACCATGATAGAATGACTAAAATGAGCCCATTTTTAACAACCTATTTCTAGCAATGTTCAATGTTTTAGCATATGTCTAATTGAACATTGGTAAAGGAGATAATTTTCTCTGGTTAGGGAATAGAAATGATAAAGATTGCATTTCTTTTTTGCTAATTTTTCATCAAGTTTAGAATAAGTAAAAATGAAAAAAACGTAGATTACAATCCAATTTGTTCCTAATGTATAGGCAAATCTATTTCCAAGAAATGCAAAACTAAAAACTGATCTTAACAACTTCATAAATAGGTATCAGTGTGTTATTCTTCACAAAAGAATGAAGCTGCTAAACCACATCATATTCCCTCATTCACAAAAATAGGTCACCCTATCTTACCCAAATGGGGCCTTTGTCAGAAAACAGGTTGTAATGTTGTATACCTCAGGATAAGCATTCCTAGTTTCCTACCTCACTATATTCAGTAGACTGAGGTCCAACTCTCCAAAATGATAGGAAAGCTGACAATATGCAAAGCATGTCCTTGTGTCCTCGCCATAGAATTTGATTTGTATGTCCGATTGCTTCGGGGCCATAAGTTACGTCGCAGTACGCTTTCTTTCTTTGCCAGCACCAACTGTAATCTCATAGTAACCTAGCCAACCCATTTGCAGCCACTTAAGCAATTATGGGCATGTGGAGTGCAGATTTTGTGAGTGTAGGATTTTTTTTTCTAATGTAGAAATAGAGTTTGGAAGGATTATATAAATTTTCAGAATTTTTGAACTCAAAATGTAATTATCATAAATTCTTTTAGTTGAACTATACTATATGACTTATATTGGTCATATAGACTTTTCTATTTTCAACCATGGGCTGGTTGCAATATTGAGAGTTGGACAACCAATGATAAAGCACCATAATTACTTTGAGAATTAGACTACAAATTCATAGGAAGAGATCAATCTATAGGTTGGAAATGGAGGGCTGATCAGAAATGAATCAACTCCTATATCACATAAAAATTCTATACGAAAAGAATTCAACTAACCCTACCAAGTGCACCTTCTAATAAGAATTGTACTAGGTTCCAAGTTCCAAGTACCGAGTTCTAGACCATGGCTTCCTTTTTGACTTTTTGGTGCCAAATTGCACCAGAAAAAAAATTGGCTAGAAAATGGCAACAAATCTTGAAGTTTTTCACCAGAAAACCTCAAATTCCAAAAAAATCTTGGATGAAATCGCTAGGTTGTAGATGAAAACATAATTATGGACATATGATATGTATTAATGTAATATTTTTTTAATCCAATATATAGATGAATGTTGAAATTTGGAGCACCATTGTTAATAACATTTTATATCACCACTTTGGCACCCTATAAAAAAATTTAAAAATAAAAACCTTGGTTCCAGGTACCGAGTTCCGGACCCACTCAAGTTAGAGGACCGAGAGCAGGACAATGACACCCTCCGGTCAGGACCACGAGCCCACAAACCGAAGGGGAAACTACGGCTTATTGTTCCAAGTCAGGTTTCTCAAGTACAAATTAGAAGCTGGTGCGGTTTGCAGTGCGCTGACTTTGTACAGGACTTGTACAGGACCTGCCAGGAAAGTCAGGCTCCTTGCCTTGACAAAACCAACTGTTTCCACTCACGGCCTCCAAATTTTTCATGTCATTGTCGTTGTCATTGTCGCGGACTTTGGGAGAGACGCCAACATGCCAACACAAGGGAAACACATTTGCAATCTTTTGGGGGAAGAAAAAAAACAGCCGGACAACACCTTTATGGCAAAGGACCCGACATGGACATGTCATCCGTTCGCGCTCGCAAAAAGTGGCTGGCGCCATTTTGTACGGCGGGGTAGGAATTGAAAATAAAAACAAAAACAAAACCAGAGCAGTTGTTCTGCAGGCTTTCCTTCTGTTTGAGCTTTTTTTTTTTTAAAAAAATCCGAGTGCACGATTGGGAGGAGTTGAGTTTGTAAGATTTGGTTGACTTATCGGTATGGAAGCTTGGCATTGCTATCGGCGGGACATGGGCTTTGCATAGATAAGGGAAATGACCCATGAGAGCATCCATGACTACATTGACTTATCATACTAGCAAAGTCCTTAAATTTATTAGTAGTTGTAAAGTTTATGCCACTAGAAATGTCAATTGTCAAATCTTTCTACATAAACAAAAATACATATAAGATGAAAGAAATTTAAAACAGTTTTAGTTTTAGTTTTGTTGTTCACACTAGCCACTATTTTGGTTTGGATGGGATAACTTTTGCTTCAAGCACCAATTGAAATATAAGTTATATATTGAAAGAGCTAAATTACAAGCTTTTTTCATCTTGAATTTTTTTTACGCAAATCATATAAAAAAATTGAGATCATAGGGACTTGTTTGAACCTTCAACAAGTCTTTCAAAAAAAGTCTTCCAACTTTTGGGGTTCTAAAAATAGTAAAATTCTCATTTCATAATTTATGAGCAATTAAGCATTGTCGTATTTTCAAAATGTATTATGAGTAATAACTGAACTATTTTAAAGCATTATTTATACAAAATAACACAAAATCTTTCTATTAATTAAATTCATGTAAATAATATTCAGCTGTTTTTAACCCCTAAAGGACCAAAGTGTGTTTTTGGGCAACATAGAAATTTTGGGCAAGTGCATGTGACTAGAGATTTCCACGTTTTGGGCCCAAATTTTGATAGAAGGTGTGGACAAGGAATATTTTTCATGAGCACTAAATTTCAGGACATTTGGAAATATGAATCAAAAGTTATGGCCTAATATGTAGTTTGTTTTTCAACTTGGGCAGTGTGAGCAGATCTAAAAGAAAAATTCAAATTCAAATTTAAAATTGGTTTTCTAGATTTATATATACATTAAAAGCTTTGAATCATTCCATTTTGATCAATGAGTCAAAAGTTATGAGGTGTTTTAGCTTGCGGGCACTTATGGATTCTCTACCCCAAAATAAACTTTGAAGTTCTTTATTGAACTCAATTTTCAATATTTTTGGAAAAAAATAAAAATATTAGGTGAAGATTGTTTATTACAACATTACAACCATTGGGTTGGAATTTTTCATTTCCATAAATAATTTTTTTATAATTTAGTATTTTAAACCTTTTCTCTACATCTTTCTACTTACTATTTTTTTCCTATATGTTGCACAATTTCAAATGATCTAAAAAATTTTCAAACATGTAGCCAACATGCCTTGAAGAATTAACCCAAAGATTTGCAAACATTTTGAACATTTTTTCATACAAATGTGACCTTGTGAAGTTCAACTGCCCAGTTTTCCGAAGGGACAAAAAAATGATTTTTGTCACTTCAAATGCTAATATCTTGCAATCTACACAATGGAAATTTCTGAAATTTTTATAACATTTTTTCAAACTAGCGTACTTCAAGATCCTACGGTTATATGTGTCCCCCAATTTTTTTTCCCCTAAATTTTGAAACTTGTATAAGAAATAGCAAGTTTGGAGCATTTTGGCAAAAACATAGTCAAGGATCTTTAGGGGTTAAGGTGCTTGAGTTATTTGCTTCTTTATAAAGTCTTTCTTTCATGTCTCAATCCTTTCTAATTCATTTACCCTTCAAAAGAGAACTGAATTCATGTTCTCGCTTGGTTAAACTTCATTAGTTTTTAATAATAACCCTTGAATGCCCAACCAACTATATATGATCAATTTGAAATTTTAGGCTCATTTTGGTGAGGATAATAAATTCCTTTGACCATTTAAAAAAATTCAGGCAATTTTGAAGGTTAACTATTGAAAAAGGTAAACATTTGATCTTTGAGAGATCTTTGATGCCATATATGTCAATTAGTGGGAGTGTAAAGCTTGCTAATTTTACTTCATTTCCCAACTTTGAGCAAAGTTTGCCAACTTCACTTGATTTGAGATCTAAAAACTTGTATTTGTCCATTTGCTTTGAAAATGGTTCCAATAGAAAGAGTGAAGTGTTTTAATGATTTTCACCATTGAAAATTGAAACATGCAAGTGTTGATTTGGAATTATTTGCACTTTAAATTTATTAAGAAATTGCTTTTCAACAATTGCAAGGTGGATTGTGTAATGAATTTGATAGCTTTTCATGTGAAATTAAGTTTTTTGAAAGTGCATTTTGGTATGCTAACATAATTTGTAGTTGTTTGTCACTTCCAATCATGGAAATTTACGTGCAAATTTCTAAAACATTGTAGGGAGGAACAACATACTAAAAAAAAAGTACATTTCTCTTGTTATAACCTCACAACTCCTATGCAATTTTGCACTCAAAATTAGTGAGCATACTAACAAGAAATCTCTTTAAACATCTATATAATAAGATTTTGAAATAAAAAACAACCTGCTTCATTGGATGTAACTATAAGCTCATGCTCTTTTTTCATAGTCAAAACACACATACTTGAAAAGGTTTGGGCATTTAGGGGTTTAAATACAAATTTCAAAATTTAAATATTTCTCTCATGTAGTAATATATATATCTAGAATTTCTCTTCATATTTATATTTAAAAACATCTAAAAATGATTTATATGATTTTTCAAAGTAATTTTTTGCAAAAATCATAAAAATGATCAAAATTCTTAAAATAATATGAAATTATTAAGTAAAATGGAGGTAATAGCAATAAATATCATGGTATAATTGGTACACTATTTGAGCTTACACCAAGATAAATTTGATAGAAAAAGTTCAAAAGTGGTGTATTTTAAGCTTTCAAGATGTTACTTTCAAAGTATCACAAAATTTAAAAAAAAAGTGGAATAGAAAATAAATTACTAGAGCTACATTTTCTTAGTTGAGCTTAAGAACTTTTAAAGTCAAAAACTATGTAAAAAGTCAAATTTGATTTTCAAAATGCCTCTTTGACTTGCATTGTTCTTTAAAGATTAATTATCCTTTCATGTACAATTGGGTCATATCATGTTTTTAAGTACTTTCCCAAATTCTTTAGACTGATGGTACAAGAAATAAACTTGGTATATGATTTGGTATCAATTGTACTAGCATGGATAAATAGAAGTGGTCATTTGAACTGCACAATTAGTGTCGTAACACTAAAATTTAATTATTAGTGTAGTGGTCACTAGGACATTTGCTATGACCCTAAAATGTCTTCAAATTTTGTAAGTACTCAAATTTTGTCAAAATCAAATTGAATGGCTACTATCACTAATCAAATTTCATATTCTTGTTTTCAACTTGGATTAATATCCTACTCTAGTTGATAAATTTCAAAGCTATTGCAATTTTGAAGAATCTACAAGTGTTTAAGAAAATCCAAGGCTACATTATGGTTGCTTAGATACTTAGAGGTCAAGGCAACTGCATCTAATTGTGACCGATTTTTAAAACCAAGCCCTACACATTCTTGCCTAAAAGGTATATTTTATATTTATAAAAACACATGGTCGTTTTTGAATACTTGTTTTCACTTCACTTGAAAATTTTATAGTTTATTCATACAAAGTCCAAAATTACATGCTAGGAGAATATAGAATCCACATTTGATTCAAAAATAATTCAAAAATAATAGGGACCATACACACATGCTTATTCTTATAATTTTAGGTGTAGGTACCTTATTTCATTTCTAATAGTTGTGCTCTATAAAAAAATGATATACAAAAAAAAAGATAAATAATACAAGATGTGGAAGTAGGATTGATTAGTTTTGACTCCATATGGTAAAATGACTCACATGTGTATATATTATCGGTGTATGAGTGTTTATGTATATATTTAATATAAACTATGCTTCTTCAAATATTAAAATATTTCAAATAGTGATTATTGACCAATTATCATCTAGTTGTTGTCATTTATAGTCATCTACTTTCTTTCTAAATTTTATTCAAATAATCACACTATTTAAATTACATTCATTCAAATTCGTGAGAGGGGATCTAATTTGCATTATTCAAACTCTCACTAATTGAATTCACTTGCATAGTAACTTACAATCTATTTCAAAAAAGAAAGTGAATTATGAATTAAAAGATTGGTTAGGTCCCAAGTTCATTGACCTTACCCTTAAAGGACCAATATGCATTTTGGGTTGTACAGAAATTTCAAGCAGATTGCTATGAATAAAGATTTTTGTATTTTCAGTTGAAACTTTAATAGAAGGTGTGGACAAGGAATATTTTTGATATGTACTAAATTTCATGATATTTGAAAATATGAGTCAAAAGTTATGGCTTTATATATTATTTTTTGGGGTGGAAAAGTAGGCTTGTGAAGTACAATTGTCCTACTTTTTGCAAGGCAAAAAAAAATTGATTTTAGTGAATTTGAATGCTTATATTTTGCAATCCATGTAGTGGAAATTTTTGAAATTTTTATGACATGTTTTCAAATCAGTATACTACAGGATTGTATGGTTGTGTATGTCAAAAAAATTAAAAAAATTAAATGCTTGTACTAAAAATGGCAATTTTTGAATTGATTTTTGGGTGAAAACATAGTCATGGAACTTTAGGAATTTAGGTAGACAAGCCTATTACCACCCTATAATTTCTATGAATTTCTAAAGTGATTTGCCCTAAACTTATAAATGGAGTGGAGTCATAAACATCATGTTAAACAACCATAACCACCTTTTCATGTATTCAACGTTCACCATTAAAGGATTGACACCTTATCCTTTGTATTGATGTACGTGATTTTGTCAACAAAAAAAAATGGATTTGGATATTTTTTTGAACAAAATTGGGGCCCAAAGTAGGATGGCAGAATTGGCCTGGACACCTGGTTTATCTTAGTTCCATATGAATAATGGCTATAGCTTCCATGTGGAGTCAAGGATCAACGAAGCCCACTATTTAATGCTGGAAAGTAGGAGTCTAATTTGTTTGGAGTTCCCATTCCACCATTGATCAGTGAGCTTCACCAACCCCCGACCAATGATCCTATAATGGATTCACAGTAATTAGCCAAATGTTCATTTTTGGAAGATTTAAAAAAAAATTTACAATGAGGGCATGAAAAAATTTAAGTAGAAACCGAAAGCGAAATTTAGCCAGTTTTGGGAACGCTGCCCCCGACTGCACATGGATGAGAACATGACTACCCATGCAGATAAAGAAACAACCTGATTTCATGAAACTGAGTAGACTTGGGAATGGCCGTAAAACCAGAATTTTGAACCAACTGAAGTCCGAGAGAAACATGACAAACACTAAACTCCATGAACACTTGAATGTGGCCGTCACCATGCCGTCGCCGCCGCAATTTGCATGATTGTTTGATGAGAGTTTTTGGGTGTTTTTTTTCTGCGGAAAAGCGAGTGTGCATGTATGATATTGATGTTTCAGTTGGGTGCAATCATTCCGTGTATTAATAACAGAATTTCTTGCAAAGCTTCACAAAGTCAAAATTCAGATTCAGGAATCCGGAATCATCTGGAATTGTAATCGACTTGTAAGTCGTAACATTCTCGCAAAGGCGGCGGCACCCCTACCCAAGTAAATTTCCCTTTGGGGGGATGATGAATGAAATTAAAGTTTTAGACAATGTTTGTTTGAATAAATTTTTGTTCATTCCAAATAACGCTTGAATTATTCAAAAGCAATCTTCTTCTTATGACCAATTTGATGATATTGAGTTAAATAATGTATTTGTACAAAGATATATTAAGAAAAAACTTTTGAAAAATTCAATATAGAATTTGAGGGAAGAAAAGATCAATTCTCTCTCTCTCTCTCTCTCTCTCTCTCTCTCTCTCTCTCTCTCTCTCTCTCTCTCTCTCTCTCTCTCTCTCTCTCTCTCTCTCTCACATTTTTTGCTTTGAATTATCTAAACTTCAAGTTTCTACACTACAAAATTTGAATTTCTAATTTTTTGGATTAAAAAATTGAGTTGAGAGTCTAAGGAAATTTTTTTTTTAAAAATACACTTAAATTTCACTTGTTAAAAAATTGTTAAGTAGAAGTAGGTTCTAGATTGAAGGAAAAACTAAATCATTAATCCATAAAGGTTGGAGACTATGTTTCCACCAAAAATACTCCCAAACTGCCATTTCTGATACAAACACCAAATTCTAGATGAAAAACATTTTTGGACACATTTAAACATATGATTTTGTAGTGAACTAGATTGAAAAGATGTAGAAAAAATTTCATAATTTTCCACTATGTAGATTTCAAGATATCAACGTTTGAAGTGACAAAAATCATTTTTTGGGCCCTATAAAAATATGGGCAACTGCACTTTATAAGGTCATATTTGTATGAAAAAATTTCCAAGATGGTGGTGCTTCCTTGGATTCTTTCTTTAAAGAAAGTTGGCTACATTCTTGAAAACTTTTAGATCATTTGGATTGCACAATATATAGGAAAAAAATAGTAAGTAGAAAGAAGTACAAAGTGATTCAAAACTCTAAATTGTTAAGAATTTAATTATAAAATTGGAAAATTCCAATCCAAATATGGTAATGTAGTAATGAACAATATACATTTTATTTTTTTATTTTTTTCAAAAAATATTAAAAATTGAGTTAAATAAAGGACTCCAAAGTTTATTTTTGAATAGAGAATCCATAACTACCCACAAACTAGAATACCTCATAACTTTCATCTTGTAAATCAAAATGGAATGATTTAAAGCTTTCCACATACATATAAATCTAAAAAAACAAATTAAAAATTTTTATTTTTGAAAAAAGTGATTTTTAAAGAAATTTTTGGTTGCCCGCTAAGCATTGAAAATTACATTTCATGCAATAACTTTTAAACCACATAGTCAAAAGTTATGAAAATTGTTGGTCCTTAAAGATACTCCTTGGGCACATATTATGTGAAAATTTATAAAAAAGAATGAAAACTCCAATCATAGTGAGTTGCCCAAAATCACTATGCTGCCAAAAGAATGCAATTTTGACCTTTAGGGGTTAATAGCTCTAAGATGGAATTGAAAAACACCAATCTCAACGATGAGATTGTTCTAGCAAGAGATCTTAATCTTGTAATTTTTCATTAAAACTTGTTAATATTGAATTCAAAAATGAATCCTACAAGTTATTTTTTCAAGAAGATGCTTTGATTGCCCAAAAAACAAGATTGTCCATAACTTTTACATCACAAATTCAAATGGAATATACCAAAGCTTCCCATGTAGATACAATTACAATCTATGAGAAAAAAATTTAAAATTGTTTATTTGTTTGTGTGTATGTGATTCCCCAAACTAAATAAAAGGGATTATTGTACCATAACTTTTGTTCCCTCACACTAATTGAAATAAAAATTATATTCCCCTAAAGCTTATGTGTTCTTCTATATATACAAAATGTTTTAGAAAATCACACCAAATATTGAGACCATAGAAGCTTGCTTGAAATCCATGTTTTATCCCAAAAGATTAACTTACAAGCAAATCCAATTTAGACAATTCATCATGTTCAATGGAGTGCCCAAGTTAAATGAAAACTTCCACTAAATGGTATAATTGGCTTTTTTTTATTAGACCTGCCCAAAAGAACTATTTAGCTTGTTAATCATGATCTCACTTATTCCATAAACACTTATTTAACCTTTAAGCACCCAATGCATGGTGCCTGAAATCCAGACGTGGAGGACCTACTTCCAATTAGAATGGTATTGTAGGTTTAGAAATGGAGTGTACAAAACTTGGTCTTTAACCCCTAGACGCCTAAATTGCGTTTTTAATTTGGCAACATAGAAATTTTGGGTAGCTCACTACAAATGGATTTTTTCTTTTTTTTCATTGAAATTTTAACACAAGATGTGTCCAAGGAGTAGCTTTAAGGCCCAACAATTTTCATAACTTTTGACTATATAGTTAAAAAGTTATAGTATGATATGTACTTTTCATTACTCAATGGGCAACTCGGATAGCAAAAGAAACTTCTTCAAAAATCACTTTTAAAAAAAATTTAAATTTGAAATTCGTTCTCTAGATTTATATATACTTAGTAAGCTTTGAAACATTCTATTTTGATGAATGAATCAAAAGTTATGAAGAATTTTAGTTTGCGGGAGTTTCCGGGTTGCTATTGAATTTCTACTGGAAGACAAACTTTGAAGTCCTTTATTTAACTCAATTTTCAATATTTTTGGAAAAAAATTAAAAAAAATTGAGTGTATATTACAACATTACAACCATTTGGATTGGGATTTTCAATTTTCATAAATAAATTATTAACAATTTAGTATTTTGAATCACTCTCTATTTTATTCTACTTACTATTTTTTTCCTATATGTTGCATGATTCCAAATGATCTGAAAATTTTCAAGTATGTAGCCAACTTGACTTGAAAAATGAATTTAAAGAGTTTCAACCATTTTGGACATTCTTTTATACAAATTTGACCTTCTGAAGTGCAGCTGCCCGGATTTTTACAGGGTCAAAAAAAGGAAATTTGTCACTTCAAATGCTAACATCTTGCAATCTACACGGTAGAAATTTCTGAAATTTTTTTCACATCTTTTCAAACAAGCTTACTACAAGATCCTATGGTTATATGTATCTAAATTTTATTTTATTTTCTAAATTTTGGTACATGTACTAGAAATGGTAGTTTGGAAGCAGTTTTGGTGAAAACATAGTCAAAACCATTTAGGGATTAAAATCAAAAGTGGTTTTAGGCCCGGAGTTGAGGGGAATATTTGGAACCATTTTATTGTATCAATCAAAAGATTATTATAGTCAAAGTAAGGTTGACATTCTTGCTAGGACATTTTAGAAGGCCAGATTTAGGAGGAGTTGGGGCACTTAGGGGTTAAGTTTATTTAAGCTTATGTTGGACCAACATTGGCATTAGATGCACACTCATGATTGCATTGGATATTGGAACAAAAGTGAAAGTGATTGTTGACATCTAGGATGAGTTTGTATGTATGTAGCCAAAGCAAAAAGCACTATCTTTGGTGTTGAAGTAGGACTTGAATAAACATGATTTTAAACTTAGTGAGAAATGGCTCTTATTGGTGAAAGACATAAACTAAGAAAGGATTGCAAATATCTTGATTTTCAAGTTCAAGTATTATGATCTTGCAATAGGTGAGATTATTGCATTTGAAATTCTTTTAAAATACATTATCTGATAAAGTAATTCAAAATATTTCATGGTTAAATTCATAAAATAAAAATAAAAACTATAGCATTGTTTTGAAAAAAGGCATTTGGAGCTATTTTAGAACTCAAATCACCAAAGAGCTTTGAAAGAGGTTAGAGAATTTATTAAGCTATGCAAGCACAATGGTCAATGGAAGGGGTTATGAGATTCAAAATTCTACCTCAAATTCTTAACCAAACTTTGCTTGGAGCTTGTTAGTAGAACAAATTTTAAACATACAATTCATTGAGTATTAAATTGATACCTCTATTATCTACTTTTATTAGGACATGCTTCTAAGTATACACTTATAGTTATTTGGTCTCTAAAAATGACATACTATATATTTCCTTCAAGAAAACAAATACATAAGTGATTTTGTTCAAAATGAATTTGTATCATGCTTTTATTCAAGATTTATTTTTTAATTTTTAATTTATAGTTTATAACAAGGTTCTAACATCAAATTTGATCCAAAATTATATAAAATTTTTGGTTTTCTCTATAAGATTCTAAATCACTAGACAATAAATAAACTCCATTAATTCTAATATATTATATTCAAAATCTATATTGGTATTTTATTTATAATTCTCAATTCTAATAGTTAAAATTTGTTGAGATCAAGCAATATGAATAAGTTGAACGAACAATTGTGCAATAAGTCTATAATTACTACTCAATGTTTCAATTGTGCAATTTGGTATACAAGTACTACCTCTTATTGCCAAGTTGTGATATAAATCTAAACAAAATCTAAAGCTCTAAAACTAAATCATGTATTACTTTGTGTTTTAAATTGAGCATCTTAAAAAGTAACAAACACATAAATACTTTTAATTTCATGAAATTGGTATTTTGTGTTAATTTGCAAATAATTCACTTTCTTATCATATGGTAACATCTAAATATTTAAATGAGATATATAAATACCCAAAATATTGAAATTCTGAACCCCCTCAATATGTTTGCATCTTAGAATTATAATCTAGAATGTATCCTATTCTATAATTTGTATATTAGCCATGAAAAGTGATTTGGCACAAAGTATTTGTCCATTACATTTTCCAAAAGAGAAGAATGTAGAAGATAGTCAAAGAATCAAATGCCACCTAAAGAAACATCAAGAAGGCATAGGACCCCACTTTTGATATATTTCTAGTGTAGTGATAATATTGTGTTTTCCTTTTTAGTTTTGACCTTTGAAACAAATGCTTTTATTACATGCTTTTGTTAAATTAGCAAAATTCAATGACTTTGGCACTTTTGAAAGGTGTGATCTAAGCAAATTTTCGTATTGGTCTCAATTTGGAATTGTAAAAACATAAGCCAAAGTAGACTAAAGAAATTATCCAAGAAAAGATCTATATGAAGAATATGACTAATTCATTTTCCTAGTCTTTCTACCCCTTATTTCTTAGAACTTTTCATATGCAATTTTATAATTTTGATGCTTTGAATTGTACCAATTTAACAAAATTGACCATAATAAGACATCTATTTTGTTGGAGCTAAAAAATATGTTCCTACGCAAAATAGATAATCTTTTGGCATAATAAAGATGGATTCCTCTAGATTGTTTTGGAATGCTAATTCATCACTTCATGTGAGTCCATGCATGAGAAAATTAAAATGATTGACCTATGACGTCCATTCCATTTTCCCCTACAAGTCACCAATAGTTTACTATTCAATAGCTTTTATTGTCAACTTACTACAATACAAGTATGCATTTATAGCTGGTGCCATGCTTGAATAGTGATTATTATTTTTCTTCCAAAATCAACACATTTGTTATTAATATTGTTTAACTTCTAAGTACTCATCTAAAGATTATAAGATTGCTTTAAAAGATTTATAGCTATATTTTTAAAAATCTTATTAAAAAAACACACATCTATATCATTGATTCGTGTGGAGCATTCTTTCTTCTTTCTATTAAAATACTATGTTTTTCTTGTTTTATTAGAATATTATATTTTTTCATCTGCTAGCTTACTCAATGAATACTTATTGGATGAAGTGCACTTTTCACAACATTCATTATCCACCTAGTATATAGAGTAGTAGATTGGCTAGTTGCACCCTAATAGCTCCAAAAGAAATCTTCTAGCCATTGGCCAAAATTATACAAAGCAAAATTGCACTATGTTTAAACATTTGTGTACATATAAATGTTCAACTTTCCCACCTCTACTTGGGAAATGCATGTTGTGCCACAAGTCAAGGATTGGTGTTGCAAAGCAATATCATTATAGTGATATGTCCATTAATTTGTTATTATGCCTATTTGCAATTCCTAAATGATACATATTGGCCTTTACAAAGATCAGATTTAGCATAATTAAGCATTTTTTTTGTCAAAAATTGTAGCATGTCATCTATTCATTTGTGATAGGTTTAGAGTGACCTGAACCTTTGAAAAGCTGAAGAGAAAATTGAATTTTGACATGTCCTTGTTGATCTTCCCCATTTAGTAGAGTAAAATATAATAAAAATCATTAAATCCATCCATCAACTTTCATTAGAGAAAAAATGGAGCCTCTACAAAGCTGCTAGAGTTGGACCAATAATCCAAATATAAAATTAAAATTTTTTTGAAAAAAATAGAATTCATTTTTTATTTGGACCTTTGGGGTATTTGGATGCAACTAGCCAATCTACTACTTTATATACTAAGTGGATATTGAATGTTGTGAAAACTGAAAAGTACACTTCATCCAATAAGTATATCTCCCAAATCAATATTAATGTATCCTTCTATTAAGTTAGGTTTTTTGTTTTTTGTTTGTTACGTTGAAATCTCCCAGACTGTATGTCTTTTGTTTGCATGTTTAGTATAGTCGGAAAGCCCTCAGCAAGGAGGGGTGTGTGAGCTTGGTTTCGTAGCCTTCAAGCCTAGGGTGTGAAAGTTATTGAATTTTGAATTTTTATGAATTAAAAAAAAAATTCTTTTATTTTGACCGATGGGATACACTAGTCTATTCTCAAAGAAACTACTCTATAAAATCTATCCAAAAACTTTAATCCTATGTAATTTTTGCATAAGGCACCCAAAATTGATTCGTTTTTTTGATTCATTAGAAGTCTCTTTAAATTTTAGCAAACCAAAATATTTTTAAAAACAAATTCTCAGTTGAAAAACTGTAGATTTTAGGTGTCCCTACCATAGATGCAATTTGACCTGCGGATTTGACTTGCCCGTCGAGGACGTCGAGGGAGTCGAGGCAAACGACGTCCGACGGAGACGGAAATCCCCGCATTCCGATCAACCCTTGGAATCTCGTTTCTTTGTCGATTGCAGCGCTTTGGTAGCGACGAGAATAGCTTGAATTGGGTTGTTTTTCCTTCTCTCTCTTTCCGGGGGATTAGGTATGACTTGAATTAGAAATCTGGAATGATAATCGCACGGGAGGGTGATACTGTTTCGGAACTTGAACGGAAATGATGAACCTCTCTCTCTCTCTCTCTCCATATATAGCAATTTCCAAAGTCAAACCCAAAGCTATGTACGTGGCAACCTCAAGTGCCGATAACACGATTAAAATGAACCCCAGTCCCAAGAATTGATTCTCGCTTGATTCATCAACAGAATAAGGAAAAACTTCGCTTACTTTACTTAACGTTACCTTCCCCAAATATAAACTGCCGGCAATCGAAGGAAAGGTTACCGCATTAGTCGACATGCTTTCATATTTTGCAGATAAGCTTTAGTTTTGGGAGAATTGGGACAAGCGACAATCAATGGAGAGGGTTTTGCAGGTTTGCGTGCGCCATAGCACGCACGTACGGGTTGTATTCGTTTTGGGAAATGAATGACTGGAAAGTGAGACTGGCTTATTACAGCCTGTGTTGGTGAGTGTGTTTGGTTCCTAATTCCGAAAGAGAACAAAGCATGACACACAAATTGACAACTAAGAAATCTAAAGTAGTAGCATCAACCTGATCAACACGGTCATCCGTCTCTAATTAAATCTTGCGTGCATACTACCTGATTGATCAGATTCGGCGAGGATCTATAAAATCTGCATTTATAATTGGGCTAATTTTACTTTACTGTGGGCACTGGGCAGCTTGATTTTTGTTTCTCAGGCGCGCGCGCGTGCTGGAACTTGTGTCGGTTCTTCGCAAAGGGGGGCGGATACATTACCTTATGTGTTGCCGTCACCGGCCAATGCGGCGGCCGTAGTAAGATATAGCAGTTGTGATAATAAACTTCTTAAGTTAGATCATTCAGGTAATAATCTTTTTTTAACAGATGGGTGGCCATAGATATGAAGGAAAAAACCCTCACGGAAAGCCAGACTGGGCAGTTCAATTGCGGGTTGTGGAATGTTGCAGAAACAAAATCAAATTCTAGGAAACCTGCAAAAACTTCCTTGCAATTATGTACACGTGGTGACTGTGTACTTCGAATCTTCTGTGCAATGAAAGTCCTTCCACTTGTTGCAAAAAAACAAAGAAAAATTTGTGTATGTACACGCTACATGACGCTACCGTATGGGCTTGACGAAAAAAGCTCCATGATTAGCTCCCTCCACAGACATTACTCGAAGTTTGTAGATTTCCTTCCGCATTGTAAGTTACTTAACCGTGTTGGTGAGAAAAATTGTCCGTCTCTCTCTCCCCCAAAAGCTCCGCTCTGCTAAACTTAGTAAACAGAATCTCACTGTGACTGCAGTAGCAATTCGGTGTGGAAACGGAACCGAGCATCACCACCCCTGGCTCTTGCAAGATGCGCTTTACTAGACACTCATCAGTTCTGGTATCATCAAGAGGATGAATGCGGCGTCCTACAAATAGATGAATAAAGTAAAGTAAAGTAGGTAAAATGATCATGTCTATGTTGTTGAGGGAATATACTTATTAATTGCCATTCAATTCGAAAGCAGTCTAATGAAAAGTTTTACTTATTTTTTTATTCTTTTTTATTCTTTTCAGGAACGAATTCATTGCAAATATTCGGATGAAAGTTTGGGGAATTGGGGATCATCATTCAATTCGCTTGGAAAATGAGATGATGGTTCTGCAAATTAAGTTATGTGGGCTTTACAATGTCAACGATTCCTACTTTGGTCTTCACTTTTCTTTGGGAGAGGGGACACAATTAAACACCTTAAGCCATCATTTAAAAAAAATTAATTAAGTCATCATTTCTCAGTTTTCATTTAAAAAAAAAATGAAGACATCATCACAAACAGTGACCTGGCATTATAGCTGGAAATATACCAATATTCGTTTCTTTTCGTTATAGCACAAAGGTATGAAATGATTCCAATCATTTAGCAAAATTGCAAACATTACAATAAAGTAGTGAGGTAAATAACACCCCATAGAATATCTTCTGTTAGGTAGACTCAGGGCTTTCTTTTTTTTACTTTTTCAGAAAGTGCCAAGATGTCCATCACTAATTTTTTTGGTGAAGCACTGTATTTCTACATTCATCCAGCTTTTGGACCATTACTCTAAAGCATTTGTCAATTTTATCCATGCACTTTTTTCGTCCAAATTTGGCAATTTCATCCACATTTTACATAGAAATGGAAAATTTATGGTGAAAAAGAGATTACTTTTATTTGGCAAAAAGTAGAGATTTATTTTGAAATGGTCCACTGTGACCCCATGGTACCAAAAAAAAGGTTGGGTAGATTGTATAAGTAATTATAGAATTGGTGATACAATACACCTATACTTTAAATGAGGTTATGTTTTGTTTCTTACAATGAGATTTCTAGATCCGTGCGTCTTCCAATCATGTTTATGACACTGTTGGAAAGCTTTAGACTACAAGGAGGGGACACCGGACTTTGTTTCATAGCTTTTGGACCTACAATGTGAAAGAGGTTTAAAAAACTTTGACCATGTAGATTATAAGATATTACGGAGTAGCATTTATGGAAAATTTTAATATGCTTCTTTTTATTCGAATTTATATTAAATTATGAGAATTTAAATCCTCTTCAATTAAAATTTTGCATAATAGGTAATTGGTATTAAAAAACCTTTATGGTGGAGAATTGAGCTGAGAGTTTAAAGGAAAATATTTTAAAAACAACAACTTGATCTTCGATTTTTATCTCAATTTTTATCTCAATTTTAAAAAAAAAATTTATTGCTTGAGTTTCAATATTTTTTTTTTCTCGAAATTTTTTATTTATAGCGACCAATTGAAATAAAAATCTAATATGTTCTCTGATATTTAAAAAAAATTTTAAATCATGCAAAAAATTTGAGATTACACATACCTACCCAAACATTCATTGCCTCTCATTGGATAATAATCCTTTAGTGATTACATTATACTCAATTAAATTCAATGCTTAACATATATATGTTTTGTATCTTTCTTAGTTCTAAATAGTGCACAATAGAATGAAACATTGATTTCATGTATTAGTCTATGTTTTATACCACTAGCTACAAACACAAGCTAAACAAATGAAGTAGGATGCCCATAAGACCATCATGAGGACCATCCTTTGTAGTCCTTCCAATGGTAGCTTGGAGGGCCAATTTGAAGATCTAACAAGTTTTGCTAAGAAATGAAATCCCTTGCCCCTCACTAATAAGCGCACCACTAATGTGGGACCACATAATTTAGGTGATTGCCAAGCTATATAGGTTGTCACTTTAGTGAATCCTTCAAAACGAAAATGATTGGGCAAAATATTGTCACTATTGTTGTTTGATTCTCTCATTTCCTATAGAATTGGTCTTCTTCCCTTCCTCTATTTCCATACCACCAGCTACAAATACAAGCTAAATAAATGAAGTAGGACATCTATAATACCATTCTTAGGACCATCCCTTATAGCCCCTCCAATGATTGCCTAGAAGGCCAATTTGAAGATCTGACAAGTTTTGCCAAGAAATGAAATCCCTTGCCCCTTGCTAATAGGCACACCACTAATGTGGGACCACATAATTCATATGATTGTTCGGCTCCTACTTTGATGAATCCTTCAAAACAAATATAATTGGACAAAATATTGTCACGATTGTACTTTGACTCTCTCATTTCCTTGTAGAATTGGTCTTCTTCCCTTCCTCCATTTCCATTTGCTAGTAGAATGAGGTATCGCAACCTCAAACTACACACACAAGGTTTCTCATCCATGCCTCAAACACTTAGTTTTGCCCATTTGGAGGGCCCGGCAAAATTTCAAGGACCGTAGGAGATGCTCTTCCACGGCATTGTTGTTCCGGAATGAAACAAGCTCCCTGACTTTCTGATCACAAATGGATATTCGTTTCGTTGGGCTGAATCCAATGCTTGAATAGGAATCGATTGAGATGAAGAACAAGTTCAGGACGGAATGAAACAAGCGCGCGCCTTAACTTTCTGATCACAAATGGATATTCTTTTTTTGCGTTTTAAAAAAAATTTAATCCAATGCTTTAAGAAATCAATTGAAATGAAGAACAAAGTTCAGGACGGAATGAAACAAGCTCCCTGACTTTCTTATCACGGATGCCGGATATTCTTTTCTTTTCTTCCGTTTTCTTCTTCTTTTGAATCCAATGCTTGAATGGGAATCAATTGCGATGAAGAACAAGTTCCGGACGGACGGAACGAAACAAGCGCTCTGACTTTCTGATCACAAATGGATATTCTTTTGCGGTTTTTTTTTTATGAATCCAATGCTTGAATAAGAATTCATTGCGACGCACAATGCCAGATTGCAAGATTGCCAGATTGGGTGGAGGGAGAAACCCATCCTGTTGGAGATTTGGACCCATGGATTCTGGAAGGTATCATCGCTCCCCCCAATCCTCCGTTTGTCAAGAATGTTTTATATAATAACAAGTGTATATATATGTAAGTGAAGTACTAGGGGGAAGTCCGTCCGTCCGTCCGTCTGTCCGTCCGTTTGTCCGTCCGTGAGTCAGTGTCTCCTGCTCACTACTGAGTCGTCCCTGCTGCCTATCCCCGTTTCTCTGCGACGGAAGTGGAATGAAATGAAGAGATTCCTGTGCTCCTGTAGCAACTCGAAGTCAAAGTACACGATGGGACGGAATTATTCAGCCTGCCTAGCCTGGTGGAGAGAGAGAGAGAGAGACGGACGGACGGACGGATATGTCCTTCTGCAGATGAGCCTGAGTCGCTGGTATGGGTCACACTGCGGGTGCATTGTCAAACAGCGGCTGCGTTTATAGCAGCTGCTTCTTTGGTTCCCTGACTGACTCAAAGCGGAGGCTTTTGCATACCAATAACTAGCGATGACAGGCGGAATGATCATGCCCAAGGGCAAGGGAACTGGGGTGGGAAGTGGGAAGGGAAGGGCTCCGTCAGGGCGGAATTGGACGAGAGTAAAAAGCAGTGGTGACAGGACTTTCAGACACTGAGACTTTTCCAGTTATCCATCCATATCTTTTAAGCTAGGTTGTATGACACATTTCATTACTTTCGAACTTTTGAATATCTAAGAATTCATAATGGTCATCTGGAGAAAAAAAAACTAACCATCGGGAGATAATACAAAACATTAGGAGATTTGCTAATGTTATCATCGAGAGATCTCCCAAGGTTTTGTTCAAAATTCACTAAATAGTCCAAAAGTAGTTAAATGTCGCATTTATTTGTTTTGTTTTGTTTGTTTTGTTGAGATCTCTTGGACCTTAAGTTCTTGACTGCACTCTTGGTATGGTCAAAAAGTCCTTAGCTAGGAGGTTGAATGGGCTTTGTTTTGTGGCGTTTGAATGCATAGTGTGAAAGTTATTGAATTTCAAAGTTATTATGAATTAAAAAATTAAAAAATTATGTTTACTTTTATTTTGACTCATGTAAAAGCTCAAGGCACACTAGTTTTTGATGAAATGACGCAATTCTAGACTCTATTAGATTAATATTCAACAAGGTAAAAATGACTCCCCTTTACTTTTATTTTAAAAAAAAGAAAAAAAAAAGGAAGGCAAAGTATGTGACAAATTGTCAAATGTTGAGAATTCAACAAACAAGCAAATTGGAGAAGATTCACCAATGTCATGCAGTCAAGGAGTTGATGTATCTACTACACTAAAGAAGAGCATCTAATACTAGTTTTAAGAGATTTTCTTCACAAGTTTTTTCTTGAATGTTAGTGAATAAGTTTTCATTTATTTACAAAACCCTAAATGAATACACCCTACCAAATTGCCACCCAAAATCATTACAAATTCTTATAAAAATGAGCATAAAGGTAAAAGAAAAAAATAGTGTAGGGCAACCTAATGAGCTTAAGTAATGGATGTACACTCAACCTTCTATAATGATATTAGTTGGGGCGAACAAATGAATTTGTAAGTATATTGTCACTAGTAGAAACTTGGTCTTAGAGCAACGGAACTTGGTGCCTATACAAGCCTCTAGCACCAAACTTTTGTGCTTTAGGACTTTGTTTTTCACCAAATTGGATTTATATTATAGCCAAGACTTGTTGGGTGGAGAGCTTCAACTATGGATGAAAAAATAGCATGGCTACCTATGTGTCAACACTTTTTGAATGGCCTCAACCCCCAAACAAGAAACTTGGCCTCCAAAGAACTCCAACTTCATTTATTGTCTTTTAATCTTGGCATATCTCAATCATGTGATTGAAGGCTTCCTTTACTTCAAATAATATTAGCTAGCTCTTTGCCTCTACTTCTTTCACATTGCAAAATTCTCCTCTTGGTGAAGTTGTTCAATAGACTTCAATTTGTGAAGTTGTTGGGAAGGCTTCTCTGCTTCATGTTTACACTATAATTAGTCAAGACTTCTTATGGCATTATTTTATTGTCTTTTTTTATATTCTCCAGCATCCCACTAATTGCCTCAAATAACCATGTCTTGGCCAAAACTTCTTTACTTATGACTCCACTTCTCCACCATAGTGTAAAGCGGCCCCAATAATAGTGTTTGCATATGCTCATGACTTAACATGTAGAAGTTGCCCAATCAAAATATCAAATATAAATACAACATGACAAACTACTAACGTTGTAACGTTCTAGAACTTCAAGGCAAGGAACTTTTGTTTTCCATGAATCAAGGCTCTTTTTATTGTAGAAAATTTTGAATGCAAGACATTGTAAGACAAAATATCAATTCTTTCTATAATGATATCATAGAAGGTCTCCACCTTCCCATTCAAGAATGTCATGTAAGGAATGTGCACTTGCTAAATGTTGAATTAGAAGGAGTTGCAGTATACCGGCTTCAAAATAGAGTAACCTTGACGTAAAAGTGTCCAATCAAATGTGTACACAGCATGGCAGTCTCCAAGAATCAGGGAATGTTCAATCGCAGAGCGTCGGTCTCGTTAGAGACGGAGTGTGTGTGTGTGTGTGGATCGTAGCTGAGTGAGTTCCGAACCACAGTAACTTTCAGAAAAATTCGCTTTGCCTACTCAAATTCATGCTCACAAACTATACTTGGGGTCAAAGGTGAAACGAAATAAATGGCGACCGTCACTTGAAAAGCTCGATCCCAAGTCCACCAACAAAACTTGCTTCAAATAGTCAGGGCCCAGAATAAGTTATAACAGCGCAAAGCAGCAGCCCACACAGACAGCAGGTCGGACAGATGTTGGAAAGGAAAGGAAAGGAAAGGACAGGAGCCAATGAGTCCTTTACAGTGTCGCAAATGGAACTGAAAGCCAGCAGGGAGCAACTGATCGAACTGAAAGCCAGTGCGCGTCGGGCGTCTTGGAAAATGGAAACCCCCAAAATTAAATTGGAAAGAAAGCCAGGTGATAGCTCAAATGATGCAGCCCCTGTGACCACATCATGAGAGCGAGTGCGAGTATAAGTTAGAGATTGGGGTGGTGGTGGTGGTATGGCGAGAAGGGGGCGCAATATTAAGCCCAGACAGCGGCATACCAATGTCAGCGGCAGGCTCTGTTCCGAAGTAATGAGCACTGCCGGCGTCACGAACGGCAGGGAACGCTTGGGGCCGTCTGCGGCAGGGATTCCTGCGGCAGGTCAGTCACAGGGAGCTAGAGACTGCCTGGGGCTTTGCAGTCTGCACCCAAAAGTTCCCTGGATAGAAGGTGACGAAGTGGTTCCCCAACACGGAGCTAGTCCAATGTTTGTAGCAATGGAGGAACACCCCTGAAGAACTCGTACATCAGATAGGATTTGAGTCCTGTGCATCTGGTTCTCGATTCTGCGCCTGAAAATGGTCCTTATTCCGCAAGAACATCACATGCTTGGGATAGTCTGAATAGCGAAGGACTAGAAGAACAGTAAATATTACGCCGCTTGTACTGGTGCTGCAGTGAAAATGCAAGTTCACCTCCACGAGTTTCAATTCCGAAACAAGGGAACTTCAAACAGGGGAGCTTCAAGTGGTCACTAATGGCTGGAAGTCTGGAACATAACATGCGTTCAAAAAAATGTGATAACCGATGCTTGATTGCACATGCAAAACCGCAAAAGTATCAGCATGAGTTTTCGAATAGGTGGTGATGGTTGCAAGTCTCAACCATCTGTCTTGCCTAGATTGACTGCCCACAACACCTTGATGGACATATTACATTAGGCCTACTTGCTCTAACCATTGCACCTGCGACTGACTCAAAAAGCTAAGCCACTCAAAAAAAAACCAAAAAAGAAAAAGAAAAAGTTAGGGTAATTACGAAGGATTAAATTGTTGCTCATGCATATAACCACCAATTCAGAGCTCTCTGCACTCCCCGTGGACATGACATAAATTTGGCTACATACATACACAGCAGACAATGACATACATAATCGGGTCACTCCAAACCAGAAATTTACAAATGATATTTGTATATTATAGTAGAGACATACAAGTGTTCAGGATGAAGCAAACGATCTGCCTGCACTTGGCCAGAAGAAAAAGAATCCAGTAGTCTGCATAAAAATCCCTGGATGAATTGGATCTCAATATCATCACCATGCCATCACACAGTCGGTAAGCTCACGCCACGAGGCAAATCACGCCTCGTGACGGCCAACTCGCATGTGGACGATTGGTCCTGTAATCACCCCAAATTCAGACCTCCATGCCCCAGTTTCTGCACCCCTTTTGCATATCACTGAACACTCAAAAAGCACATATACCACACTCCAACTTGATACAATCCGCAGAGCCGAGATACGCCACAAAATGTCCACATCGAATGGACGCTAAAACCAGACTCCAAAACTACATGTATGTGATCATTAAACCTGTGCACATAACTATACTAGGTGTACACGATTGATATGTATGTATGTAAAGTTTTGCTGGATCCATGATTTCAAACAATCACCTGTCCGGTGGTGGTGTCCACGAACTCCTTCCACTTCTCGCACTTGACTTCCGCGAGCGAATCTTTCCCATTGTAAAGGTCCCACACCTTGTGCTGCAAGAAGCGCACGTACTCGAACGTCTGGCTGAGCATGTGCACCGTGTCCAGACGCTCCCCATTGGGCACCAGGCTCTGCAACACGCGAATGCGGTCCGTGAACTTCTCCCGCCGTGTGCGCGCCGCGATGCTCTGCGGATCCGTGGCGGTCCCGTGGCGACGCCGCTGCTTGGGCGCTGGCGCATTTAGAGTTGGCGACGTCGTCGACGTCGGAACTGTGTACGCCGACCGAAACTCGTTGTTCTGATTGTTGCTGTAAAGAAGCGCGCTCAACGCGGCGGCGTCGAACTTGTCCGCGTTCGCCGCGCCGCCGCCGTGGATGCGCAATGGCAGGGAGAGGGGCGCTGCTGCAGGCTCAGACTTCTCGCTCCCGCTTTGCATGGTCGCGAACGAGCGCTTGTGGGTGGTGCTGCTAGTGGCGGTGGCGGTGGTGCTCGAGAATTCAGAAATCAGCTTCGACGACGCGAACAAGTGCGGGTCCAGAGGCGTGGTGGGCGAGCTCGGCGAAGACTTCTCGGATCCATGCGGATTCGAGAACTTCGGGGGGGAGGTCCCCATCCAAGGCTCGTCCGACCAGCGTAGACGCGGGTGATGATCTGAGTTCGCATTGAAAGGGACGCCTCGTGCTGGAATTGCGAGGTGCGTGGGTTTGCTAGACGTCGCCGCGAGCGGCTTCTGCTCCGCTTCGGCTTCCACGCCAGTGAAGAATGACTGGCAGAAATCGGGAGCTCCCGGGGCGATCGTCGACGACAACCGCGCGGCTCGGGGTCCCTGATTAGTGGCCACCAGGGGGTTGTCCAATTCGAAGGCGAGCGCCCCGCAGGCGCTTGTGTCCGCTGTATCGTCCAGCATTGGCTCGAATCGGAACTCGGGGAGAGGCTCCCCCGTCCAGAAGTCGTCCACGCAATTGACGATCGCATCGCGTTCTTCCATGCTGCCGTAGCTCAGGCTATCAGTGCTGAGGTAGTGGTCGGACAGCTGGGATTGGGTCAGAACCACCCTCGACTCGGAGAAAGCAGCAGCGCTGCCAGGTGAGAGCTTGTTGTTGCTTCCCGAGTCAGAGGGGCGCGTTGGACAGACCGTCGCCGGTGATCCAACGCAAAAACTTGGAGTACTGCATGAGCCGGTGTTGTTGATGGACTCAAACGAGGGGTTGCGAGCGAGGCTCGCGGCTGTTCCTGGGGCCAAGGCCGAAGCCCCGGCACGCCCAGTCGCCACAGCAGCAGCTGCTGGACTACTCTGCTGCTGGTGCATCAAGTAGTTGCTCACAAACGAGGTCAAAATGCCGGAGTCGACATTCTGCTGGGGATGGGGCTGCACCCTGCCGCCGGGGTGAGCACCCTGGACATTGTGCAGCCCCTTCGAGAACCCTCCCACGCCGGGGCTCGTCCATGACGTCGGGAGCAAAGCCCCACTCCTTGCAACATCGCCGAAGGAGCTTCCGTTCGGCAAAGAATCGCCGCTCTCCCGCCCAACCCCGGGACTCCACCTCCATCTGCTGTGCGACGACGCTCTCAGCCCTGGCTCCTTTCCTAGTAAACAATCCTCAACTCGCGCCACCATCTCTCTCCCTATCCCAAACCCAAACCCAAATTCTCACTCAAATTCCCCCTGCACACAACTCTCACTCACCACCGCTCCACCCACTCGCCACTAACCTCAGCATCCATCCTCACCGCAACACGCAAGAACTAAGCGTAATCGACCCCGTCTTCATGCACCCTCCGAGCACGCAAAGCGTCTGGCATTGGCCCACCCCCCAGGATCCACCCCAAATCCGCAAGCTTCAGCTTCAGCTTAAACCCCCAGCCAGTTCGATCTCCCAACTACACTCCCGCTGCTGCAACTGAAGAGCCCCCGGGACTAACTTAATAGGAAGCATTGGGGACGCATTGGAGATGCACTACAGAAGTGACGAAGCGAGAGGGAGAGAGACAAGGAGCCTCGGGTCACAGTGCGAGCAGGCATCGGCAGGCAGTGGGGAATAGAACATTATATAATAAATAAAAAGGGGGAAGAAGGCTAGGCACTGCTTCCCAAGGCAAGGCGCTCGATTTCAATAGCAGTTTACCGCGCCTGGCTGGACCCACCCTCCCCGAGAGAGAGAGCCCCTGTATTGCGCCTCGGGTTCGCGTCCTCGTGAAGGCGTCCTTCGCAGCAGGTTCGCACCCCCTTCATGCCGTCCGCTGACCTGCGCGCTCGCTCGCTTGCTTACGGATTCCCGGCCCTGGCTGACTGGGGACGGCCGCGGCCGCGGAGGAGAGTCGCAACGCGGCAGCGGCGGGGCAGCCTCCGATGGCGGAAGGCTCATTAATGAGGATTCCTTCTGCCGCTGACTGATTTCGGGGCTGTCGAGGCGTAGAATGGCTCTCATGATCTGAGATTCGCGTGAATGAATCATGCGCGCTTGATCTTCTTCCACGGCAGCGCTCCCCTCCTTCCCTTTCTCTCTCTCTCTCTCTCCCTGTGAAAGTCTGAATTGATTTCTCTTTCTTTTTTTCTTTTTCCGCTCCCATTGAAATCAATCCCTTGGAATTGAATTCTCTTTCTTTTTCAATTCTTCTTTTGGCTGCCATTGAAATCCCTCTGAATTCATGAGGAGCTTCAGCTGCTTCGCCTTCCCCTCCATCAATCGGAGTATTATATTACGGCGAGCTTCTGCTGGTCTGCGTGGGAGTTTGACAATTGGAGCACATGGGTTGGTTTTTTCCTTGTTTTTGGTTCTGGCTGCACACGGCCTTCCTGTCGAAACCCCGCTGGGAAGAGTTATTAGGAGAGATGGGCATTATCTGAGGGATCAGGAGGTGGGTGATTAACCCGGAATCTTTCTGAAATTTTCGTACATTTTTTGCTTATTATATGTTGGTAGAATGACAATATTTTAGTTACAAATGTGTACGAAAAGAGAGGTGTGAAGTACTTTGTTCACCATCGGTGGAGCGCTTAGGAAGGGGGATCCCGGAAGTACGTGGCGCTTTCAATCAATCAATCATCTAGGTAATCAGTCAAAAAAATTATTAGATTTATGGATGAATAGGTGCATTTTTTTTATTTTTTTTCCATTGATTCTATAAAAGTCAATTCAACTTTAGAGACACTTTTAGTCCTTGGCGTCCTCACCATATTAATTTTTTAATCTCCTTCTTACAAGGGTTGTCATGTCTACACATAGTGATCTAAATTAGCTGCCAAATACCATATGCTACAAATATTTTTGACCCTTGCATGACTAATTTGACCAGTTCTATGAATCGTCTTCTATTCATTTTCTCTAGTATAAAGGTGGTCTTAGGATACCAAACTACATTGTAAAGAGTATCATTCCAAAAGCATGTATAGACCTTTGGAACTTGGACCTCACATTATTAGTAGTTTGATGCTTCAAGATTTCCTTTTTACAACTACTCCTTTGTCAATACATACCACATCTTTACTAAACTGAAACCAAGTTATTTAGTATAGGTGAATGAGTAGGCAACATGAGAATCAAGATGCCCAATCTAACAACACATCATTGCACACCACAAATTATGCTACAATGCTAAACTTAAAACAAATGTTGAATAGTATACTCTTGTGATAAATAGTTTAGACTTAACTAAGTTACCTGATTTTGGTGTAATAGTCTAAATTAAGCTGCAATATCACATGTAATGAACAATTGTGCGCTGGTTACCTTCTATCTCTCTCAACTGCAGCGTTGATTATCACACCGTCATAGATCTTTCTTTACTCCGGGTGTGAACAATTGACTTTTGAGTTGCAATACAATCTGCAACTGACTTTGAACTCTTACTAATTCTGCACTTGTTATTTTTTACATTTGATTCTCAGATTACAGACAAATCCCGGCAGTAAAAATTAGAACGAACTGGAGCCTGCTGTCTGTCGGATTCTGCGCATAATCATTTGAACCATTTTGGTTAGTTTCAAGTTTTGCTTGTCAACAGCGGCTATTGATACATAGGAAGGCTTCTGGAATGCAGGAAGTATGCTTATGCTTGGTTTGACCCTCGTGGGGGGGGAGCTGCTGTCTTTGGAAGCCGGATAAAATGCCTCAATGTGCATTCAGCACAGACGGACTTTGAGTTGTTCCAGGGATCTTCTCACAAGAATATGTTCTTCAAGGACATTTTCGGAAGTCAATTGAGTGACCCGATTGGTTCAAACTTGGAGAGTTTGGGTCAACCTTCAATCTAGCCCCAAGTATAAACCGGGCTCTAATCCTGAAAGGACATTTTCAGAAGTCAATTGAGTGACATGGTTGGTTCAAACTTGGAGAGTTTTGGTCAACTTTCAATCTGGTCCCAAGTATAAGCTAAGCTCTAATCCTTGAAGGATATTTTCATGCTTGGGAGCAACCTAAGGGATCTGGTGCAATGTCTCTAAGGTGGGCAAGCATCGTAATAGATTTTGTGGCAAGTTTTGTAGCCTGAACTGAAGCAATGTCTATTGGGCAACCTTGGCAAAGAAATGCCCCGACCTTTACACATGCCAATAAAGAGCACCCTCCTTTGAGCAATCAAAATTCCAATATTGAAGAACCGCATTTAATGCTTGTTGGGAGTAGTAAAAAAAATGCTCCATTTTTTTAAAGAGCCGTTGACATGAGCTCCCACAATGCCAATTCCTTGGATATTTTTATCCAAGGGGCATGAAATGCTAGCCTCATAAACAAGATTGGAGTTCAATATAGCGTAATAGTGGTAACCAACTTAAATCATTTGCCCTTGGAGTTGGGACTATCTCTCTTTGGATCCCTAGAAGTGAGTACAATTTAATCTACAAAGAATCATTGGTTGATTGGGAAGTTGCCTTGTTGGAAATTCCAAAGTTTAAGAGGAGCAAAAGGGATTCTAACATTGGTTAATAATGTTGAAAAAGTTGACAATCATCTACTATATTTTAATGTCGTTGCAAGCAAAAACAGTAGCGCTTTTGAATTAAGTTCTACAATGAAATTTTGCATTATTAACCTTGTTAGATTCAACCAACAACCCAAGAGACAAACTTCAAAATCCAAGTGCATGAGGTTGAATCTAACATTTTAAAATTGAACCGCCCCACAAAGAGGATGAAGTTTCTCTATTCCTAAATCATCCCTTAACAATTATATTTCCCCTTTCACGTGAATAAACTCCTAATCTTGAAAGAAGTCAATTTCTCTTCACATGAGTTATATTTGAAAATCTTTTAAAATTATTGAAAGGATACCACCTTGGTGAGAGGTATGTCACTCAAATATGATTCAATTTTTAGACGAACAAGTACATTTTCTAATTCTACAATTATAACACTGAAAGTCATCCATCCAACATTTTGTGTCATCAAAATCGATTCAAGGGTTATCCTACAAAAAAAGTGAGATTTGACACAAATGAAGTAATTTTGTAAAAGAAGTGCAACATGTAAGCTTGTGAATGGTGTGACATGATGTGGACCCCAGAATCTGACATGGAAATCAGACCTTCCACGGTACTACTCTATGAATGTACCATTAAGTTAAAGCTTTGGGGTAAGAAGTTAGAGTAGGCTAGGCAGAACCCACATGCTGACACGTGTCAGCTTCATATACAACAGTTGGCCCCCCTGAGCCACGGTGGGAATTGTCAAAAAAGTCTAATAACTTAACTCCAATCTGATTGACAAAGGGGCCGGAATTCCGGTGGAGAATTCTCAAGCCTCTAGAAGAGCCGCCTACAATTAGAGTGGCATCATTCGTTGACATCAACAACGCCCCCTCCCAAAATTCTTCCTTGTTTTCGCTCACAAGATTCTCAACAAATTTGAATTCGAATTTCATTTTTTCCCCAAATTTTGCAATTTTAATGCCAATGTGAACCCCACCTCCCCCCCCCAAAAAAAAAAATACAGGAAACTAAATCATGAACTACTATATTCTGCATTCAAATTGGAGGTCATTTTTAATCCGCTTCATGGCTGAATAAACTGAAGTTAGAGTCAATTTTTCATATTGTATTAGCAGAAGAAAAAAGTAAACTTGAAGGTTCTTTGAAATTTTGATTTGAAAGTCAGAAGAGCCTCAATTCCCAATTTCTTGTAAAAAGTTATTAGCAATTTTATTTTTATTTCATCTAACAACACTTTCCACTTTAACTCCTAAAGCCCTAAACCCCATTTTTTGGCAACATAGTGATTTTGGGTAATTCACTATGGATGAAGTTTTGTTTTTTTTCTTTGAAATTTTAACATGACATGTTCCTGAGGAGTAGCTTTAAGGCCCAACAATTTTTATAACTTTTGACTACATGACTAAAAAGTTATTTTATGAAATGTGATTTTTAGCACTTGGCAAGCAATCTGGGCAACAAAAAAAATTCTTCAAAAATCACTTTTTTCAAAAATTAAAATTTAAAATTGATTCTTTAGATTTATATCTACATGGAAAGCTTTGAATCATTGCATTTGGATGGATGAATCAAAAGTTATGAAGAATTTTAGTTTGGAGTAGTTTGTAGATAGTTATAGAATCTCTACTTCGAAATAAACTTTGAAGCCCTTTATTTTACTCAATTTGAAATATTTTTGAAAGAAAATAAAAAAAATTAGGTGTATATTGTTTATTACAACATTGCATCCATTGGGATTGGCATTTTTCAATTCCATAAAGAAATTATTAACAACTTAGTACTTTGAATCATTTTCTACTTCATTCTACTTACTATTTTTTTCCTACATGTTGCACAATTCCAAGTGATCTAAAAATTTTCAAGCATGTAGCCAACTTGCTTTGAAGAATGAATTCAAAAAGTAACCACCATTTTGGACATTTTTTCATGCAAATGTGACCTTTGTGAAGTGCAGCTGCCCGGATTTTTGCAGGGAAAAAAAAGGATTTTTGTGAGTTCAAACGTTAATATCTTGCAATCGACATAGTGAAAATTTCTGAAATTTTTACCACATCTTCTCAAAATATTTTACTACAAGATCCTACAGTTTTTTGTGTATAAAAAGTTTTTTTTCTCAAAAATTGGGTACTTGCATTAGAAATGGCAGTTTTAGAGCATTTTTGGTGAAAACATAGTCAAAAACCTTTAGGGGTTAAATTTTTTTTAAAGATAAATATAAATTATTTTTTGGTTCATAATATATCTTGTAAGTTTCAAGCTATAAGCATGCTAAATTTCAAAAGTAGATGAGGTGGTAGCACAAGCTATCCAAGCTACTTAAATTTTTTTGGATAACATAACTTTTCACCCATGCATCTAATAGTACCCCCTATACAAAGGTAGTTCATATATGCACCTTGTGTCAAAATCTGATAATCATCTCTAGTACTTATATAGTTAATTTAACTTCGTGTTAAATTTGTTGCCAATTTTTAAAGTCTTTTAAAAATTAGGCACTTACTATTAGATGTAGTTGGCCTTGGTAGGTATTATAATGCTATTTGCATATCATTCTTAAGGTAGACATACCCATTTCCATCCTTGCACCACCTAATTCCTTCTTCATGCACCAATGGAGTACACTTTAGAAAAAATGTGCATTACTGGTATACAAGGGAGGAATTCTTAATCCCTAATGTCCTAAGGGGAGGGGGACTTTTAAAATGGGCAAAAGAATGCCAAGAACTTAAACAATTTTTTTGCTCATTTTTTCTTGGGATTAGATAGGATATAACCATAGGATATTGAAGTTCATTGAGAGTCAGCACCTCAAAAAGTTTCAAATTATTTGATTGTACAATTTAAGAATTACTTAAGTTTGAAGTTTAATTTGGGTTAATGGAAATATAAGTTAGTGTACTTTGAAGGAGCATATCTTTATGAGAACATTTCAAAATGATGTTTTTTTTTGTGCTCAGTGAAATATGAGAAGGTTGAGAATGTACTTATAAAATTTCACAACATTCCAAGCATTTTTCAATTCATGATGGAGCTTGCAAATCACAGTGATCACTGAAATGAAAGCAATGTTTGTAAGAAAAAAAAGGAATGGGACACTTGTCTTCTCCTTGAATTCCTTGGATCTTCCCTTTTTTGAGGTAAATCTTGTCCTCTAGAGGTGGGCAAGAGCCACATTGATTGGCTAAATTTTTAGTCCATGCCCAAAGCAAAAAACCCAAAATGAGTTATAAACTACACTACATCACTTAACTTTAAAAAATTCCACAAGCCAGAATTTAACTCTGAATTTGATGAACTTGTTGACATTGGATTCATAATGCAATTTTTTTTTAAATAATTTTTTTTTTTAAACTCAAAATTTGAGAACGGATAGCTCAAAAAGGGGGGACAATGACCAAAAAATGGTCACTGGGGTCATTAAGGATTAAAGGGACAAAATTGGGTACGTATGTCTACCATACTGCCACTTCAGATCACAGGGCCTTGGTGAAGGAATGGAGCTGCCGAATTCTAAGCAAATTTGTGGAAAAACGAAAACGAATTTGACTTCCTGCAAGTAAATTACAGACCTGTCTAAGTAGATGTCTGGAAAAAATTAACAAGGTCTTTTGTACCTTGACATTAGGAAAAAATTTAGACCTCTACAGGTCTGCAAGTTTTGCAACCCCCCGTGCAATTATAGAGGAATTATTTTTGTGACATGAAGCTGACATGGCATGAGATATCAGATGTGCTATTTTTTACTATTTAAAAAAATTAATACTTTTTTTCTAAAAGATTTTTATTTTTTATTTTTTATGTATTTGCACCATGGGGTGCCAAAAAATGAAAACTTTACAACCCCCTGCAAGGTTCAAAATTTTTGTAATGCAAATCCATTGGTAGACCTCATGTTTTAGTTATTATTGTTATTTTTTAGAAATATATATATTTATTATCTTCCCATTTTATCCATTACTATCAGGAATGTACTCACAACCTTAACTAAGGTGGGATCAAATTTCCATATTTTCTTGTTGGCAAATGAAAAGAGGTTCCAATGCACCAAAGAATGCAACATTTGGATTCCGTATGCAATAGTTATGACGGGTCAATTTTTTTTTTATAGATTGAGGTTCTAAAATCCTTTTCTTCAACATACATACAAGTCATGCATATTGATTTTGGAGATTTACAAAGAGTGATGATGGTGGTGTTAGGCATGGTGGGATTTAGGGTAAACCCATCTTAAGAGTTATTGTATGTGAGAGACCACAAAAACTTGTAGCTAGTATAGTCTTCTCTTCATATTGACACCATCCATTACAGGACCCCTAAAAGCCATTCATTCATTAGTGGATTTTTTGCAGTTGTGGAGGGTTGCGAGTTTCCCTGGTTGCCAATGTTGAAGGAACAACCTCACAACTGATGTCTAATGTGGTATAGTAACTCCCAGGTCACAAAAAAAAAAATTAAAAAAAATTAAAAAAAAATTCTACTTTTTTTTCCATTCTAAGTTTCATTTTTATTTATTTTTTCAAAATTAATTTTTTCAAGAAAACCAAAATTGATAGCAAGAACGATAGGAATAAGGTCAAGGGAATAGGTTTGAAATGGCCCTCCCAACCCCCCAAAAATCTTCTAATGGAACATTTTAAGTCTTCCTTGGTATCACATAGTTAAATAAGTAAATGCTATTGTTTAACCTTATTTCAACAAAAATAATATTGCACTTCGTCAAAAAGTATTTAAAACTTATGAAAAGACACAAATGTATCATGAAAATTTCTTCAAAATTAATAGTCTCAACTAAGTTTGTGGAGGCTAACCCTCCACCCCAAAAAATTGGGTCTAAGTGATGTACATTACATAGGATATGTTGCTCTTGATGATAGGACACTCATAACCTCAAAACCTCAAGACATGAGTTGGAAAGGCAAGACTAAGTTAACCTTAGAACATCAAGCTAGTAACCATGAAAATCATCATTTTTTGTACCATGTGAATCATTTGCTCAAAAAAATATCTAAGAGCACTCATTGGAGATAAAACTACTCTACAAGACCTCCCATTTTTCACATAAAATTTAATGGATGAACATTCCCACTTGTCTTACATAGAAAGATTTTCAATCATTCATTGGATACTTATTGTCTGTGGCATCCTTCTTGGGTTAATGACTAATGATACAAGATTAAGTAGTGGAATCTAAGCTAATCCATCATCCATCATCATTCAACTTTTTCAAGTTTCCAATTGATCTCAACTAGAATTGCTTGTCATAGTTTCTACATACCTATAGGATATTGTGATAAGAGCCAGCTAGTTAAAGCAAAATGAAGCCTTTGTTGCTTTTGATATTGCTATAATAACAATTGACTTGCTATCCAAAAGGGCTATTTACTCTACAAACAAAGGTGCAAGAGTGTTTTGTAAAAAGAATATCAAATTAAAAGAATGCAAATGTGCTATACAAATTAATTCAATTAGTGTGAGTGTTTGAATAGTACGAGACCCTTTGCACTATTCTAGATAATTTTCGATGAATGCAATGTAATTGATAGAATCTTTTTAATAAAAATTAGATGAAAATTGAATTAAAATTACATTATTTGAGATAACATGAAAAGAATGTTGATCACAATATATTGACTTTATCTAATTTATAGTGAACTTCTAAATTAATGCCTTTTGCAAATTTGCATACTTTTGCAATTAGAGTGGATTAGAGTTAGTTATGAATGTTATGTGCATTAATTGAATCAAAAATTTTAGAATCATCTTTCTTGTAATAAAATTTTTGGTTGAAAAAATATGTACTTTACTATTCTAGTTTCCATCTACAAAAATATCACCACTTTCTTTCTTTAGAAATAAACCAATATTAGATTTTTATCCTATGAGAGGCCAAATTATAAAGTATCAAATTCAACCAAGTCAAATTTATACATCTATCATGTCAAAGATTTCAAATTAAAACTTCAAATTGGATGGCACCAAGCATGTACATAATACATTGATCTTATTACCAATCATATTACAAAGTATGAATTGAGTCACACCATATTATTCATCTATCATATTATAAGTCAACTTAATAAAGAATAAGATATCTTTTTAAATGAATGCATCTATTTTGTCATAAAATATACAAAGATGTATGAAAATCATTCACATCATATATATATATATATATATATATATTTGTCATGATATTAAGATTGAATTTAAAAGTTTCAAATTGAGTCTTGTTAAATCAAATCCTAACATCTATAGTATCTTAAATCAAATAACCAAGTATCAAATCTACTCATGCATGTGAGATTTATATTTGTCTTATTATATACCAAAAAATAAAAATAAAATTGACTTAAATAAATTCTATTTATCTATAATATTATTGACAAAATTAAAAACTTAAAATTGATTTACATTAGATCTATGAGACCATCATATCATTGTTTAAACTAAAAAGCTCAAAATTGAGACACATCAAATCTAGTCATAATTTTGTATTTCAAATACAAATCTTTAGGTTTATCAATTGTAAGTCCAATTTGAAAAGATATTATCAATATTCAATAAGACAATGGTTTGGTATTTGGGGTTTAAATACATTAAATATGTAGCACTTAGTATTATAGAATTATAATAATACTTTAATACTACAACAAATAGTTTCCAATCATCAAATTAGAAATTAAATCATTTTTTTTTTCTCATATGTTTATTATGAAGTGCTTTGAATGTTGTTGTTGAAGACAATTCAATGAATTTATATCAATCAAATAGACATGTTTCCAATTAATGTATAAGTGGGTAGCTATATGTCAACATTGCAAGTGATGTTGTGGAGTCTCAAACAAAATGTTGATTCATTTTCCACGCAATTTTTTGGGGCTATTACTTAGAATATGAATTGATGCAATGTCTTGTATTTTTTCATTTTTTCCAAATTTTAAAACTTCCTTTGTAAATTCTAAAATATTATTAAAGATAACATTTTCAAATTTTGACAATTTTGTACACACAATTGCAACATCATGATTGCATTCATTCAGATCACAAAATTGTTATTTTTAGTTCAATTTCAACCCTTTCCACCTCCATTTGACATCATCACTATAATTGGTATTAGAATCTCAATACAATTTTCATGACATTAAGAAAACAAGGTGAAATTGGATGTAGTATGGATTGCAATTCAGATGGAGTTGCTTGTGAACTATTCTAGGTTAAAAAGGTGTGTTCATAAAGGTTCCTTCTAAGCACTAATTTAGATTCTTTGAGGGGCTATGTACATCAAATCACTTTTCAATCAATTTCTCTTGAATGACAAGAATAAGTCACATATAATTTTGTTTTATTCATATTTGTTGGACTCTTATTAACTCATGAAGGACAAAGTGACTACTCAATACAAATAAGAGATCTTGAGTAGTTATGTACAAAGTCAATTTAGGTTGGGTGTTCATGAAATTTTGAAACAAGGTATGGACATGCACCCCCTCAATGGGAGTATAATTATTTTTTTATTTAATGCCTAGATCAATATAACTTATATAGTTATATTATATGAGATAAAAATTTAGAAAAAACAAACCAATGTATAATGTAAAAATCTCACTCAAGGAGTTCAAGTTTTTTTCTTCTAACTTTGAATGTTATAATCTTTCAATCAATGTTGTCAAAATTTATAAGAAAATTTGTAAACATCCCCATAGTAGATTGGTTCAAATTTGTATGGTTTAATTTTGAAATTTTTTTTTTTCCTCATTTTCCTAAAAAGTGAGTATTTTACAATTTCTATCTAAAATGTGTGTTGGTCCTTTAGGAGTTAATGTAGTTATGAAAAGTTGGTGTTGAAAATTAATAAGTGTTCTAAAATGATTCCTACCATGACTTCAATATGTAAGATAGGGTGCTCTCCCAGGTGCTTTATAAGCGACCACTAATACAAAGGTACATTTTGCTTTCTTCAATGTATCAATAGTGTACATTTTAGGAGGTGGTCACTTTCAGTGACCATTCCATTTCAACTTCAAAAACTTAGAATTAATTTTCACAAAGGTTCAAAAAATATGAAACAACTTGGATTAGATGCCAATTTCATTTCCTTTGTAAGAAAATTTACTGAAAATTGTTTCAAGGAGTTTAGCTTCCTCCAAATGCAATGACCTCTTAAAAGGTCACTTTAATCCCTAAAGGACCATTGTCCCTTCAAGGGACAAATGGGATTTTGGGCAGATACCTATGGACTGAAAAATTCATTAGTTTCATGGGAATATAATTTTCTTTTCAATCGATGCTCGGAAACAAAAGTTATGCCTAAATAAGTTCAAAATAGGGGACATGGGGCAACAAAAAAGAATTCAAAAATTTGAATTTTTGAATTTTTAAAATTTTCACTCATAGATTATATTTTTGTGTGCATGTGAAGCTTTGATTCATTCCATTTGAATTCTTTTTATAAGAAAGGTATGGGCAATCTTGTTTTTGGGGCAATTAAAGCATCTTCTTGAAAAAATAATTTGTAGGATTCATTTTTTAATGCAATTTTTGCAACTTTTCAAAAAAAAAAAAGTTTCATATGGTCAATCTTTTTTGCTACAAAAATCTCACCATTGGGATGAGTGCATTTTTATTTCATTTTAGAGATATGAATATTTTAGATTTTCCTTATATCTCATACCTACTTCTACTTAGCAATTTTTTAAAGAATAAAAATTAAGTTTTTTTGAATATTTTGAATATTTTCCAAAATCTCAACTCAATTTTATACCATAAAGATTTAAATCTCTAAACGCTATAGTGCAAAAAATTAAAGGTAAAAATGTTTAAAGTTTAAAAATCTAATCACGCAATGTGCTGAAAAACTTGTTTTTTCAACTTTAAACGCAGATATCATGCAATCTGTGCGGTCAAAAATTCTGAAATTTTTTCCACACATTCTCATAATAGTTAGGTGTAAGATCCTACGGTTAGATGTGAAGAAAAAAAACAATTAAATTTTTTTTTTACCTCTTGCCATAGAAATGGCAGTTTTGAATGTTTTTTGGTAAAAAAAAAAGACCTTGGTTTTTTAGGGGTTAAGAGCATACTACCTTATCCATGAATTAGAGAACTCTTTCAAAGCAGGGACAGTTTTAGTACAAGTGCACCAAACCCTACCAAGTGAGTAACTAAATCAAGTTAAGGTATGCTCCCACTTAGTGTTAAAGAGTGTTGTTACTGAGGATCTTTGGAATGAATTCAGACCTACTTCTAAATCAGATTCACATTGCAAACATCACCTCTAATAGCAAGTACAAGCATACCTTTAGCAAGCATAACGTAAAGTGACTGAATCAACTTGATTGCTTTGATTGAAAACGCAGTTTGGGTAAAAAACAATTCTAGACAGTGAACAGAGATTCATCTCATGCGTTGCAATTACTCCTGTCTTGCTTTGGACTCCCTTAAAATCCTTTGTTTACAAGCCTGAAATTCCTTTAAGAAAGAATCTGCAGCTCCCTTTCAACATGCTCCCAATACGAACAAGAGAATGATCGAACATCGGAGTGTGCACGCACACATGCAAGTTTGTTTATTCACTTAATTACATGCATCGGAAGAGAATCGAATCCTTCGGCAGGGGACTTTAGGCTTTGTAATCGGCAACACAGCCAAACGCCGCTGATGAGGAGGAGGTCTAGAGAACACTGAAGCTCCCAAATTTCATTCACCTGCTTTTAGAAACAGGCGTGCGGCTCAGGCCCTGCTCGGTTCTGTTCATTTGGGCTTGAATAAGGTACATGTGTGCATCTAAAAGCGTCACCCTCCAAATTGTGACACCTATCTGTAGTTGTCCAAGATTTTTCAAGCTTGAAATCTTAGACAATTGTAGGCAGGTTTCGCAATTAGGAGATTGAGTGTCACTTTTAGGTGCACATACCTTAGGGTAGCCTCAGCAGTGTAATTCTTTTGCAAACAACTATGTAAGGTAGGAGGTTTATAGAGTGCCCAATCATGATTTCAGAACTGGAAATTGACTAGTATAAGGAGGTTAGACTTCTTGAAATTGATTTTTTCAGTATATTTTTCTCGGGCCCTTATATAACAACAATGTTTTTGCTTGCAAAACCACTAGTGTATACAAAGTTATTCTCCTTATCTCCCTAAAGTTTTGTTGTCCCCTCATGAGATAAAATGGAGTTTGAGTAGGCTCCTGTAAGGCTACAATCTCAATTTTTTGTCACAAATTTCTGAATTTTTTCTAAGAGACATAGTTTTGTAAGAGCTTCATGAACATAGAGTTTTGTAGCAATTTGACACCTTATCAAGAAGTTAGAAGCATTCTTTTAGAAATCTGAATAAGCAGTTGGTTGGACAAGGTCCTTTTGCTTGACTTTGAAGGGAGGGGGGGGCATTACAAGGGCAACAAAGGGAGATCAACGATAGGGTAGCACAACCTAGGGAGGCCTATAAGATAAGAAGTGTTTCTTTTGAAAGTTGATTGCATTTTGGGAGAATTTTGAAACATCTTTTGATAAGTTACCAATAACATCTTTTGGTAAAGAAAAATGGAATTGACATTTGATCTAAGTCAATCTATCCTAAAGATTTTCAATATAATTCAAGGATTGGGATTGATGAAGAGCCATACAAGACACTTTTGCTAAATGTAGGGTCCCCTTTTCAAGGATGGAAAAGAGCCCCTAGCTCATAGGTAAAGTAATGTTATGATCCACAAATTGAAGATCCCGGAATTTTGTTTTTTTATTGAGGCCGGTTGAAAAAGTGCCCATGCCATGACCATGGTGGGAGTGGACTCACAACCTCCCAATGCACTCTCCCACCGTCCAAACCAGCTCATTTTCTTTTGTTGTGGTTTTGAAACAGAATTCCATTGCAAGGGGCAAAACACAAGACCGACAGCCACAAGTGGCCTACTGAAAACACCAGGACTACAGACACGGCCCGCACAAAACAGACCGGACCTAATGACAAGAGGCGCAACGCCCAGCGGGCGCAGCGCGCAGAGAGGCCGAGAGACCTCTCTGCGCTGCTGCCGCGAGAGGCCACAACCCCAAGACAGCGGGCTCATATATTTGGAGAGCAGTGCTCAGGGCCGGGGTGTCGATGGCTCGGTGCTCTGAAGTCTGAGCGCCCGCATTCAATTTCCTCCCGGACCCTGCTTTCTGTGATTCTGTCGCTTCCGTCACCAGGACTGACGTCTGCAAGGCTCCGTCCAGATCCTCCGATCCCCGGCAGCCCATGACCCCCGCCAGGCAGGACGGAACTGAACGGAAGAGGGAGGCCAGGAGGGAACCGTCTTCAGGAAATGCATTGAAAAATGCAGGGGCCCTCCCTGCTGCTGTGCTGCATCATCAGCTAGTGCCAGTGCAGTGTATATTTGTGGCAAGCTTCATTGAAGGCCCAGGGGACAAAGAAGTGTTCACGTGGGGATTGATTTCCTCTGCCATGGAGTATAAAATATCAATATGAAAGAGAAGTGATGGGGATCTAAATCTAAATCAAGGCATCCTTGCTTTTCTCTGTTCAGTCTGTTGCCGTGTTGCGACTTGCGAGGGCCGATCGACCGAGGGGACTAGTATCCTATCATATATATTCGCTATTTCGTGCTGTCGACGGTACCCACTGATTGCTCCCAGCTAAACATAGGCGCCCGAATGAGAAAATTAAGAGGATGTATGTTTAGCAAGCAGCTGGTGCAACTTGCAGGGGCCGGGAGATCCCCCCGGGGACGCAATTATCGAAAGGAAGTTAACTTAAGGTTCGATCCATCATGCGAATTAGGGGAAGAGATTCCAGCTTTGTCCAATGGCAAAGTGCATCCCATCAGGACCGTGGAAAAAATGGAAAATTAAAACACCTTCAGTGAAAGTCTCCTTTAATTGTGTCAAAAAAAACAAAACAAAAAACAAAACGGCATCCGTCCGCAGGCCGAGCGGGGAGGGAAACTACAGTGGTAGTGAGAGGAGGGTACAGTGCAGTGCAGGCATCAGAAGTAAGGATGCATACCCATTATGGATCTGCATCCCAATTGGCTCACCCGATCTACACTTGTCCAACATTTTAGCTACTGAAATGTAAGATAGATGTACATAGGGATGCATACTGAAGTTGAATTAGGGTTCAGAATAGAGTTCATCGTAAAGGTTGTCCCCAATTGTAGGCAGAGAAAGGTTCATCTAAGAATAGTACAAAACAAACACAAAACTAAACTCCATCAAACCTTAGTTTTGATGCTTCAAGTAAATTTCATGAGGTATTTTTCTCAGACTCAGTCTCTTGGTCCAACATTGCTTGTGCTTTATGATTAACTCTAATGGATATAGGATATTTATGTAAAAAAGACCACGGTTGTCATAACGGGCGAGTTAGGGTCATCGGACCAGATGGACGGACGGTCCGGATGGCTTTAATTTTGTAACTTGTGCAATTTTGCGGAATGACACGTCACCTCGGAATGCGCCCTGACAATCTCGTCTGCGCCCAGCATGTTCCTTAATCCACATGGCATCCACGTGGCCTATTTTTCTGTTAATAGAAAGTCAACTATGTGTTGACTATATCGGACGGGCGGGACCTCTAACGGACGGGCGAACCGGATGTCCGTCCACTATGACAACCATAAAAAAGACAAGAGAACCAAACCAAATTTTTTGCCCTTGATAAAAACACTAAAACTTGTAATTTAAAATGAATGGAGTTTTTGAGTTCATATTTGGCATCAAAGACTCCAATATTCCTGAGTGAGGTTTTGAGAAGCAAAATGAACCAACTATGAAATTTACAAACATTTACATGTATAACAAGGCAAGTTTCTTAAGTCAAGCATATAGGTCAGTTCACAGAAACCATGCAAAAAGGGTTAATGTAATATTTAACTAATTATGGACAATTCGTAGTCCACAATTTATATCACATTCACTAGCGAATGATGAAAATATAAAATACATAGTCCAACTGTAGATTTTAGAATTTAAAATGGATCAAAATTATTATATGGGAAAATAATAAAAATTAGACAAGTTTTAGCAACCAATCAATACATTTTCAATTCCAAAAACATTCTATAATTATGTAAAAAGTCCATAATTTGTTAAATATGAGTCACTTGAGGATTTTCAACAAGTTTGGAAGGCTACAAATTCCCCAAGATGCCAATGTCGGGGGAATAGCCTCGTAGCTCTTGCTTGACGTGGCATGGCGACTACCACGTCACCAAAAAAAATCTTGAAAAAAAATTTCATTTTTTTTCCAACTTTTTTTCATTTGAAGTTTAATATTTTTTTTTCGAAAAAAATGAAAATGACAGTAGAAACAATGGGAACAAGGTTGGAAGAACAGGTCTAAAACGGCCTTCCTAACCTTCTAGAAATCCTCTAATGTTACTATTTTTATTCACCTCTAGAAAAATGCTAGAATTCTTTATTTATCATTGACCATAAAATTTGGACATGACAAATTTATAGTATGAATCAAATCAAAAACCATGTGTTATTGAAGATTGGTCAAAAAAATCTAAATGAAACTACAAAACAAGAGGAATGTTTTATATTTATCTTAGGAAGAAGCCTAAGTAATGAGGAGTGAGCTCCTAGGCTTGTAAAGTGAGTGAAGGTAAAAAAATCATTGTGGTGATGATGATACCAATAATAATTTTTTTTTTAAAATTCTGTCAGAAATAGAACCGTTTCATTTGCAAGAAAGAGGCACTGATCACGGTTATTTTTCCATTTCCAAGAAAAATAATATGGAATTTCTAAAATTTTGCAGCCTGGTTATTTCTTGTTGAAGGTCCACCTGCATGAATATGATTCACATGCGTGAGTTTTTCCCCATGATGTGAACAGGTCAATATTAGACAAATTTATTCCCCTCAAATTTATGGATATTTTCAATGGTAATCTCAGAATTAAAAAAAAAAAAAAAAATGAAGTATTAAGGCAATTTTCTTAATGAAGGTTAGCGCATGTCTATTTGATATAATAATCCCTTAATTTGACATTCCAGAATATCTTGCACATATGTCACACTATCAGTGTTCGTGAGACACCTGTCAAACATACCAACCGCATTGGAGGGAAATATTGGGAATGCAGGTGGTAAAAATAGAAAGGTTTGCGTGCACTTCCAACCAATGTTCTGGATTGCAACACGGGACCGTAGAAGAAAATTCTTTTGTGTGTAAATTTATAAATAAACATGCCTAAATCACACAATTGATTTGATAAAAATATTGGTAAGTTAGTTCATCTTCTAAACATTGATATTATGCGAGCGGAAGGCTAAAACGGCTCCTGACAACTGACGGAGTAGGCAGATTATCTATCCTCTAGTTCTAATAACTAGCCTAATTATTCCTGGCAAAAATTTACAAAATATCTACAGTACCTCCTCTGAAAAGAAAAGAATATAGTAATGCGTTTCACAGCAGAGTTTGGGGAGGTTTTTGAACTTAAGTTAGCTTAACTTATTCTTCATTTTCCCGTACCCAACCTCGTTTTTCATGTACGTATCATACTTGAGTTATGACCTGTACATACATATACTACGATTAGATTATTCATTGAAAAATTGATTTACTCTCTTATCGAGTAGTCAAGTACGGTGGTCTAGGAGCATCAGAACTTGCCTGGTGCCCCATTTCCGAGCCACCTTCCTAGTTATCCTAATTTAACCTGTGATTAGTCCACGCGGTACAGATGTACCAAAGTCACGCTATTTCTAAATTAGTGCAAGCTGAAAACTTACCGCATTTGTAGTGAACTACTGATTCCTACCATAGAATAAAATCGGTGTCGTCATAGTTTTTAAATTCCATTACTCATTCCATATTCACGGATGCACTGTATATTTCACCGTCGATTTTCCCCAGTGCCTTCCTGCAAATCGCACATGAATAATGTCTTCATGCACGATCTTCCAGTTCTCCACTGGAGCATCCCGGTGAAACCCGACCAAATAATCCCACAGAAACGGCACAGGGCTGCTGGCTGGCTCCTCCGATTCATATCAAATTAGTACCAAATTCCTTCCAAATTAGTACCACGGAACTCCTTCCATACACATACCCAAACTGCGACCGCATGCCACCATTGCACTAAATTGGGGTTCATGCCAGCACTGGAAGTGAACGACGGACATTCCGAAGTTGAACCGCCTCATATAGAAACGCACTAACTTACAGGTCCGTTCACTTCACCGGGCGGACTGATCGATCGATCGATCATTCCCGAGCGCGACGAGAGCCAGCGAAGTCCAGGGCCGGATTTGAGCAGCAAGGTTAAATTTAAGCTAAGTAGACGTTCTTCGGGTTGTTACTAGAAGCATAAAGCATAAATGCTCACTGGTGCAAATGATGGTAACGAATCCTGGTGAGCAAGGTGCGGAGTTGCGGACCTCCGGACGAACGACGCCTTGCCACTGGAAGAAAGGATCCCAACCGAAGTGCCAAATTTTGCCAAGCGTGCGAGGGTCGGATTCTGGATTTCTGGACCGTCCAAGCCGAGCCGAGCTGCCCGAGCAGGGTCGGCGGGGGGGATCTGCACGGGAACCAGGCAGCTTGGTTCGGTTCGGCCCGGCGCGCTCTCGCAAAGCCGGCATGTGCTCGCTCACTTGCAATGAATCCCGGGCGTCCGGGCCTCCCTTGCATTGCATTGCAGCATTTGCACGGTTGCTCCGTTGCTGGGTTGCACGGTTGCAGCCGCGTCAGCAGCTGCAGCGACCGACATGTGCCTCTGTCTAAGCTTAGAGGAGGCGTGGCATCTCGTATAGAGGAATCCTGCCCCTCCGTCTAAATTAGTCGGCTTTCCGTGTTTAGGGAGGCAGCCGGCTCAGCATTTCGGGCTTCCTGCGGTGATCATCATTTCTCAGGAATAATAAGTAAGCTTATAGGAGCCGACCCATTTCTGATCAACCCCCATTTCCAATCTAAGGTTGAGGCAGCAGTACAATAGTCATCATTTGAGGAGTTTTGGAGCAGATCATGTGCAAGTATGAGGTGATAGAAATTTTTCCCATGTAGGAAGATAGGAAATATGGGGATAGCAAAATTTTCAGAATTTTATTCTCAAAATTGAAATTATTGTGAATTTTGGGAGTCCAAAAAGTACCCTTTGACCAATAGACAATGTCTAGTGTGTTCCAATTCTGATCATTCAAGAATCATTTTCTTGCTCATTACTTCATACTTTCTTGCTCACTACTTTAAGACATGTGTCATAACTTTATTAGTCCCAACCTTGAAAAAGGACAAAAAAAAGAACATTCCAAGCTTGAGTTTTGGCCTAAGGTTGGAAATAGCACACTGTATAGGTTGAATACTAGGCATGGTTGACAATTGGTGCCTCAACCTTATAGGTTGCTCTCTTTCTATTAATTGTAGTGCAATCTCTACAGTAGTTGTGGCACATTATAATTGGTTGCAAGGTCTTCAATATTGCACCTAGTCCTTGGTCAATTTTGCAATTAGCCTATAGTCACTAATAGAAAGGTCTATATTACCATTATAGGTTAAAGAAAATCTTCTACTAAAAAAATCAAGGTAATTATGTTTTGTGTAATAAAATTATGGAAAAATATGCAATCCTTCCCAATTCTATTTTTGTACATGGAAAAAATCCCACATTCAAAAAACCTACACTTCAAATATGCATAATTGTTTAAGTGGTTGGAAATTGGTCAGCTCCTTTAGTAATCCCTTTGTTTGGATGATGTAGATAAATGTTAAAATGAATGTATGTGCCTTAAAATCAATAATTGATGTTTCTTCTATAATCTACATAGACAATTACAAATGTAAATATCTTCATTACTCATTAAAGATCACATGGCTCATGCTACTCTAATTTGTTTTAATAAAATGACTAGATTAGTCTCACTTGCAAAACTATTGCTATATATATATATATATATATATATATATATATATATATATATATATATATATATATATATATATATATATATATATATATATATATATATATATGAAATTAGAACAATACAATAATATTTCATTTCACATTCAAGGTTGATTCTCATTAGATCCTAAGTTCTTCTAAATTCTCAAAATTTAATTAGTTATAAGAGTTAAGAAATAGCTCATAGATTCACATAAAGTTCTAAAAGCATGTTTATATATTGGGAAAATGGGCAAAGTGCAATGGCAGACATGTATGACAATTGCTGATTTTGCTAATGGACCAATATCAATTGCTCTCTGAGGGGTGTGCTATAGCACATTAGAAGATTTTGGGGGGTCAAGAGGGCCGTTTCAAGCTGATCTCCTTATAGTTTCCCCCCTTGCAAATTCAACAAACGGTTGTTCCCCTAAAAAATTCATTCTAGAAATGAAGAAAAAAGTTGAAAAAAAAATGTATATATATATTTTTGAAATTTTCTAGATGTAGTAGTCACTATGCCACATCATCAAGCTGGTATAGGGTTGTTCTCGCAATTTGGGAATTGCCGGGAACTCATAGCCCTTTAGAGGGCTAAAAACTCTTCTAATGTTGTGATTTCATGTTGGTGGGTTGGTAGCTTGGACTATAGTGCCACCCACCTAGCATATAAGTGCATCCTAAGTCCCTAGCTTCTTGACTTCAAAGCCTTTACATGTGGGAGAATTGGTCCTTGCTATAATTTTATTCTAATAAGTAAGTGAAAACAACCTTAACCCTTAAAGGACAAGCTAGTCATTGTTGAAATCATTTCGTTTGGTGTTGTGTGATTTGTTGGTTTAACCCCTAAACGTTGACATGGACAAAAAAAAACATCCAATGGATGACAAAGAATTTCTTCTAGTAGGATAGAAGTGCAATTATTTATCCTTGGAATTTTTTTGTGAAACGGGAAGGTCTTTTATAGTAGTTTGACTTCCAACGAGTACTTTTGCATTTTTTAAGCCAAATATTCACATAGTATCCAAAGGAATGATTTCCACAGTCACTAGTAAAAGACCTCTTTTCATTAAAATTTTTTTGAGGATGAATAGTTGCACTTCTATCTTACATGGACAAATTCTTTATCATTCATCAGCCAAAAAACATCTGCCATGTCATTTATGGGTTAACCTTTGAACTTCGAGACAGACATTTTGTGTCCGATGGATGACACGGAATCAAATTGTATAGGTCAAAAGTGCAACTATTCATCCTCAAAATTTGTTTACGGAAAAGGAAGACCTTCTGTAATAGTTTGACTTGCAATGACTACTTTTGCAATTTTGGAGGCTAATGATTCACACGATAATAGAAAAAGATGATTTCAAAGGTCACCCCTTCGGCGTTTTAGGGTTAACCCTAAAAAGAGCTAAAATATTGTGCAATCAGCCTCAAGGGGAATTGATCCAACTTGTAGTTGTACAACTTCCTGAGAGTGTGTTTTTTAAACTGATTTGATCTGTACCCATTAGTTCCCTTTTCGCACTTGTTAGGCCGTGTGGTTGACCCTTAACTTTCAGTTAAGTTAAATCCAATCAAGGAACTGAACCTCACTTGTCTTTCCTCGGTCAACTGGAGTAGTAGGCTGGTCGATTTAGGGGGACAAAACCCTTCCACAGTGAGTGTCTGCACAGGCTTTTGAATCCCAGCCTACTTCCCTTTCCGTTCCTTTTGGGTACACGATTAATCGTCCGCAAGCTGCAAATAAACAGGGCTCACTAACTTACTGTAACTACAGTGCTGAAGCTCTCCATTATCAAGGGTTTATTTGTAGTTTGTGACACTAATTACCAACCCCACATTGTACTGATAAATGTTTGTCACTTTTTTGTCACCATATTTCCTACAGGAACTGTCAGCACGAGTTTTTGGGTATTTTACTTTCATTTCCATTTCCAGTTTCGACACAAATGAAGAAGAGACATAACAAGATTGGATGGGAACCAGCCTAATGATAAGAGCATCTCCACCGGGCCGGAGGAGTTAGAGTGGCCGGCCCTTCTTCCTCCACCTCCCATCCACTACACTAATGATGATAAATAGTGTTACCTACACTAATTTATTTTTAAAAGTCATAAGTTTTTACTCTTGATGAATATTTTTACCAACTATGGGTGTAGAGTTTTCCCACTTGGAATGATACTAAGATTTATGCACTGCGTAAAAATATTTATGAAGAGTAAAAACTTGTAGCATTTCTAAAACAGCTAGTATGGGTAACACTATTTATCATCATTAGTGTAGTTGGAGACTTTGCAGATTTTTCATGGAAGTAAAGGTATGCTTGCACTTGGTATTAGGGGTGATGTTTGAAATGTGAATCTGATTTAGAAGTACGTCTAAATTTGCTCTCAAGACTCTCAGTAACAATACTCTTTAACACCAAGTGTGAACATATCTTAGAGCATTCCAAATTTACATTCCTTTTGTTTCAACTTGGAGTGGCTTGTACGTTTGACCTATACTACGCTACTGACAAAAACAGAGCTCCTAGTTTCTTGTTGTTGTGTAAGAATCTTTTGCTACTCTAGTATGTCTCACACGATTCTGGCCTATGTCTCATCAACCAAAAACCGGATCCATTGTGGTCTAGTACATTGGAACTTATTGTTGCCACATTAGAAATCCATAATTTTACAATTTGTTGGAAGGGGCTTGGTATAGAGCCAAGACCTTCATCATTGCAAGGACATGGTAAGGCATAGAAATTGCCACTAGTGTATTGTTTGTTGGTGGAGATGATCTAAACCGTTTCTTGAAAATTTGGATAATTTGTGTTTAGATCTACAAGAGGGAATTTAGTTTGATTTATAAAGAGTCATTGGTTGACTAAAAAGTTATAATGCTAGTGTCATTGACTTATTAGGAAGTTGCACAAAATCTTTGTATGGCTAGGAATTTGCAATGTTAGGGGCTTCTACTTTGGGAGGAGCAAAAGGGCCCTCCCAACGTAGGTTACTAATGTTATGGGCTTTTAGTGTAGATAGGGGTAAACTACAAAAGATGTCCCTATCAATGATAAAAACTCAATTATTCAAAGAAATTAATCCATCATTACTTTAAATATATAAGAAAAAATTAGCCTAGCTAGAATTGGCTCAAATCTAACCAAACTTGGAAATCGAACTTTATACAAGTCTTTCTTTGTTGACTATTTGAGGTTACATTGCTACATGGGAAAAATCATAGCCCACTTTCTTCACCAGTTTTTGGAGATGTGGAAGGAAAATTATGGAAATTTAATTAAAAATTTAAGGCATGCAATTGAATTATTACTTACAATCATTCTAAATGCTCAATATATATGATACAAAACTTAAATATACTAGAAAATTTTCATTCATTCTTTTATTGAGAATGTGTGATAAAAAAAATTATTTTGGGTTTGTCATTAAGAAAAAACATAAGAGATATTGTGATTAGAAATCATCTACAAAAAACTCCAAAACATGTTTTTAGATCTTCATCAATTCAATTTAGAAGATATTAATTTGGATTACAAATCAAATCAAAAATATATATTTTAGTAGTATAAATATTGAAGTTTTTCTTATTTTCAAAAATAATAATTGGCTAAAGTATGCTTGAAATGGATTGTACTATATTTTAACCATTCAATCTCTTTTAAAAAAAAACATTTTGGGATTTTGATTTAAACTAAGAAAATGAAGTTTGACAAGTTTTATTTCAATGCCATATAAAAGTTTTGAAAAATTCCAAAAATTAAAAAGAATTATTGCAATCGTATGCTTTGTCTATTGGAAACCAAATTATACAATATTATGTGTATTTCATTTATACTTTTTTCTTTTAAAATGTTCTCATATATAAATTTAAATTTCTTTTTTCATTCTATTTATACATTTATGATTAAAAATTCAAATTATTTTCACTCATATTATAATTGATATAATTTTATTTTCATTTCTAATTTTTTTAAATCTCAATAATTTTATTTTTCTATCAGCATCAATAAAAAACATATTATTTCACAAGTGAAAATATCAAAATATTATATATAGATTATATAAAAAGATAAATTTAACTTGATATTGGCATTAGAGGATTTTTGAGGGGTTGGGAGAGTTGTTTCAAGTTGGTGCTTCAATTCCCCCCCTCAAAAAAATTGTTCTTGAAATGAAGAAAAAAGTTGAAAAAAAATTTTCATTTTTGTTTTTTTTAATTATTTTTCCCAGACATGGCAGTTGCAATGCCACATTTGCAAGTTGTTGCAAGGTAGTTCTCATAGTTTGGGAATTGTTGGAAACTCACAATCCTCCCGACCCTCCAGAAATCCTATAATGCATTTGATTTGAACATCATTAGCAAGGGTGTTTTGGGTGTAAAATGTAAAATATTTAATTGATAAACCTTCAAATCAATCTCCATTAACACTTGTACTTCTTGGAAAGAATTCAAACTAATTGTATTTTTTGTACTATATTTATTAATTCATCTTCACTTTTTGCCACAAAATTTTAATAATGATAATTTCTTACAAAACAAATTTGACTCTTTTTACAATGATAGATAATTTATAATGTCGCATATTAAAAATAGGAAATTGATATTTGAATACAATTGAAAAGGCTAAGTTTAGATCAAACATACTATTTGACCATTTTATAATGGATCTAGTCCTTTGGGGAATAATGGTTTTAGATGAGAATAATATAGATGTTATCTATTATGCTATCAACTTGTTTGTGCATCTCATGATCATTGACAAAATCTCTATTGATTCTAATTCTCTTAATATAGTTTGGCATTATCATTACATATTGCACCAATTGTAGGAAGTTACGTCCTTATTGAATTGAAGAAAGTGTAAGTGTTGAGGAAAACATGTTTGTCCAAAAGATGAGGTGGACTAACTTCCTTGGATCACATTAAGGGATTTTCTACATTCATGAGTCTTTGAACAATTTCAAAGGGGGGCTATATATCCATCCTCCATGGTATACAATGATTTATGCATGTTCTGATGTTAAATATTTTCATTGGAGTGTAAATTTCAAGAGGGGTTAAGATAAAATTTGAGACATTGGTCAAAGTGGATCAAATTTGAGTTGGGTGTGAATATTGTGGACATTAAAGTTATCCATTTCCCATGATAACCTTATTTTGATAAGCAATTCTATTAGAATTGTCATAAATACTATTGCTACAATATTATAGTCTACTTATCCATAAGCTCTTATGCTCAAACCCTACAAGTGAATAAATTTGCTCTTGTTGCTTGGATATTGCTTGTTTATTTTTTTGGAATTAGTAAATTTGAGAAATTGAAAAGTCATTTTAGCCAATCATTTGGGGACTGTGAATGTCATTCCTCGCATAATTAAACTCATTTGTGGTGATGAACACCTCATCATAGATAATCCACTTAAGAATTGTCTTTGACAAATTTTATTTACAATTGGATAGAATATCTTTGTGTTGAATCTATAAAAAGTCTTAGATATCAATAACTTTAGCTACATGTTTTTGAATGAATTATATAAAGTATATGGTACTAAAGGACAGTTTACACTAGGTGTTATGTTGAAATTGAAGGAAACAAATAATATGCCTTGATTTTGGTAAACTAAATTGTTTCACACTTACGAAAGTAACAAAGCAACTTTTTAAGAGCCAATTGTGGTATGTACTATCGTTATGTTTACATACACGTTGGTATTATGAAGCATTTGTCGTAGATGGCACATACTACTTCATAATACATCATGGTGTTTGCCTTGCAATGTCTCCTTTTGTCATGTGGTTATTGAGTTTGAACTCAAATCACATTTGGAATCTTCATTTTTATGCTTTTCATAGAAGAATTGGAAGGCCAAGGTTGATTGTTCTATTGTTGCGTTTCTTGGATCACGCTTCATGTTCCATGCCCATTCATTTGTGTTCACACAACCCTTCACTAAATTTATGTTTTATGCAGACAAAGGAACACCCTAATGAATATATTAAAACATTTGGAAATGTCTCCATTCAAAACGTACTTGGGCTTGACTTAAATAGCGTTGAATATGGCTTTGATGTTATCTTGGGCCCAACCCCTTATAGATTGCATGGGAACTATTTTTTCAAACTCACAGATGTATATACGCAAAGGTTGAATCATAGATTAATCTGTGCCAAAGGTATCAAAAATAAGACTATCACATCTAGATATCCATCCACTTTTGTACATGTTTGATTTTCTGAGTTCAAAATAGAAATTTTGTATCAATTGTGAGCAACATTGGTATGCCAACTTTGGATGTTACGTCATTCCAAGCAATTGATTTGTAGAGCGGTACCATGCAATCAAGGAGTTGGTCAAGGAAACCTTCTTTTGCTACCATTGTTTTGTAGTGCTAGTAAGTAAGGGCCACTATAAAAGAGTGCAATGAGTCATATCGATTTCACATTTATGTAACTGCAACAAATCACGCTTTAAGACCAATGTTACGAGCCACACCACGGATGTCTGCATGCAAAGACCTCTCCCTAATGCAAACAAGATGGAAGTAAAATTTAAGTACAATCGCTCCTTCCTTTTGCTTAGCACTCAATGCAAATGGAGCTTAAGTACTTATCTTTATATATCTAGTTTAATTTTTGATAGTTTATAAGAATGACAATATACAAGTCAATGTATAACATAGGTACTGATAACGAGTATTATGGCATAAGAGGTGAGATAAATGAGGTGTCATACGTTGTGCTAATCGGGGTCTTCAATATGAAGCGGTTAGAACCAGATAGCAATTAGGGTAAGTTGGATCTAGGAGGTAACTGTTATGGAGGTGGAGAAAAGGGGAGAGATGGAAAGAATCAAGGTCAATGTATGCAACTCATAAAATGAATAGAAAAATGGGGGTTCTCGGGAACCCAAAAACACCAGTGTATGATAGATTAGGAGGAGGTTGTTGGTCATATGTATGTGGATCTCATCGTTGTGTTTGCAGGAAATATAACTAGTATTCAATACCTAAAATATAGACACCTATAACCATAAAAGTACCTGTAATATAGACTCATGGGCTCATAGATTCTATGCTTATATGCTAACACTTCTCATACATAAGTTAACCCTTAAAGGACTAAACTGTGTTTTTTGACAACATAGCAATTTTGGACATCTCATTACAAATGGAATTTTTTTTTCTTTGGAATTTTCACACAACATATGCCTAAGGAGTAGCTTTAAGGCCCAATAATTTTCATAACTTTTGACTAGACAATTCAAAAGTTATTGCATGATATGTAATTTTCTATGTTTGACAAGTAGCCCAAAATACTAGTAAAAATCTAGATTTTATGTTGTTTTTGTTGCATTAATTAGGGCAAAAATTTGTTGATTTGAACAGAAATCTGTTGAATTTTGCCCAGATCAACATGACTAGAAAAAAACAAAAATCTAAAGTTTTCATTAGAAAAAATTTCAGGCCTCAGAAAGGCCACAAGTTTTGAACTACCCGCAACTACCTTGGTGCAATTAGAGAGGAAATCCAGCATTTCTTTATTTTTTAATGAAAACTGCTGACGTGGCACTACTTGTGCCACGTCAGCGCCATGTCAAGTTTTCATACTTTATATATTTTTTTTTATTTTTTTATTTTTTTATTTTTTATTTTTTTATTTTTAAATTTATATATATATATATATATATATATATATATATTTATTTTCCTATAATTGCATTGTAGGGCGCTGAAAACTCAATCCTTAATGGCCTTCCACAAGCCTAAAATTTTTTCTAATGCTAGTAGTGAAAATTTCTGAAAAAATCATTTTTTTTTAAATAAAAATTTGAAATTGATTTTCTAGATTTATCAATATGTGGAAAGCTTTGAATCATTCTATTTTAACGTATGAAATGAAAGTTATGAGGTGTTATAGTTTGTAGGTAGTTATGGATTCCCTACTTGAAAATAAACTTTGGAGTCCTTTATTTAACTCAATTTCTAATATTTTTGAAAAATAAAAGGATATGATGTATATTGTTTATTACTACATTACCAACATTAAGATTGTTATTTTTTAATTTTTTAATTAAATTCTTAACAATTTAGTGTTTTGAATCATTTTGTATTTCTTTCTACTTACTATTTTTTTCCCTACATGTTGAGCAATTCCAAATGATCTAAAAATTTTCAAGCATGTAGCTAGCTTGCCTTGAAGAATGAATCCAAGGAGTAATTACCATGATTGGAGAAATTTTTTCATACAAATGTGACCTTGTGAAGTGCAATTGCGTATACTTTCATAAGGCCAAAAAAATGATTTTTGTCAATTCAAATGCTAATACTTTGCAATCTACACAATGGAAAATTTTGAAATTTTTTCCACATATTGTCAAACTAGTTTACTACAAGATCCCATTGTTACATGTGCCCAAAAATGTTTTTCTTTTAAAATTTGGTGCATGTATTAGAATTAGCAATTTTGGAGCAGTTTTGGTGAAAATATAGTCTTCAACCTTTAGAGGTTAATTAGACTTCCATTCCTTTAGAGAAACAAGTAGAAATATTATTGAAAATGCCCTTTAAGTTCAACATAGTACAACTCTATATATACCAACATCTACGTAGTATACTAATATATGCTTCCCGGTCTAACTTAATCTTGACCTTGAGTTTCAAACACTTCAAGGTTTGAAAGTTGGCATCATTCCTAATTTCATTTTATCTTCACTATAAGAAAACCTTGTTTTAGACGACGGATTGACATCAAAGGAATGGATTTTAGGTGGCATTAAAAAAAAAAAAAATCCTATTTTTATGTCAACAACAATGTCCATTGATGTTCCATTGGACATCATTGTTTACATAAAAATAGGGTTTTTGTTTTCATTATCATCTAAAATCCATTCCTTTTGACATCAATAAACTTTGGTTTCTTATAGTGCTTGACCATATGTTTGCAGAAATTGTGGAGAATCTTGAAAATATCATATGTGAATGAAATGATAGGTTTAACTTTGGAATATTAGGTTGGTCACTACAAAAAACTCTTCTTGGGAGTACAATGTGTAGTAAATTATTTGCTTAAAAACAACCCAAGAGCACTTATTGGAGGTCAGACTATTGTGCAAGACCTTTCTTTTTCACACCAAATTCCAAAGGTGAACACATACACTTACATAAAAAGATTCTTTGTCATCCATTGGACACTTTTAGGCTACTACATTATTGTTGGATTAACCCTAAAGGTTCAAGTGTTCATTCAATGTACGCAAGAAACCTTGGATAGGCTCTTGGAAAGTCAATTTTGGTTAGATGTTCACCAAATTTTGACACAAGGTGTACACATGTATCCCTTTAGAGGGAATCTAATTTTTCCTCATCAATTGACTAGATCAAAAGTTACGTTGCCCTAAACTTTTAGGGCAGCTCGAGCAACTGCTGGCAACATGTGCAAAACTCCTCTTATAATTTTGAAATTAGACAAGCATGTAATTTACATGTACAAGATGCAAATGTCAAAAAAATAACTATGTGTAGTGTTAAAATCTCATTCTAAGAGCAATTAAAGTCTATTGCCCATGTCGGGGAAGTTTGGAAAAAAGCACTTTTTTCTACCTTCAAATGTATAGTGGTCAATCTGTACAATTGAAGTTTCTAGATTTTTTTCCTACACAGTCATTCCCGTAGCAATCTAGAACAGAAAATTTGGTACAGATGAATCTTGAAAAAAAAACCCTTCTTTTTTTTCATTTTTTTCTCACTTCCCTTCAAAGTGACAATTTTTCACATTTTCTGCCTGAAATTCACCTCAATCCTTGTAGGGGTTAATGCAATTTACAACTGCTAACTTACCCCCCCTGCAAGGAGTCAACCCAATTTGCTTGCTTGCTTGTGCAAAGCATGCACTTGTTCCAACAATGAAGCTCACTCAGGACTCCATTATTCATATCCCCTAATTTCAATACCAACAAAACATGGACTGAAGCTTCGGATCTGCTCTTCAAATGTGTGTTAAGACTTATTCAAGTGATGCTTATCATCCCATTCAGTGGTCATTGATATTATATGTGTTTGTTTTTTGGGTTTTTTTTTTTGAAACAAATGAAATGCAATTTCATTGCAAAATGGCTGGCACATATTAATGTGTTTCAATGCCTTTTTACATTCAAGAAAAAACATTAATTCTTCTATAAATGAATTAAGTTAAAGAATGTCCCACCCCACCCCACCCCACCCCACCCCAGGTGTCAAATTGTCATGTCTCTCCAATATGCCTACTTCACCTTCAAATGATTCAACTAAGCCAGTCAGTCTCCACCTCATGCTTTTTTGTTTTTGTTTTCTTAGTTTCTTTTTCACAAATGAAACAAAACTTCCTTGCAAGGGTGTTTGTTTTTATTTTTAAAATTTTGAAGCAAATGAACCAAAATTTCTGTGTTTGTTTCTGTGCACGTATTGAACGACATGGGAAGGTGCAATTCGTCCCGACCACTGACCCTTTCACATTACTTTGTACTTCCGTGATTTGGCTTTGATTCAGATGCCAGTGGAGCCAGCATTGGCCCATCGGGAGCCCCATCTCGTACTGTAACTTGGGTTCAGTCATAATATGATGAGCGCAAAGTACCACTGATACAAATCTGCAGGCATGAGTACGTGTGCCACTTGGATGTTGGAAGCTGGTTCATCGTGTCTGATGTGGTGACGCAGGTCAAGCAAATTAAGGTGAGCTTGATCAACGCACCAAAAAATTCAGCCCAAGTGGCATAGCTATTTGAAGCAAACTGAAAATCATATACTTAGTTAGAATGGCAAGTCATTAGCCCTTAAATGCCCCTAGAAATCCTTTTTTTGAATCTCTGCACATTTTTGCTTATAGAAGCCGATCCATTTTTTATCGCCCCCCATTCTCGTGATATAAGGTGGGTACTCCTAAAACCGCCACTTTTTGCTACTAAGCCTATTTCCTATTCTTAAATTGGTCAGATTTTCATATGTTCTTGTTGGCAAGTTAAAGGAGATTCCAACATACCAAAGAACATGGCATTTGGATATTGTATGCAAAAGTTATTAAGGAACAAAGTTTGGTTCTAAAAGCATTTCTTCTACATAGGTACATAACTAACTTTGAAGATGTACACACAATGGAGATGGTGATTTAAGGTCAGTGCCACATTTGGGAATACCTACCATAGAATATTCTCTTTTTGATCAATAGAAGATGAGCAGTGATTCATTATAACACAGTTCTCAATGCAGTTGTGATGCATTACTATTAGTTGTAAGACTCACAATATTGCAACCAACCCTTAGTTGATTTTGCAATCAACTTATGGTTAGAAATAGAAAGGTCTATATCACCATTATAGGTCAAAGAAAATCTTCTACTAAAAAATTCACAGTAATTACATTTTGTGTAATAAAATTTTGGAAAAATAGAAAATCCTTCCACACTCTTTCTGTATATGGAAAAAATTATGAATTTAGAAAATTCACACTCCAAATATGCATAATTGCTTAACCCCTAAACACCTAAACTGTGTTTTTGGCAACATAGAAAATTGGGTAGCTCACCATGAATGGTGTTCATATTTTTTTTTGCTGAAATTTTAACACAACATGTGCCCAAGGAATAGCTTTAAGGCCCAACAATTTTCATAACTTTTGAATACATGGTTAAGAAGTTATTGTATGATATGTACTTTTTTATGCTCCATGGGCAACCTAGGCAACAAAAAAAACTTCTTTAAAAAATATTTTTTTCATAAATTAAAATTTTTAATTGATTCTCTAGATTTATATATATTTAGAAAGATTTGAATCATTCCATTTTGATCAATGAGTCAAAAGTTATGAGGAGTTTTAGTTTGTGGGAGTTTGCAGGTAGTTATGGATTCCCTACTTGAAAATAAACTTTGGAGTCCTTTATTTAACTCTATTTTAAATATTTTTTGAAAAAAATAAAAATTTATGATGTAGATTGTTTATTACAACATTACCACCCTTAGGATTTGAATTTTTCAATTTTATAATTAAATTATTAACAATTTAGTGTTTTGAATGATTCTCTACTTATTTCTACTTCCTAGTTTTTTCCTATATGTTGTGCAATTCCAAATGATCTAAAAATTTTCAAGCATGTAGCCAACTTGACTTGAAGAATGAATTTAAAGAAGCACTACCATTGTGGACATTTTTTCATAAAAATGTGACCTTGTGAAGTGCAGCTGCCCGTATTTTCACAGGGCCCAAAAAGTGATTTTTGTCACTTCAAATGCTAATATCTTGCAATCTACACAATGCAAAATTCTGAAATTTTTTCCATATCTCTTAAAACTAGTTTACTACAAGATCCTACAGTTACATAAGTCCAAAAATGTTTTTCATCTAAAATTTGGTGCTTGTATTAGAAATGGCAGTTTTGGAGTGTTTTTGTTGAAAACATAGTCTCCAACTTGTAGGAGTTAAGAGGTTGGAAATGGGTTGGTATCCTATATCCTTGTAAAGAAGTAGGGGTATCAGTTATGGCAATTTCGGTCATTAAGTTTGCTTGCTGCAACTAATAATTCCCCCAAGCAATTCATGTTCATAACATTCAATAGTAACTTATAGGTAATAGTATAGCGAAAATAAACAAAAACAAAAAACTAATTTAATGTATAGATTCCACAAATCTTTCCAACACACCAGTAGTAAAATTTTAAAACATAAAATGTAGTTATTAGGCACTCAAGGTGTATAGTAATAGGTTCAAGAATCAACCATCTAAGGAGAAATACAGATCTGAGGTTGAGGTTGCCCACCCACATTTGAATGTTTTTTTAAGATAGAGGAAAGAAAAAGTAATTGAATGGCAATTTTGGGATATATTTTTTACTCTGGCTACATAAAATACAGTTTGTTGAAGACAAAGGTACATATGTAGCTATTTGTGCACAATGGACAACAAGCAGTAGTCATCACTTGGATTGTGTGTTTGGACTTGGGAGTCCAAAAATTGATTAAGAAGATGTTGTGAGAGTTCATCAAAGTGTGTTCATGCACCAAGAGGGGGTTCAAAATGGAACAAGACACATGATTGTCTACCATCCATATTTCCCAAAGCTTGACAACTCAAAACTTTAGTGCTATCATGCTTTTAAAAGTGAATTTATGTATTAATGATCATAAACTACACATAATGGTTCTAGTCTATGTTCATTGTTCATTGTTTTGAAATCACACACTTGGAATGAAATTTCCACACTTTTCAAAAACTTGTCCATTTTCTAAACCATTTGCATTGTTCAAGGTCCTTTTGTAGGGGTGGTTCTAAATGCCCATTTGATTTAAAAGCCTATTGCCTTATTTAACTAGGCTCCCTTTCTTCCAATGGAATGATGTCAAATATTTCACATTATTTCATTTGCTAAATAATATGATGTAGAATATTACACATCCATCAATAGCTATAAGGGCAAATGACATTCAATGTACCTAGATAGTAATTTCAACATTAATACGTTGATTATATAATTAAAATATTAAAATTAGCTACAATGCTTTCAATACAAAACTTTAAAAAATTCACCATTCAATTTATTGAAATGAACAAATTCTAGAACTACTTTGCATTGTTGTAAAAGCCATTTATTTTTAGTGCTTAGAGTTGAAAAGACAAGCTATTCATATACATATGGAGTGCTAGGAAGTAAAACAACCCATGTGCAATATGTAAATTAGAATAAGTAGGAATTGTGTTAAGTCAAAAGTAGGAATTGTGTTTCAAGTAGAATTTGAGACCTCATTTAGGCATAGTAAAATAGTTTTCTTTAAAAACCTTGAATTAAGAAAGGTTGATAAATTAAATATGATTCATATCCAAAAATATGTATGATATTTCAAGCCTCCAACAAAAATTTATAGACAAATTTCAAAGAGGGATTGGAAGGGACATTTTCTTTAACATTTTCAAACATCCTCATTGAATTTTGTTCATAATTCTTGATTGTTATATAAAAATACAAAATGATATGTGGAGATAAAATTTAGCTTGGTTTCATGACTTTTTTTAGTTCAAAGTTTTTTGAAAAAGTTATTTTACTATACCTAAATGAGGTCTAAAATTCTACTCCAAATAAAATTCCTACATTTTGACAATGAGTGGTTAACCCCTAGATACCCGAGGCACCAAATTTTGGTGTCAACAATACTTTGAAGTAAAATAAAACCTAAATAAGTTTCTAATTTCAATATTTTATATTTAAAAAAATTATTTTGAAGTCTAATTTTAGCATCAAAAATCTGATTTTGAAAATAATTGATTATGATTTTTCTATTTAAGATTTTGTGCAAGGATGTCAATTGCAATCTTGACTTTCTGTAGTATTGAGAGCTCTTGGAAATGAGCCTCAAATACACTAAATGTCAAAGAAAAATTCACATTAGAAATTCATTTAAAAAAATTGTAGAAGAGATTTTGAGAAACTGTAAATTAATTGGGGTTATGCATGTCATGTACTTTGACCTCATTTTTTTTATATCCAACTTTTTAGATTTGATGTGTGAAAAGACAATTCAAAGACTTGAAATTACTTTCACAGTTTTAACACCCTCATGATTAAAAATTAAAATCTTTTAATTTGTTATTGGTATTGTTGTATTTTCTTTTCTTATATAATCTCTAATACATCTAGTTTGTTTATATATATATATAGTTTGAATTTGTATGGCTATAATAATAAATATGATACAACTTATCAAAATATTGGCTTTTTGTTCAATTTAGAACAAATTCCTAGAAGCTTGAAAAAAGCCTTGGGCATTTATGAGTTAAGCTCTTATCTTCAAATTATTCCATATCCTTTGAGGACTCATGATGGACAATAGATTTCATTATAAAAATGACCTCTGCAACCTTCTTGGATGCAACTATCAATAAAGCCATCCCTACATGTTGCCATCAAAGAAAATTTGGATTGTAGATGGTCAAATGACATTGGTATTTGACTCTAAATTCTTTACATTCTCCAACAAACCATCTTCGCAATTATTTGTAGATTTTATTTGTTTGGTTCCTACATTAAGAAAAAAATGGGGCACAATATAAATATTTTGCTACTATTGCGATACTAAAGATACTTTAATTCTCCATGATGTGTAGATGAATATCGTAAGTGAGGATTCAAGAGAGAGAATGGCAACCTCTCCAAAGGCTATTGAATGTTATATTCTGTCAAATTGCCAATCTAACAAACAATCTTGTAAAGTCATGTGCAACACTTGCATATTGAAGTTTAGAAAGACATCGTGGGCACTAAGGTAGGCGCCCACAAATGTACCACTAACCCTAAATTGCTATCTTATCTTCACTCTATGTACATCTCCAAAATCAATCGTGTGCCTATGTAGAAGAAATTGTTTTAGACCAAACTTTGTTTCTTTGTAACTTTTGTATACTATACCCACATGCCGTGTTCTTTGGTGCATTAGAAGCTTTTTTCAAGTGCCAACGAGATAATATGAAATTTGATTAATCTAATAGTAGTAAATAGGCACAAAAGCAAAAAGTGGTGGTTTAGGGGCTTGGGAGGTTCACTTAGAGTGTCCATTAGAAACTATGAGTGATCAAAACTTTGGACCCCTTATATAGTTTTTGAATTTTAAATTAAAAAATAGATACATGAATAGATTTTTCTATTTTGAAAGTCTATATTTTGAATTATTGATATTTTTATTTTTTAATAATAATTAGTTACAAATTTTTGAAGTAAAAAGATACACTGTAGAATTGAAAAATAACTTTCACACCCCTATACTATATAAAAAAAAATAGTCTAAAAATGAACAAATAATTTATAAAATAATTTTCTATTGAAAGCTCATTTTGAGTTGAATACTGATTCAATGGTTATCTAAATGTGTTCTCTATAATTATTTGAGTTGAAAAACATGCCATTTTAGTTCATTTTCAACTTCTTCTAGAAATCATTTCATATTTTATTTGAGTTGCAAATTTTGGCAATAGAAACCTATAGTCATTATTAAAAAAAGCTCAAAATTTTAGGTTGAAATTATGGTTTATTAGAAACTACTTGTTTGCTCATATATTGCTACTCCACCCAATGACTATACTCCCTAAGTTTGGGGATACCCATCTTAACCCCTAAATGTGTAAAGCCTTTTTTGAGATTATAGGAATTTGTTCTATATTGAATAAAAATTCAACATTTTGATAATTTGTATCAATTTTTTTGGAATTTTAACAGTACAAAATAAATTAGATATATTATAGATCACATAGAAAAAGAACACACAACAATATCACTTATAGATTGAAAGATTACAATATTTGATTATGAGGGTGTCAAAATTGTAAAAGTGATCTGAATTCTTTCAATCTTCTTTTTACTTATCAAATCTAAAAAGTTGGTTACCAAAAAAAATGAGGTCAAAGTACATGACATGCATAACCTCAATCAATTTACAGCTTCTCAAAATCTCTTCTACAATTTTTTTAAATGAATTTCCAGTGTGAAATTTTCTCCAAAATATAGTGTATTTGAGGCTCAATTTCAAGAACTCTCAGCACTACGGAAAGTCAAGATTGCAATTGACGCCCTTGCACAAAATCTTGAATAGAAAAATCATAATCAATCATTTTCAAAATCAAATTTTTGATGCCAAAATTAGACTTCAAAAAGAAATTATGTAAAATACAAACTAATAAAAATAGCAAATTGGCTAGGTTTTATTTGACTTCAAACAATTGTTGATACCTTAATTTGGTACCTTGGGTATTTTGGAGTTAAATGTTCAATGGATGGTAGAAAATCCTGCTATGTAGGACAAAAGTGCAAATGTTCATCTTTAGAATTTTGTATGCAAAAGGAAGATCTTGCATAGTAGTTTGACCTCCAATAAGTGCTCTTGGTGTTTTTATAAGCAAATGATTCACACCGTACCCCAAAACTATAAACTTTAAAAGTCATTGGACTCATCTAAATTTCTTTTAGCCTAATGGCACAATATTTAGAAGTTGACAAAAGGGATGGCAAGCCATGCTAGATTAGATTTATAAATTTGGTTCAACAAATTTGTTGAGCAAACAATTGACATTTTCCATGGTTTGAAAAGCATTTCTACAAGATGAGACATTCTTTAAAAAAAAATCTAAGAAGCCAAATCACTATATTAGAGAAACTAACTCCAAAATTTACGGAGTAATTATTTGGATAATAGTTTAGATCAAAATACCTATTTTTATTGAACAATGGTACACAATGAAATCTTATATTCCTCTTGATTGGAAGAGATATAAAATCAGTTAAAGAAAATATATCATACCTTCATAGTAGGTCTAAAGAAAATTATAATAATTTTAAAATTAGATTCTAATTTTTGTGATAAATTGTAAAAAATAACATTAGAAGAATACTTTTGAATTAGTATGTCAATCATTAGTCAGGAGTTTTATTTTTTAAAAATTTTAACAAATAAGTTGGGAGGGGTTTGAGTTGGTGTGTTGGTATAGTTGAACTTTCTTGGGCTACTATGTGCACCTAAAATGAGAGGATTGATTATAAAATCATGTGAGTTTATAAGTACAGACTAGTTGTATTTCCCATTTTTTTTTAAAAGTATTTACCATTTCTCATTTTCCATGCTGTATTGAATCTTCTCAAAGTGTACCATACCAATCAATGCGAAGTGGGCTGTGAAAGTCTCTTTTGTCTCAGTAAGCAGTAAGCTTAGTTTTTTGGGTATTTTTGGTTTCTTTTTGAAACAAATGAAACTTAGTTCTTTCAAAAACAACTCATAACATTCAGTAGCAGTAGCAGAGGCTGCTTTCCCTCTGACGGAATGGTGCCGAATATTCGGCACCATAATAGTAGCTAAGTGATACGTGTCAAATTCTTTCAAGTGTTGATCGATTCTATTGATTGGGGTACTTACATAATCGATGCACAAAATCTACAAACTCACTCAAGGTACAATATATGTGAACTCAAATACATTAAATTTAAACTAGATAGTGTAGAACATAAAAAGATTTAATAAAATGGCTATAATAATATCAAGGAGATCAATTTCAAGGTTTAAATTTTCTCTAATTGAATTGGTAGCCACTTGTATTGTGTGATTGTATGTGAGAAGATAATTTTTTATATATCAATGGGGTACTAGTTGGTAGAACAAACAATGTAGGATACGTAACTTATAATTTGTAGTTTCTCAACCGCTCATAGTCTAGTCAAATTAAAGCAAAGAATTGTGATTGAAGTAGAATTTCAGACCTCATTTAGGCATAGCATGAAAACTTTTTTCTCAAAACTTTGAATTGAAAAAAGTTGGTAAAAGAAGTTAATTTTTCTCTTCAAAAATCCTTTTGAGATTTAGATCCTCCAATCAAAAGTTATGGACACATTTCAGAGAGGGGTTGGAAGGAAATTTGTTTTTGGCATATGTAAACATCCTCTTTGAAATTTGTTCATAACTTTTGATTGAAAGATTTAAATTTCAAATGGATTTTTGGAGATGGAAGTGATCTCAATTTAACAACTTTTCATAGTTAAAGTTTGTTTGAAAAAAATTATTATACTATGCCTAAAATAAGGTCTAAAATTTTACTTCAATCACAATTCCTACTTTTGATTTTAACTATGAGTGTTTAAGAAACTACAAATCTTAATTTATAAATCCCACATGAGTTGTTCTACCTCCTACCACCCCATAGATATATAAAGAGCTTCTGTCCACATCAAAACTTCAAATTAAATTATTGCAATGGCTAGAAATGAAATTACTATGGTATGATATCCAAAGGACTCTAGCTTGAGATGTTAGGCAAACCATTTTTCTTAGCAAATCATGATCATTTGTATATTCAATTCAAATTTAGAAAAAGAAAATGGAGTGTGCCAGAAATTTACTACCAATGTATGGATGTGTATTGATGTGTGGATGAGTTTCATGGATGACGCGTCCAGGGAGGGAATGGCAGCCTCCCTGAAGGCTACTGAATGTTATGCTTATTACTAGCAGAAACAAAAATTGATTGAGACTTTCTGTCTTTTGTTTTGTTTTTCTTCACACAAATAGAAGGGTGTTCTGTCCATTTTTTGTTTTGATACAAAAGGGAGATTTGTTTTAATGGTACTGTTGCTTGTATAGAAGAGTCCCATACCAATCAATGAACATGGTCTGTATGAGTAAGTAGGTAGGAAGATTATTTTGGCATGTGCAACTCACAGCCACTACAGTACCATCACTAAGTTAGTACAACTACTTATCCACTTATGTATTTTTTGGAGCATTGAGAAGTTTGAGAGAAGTCATTTGCAAGTAAAATAAAGACATTTTGACACAGAATGAATTTTCTGTGATTTTTCAAAGTTTGTTGAGACTAAATTGATAAAGTGTGGGTAGTAAGACCTATGTTAAATCACATGTTGATGCACCCTCTCCTCAAGTTCATTGTCATGATACCAAAGGGTTACAAAGAGTGTGGTAATGGGTGGGTGTTTGATGTAAATGGGAGGGTCTAGTAGATGTCATAATTGGGTGATTGACAGCATTGGATTGTTCTGGGTTAAAGGATGATTTATCCCAACATTAAGCACCACGCAAGAAGTGAATTTGTGCACAAGGTAATTGTGCCCAAATTTTTTTGAATAAGCTTTTGAACATAGTTTGTATTACTAATTTTGTTTGATTTTGTTTGTAGATTTTTTACGGATTGAAAAGGGAATTTTAGATTGTCCTCACATGCATTTTGTAGACACTATAAAGTATGAATTTCCAAGATGTTGAAAATATGACTATCCATAATGAACTCTAGACACCAAAAAATATACTATTTGTTAAAAATGAGTTTATTGATAATAGATGCAAAAAGAAAAGATAGTTTGGTGATACCCATACCTACCAATGGAATCATATTTTCTCCTTTTCAATCTAGTACTCTCATCCAATGATCCCAAAATATGTTTAGAATTTTCGGTTGTTATGGCTAATTCCAATTCATTGGGTAGAAAATTTGGCAATGTTTATGGGTGATGGTAAAATTGGAATCATACAACTTTTAAAAAAAAATTGACTAAAATTTTAAGACTTTTGATTAATATTTTCAACATGTGGTGGATTTTCATGGTTAGTGTTGGTATTGAGGGTTTGCTATTTCAACTTTTTTTTGCTTGAAAGTGTTGTCACTTTGATTTTCAATGTAAAGGTATGAAAAACTAATCTTCTTAATTTTTTTAAATTAGAGGGTTCAATGGTAGGTGCTAATAGGCAAAGATTGATAAGCAATTACTGTCAAATTCTTGACAACCAATAATTATGGGGTGGTGGTAATGGGAAGACGGACACATCACAAATGCTACACCTTCACATCCAAATCTCAAATTATCCATGGACCAAAAACAACCTCTACAACTTAGTTCAAAAATCATTTCAAGGGACCTTTTTCACACAGACAAGCAAAGTAGTTGACAATTTATTTGGATAGATTCAAACCAAAATTTAGCCCATTTAAAGGTTGTAGCTCCTCCCCAAGTCCTTAAAGAGTTGTATTAACTGTTTTGACCCCTCTTCTATTTTAATGACATGGTCACTTTCTAGTAAAAGAAGAAAAAAAAACATGGCTGTTTTGACTGCATGCAAATGTGCAAATAAAGAAGAAATCAGAATAGAAACTAAATGAGGAGGCAAGCAAGCCCAATTTTTTGAATTTTTCTTGAAGCATGTAAGGTAAACTATCACCCATTCCAAACCAAATGGGAGCAAGCCTATTGTGGGCTGAATTTTGGTGGTGGTGTACATTTCAGAACTTGAATGTACACCACCAAAAGAATTCAGCCCACATGAGTTTTTTCACTCCCATTTGGTCTGGAATGGAGTAGTTTACCTTAGACAATTTCCATTGAAAATCCATTTTATTTTCATTCTTCATTCCACACATCACGTTGAATTCTGCATGTTGGCAGTCGGATACGGAAACCATAGAGCCACCTGCACTCACTCGCTCAGATGGGTTCGGTTCCAAAAATCAGAATGATAGAGCTCGTGTCTTACACCTCTCCCTCTCGGGATGTCGCGGACACCCGGGGTGTCCTGAACACTTTTCCATGATGGTTTTCGTACCAATTCTCAAACGAATTGCCCGGGTCCAGGGTGCTGATACGACCAGATGTGTGTTGGGGCCCGAGTCCAGGTGGGACTTTTTGTGGGAATTCTGAACTTGGATTCAGGAAGAGATCATCACATGCCAGTTCACTTTCATCATAGTGGAGCACTTGAAAACTGAAATGGTAGTGGATATATGTTTCCCTTCGTATTTTCATTTTTTAAACTTTTTTTTTCATGTCTTGAGGTAGAATAATGAATTCTAATATGATTAGTGTACGTAAAGGTCTGATTCGGCACTCAAGTGCTGAAATAGAATTTCCATGTTAAATTCTTAGGGAGCCACATCACCTCACACCATTCACAAGATGACACGTGGCACTTTAGGATGAAAATGACTTAATTTGTGTTAAATTTGACCTTCACAAAGGATGTATTATTTGCACATATCTATAGTAGAAAATCTATGGGTTCTTGTCATTCTAATTTGATTTTTAAAAATGGTCTTGCAAGCTTTTTTAACTCCTAAAGTTCCTTGACTATATTTTCCCTCAAAACGCTTGAAAACTACCATTTCTAGTACAAGTACCAAGTTTTTGAAAAAAAAACTTTTTTTGACATATGTAATTGTAGGATCTTATAGTATGTTGACTTGAAAACATGTGGTAAGAATTTCTGAAATTTTCAGTGCCTAGATTCCAAGATATAAACATTCAGATTCACTAAAATCATTTTTTGGGCCTTGTGAAAAATAGGGCAATTGTACTTTACAAGCTCACTTTTCTATGAAAAATGTCCAAATGGTGGTACTTCTTTGAATTCTTTTTCTTGTACAAGTTGGCTACATATTTAAAAAATTTCAAATCATTTAGAATTGTGCAATATATAGAAAAAAAATAGTAAGTAGAATAAAGTATAGAATGATTCAAAATACTAAATTGTTGAGAATTTAGTTTTGGAATTGAAAATGTCAATCCCAATGGTTGTAATGTTGAAATAAAAAATCTACACCCTATGGTTTTTTTTTTAAATATTAAAAATTGAGTTAAATAAACAACTTCAAAGTTTATTTTAGACTAGAGAATCCATAACTACCCGCAAACTAAAACTCTTCATAACTTTTGACTCATTGATCAAAATGGAATGATGCAGGCCTTTCTATACATATATAAATCTAGGAAACCAATTTCAAATTTTTGCTTTTGAAAAAAGTGATTTTTTTATCTGCTTAAACTGCCCAAGTTGAGAAACAAACAACTTATTGTGCAATAACTTTTGAATTTTATTTTCAAATGTTATAAAATTTAGTGTATATAAAAGATATTCCTCGTCCACACCTTATATAAAAATTTCAGCCTAAAATATGCAAATTTCTAGTCACAATCATTAAAATATTTTTCAAGGCATTGGAAGCCTATGGGTTCTCTAGCCTTGAAAACGTTTGAAACGCAACCAGCAATGCACTTTGACGTGGCCAAGACCGTGCCACATCATTTATCAATATTTTTTAAATATATATTTTATTCTAAGAATTAAATTAAATTAAATTAATTATTATTTTTAAAATTTCTAACAATTGAATGTTCCTTTCGCTACAAGGGAATAGGCCTAAAATGGGCTATTACTATCCTCAAATCTCCCCTATGACTTGCCCAAAATTTCTATATTGCTGAAAATAGTAGGATGGTCTTTTAGAGGTTAGTTGATGTCCACTTGAAAATTTTCATTTAAAAAAAAATCAAGGGAGATAGTGTAATGTAGCAATACAAGAAAGGATATTGCAATATATTAATGAATTCGATAAATAATTCTAGAGAAATTACTATAGATTTTATTCCATACAAGATTGGAACATTAGTTTGAATAAATTGTCCAAACTTATGATAATCTAATGAATTAAGTATAAATGGAAGAAAGAAGAATTTGTCTTTTGAAATTCACTGTTACAAAGCTATGTTGAATTAATGTAGAAATGTGAGGGGGGGAATTAAAAACTTTAACAAAGTAGATTGTAAGATTGTAGGATTTGAAGACAAAAAAAACTATAGATAAAGTTGTTTTATGGTTCCACTAGACATGGTCAACATACTTTGACTTGAAGTGAATTCTTTGCATTGCATATGTTTATTTGACCTCCACTTGCTAACTACATACTTGCCAAATTTTAGAAGTACAAATTTTTTTATATATATTAATACTTCTTGAAGTTCTTCCTTACTACCTAAAAAAATTTGGAGTGCACAATCTCTTGTTTAACCACTTCACTTAAAGCATTCACGCAAAGAAAGTACATTTCTATACTTTGTATTGAAATGTTGATGAAATCAAGATAAATTGGCTTTATAGGATTTAATTTATCAAAAATATGAATTTTTCTTTCGAGTGATAATTGTCCTCTAGGGGCTAAAATGATATTTATATTATTATTATTATTATTATTACTATTATTATTATTACTATTATTATTATTACTATTATTATTATTACTATTATTATTATTACTATTATTATTATTACTATTATTATTATTACTATTATTATTATTATTATTATTACTATTATTATTATTACTATTATTATTATTACTATTATTATTATTACTATTATTATTATTACTATTATTATTATTACTATTATTATTATTACTATTATTATTATTACTATTATTATTATTACTATTATTATTATTACTATTATTATTATTACTATTATTATTATTACTATTATTATTATTACTATTATTATTATTACTATTATTATTATTACTATTATTATTATTACTATTATTATTATTACTATTATTATTATTACTATTATTATTATTACTATTATTATTATTACTATTATTATTATTACTATTATTATTATTACTATTATTATTATTACTATTATTATTATTACTATTATTATTATTACTATTATTATTATTACTATTATTATTATTACTATTATTATTATTACTATTATTATTATTACTATTATTATTATTACTATTATTATTATTACTATTATTATTATTACTATTATTATTATTACTATTATTATTATTACTATTATTATTATTACTATTATTATTATTACTATTATTATTATTACTATTATTATTATTACTATTATTATTATTACTATTATTATTATTACTATTATTATTATTACTATTATTATTATTACTATTATTATTATTACTATTATTATTATTACTATTATTATTATTACTATTATTATTATTACTATTATTATTATTACTATTATTATTGTTATTATTATTATTTAAACATTTAAAGATTAAACAACCAAATTGAAAAAAATTCACCTCTAATTGTTTGAACTTCCAAATTTTAGATAATAAATGAATTTAAACATGTCTTCTATTTAAAAAGATTTGTTATCTACATAATTGTTTAGCTCAATTTTTTTTGTTCCTTGACAAGTATGTATAATAATTATTTATGGATCATGGTTTACAAATTACAATTTGAACTTGAAAGCGATTACTAAATCGCTGATTAAATTGCACTTGATACTATATATCTTTATATTTTCGGAAATCAAAACTAGCTCATGGGCATGTAAGGTGAATGTATGAAATAATTGTACTATTTGTTGTATTTTTCCATTTAGATGTTGCATGTCCAATATGTCTTATGTCATAACTTTTGTATTTTGAATAATAAGCGGATAGAGACAAAATTTATAGAGAATGGATGTCATCTTTTTAATATAATATATACAATATGTATGAAAATTGCTCATTTGTTGCATTTATTTTTTTCATAATTTTTCATATCTAAAATTACAAAATTAGACTTCATTTTGTACAATATTACATCTATCTTTATTGCAAGGGCTAAATTTCATATATTCAACATGGGTGTAAAAAACTTCATGATAAGACTTTTGTATATGCATTTCTAAACATTGCTCCATCATTTTTTTGTAGAATCTTGCCCTCATCAAAATTGTTAAGAATAACCACTTTTATTTTTATTTTGAACAATTTTAACTTTTTACTATTTTCAATAATTTAAACATCAAAATATCTATTTTTTGTAAAGTTGTTAGTTAAGTTTTTTTGGGCTTAAGCTTGGAGAATTATCTTTATAGGAATCAATTTTAGAAATGCAATATTTGCATTATTCTACTAATTTACAATTGGTTTTGTAGTTTCATCCTGGAAGGATCAACCTCCCAAGGCCTAAACAATTTAACAAGTTTGGATTTTGAGTGATTATATTTCTCTCTCTATATATATAGCACATCAAGATAATTACAAAATTTTGATTGTATTTTTTACCATGGTTGTCATAGTGGACAGACGTCCGGTTCGCCCGTCCGTTAGAGGTCCCGCCTGTTCGATACAATCAACACATAGTTGACTTTTTGATAACAAAAAAATAGGCCACGTGGATGCCATGTGGATTAAGGAATATGCTGGGCGCGGATGAGGTGACGTGTCATTCCGCAAAATTGCACAAGTTACAAAATTAAAGCCGTCTGGACCGTCCGTCCGTCTAGTCCGATGACCCTAACTCGCCCGTTATGACAACCATGCTTTTGACTCTTTGAGTTTCACAAAAGAAATCTAAAATGTCAATCTATAAAATTTATGAAGAATTCCATAGTTAATATCTAGTGATGATAGAATAAGATAAACTAGAAAAGGAATTCAGATGTCTATAAAAGGATAATTGTTTGTTTTTTATACCGGAGTACTCTTTTCTTTGTTTCCTTCCCCCTTCCATGTGAACAATTCAATTGATTAGACTTTTTTGAATGTAATTAAGAATTTGAAATCCTAACTTTGACATGTGAAACAAGTGAGAGGCCAAAGAATGGCATAATCAATTTTTGCTTGATTCCGGAGCCAAGAACAAGAACTATGCCATAGATAAATATAATGGTCTAAAATCTAGGGCAAGTATGAACTTATGTTTCAAGAGGTGCCAAAGTATTGGAATACCGCCAATTTTGAAGTTTGATTGATCCTTTGAGCCTTGAGGGGTTACCATACATTGGGATCCTTTCCGAAGTCTGAACTCCGCAGTATCGATATTGCAGTTGAGAGTATGGTCAGAAGCAGCCCTGCAGGAACGAGTTTTCTTGCTCCATCGCCACTTCAATCTGCAGCAAGCTTCAGTGATCGATGCAGTCGTCATTGCCGACGTCTCTGCATAATCTCTGACTGCCCTCGCTCGCTCTAACTTGTGTGAATCCTTCTACACAGTTATCATCATGATTGCTCTCATTCTCACATAGAAGCAAGTTCAGGTACGAGACCCTTCGTGCGACACTTTTTGGCCACTATGTACAGTGCCAGAGTAGCTAGCTAGTAGATTAAAAAGTTCGTAATGTATACTGCATGCATGCATGATTGCAGAAAGAACGAGAGTGGCTTCTGAATTGTGGCACAAGTTGGCAGGGTCTCGATCCTATCAAGTTGAAGAACTCGTGCCTTCTCTCTCGCTTCAACTGAGCGCCGACCTGAGTCTGCACAGCTCTGCGGGCCGAACATTCGGCAAGGAAGTGCAAGCTTGTGAAAACCGTTAAAAATCCAACCACGGGTAACCCTCTTTACTCCGGCCCGAGGTGACATTTAATTTTTCGCATGGCAGTCTAGAAGCGGGGTGGATCAGAGCTTCCAGACTCTGTTATGTAATATTTATAATAAATGGAATTGTAGGCCAGGACTGAGGAGCTAGAAGACTGCGGAAGAATCAGGCCGAAAGCTGTCGATCAGGCCGTGTGAAAGGGCGAGGTACCAGCGCGCAGTCCAGCACTGGAGAGAACGAGAAACCATTGAATGCAAGGGGTGTTTTACGAAAAAGTAACAATACATATTAATTAATTAATATGGATGAGCCAGGTCAGCCCATGGCCGTGGCTACGGAGACCGTTCAGATAATCATCCGTGTTCCTGTAATAAATTTCGTCGATCGATCAGTCACTTATGGCAGACGTGGAAAGTCAGGTCAATTGAATGCAATCAATGGGATGCGTGCTCCCTTTCTGATGTATGCCTCTAGAAGCTTGCAACGATTGAAAGCGAACAATGCATACAAACGGCGTTCTAATTATGCGTCAGCACCGGAACACATGGTTTCATTTGTGAGGCTGCTCGCTCTCTGGAGCCTGCCTAGCTAGCTAACTAGCTTATGACTAATGAGTATCAATTTCAGGCTGTACACGCTCTGATTGTTTGTAAATAAATGAACCCCTATTAATCAATGGAACCATATAATTGCATTATTTGGAACATGCAATTTGGAAGCTAGTGTATAAAGTAACTCTGGGCCTGATTCGAATAAGAATAAGATGCAGAGCCTCATGAGCACGGCTTGCTTGACACTCTGTCTTCCGTCCACCTCAATCTGTCGATATCAGTCAGATTCCAGCATCAGCTCCAGTACTGCGGTAAGTAGGTGAAACTGGAGGAGTGGAGGGGGACTGTTAAATTAATTTACACCGTTAATTATCCTGCTACTAACTTACTGTATGCATTCCCAAGGACCCCAAAGTGGCAACAAAAGTTGGTTTACGTACAATCTTGGTGCCAGTTACTGCTACTGTGCTTCCAGTTACTGTGGTACCAGGTTGTCTCCACTTCCAGAATGTACGCCGTAACTGCTACAGTCTGCCTGTGTAAGCAACTTGAATCCAAGGCTGATACGGTAAATTTCTAGTGCGTGACGATCTCTCTAACTGCAGAATACAACCCCTACTGAACCTCCTCACTCTGACTGCCTTGGGTCCCGCAAATAAGACTACCACCGTGACAGGGTACAACAGTCATGATGGCGTCACAAGTGTGCATGGTAGATATTACGAGCATGTTCTACAATTGTCGTTTTAGAGAAGCCACAGAAACTGATCGACCACGCTCTACCCTACTCTAGCGCCAACAAAAGCTTCTGAATCAGAGAACTACCAATCCATATACCAGTACCACTAAAATGAAATTGAGTATTCATTGATTTCAAACGTCAATTTGTTACGGTTGTCGGACATTGACAACATTGCCACTTCGGAACCAAATCTATAGTAGTATTCCTATGTTTTAGAACTTGGTGCAGTCTTACTTCCTTCAGTCGCTGTAGAGGGGATAGACAGAGGACTACTAGCCAGAAGTTTATTAACTATTGGTGCAAAAATGAGGTCTTTTGTTCTGGCACTCTCCACAAGTTCGAGTGGCATCCCTCCCTCAACCTGCCACCCAGGTTGAGGAGTCCGCGCACGTCGGACTGATTGTTTTTCTTCCTTGCCCTTTAATGCTCACCGTCCTTTCCAAAAAAGATAAGAAAAAGAATTTGGTGCAGTCGAGCGGCACAATTTTGGCACTCTCAACTGCGCCAATAGAACGTCGAATTGGTAGTCATATTAATTTATTCCATTAGTTATGAAAAGTTTCGTTCACGACTGGTGTGCAAAACTACAATTAATCTTTCGTTGGCCTAGCTCGTTTTGAAAGGAAGAATCACTGGTGTATCCATCTCTGAATGCGAAATTGCCATTTAAAAAGAAGCACGCACAAGGCCGTACAATAGCGAATTCAGTACGTTTCCAGTCCTGGAAACCGTGCCCAATTAGCAGCCCGTACTTTCAGGCAGAGTCCATGGCGAATTGAAGTAGTTTAGATTATTCACTGCAACCAATCAAGAGAAGGAACACAGCAACAGAGATTTTGTGTGAACCAGAGATCCCAGCATGCCTTGCCGTGGTAAGGTAGCTCTAATCCCACCCCAAGAGAAAAACAGATGACCAGCATCAGTCACTTTCGGTTAATGACAAGTCCGGTGATCGGCTCATGCAGCTAGCTTACGTAAGGCTCTGATCACACTCAATAATAATATTAATTAATATTATTGTTAGTATACAGTAGAAATGAAAAGGAAATTTCATTGCAAAAGGAAAAGAGTACAATTCCTCCGAATTCCAGGTAACTAAACTTGCAATTGCATAAGTAAGTGCATTCAAGAGAATACATAAAAAAAACTTTCACACTAATAAATATAACTGCCAAGGTCAACCGCCTTCACTCCGGAGTATCTCCTTCGATCTCACACTCATTTACGTAACTCCATAATACTTGATGATTCAGGGTCGGTCTTTTGACTCTTTTCTATTCGAAAAAGCTGCAGTATTCATTTGTTTCAAACTGAAAAACAAAAACAAAAACATGCTACACTGCTGCACTGCTGCACTGCTGCAGTAGAGAAATTGATTGGTTTTCTTTTTCGAAATGCACTAAATCGATTAATTAACCTGAGCTTTTATGTGTACAAAGTCATTAATGCTAGTGTTAAGCAAATCATATGCAGAATCCGGGTCCAGGTGGCTCAAAGTCCACCCAGGCAGTTCAGTTTTTGGCATGCCGGTAAGTTCAGTTATTAATATAATGTTATGACATTCAAGCTGGCCTTGGGAGGCACAACGAAGTGTGTGAATGCATGGCGCAACCAGGGGACGCTCGCCGTGTGGCCAAGCAGGGGTTTTAGGCTCGGCGTCTAGAAGACTCTAGCTAGCTAGCCCACCTGAACCGAAGTGTGTGAAGCTGGACTCAGTTTCGTATATCATGTTGAAAATGGCCTCTAAGTTAGCTCGTTGTGGAGGCATGGCTTGTTTTGGTCACTTGCAATGCAATTTCAATTTCTCAGATGTCAAAAAACAATTTTAAAAAAAATATCTCAGTTACTACCTTATCTTTGGAAACTTTGATTTTTTTCAGTTAGAAAATGGGTGTTTTAAATGGCCCCTGATCCCTAAATTTGTAACTTATGTAGCTAATCAGTTCATCAATGATGTTGAATGCAGTTCAGTTGTCTCGTGACCTCACTCACCTCCCGTTCATGAATTATGTTGGCCTCGAATGGAGCGTCTTGCTCTGTCTGCATTTCCGTAATGTCCCCAGAAGTCAACATGATTTTAAAACTGAATCCTTGGGTACTTATATTGCTCTCTCTCTCTCTTTTTTTTTCTTTTTCTACTTTTTTTTCCCTTGCCATTTGGAGGAAGATCACTTAACCCTCTCTTTTTTTATAATTTTGGGTACAGGAGAACGTAAAGATACTGATGTATTTTGCAATGAATGTATACTATAAGTGCTCAATACTAATAATTATAACGAATAATTGTATAACTGAACTCCTCCAAATTTAGAGCATTGTGTCTCATTTCCATTGATATATTATTATACAGTTTTTTCTTGATGAATAATAATTGAATGTTCCAACCACCCAATAGGTAGTTGAGCATACTGTAACTAGAGGTCAGCTTTGGCAAAAAAATAATTAAAATTTTAGTGTCGAATAGTTTCAAAAATTAACAAGTCATCTTGCCAAATTCAAGGAAAATCATTTCTAAGAAAGCCAAATCTTGGGAAACTTTTCAGTGCAATTTTATATCACCATGAGTTCAATCCAAAAGGAATGGAGAAATCAATTTTATAATGTGATTCATTGTTCATTATGAATCCTCAAAAGATATGGGACAATTTGAAAATGAGAGATTGACAGGTAAGAGCGGTTGAGCTTCTTCTAATCCCAGTATACATATTCCACATGGGTTGTTTTACTTCATACTATCACACTTGTATAAAGAGATTGTCTAGATACACATTGAAAATCATTGACTACATACACAACTTTGCTTGTTTGAATAGAGACTTTTGAAACTTCTTCATATAGATGTTGAATAATTACAATATATTTCATACTAATGTTGGATTTTTAGTAAAATATATTTGTAAGTGCTAAAGCCAATTTTGAACTTTAGAATTCATTTTTTGGCAAAAATTTGCTGAAGGTGACCTCCGGGTTCAGTATAGTTCATGTTATTTGAATTGTCAAATGCTTTTTTTATTCTTATTGCAACAAAAAATGAATTATAGTGTTTCAAGTAGTAACTAATTGGAAATTGTATTGAAAATTTGTTCATTCTTAAAGGACTAGGGTCTATGAAGTAATTCAAATTTCCAAAAATATAAAAATGCTAATAAAAGCATTTTAAAAGCATAATTTAATGATGAATTCAAAAAAAAAAATTAACTATGACCAATACTTAGATCACATCCATGTGGTATTATGGTTGTATCTACCATTCCACTAACACAAAAAATTATTAATATAATTTGAAGTCAAAAATAGAAAAATTTCCTAAAATTGATTGTGGATTAAATATTAGTAATCATAAGAAAAATCCCTTTTATGTTTAGAATGTTAGGTTATAGTTATGGTGACTTCTTGTGAAATTTAACTCAATTATTTGTTATAGTCATTTTGAGGCCATATTTTGAATTGAATAAGTGAATTGTCGTATAAAATTTATTTATATTCATTGAATAATTGAATAGTTGGAAATCATAATTTTGGAAATTTGTTCTATGCAAATGTTATTTAGAAAACTAAGACAAAAATCTAACATTTGAATGGATTGAGAAAAAAAAAGTTCTTATATATTTAAGTCATATTTGTATTCATTCATTATTCAAAATTTTAATATTTAGATTTAAAAGAATTAAGGTTTATATGTAGATGGTCCAAAGACAATACAAAATTTGATATTTGAGTGGGTTTCTCAATGGTCTAGTGGTGTACATTTGTACAATCAATTTTGTACTTTCAATTTTGTATTGTGTATTTTGTACTAGATTCAACTTGGTTTGTAATATTTCTCTGTTATTTATTATTATTATTCTATAAAAGGAAAAGATTTAATTGTAAGAAGATGAATGTCAAATCAATCTCTTTCAAGGTATTTTAAAACACTAAGTTCATTACATCAATTAAAAATAACACCCAAAAAATTGGATTGGATTGAAAAACAACAGCAATCCAATCCTTGGATGAATTTGAAGAAAATATTGTAGATAGTTCTAATATTTGTGCCACATAAATTTTAGTAGTTAAATGTTATCCTCAAGGTACAATTTACGACACAAAGGATTCAATGCAATGTTTTTTTTATTTGAGTGATATATCACTCTTATCATACTTTTTCAACTTAAGAACATAACTCTCTCCAAATATTCCTTAATGTGGAGAGAGCATGAGAGTACTATTGTTCCAAATAAAAAATATTGGTTGAATGTCACCATTATTAGCAAATGCATACTTTCTTCATAGCAAGAGCTCCACATTTAGGTTTAGTGTGGAATTTCAACATTTCTTGTACATACAATGAAACTAAATGTAAACCACTTGGTGTGCATCTTGTATCATGTAATAATTGGTAACATGCAAATTTTGCCTAATGAATAAATTTGAGCTCATATGTCCTATAAGGTAGGAGGCCCATGAAGCACCCGTTTAAGAATTGAAAAATAATTTGGAGAGGTTAGACTTCTTAAAATATTTTTTAATAAATTTTTCTTTAAGAAAGACAAATGGAATAAATTGTATGGCATCTAACCCAAGATGCTTCATATTTTTTAAAGCTCCATAAAATTAGTCATGATTATTTGAAGTTGAAATGGAGTTGTCAATAAAAAGCATTCACTTCCTAAAATGTCTACTATCAGTACATTGCTAGTGCAATAAAAAACAATATACAAATAGTGTGCATCCCGAAGGAGGTGGACACTTTTAGACCCTAAGCACTTTGGGAACCTTCTACTTTAAAATATGCTCTTTCTTATAGGCCAAATTTCATAATGTTTGTAGCAATCTAGACATGTCGGCCTCTCTTTTCTAGAGAAAAGCTTTCATTGGCATTGTCCCAATCTTCTAGGATAGGGACGGGAACTACACTTCTACCAATTAGCAATTTAATATTGCTTGCAATGTCTTATGTTGGGCCATCCTCTAGCATATTAGGTGCACCAAGAACATATTAGTTTTCAACAAACTAATATGGTTAAGATTTGCTCTCTTACTTGGAGGGACACCATTTTAGTTAGTATGGCTTACAAGTACCACACCTTGACTTATTACACTATTTGGTAGTGAAGACATACGAACCTCCATTCACCAAGAGTTTTTGAACACTTGGTGTAAAAATGGAATTTTTTGCTTTGAAACTTGGCACAAGCCTAAGTGACATTTCTCTCAAGGCCTTTCTCCAAGGCTAAATATCTATTCCTTCTTCAATTTGGTTTTTAATGGCGACCACTTATTAACCCCTAAAGTTCCTTGACTATGTTTTCAACAAAAATGCTTAAAAACTGCCATTTTTAAGACACATACCCAAAAAAATTCAAAAACATTTTTTGACATATCCAACGTACGAACTTCTAGTATGATAATTTGAAAAGACATGGAAAAAATTTCAGAAATTTCGACCATGTAGATTGTCAAGATATTAGCATTTGAATTGACAAAAAGCCTTTTTTTGGCCCTGCGAAAAAATGTGCAGCTGCACTTTACAAGGTCACATTTGGATGAAAAAAAGTTTTAAATGATTGCAACTCTTTGGATTCATTCTTCAAGGCAAATTGGCTAAATGCTTGAAAATTTTCAAATCATTTGAAATTGTACAACATATAGGAAAAAAAATAGTAAGTAGAAAGAAGTAGAGAATGAATCAAAATACTAAATTGTTGATAATTTAGTTATGGAATTGAAAAATGCCAATCCTAGTGGCTGTAATGTTGTAATAAAAAATATTCGCCTAATATTTTTATTTTTTTCCAAAAATATTGAAAATTGAGTTCAATAAAGGACTTCAAATTTTATTTTGGAGTAGAGAATCCATGACCACCCACAAACTATAAAACCTCATAACTTTTGACTCATTGATCAAAATAGAATGATTCAAAGCTTTATATGTATATATAAATCTAGAGAATAAATTTCAAATTTTTATTTTTGAAAAAAGTGATTTTTTCAGATTTGCTTGGGTTGCCTGAGTTGAGAAACAAACTACATATTAGGCCATAACTTTTGACTAATATTTCCAAATGTCTTGAAATTTGTGCACATGAAAGATGTTCCTTGTCCACACTTTCTACTAAAATTTGGGCCAAAAATATGAAAATCTCCGCTCACATGCACCTGCCCGAAAAAATTATATTGCCAAAAAAAAATGCACCTTGGTCCTTTAGAGGTTAAAAAAAAGGCTCTTGTATTTGGAGTGAAGAGGTTCCTTAAGTAGATACTCGAATTCCCCATTACTGTAATTATGCTCGTGAAGGCATCTCAGCGCAGAGCAAAGATGCTCTCGCAATGTGTGGAAAAAATAGAATCAAATATCATTAATTTCTTCAGAGAATTGTACAGTGAAATGTACAATTAATCTCACTTTCACTTGTTAAAAAAAGAAAAATTTAAATGTACAATTAATCAGGGACATCATGTTGTGATTAGTCAGCTCGTAATTAAGAGACTCCAGCATTGATGCGGATACTTTGCAGAGCTGCAGCTCACTAATCAAGGTTTGATTTGGGAAGTTGTTGAATTAAAATTGTTTGTCCCCCCGACCTCCTTCCCATGGTCTGAATTTTGTGCACACATTTCAGAATCATAACTGAAATATGTTGGTACCCTAAAATGTGTCCCCTAAAAAAACTGTAGTCGTTATTAAATATCCTAAGTGAAGGTCAGATTCGGCAAAAATTAGGTGACTTTTTTATTTTTTTTTAAAGAAGTGATATGTGTCATCTTGTGATTGGTGTGAGGTGATGGGGATTCATTGAAATTTGACATAAAAATTCAATTTTTGACACCTAAGTGTCAAATTAGACCTTTAGGTATGATAGATGCTCGTTCGCATGATATTTGAGATGAGGAGATTAAAATTAGAACAGAAGTTTAGAAAATATGTCAATTGAACTTTGATCTCTTGTACTAGTAGAAAGGAGGAGGTCCTAGAGTATCAGCTACAGTGTTTCATCTTAGTGATTCAAGGCACCTTTTCCACTATTGTTATAACTTTAGTATACAATATCCAATTGTCATTCACAAACTTTTCCTAAATTTAATTGTAATTTATTTATTTCTAAGTATCAAAGAAAATCAAAGCTTGTGGTCATTGAATCATGATTACTAACATCAAAGAATTTTGAGTGATTTTGAATGGTCTTGCCTTATATGTTGTTATAGATGATGTCATTGGAAGGTATATGACAATAAATTCTATCCAATGCCTTCTACAAAAAAATTGAAGTATTTTTTTAACTCTTAGTAAAGACATTGCAACCCAAAAGTGGTCAATGGATGATCTTCTACATCATTTTAGAAATTAATAATGCAACTACTAATTCAATAATAAAATCATTTTTGAGTGACTACCTTGGTTATAAGCTAAAGTCCTTCCAAAGTTTAATTAACCTTGAAGTTCTTTGCCTCCATTTCACCAAAAAAACACTCAAAATGGGTCATTTTGATGGCAAAGGCCCCCAAAATGATGAATGAAATCTTGTTGGATCTTACAATAAGATCTAGTGGTAGACTACTTCATAACTAGAGGTTTTGATGGCACTAATTGGGAGATTAATAGTGTTTGAAGTTGAGGAAAACGTTTTTTGGTGAGCATCCAAATTCTAGGCAACTCAAATTTATAGAGTTTTTTTGCACAAGTTCATTCCATTTTCTTGCTTGAAATTTTTCTCTCTTTTTGTGACAAAGTTGGATACAAGTTCAAAAAAATTCCAATAGCATTTCAAATTGGAGAACATGTACTAAAAAACTCCAATAGGGAAGTGGCTTCAATAACAGTCTCATACAAAGCCCTTTTTCAATAATTTATGGCTTGCACATATAATAATTTTTTCAAAATGTAGATGGTGGAGTTCTAGATTTCAATTAGACCTAGAAAAGAAAAAAAATTGCCCAAAATATCAAACTTTGGCAAGCTTAATCAATTTATGTCCAAACTGAAGGAAACAATAATTGTACATTGTGGGCTTTGCATAAGGCTTGGTCAAGGTCAACAAAGTCCAATTAATATTGAATCACGTACACTAAATCACGTTTTAATTTCTTTTGAAGGTGCTCCTTGCTCTATAAACTATAATTTCAATTAGGATATTTGGTTTTAAATATCAAGGAAATCAAAATACTTGGTAGTTTTCTCCCATAGCTTCTAAAATGACTTATATAGTGTGAATGAAAATGAATAGACATAATCTTTATACATGTGGGGTGGTATGAGATAAAACAATCCATAAGGAATATGTAAATTAGATTTGGTAGGAGCTCAACCACTCATAGTTAAATCAAAAGCATGAACTATACTTGAAGTAAAATTTTAAACCTCATTTAGGCATAGTAGAAAAGTTTTTTCAAAAATCTTTGAACTAAAGAAAGTTGTAAAATAAAGTTAAATTTCATATCCAAGAATCCATTTGAAATTTCAAGTTTGTCATAAAAAGTTATAGACAAATTTTAGAGAAGGTTGGAAGGGACATTTTTTTGGACATTTTCAACCATCCTCTCTTAATTATGCCCATAGATTCTTTTAGAGGTTCAAAACCACAAACAAATTTTTAGAGATGAAAGTTAGCTTGATTATTCACTTTTTGTAGTTCAACGTTTTTGGAAAAAATTATTCTACTATGACAAATGAGGTCTAAAATTCTACTTTAAAGACAATTTCTACATTTTGACAATGAGTTGTCAAGCTCTAATCTTCAAATTATCCCATATTCTTTTTAAAATTCATGATGGACAATAGATTTGATTATAAAAATAACCTCTCCACCCATCATTCCCATGAACATTAATGAAGCAATTGTTTCCCTTTGCCATCAAAAAAAATTTCAAATAGTAGTTTTGTCAAATGACAAATTTGTAATTAACTCAGTGGATTTTTTGGGTGTTTGAATTTTTTATTTTCGAATGTAGCAGTTAGGAGTACCTACCCCAATAGGCCAATGGAAACCACAAAGCCATTGCCTCCTTCCCACCACCTATTTGTATATTGTCACAAGTATATGGGTCCAAGAAAATGTTAGAAAAACACCTTGGTTTGAATTTGGGCCAAAAGGCTACTCAAGCTCCTTTGGCATTGCAATGCAAATTTAGCTCTAATGTAAATTACCCTACTGGTGTTGTCCCCCATCCATGAAAAATGACATCTCCTCCTAATTCTTCATAGGCATTCTTAATTGGAAAAATAATTTGGTCACTAAAAAAAAGGGGGTGTTTTAAGTGAATTTTAAAGTATAATCCTAAATATAAGATTATAAGTAATGACTTTTAAGGAGATTTTTAATAAAAATTTACTAGAAACACATATGCTTCTAGTAAAATTATGTTGAAAATCTACTAAAACATTGTTACTTATAATCTTATATTTAGGATTATACTTTAAAACTCACTTAAAACACCCCTTTCTCTTTGTAGATAACCAAATAGGATCAAGATTTGTACATTTCCAAAGCTAATTGGAGGGTATTTTGAAGGCTTTTGGTATTGAATTGTCTTTTCTATTGTCAAATTGGGTAGTTTGGATCGTTGGTTTTGTTCCAAATTAGAACCTTTTTGTTGCTCAGTAAGTGGTGTTTTTAGTCACGGTCTCATTTGGAGAATTTAGTGAATGCCTAGTTGGTGGGATGGTAGTGAATTCCAATTTGGTAGGTGGTAATTGTCGAAATTGGTAGTAAGTCAACTGAATTGTATGAATTGTATGTTGGTTGAGTTAATTGATTTTGTGGATTGATGTTTGTATCATTGAGGATCCAAATTGGAAGTAGATTTCAGTAACCATCTCTCTGAGTTGGTAATTGTCATTAGCAAATCTATTAGAATCCAATTTGGGTTTCATTTTCTTCATCCACTATTGAGTGAAAGTCCACTGTGCGTCCCAATTGGTAAAGCTGTGTATTTCATATTTTTGTGTATGTGTCTTGTGTATCCAAGTCGGTGTGCGTGACTATGTGCTAATTGTAAGTTAAGTGATGTTGGGTATATTATGGAGATGAAGACGTTGATGTCCTAATTGGGAAATTTGAGTGTGAATTTGGAGAAGTGCATGGAGGGTGTGTGCAAAATTATAATGGAGGATGTAGAACCAAGTCAGTGATTAAGTTCTGGGCCAATGAGGGCCAGTGTAATTAGGCAGGATGATCAAATTGGAGATATTATGCTTTTAGAGCCTAGTTGGAAGTACTTACTGTTAAATCTGTAATGGTGATTTGATCACCCAATTTGTAAGTTAATATAAGTATTTGTTTAGCTAAATTGGTGTAGTGTGACTTGTATCATGAGTGATAAATTTGAATGTATGTGGAATTTCTAAAGATGAATCCTAATTGTGTGAATGTTATGAGATTACTATGTTATTCTGAATTGTTGATGTGCCTAGTTGGAAATTTATGATTTATCTTTGAAGTGTTGATTGGTCCAAGTTGAATTTTGAAGCTTGTATGTTTGTTAATTATAAATCCAAGTTGGGTTTGTAGTGTCATTATAATAATATTTTTGGTGATGAAATTCCAAATGGGATTAATCTATTAGCATTGATATCCTACTTGATAGTCTTCCTTCAAACAAACTTATTATACTAAAAGGGTAGTTTTCAAATTGGTAATTATCTTCCTTCAACATTCTTATAGTAGGTGGAGTGGCAAAATACTCCTTGTTTTTACATCCAAAAATAATTACAAAAAATATAGTGAGTTTTTCTCTTTATAGTGAATTGCCTAAAATCACTATGTTGCCCCAAAACATTGTTTGTTGCCAAGCCACTTGTGATTGGTTGGTATGTAATTTGCTTTGCAATAGAATTTTGTTTCATTTGTGTCAAAAATAAAACAAAACATTGTTTGGTCCTTCAAGGGCTAAGATGTACATACATAAGGGATGTTTTTATGCTATAGTTGTCAAAAATGTTGTAACAAATTGACAATTTTATAATTGTGCAACTTTGGTAGTTCTTTGTGAATCATAAGCTTCATGAATTAATGTTTATTTTTTTTAAATTATAAATGTAGGTGTTGTTTTCTATATGTTCTTTAAATTTGGTCATTTTTGGAATTTAAAACTTATCAAATAGAATCTTTTTATTGCATTTGACACTTAATAAAATATATAAATGCAATAAGAAATCATACTTGCTTTGATAATTTAGTGCAAAAAGTCACTCATCTATACTTGAAGGAAAATAAGACATTTTTTCAATTCAAAGTTTTAAAATTATTTTCTAATATTTTTATATAGAATTTAAACATGAAGAAATTTCAAACATCCTTTTTGGCACTTCGAATCTATATCCAAATTTTCAAACAATTTGATGTAAGAGTAATCTAATAATGTAAGAGAAAGGTGTAAGAAGAATCACATATATAAAATTACATTTGACAAAAATCAATTTAGCAAATTAGAATTTCAATCTACTATGTTTATAGTATGCTAATAGCAATATTTGATGTTGTTATTATTGCTATTATTGGGTGTTATACAATAGAAGCAAGATTCAACAATCATCAGAGCAAAAGCTATACTATAGATAATAGTATTAGAAAAGGCAATGGTGATGATATGTAAAGGTGGAAGAATTGGACACTATAGTTAGAGTTAGCTAGGATCTTCTCATACATAAGGTTAGTAGTGGTATTTGCATTAGTATGAAAAGTATAAGCTTGAGTAGAAGTCAACATTGTTGCAACAATGTCATCGATGAATAAAAGCCTTGCCAATTCACGTATACTAATTGTATCTTTTCCTTTTTGATTTGAGCATGGATAGTGAATGTATTATGTGTAGTTCATCTTCATTCTATAAAAAAATTCTAACCATACCAAACTTGTAACTTAACACCTAAAGGACTAGCATGCATTTTGGGGTTACATAGCAATTTTGGTTAAGAACTTGTGACTAGAAATTTCCATATTTTTGGCCTAAATTTAAATAGAAGGTGAAGACAAGGAATATCTTTCATATGCACTAAATTTCATGAAATTTGGAAATATGAGTCAAAAGTTATAGCCTAATATGGTATTTTTTTTGTAAATGGGCAATCAGGGTTAGATAAAAAAAATCAATTTTTTCAAAAATAAAAATATGAAATTGGTTTTCTAGAGTTATTTATATGTAAAAAGATTTTAATCATTCTATTTTGATCAATGACTCAAAAGTCATGAGGATTTTTTTTTGCAAGTAGTTATGAAATTTCTATTCTAACATAAACTTTAGAGTCTTGTATCTTACTCAATTTTTTTAAATTAAAAAAAAAAAATCATAAAATGTAGATAGTTTATTACAACATTGCAATTGCCCTATATGAAGGTTAGATTCAAATATAAATTAAGTAATTTTTGGGATGTCTAAAAATTTGGAATATTGCAATTGAAATGTCCAAAATGTTGCAAAATGTTTTCTTCCATTTAGTCTAAAGTTTTGAATATTTCTGAAACCTACATCACACCTTAAGCTTTACATGACAAGTTTCATAAAACAAAACAAACTAGAAGTTGCCAAACACAAAAAATTGGGATGCTAGAATGCTAAACCTAATAGTAATAATTCTAATTGCCGAACCCCTTTACACACAAAAAGGAAAGTATTTCGTCATTTAGGTGCCGAATCAAACCTTCATGTACGATATTTGGATTGGCATTCTTCAATTCCGTAATTAAATTTTGAACAATGAAGTATTTTAAATCATTCTTTACTTCATTCTACTTCCTATTTTTTCCTATATGTTGTATAATTCCAAATGATCTAAAATTTTTCAAGCATGTAGCCAACTTGTTTAGGAAAAAGAATCCAAAGAAGCATCACCATTTTGGATATTTTTTCATAGAAAAGTGAGCTTGTGAAGAGCAATTGACCTATTTTTTGCAAGGCAAAAAAAATAATTTTAGTTAATTTGAATGCTTATATCTTGCAATCCTCACTATGGAAATTTTTGAAAATTTTAATACATGTTTTCAAACCAGAATACAACAAGATTCTATGGTTACATGTGCCAAAAAAAAATTCAAAGATTTGGCACTTGTACTATATTCAAGCGTTTTTGTTGACAACATAGTCATGGAACTTTATGAGTTAAGATGGAATATTTTCCTCTCCTTTTTATAGTACTGAAAAATTCATTTGAGGTTTGGATTGACAGTTTTGCATTGGGTCAATTTGTAAAAAAAAAATTCAGCATTGTACTAGGCGGTCCATCAGATTCAACACCTACTTCACATTATAGTAGTTTGCTCTAAATGTGCTCATGCTCTAAAAGTGATCATGACATGGAGGTATATTTTGCTTTCTTCAATGTACAAGCAATGTACATTTTAGGAGGTGGTTGCTGTTAGTGACCATTGCATTTCAACTTCAATTTTTTTTAACTATTTCCACAAAGGTCCAAAAAATATGAAACAACTTGGGTTAGATGCCATTTCCATTTTTCTTCCTCTGAAAATTTGCTGAAAATTGTTGCAAGGAGTTTAGCTTCCCCTAAAGACAATCAGGTCTTAAATGGTCGCTTTAGAGCAGACTACCCTACAGTCACTTTTCCAGCAAATTTTGCGTCGCAATCAAGCTCATAGTAAAAAAAATTGTACTTTTTGCATTTGTTACTCAATAAATGAAAATATAAAAAAATCAAAAAAATAATTTAATGGTTCAGTTATGTGAATTTCAGGCCGGGACACTCACTGCAGCAATGATGCAATTGCCGACTACCCAGTGGCAGTTCTCCATCCGATTTTCCGAGTAGCCAGTAATACTCAAAATTAAAAAAAGAGAAATTGGTAATCTATGTTTTCCAAAGAATTTCAAATATTTTTCAATTATTATTTTATTAAATGCACAGTGCTTAAACCGCCCAACTAACTCCTTGCAACATAGGTGCTAGTGAGTAAATATGCCCCCTCACTCAATCTGGGTATGATTAGGCATTTAAAGGGGGGGAGTGAATTGATGACCCAATTGATGGACAGAACCCAAACACGCCCTGGCTTCATGGAGGAAGGCCAATTGATTGACTTGATGAGGAGTAAGGTAGGAGGTCAATAAAACCGACCATTTAAAAGCTAGAACTGATTTTTTAGGAGGTGAATTTCTCTTAAATATTTTTCAGTAAATTTTCCTTGAAACACAAATAGAATTGACATCTAACCCAAGTCTTTTCATATTTTTTGGAGCTATGTGAAATTAGCTATGAAGTTTTGAAGCTGAAGTGGCAAAAGGCTCTAACAGCATCCACCTCCTGAAATGTACACAGTTTGTACATGGTTGAAGGCTAAAAAAAAAGCAACATGTACATGCAATGTACATTTAAGAAGGTGGACGCTTTTAGAACATGTGTGCTTTTAGAACTCCTCCTACTCTCTTCCTCAAGCTACTCACTACTCACTACTTACTAGCAAGAGGCTTACCTTCTTTAATTTCTTCAGTTCCTATTTGTGGTGAGAGTAACGTAGGTGTGTCTGTTCACTAAACAATTAAGTAACCACCAGCAGGCCCCGCAAGTACAAATCTCACTGATTCCAGGAATCCAGAGGCCAGACTCCCAAAGTCTTGACCTTACATTGCCCTCCCCCTGCTGCTGCTGCTGGTGCTGGTCCTCCTAATTACCTGATTAGTCTGCTGATTAGCGTGCTGATTAGTAACTTAATTAGTAAGACCCAGCACTAAGCTTACTACTGTAATTACTGGGGCTGGTCCGGTCCGGGCTGGGCTGCTCCTTCGGTTCCTCTTCAGTTCCCCCAAGTAAGCTTATGTTGCTGCATTGGCTTTTCTGTCGGTAGCTCTTCCTGCCTTTAGCTCTCATTTCCTTGGATTTGTTCAGAGGCTTCAGTTGCAGGCTGGTCGTAGAGTTATATAGTAGGACAGGACACTTCCTGCCAGTCCTGCAGAAACCAGCATCAGCAATGGGAAGGGGAAATGGCAAACGGAACTGGGGGCTGAAAGGGCATTTTGAGAAATTGAAATACTGAAAAACTTAGAGTTGCGAAATTTTCTATGGAAAACATAGATTACCATTTTTTTAATTTAATTTTTTTGGTAATTTTGAGTATTAATGGCTACTCGGAAAATCGGATGGAGAACTGCCACTGGGCAGTCGGTAATTGCATCATTGCTGCAGTAAGTGTCCCGACCTGAAATTCACGTAACTGAACCATTAAATTATTTTTTTGATTTTACGATATTTTCATTTATTGAGTAACAAATGCTAAAAGTACAATATTTTTACATGAGCTTGATTGCGACACAAAAATTGCTGGAAAACTGGCTGTAATGTGAAGTAGGGTGTTGAATCGGACCCTCTCTTCAATGACATTTCAGAACATCTTGCCAAAGCACAGGTGGCTTAGAGCATCTGTAGTGCAGGCTTGGCAGAAAAAAAATCTTGTAATGGCAAATGGCAAGGTATTCTACAAGGCCCACACAGTTATGGGATTTTTTTGGACAAGTTGACCCAATGCTGATGGCAAATGGTGGGACACTTCATGAGGCCTTTACAAATTTGGGTTTTCTTGGACAAATTGATCCAATGCAAAGTCAGCAATCCAAACCTCAAATAAACTTTTCAGCATTATAAAGAGGAGAGAAAAATATCCCACTTTAAAAAAAGACTTATCATGCAAACAAGAGAAGGTTAAGTTTATTGGCACACATAACAATGTGGGGAAATGTATGCCACAAAAATTAAAAAAATTTGTATTGTGAGCCAAGTTTGGGCCCTTTCATATTTCGACAAATTTTCAGGGGTTGAGAAGGATAATGATGAGTCTGGGAATAAAGAGAGACCACTATTGATTGCATTGAGAATTTTTTTTTTGATTTGACCTTTTTTTATGTTGTTACCATCTTGGAACCTAGGAACATTGCAAGTGCTCTTACATTCAAACTATTTGGCCCTTACTATGATTGTCTTCCAAGCAATCACATTAGGGAAGTTAGAGTGTACTCAACTCTCTAACAAGCTAATTTGTAAAAGAATCTATTTTTTATTTGAGATTTCTATCATTTATAAGAAAATTCCTACATTCTTGGCCAACTCAAAAAATTGTAGCAAGGCTACACAATTGAAGTCACCATTGTTGTGAAGACTCAACACTACTTAAGGCATAATTGTTTTGAGTTTTTTTGGTGTCCTTTACACAAATGTCATTTCATTCATAACAATTTTAATTCTTTTGTGTGGTTTCCAGGGCAAGCTTGAAAGAGGTTTCTTTCTATATTCAAATATACAAATAAGGGTCTCCAAAGCCTTTGGAGTTGGAAACAAACGGAGAGCCATAAAATTTGATAATTTTTAGAAGATTACCTTGGTAAAAGTCTTTGTCCCTTTAGAATCAAGAAGATTTCAATTTCCATTACCTAATATGCCAATGGCATTAGGCAAAATTTTTTTTTTAATATTTTAACCACTTGAAATTTTACAATCAATCTACTATCATACATTTTTTGAAATTATTCTTTCACAATCTCATGGCTGCTTCATGCACATGGGTTAATAATAAGAACGGACTAAACTATTCATCTATTTGTCTTTTTACAAGAGCCTCAATAAGTCAATTTCAAGAAGTCACATTTGATTTCTTCTCATCCAACAATGTATGTTTGAACTCCAATCGTTGGAGATTTGTGTAAAACCTTCTTGCAATCTAGGCCCAATTATGCCATATCTCTTGGGATAGTTCTATTGCATCACTATTGTGATGACTCTCATTTTAATCCAATGCAAGACCATATAGTTGAATGTGCCAAGAATTGTTTTCTTAATCATTTTTTCTCTTTGCATTAAAAATGAAAAATTTGGAATGATTCTTGGTGAAACATAAATAAGAGACTTTCAAACTCAAAGTACATATATCTAAAAACAACAAGCTAAGAAATTGATACTACCAATATGTACCATAATCCTAAATTTAAGTAAATCAAATGTACAAGAAAGATACATTGATAGTATTGTTTTCTGTACAGTTAACTTAAGGTTTGAAAAAACTAATTTTGAATACAATATGTTTAATTTTGGAGTACTTGACAAAGATGCATGACTTAAAGTACATAGTAGAGTGACATTCATATTGTGCAAGATCCATTGTTACATGCCATTCCTAATTTGGATCATTATTGCATATGCTAGATATCTCATAAGCTACAAAATAATCACATATTGTAGGCATGTAATGCAATATTTGAGAATGATAAGGTCAAGATGCTAAAGTGACCCCCAAATGGAAGATACTAATTGTCAAATTACCAATCCAATGGTGTATGTATTACCGCAGTTTAGTACACAATTCATATTCTACGAGTCGCATATAGTACCATACATGCAATTCCCACATACATTCAAGGGTTCCGTTCAAGTCAGCCCCCGGGGCCAGCTTTTCAGTGTATTTTCAAAAACTGTGATGTTCCAGGGTTAAATGATTGAAGAGCACAGGACTGCAGGACTGTCAGCATGTCGCCCTCCAGTTAACGAAAACAGCCGATTCTTACAAGAGACACCTCGAAATTAAGTTTGCAAGCCATCCCATTGCTAAGGCCATTTCCATCTCATGTTCTCAGCATCTCATACTAGAGTAAGATAAAAGTGACAACCTCGCACAATGTGGCTACAAAATAAGGAAATGTAGCAAGCATAAATAATCAATGCAAGGAGTACGTCACTCCACCTAATCTACCGCAACCTCCACTTCAGGTGCGAAGCCCACCTATGCTCGAATAGTGGCTTGAGTTGATATCACAATCCCACGGCTTTCGCCCCTCAGCTTCAAAATCACAGTCCTTCACTGAAGAGTCCCTAGTTTTCAGTATTCACGAGCAACAAGAGCTTCCTGCCGCTTTTGGCTGACCAGCTGAGGCAGAAAGATTCACACTTTGGGCGCTCTTAGAAGCTAGCTGCAAATTCAAAAGGAACAAGTAGCACTGTATCAGCGCTCCGCCCATCTATACCCTAGACACGTGGAGAACCAAGACCTGATCCGCCTGAAGGTAAGACTGATGATATCAACACAACAGACAAAAATGCCTCACATTTCGCTTAACCCTGGTCATGCACTCGCTATAAATTCGTACCTCTGGCTTCGAGTCCGTCTCAGCTGCTAGCCTCTGCTTGATATCCCTTGCAACGGTGAAAAAGACATCTTCCACATTCATGTTTGTTTTGGCACTCTGGCGAACGTATCATAGAAATATGATAAGCTATCCAAATTTGAAAAAATTACCACAAGTGTTTGCAGTATGTTCCAGATAACAGCACATGTTCAATTAATTATGTAAATGTATCACAAAAGGATTACAAAATTTCGTCAGTTTGCACAGGACTACAACAGGAAAATCTCCAAATCTATATCAATTCCCAACACAGATCCGCTCGTGATCTGTGCATGAGAATAGATTCAAAGAACAGAACCTGAAAAGAATTCCCGATTACTTAAAAGGTCATTTGCTCTCAGCTAGTGTCAATGGCTTACTGTTTCAAAAAACTTGATGCCGAACTCATCTGCAAGCGCTTGACCTTTCGCAAAGGGAACAGCCTACAAGAAAAGCAATGTGTCAAAGAAGCAGATATACATGCGAGAGACTCTGCAGAATCTAAAAGGTACAGATTAAGTCTGAAGGGAGACACGTAAAGATCAATACAAAGTGAATCAATGTGCTCCAGCGTAGCCATACATGAACTCAACTCGTAACTGCTTGAAACAGTTAATCCAACCCCTATTTCATGCCTAGTCGTGATGCATATACCTTCAAATTCACCACATCAAGGAAACCGTAAGAAGGTACAGCCTAGTAGGATATTGCGAAAAGCAGTCAACAGTGCATGCCAACTCACCAGCGAAGCTGACTCGCAAAAATCTTGAACAAACATCCTAGCACAATCTAGACTTTAGGACATAAACAATAATTATAAGAACCATCCAAGAGCATTTCTTAAACCTCCAATGAGTCAATAATTGCGCGCAAGAAGGCGTGGAAAACCCACCAATTCAGAATATGCTCGAGAATAACTCAATCGTAGTGTTAGAGAAGAACAACTATCTACCAGGAAGAAAGCTTTTTTATTGTCAGTTGTGATAGGAAATGTAAAAGGTATGTTCTACCTTCAACATTCGCTCCATACGAAGGATGCCAAAATTATTCAGAAAAAATTATTCAGAAATAAAATCAAGCCCAAAACTTCAAAACAAATAACCAAAACAGCTTCTGTGGCACTCACAAATGACACCTACGTAGCTAAATAATGCAGCTTGTTTATGCTGCACAGATAATTCTGGACCAATAGCAAAAGTAGCCTTAAACATGAAGATACTTACTCTTTTGCTCTCGTTCATATCAGCCTTGTTCCCCACCAAGATCTTGTTCACATTGTCAGATGCATGCTGCTCGATGTTTCTGATCCAGTTCCGAATATCTGATCATCCAAGTCATGGCTACATCACTTTCTCTGAGCTCTCAATATGTCTCCATATTCAACACAACTCTCGAAACACTCTCATACCTTGTTCTCATCTACAATTGCCCAACGACAGAAACAAGGATCAACAACATAGAGGATACTGTTGAATGAGGATTCATCTGTCACGTCGTATACCAGTAGTATTCCCATTGCTCCTCTGTAGTAAGCTGAGTATCAATTGACAGAGAAAAAATTAGTCCATAGTTCCGCAAGCGTCCACTGAACACAAGAAATCAACGAAGTCAAACAACTAAATCCTTCGTGCACGCGTACATTCAATGATCTGACTGTCACGATCACAATCCTAACTTTATCCCAGATATCTCAAAGAGTGTAACCAACAACCAGCCTTCATATTCATACTCAACCGATCCGCAGGAAAGTCAGTCAAACTCGAGTACCTGTTGTGATTGTGCGGAATCGCTCTTGCCCTGCGGTATCCCATATCTGAAGTTTGATGCGCTTTCCATCCAGCTCGATGGTCCGAATCTTGAAGTCAATACTACCAAAATACACCCAACCAACCACTCAGCATCCATAGCACTTGCAGCAACACCAAATCTTAACCCTTAACTGACAAGCACGACATATATGTCCTGTCCATCCCAGTGCAAGTTGTTTTCATCCATTTGAAAGGTTCTAAAAAACTACATATGGTACCTCTACAACCAGAATCAAGCTGGCTTTGCATGTGATCAATTAGAAACTCCTCTACATGCTTTCCTAAGTAATGAAAAATCCAAATGCTCAAGTGTGTGTAAAGAAAACGTTAAGACTTAGAAATGTATAATTAGTTTTAATATTTAGAACACACTAATAAGAAATTTTAGAAATTTAGTGGACTAACTGTACTGTGCTGATAGTCCTAGAATTTTAGCAAATTCAATTGCTAGTTTTAGAAACTCCAATTTCGGTGAATTTCAAAGGTTGAATGCTTGTAATTTGGTTTGACAAATATCGACGATGGCTTTTTCAAGTTCAACTTCGTATAATCATGTTCATATCATCTTCTGGACATTAACTTCCAAAACTTTGTAGAAATAGTATACTACAACATATCTAAGTTTTTGTCCATAACCGATATGCAGTTAGGGATTGACCACCAAAAGCTTCACTGCCGACCTCTATGCAAACCATTTGTTACAGTTACTGCAAAAGATTCGACATAAATTTAGGAGAAAGCTTACCCTATTGTGGTGATGAAACTCGTTGTAAAAGAGTCATCCGAGAAACGGAGGAGAAGACAAGACTTCCCAACCCCTGCGGATGTCAAAAGCAACAATGTCCAACTCACTTACAAAAAATAAAACCCCTGACAAAAAATGCGCTCATTCAATCCTCAGAAACTGATCCTCGACCAGCCAAGAACAGTGCATTCAGATTCTGGAAATACGGCTATTTCACATCAACCGATACATTCTGCCAAACGGTTGGACAGCAGACCAAGTCATGTTCTGTACCATAAAAAAATCAGAAAGAGCTGAAGAAAGTCAGGTACAAGCCTACAGCCTTCTGCTTAACACTTCACATTCAAATTCCTCCCGTAAAGAAGGCTACAAACTGTCAAGCTCCACATCTGACAAACAATCGAACCACGTTCAACGACCGCAATTTGATTTTCCACGAGGTACACATACCACTGTCACCAATCAACAGCAGCTTGATGAGGTAATCGTAATCGGTTCGTGCTCTGCCTGCGGCCATGACGCCAGTCGGAACCTCCAAGCCCTTTCCTCTGGTTCCAAATAATCAAATTCCTGCACCAATACCTCACGCTGATATTTAGAAACAAGAAACATGATCTTAACTTGTACCCCGGAGTACTATTTTAAAAACTAAAAAATATTTGCAACGAAACACTTCAACAAACCTAGGTTTCACTACACAAGGAAAATGCGATTAGTAACGACAACAGCCGGTGCGTCATGTCACTCCCACATTCTCTCCGGATCGAAGAAACGCCATCCCCGGGTACAAACTCTCCGATTTTCCCTCACCTTCCGCTGCTCAATTCACCCGGACTTGAAGAACGAACTACAATCCACGAAATTGGAAACGAAAAGGCAGAGAAATGACCGCCGCCTACTGAAGTCGCTATGAGAGGGACTCCGTGGACTCCGTTTGGGAGCGGTAGGAGGAATCGGGCGAAGTTACACCGCAAAGACAGAGTCGACCAGGAAAAACATTCCGGGAAGAAGCGGAAGCTCTGGCCGGAGAGACGAAGACTCCCAGTTTCATTCATCTATCAAATTTCATACTCCGTATAACTGAAGGGCTGCCAGTGCTGGTAAAGGAGCTTCATCGATCTATTCTCATCCCTGAACAACGAAGGCAGCTTGGACCTTAAAGAAGAAGATTCCCTGCTTCATGCGTCCACAAGATATCATCACATTCTTACTGATTCTGGAGATACATCCTCCATTTTTCATCCCCAATGAGCTTCCAAAGTTTCCATCCCTCATGTGGAGATAGGCCAGCGGATGCCCTAGAAATGAAACTTACTAGTAACTCAACCAAGATATACGGCTGAATATGCTTTTCGCTTCTACTCACGAATTTTGGCACCCAGAAACTCCGCTGATTATCATATGTGAGATAGTAGTAACTTGATCCAAAGTTTCATAAATAAATTTCTTTGAAAATAATTAGTCCTAATTGCTCAAAGCAGTAACGACATCCATAATCAACGAAAAATCCTACACAACACAAAAAATAAGTTCATACAGGAAATAAGCAACAAAGACGTTCGCTTTTACGACTTGCCACAAGACAATTTTGAGTGAAAACCCGGAATCACCGACTTCAAGTTACGTATTCACATGATCCAAGAACCCGACTGAACACCCACAGAACTGCAGAAACCGTCTCATTAAAAATAGAATACCTCTGAACGGAATAAATTAAAGTGTGGGTACAAATGGCATCGGGACTAGAAAAGATACATGAGCATATCCCATTCTTAAAAGCTGAACTTAAAAACAACAGCAGTAATTACAATCCTGCGAGCTTCATTGATTGAGCTCACAATACTTTTACCTTCCCACCCAAAACAACCTTAAAAACAAGGTGGTGATACACAATCGAAGTACTTCACAGGGACATGTCGCTGTCAACCACACTCGAGACTGACAAAGGGAGAGCTACGCAAATAGACCTAAAGAGTCAATTAGAGAAAATGATCCCATCGCAGAGAGCAATGTCTATCTCATGTCTTGACATCTCAGCCACCAATACGACTGATGGAGCCAAAAACAGGGTGCAATGTTGCTTCAAAAAATTGGTAAAAAAAATGCAGCAAAACGCTTCCAGTGCTGCGCGGCCTCCCAAATGGACTCGAGAAATCGGCACTTTCGGCGGGGGGACCTCCAGCTGCACGACCGGACCCTAGAATCAACTCCAGAGCTTGCCAACGGCTGATTGCTGGAACCAGCTCAAAACATAATAGAAATATGTTCGGCCACTCGGAGCTTGCCGATCGCAGACAATCCTCGACTCGGATCACATCCAAGAACGTGCCACACAAATGTCCAAACAGAAGCCAGTCGGCTATGAGCAGCAAGCGCCAGAGGCCGGCTTCTGCTGAGCATTTCCAGCGGAAAGCTTGACATCCGGTTTCGCACTCTTGGCAGCCTGCACAGAAGAGAAATACAAACCATATTATAGTGAGAAATTCGCACTTATTGAGACAGACACAAACAAAATAACAAATGGTGCCTCCAATTATCAAGACACTCGAAAGACGAGCACATAGCAGAACAAGCAAGGTGCAAACAATCAGCGAAGAACTCGTTGAACACCCCAAACCAATGGCCACGAAAAAAAATTAAGCCACACCTCTGGCTTGGAATCAGTCTCGGCCAGCCTTTGCTTGATGTCCCTCGCAACTGTGAAGAAAACATCCTCCACATTCATGTTGGTTTTGGCACTCTGGTGCAAAGAAAAAAGAGCACAACAGAAAGTCGTCAGAAAAAAGTGCGAACAGGTCAATAGGAACAGGAACGCAGGAACAGTCCTCGTAAATGCAACACGGGAGAGACGTGCGCTCACAACAGTGAACAATGATTCCGAATTCCATGAAAAAAAATCTGTTGCATGGACTCACAGTTTCAAAAAATTTGATGCCAAATTCATCAGCCAGAGCTTGACCTTTAGCGAAGGGGACAGCCTGCACGGGTTACACACTACATTAGAAAACTCAAATCCAAACACTATCCTCGCAACAAGAGCGAGCACAAAAACGCAACGAATGCAATAAACAACACCTTCGTCGGAAAGAAAGGAATGGAATCGAGATCCTTAGCCGCTACTCGGGAATCGCGCTCCCAAACAAAACCTTAAACTACACCAAGACGAATCATTTGACAAATAATCAGAGATCGGACAGGTTCGCGGATGTACTCGTTTGCTCTCGTCCATATCAGCCTTGTTCCCCACCAAGATCTTGTTCACATTGTCCGATGCATGCTGCTCAATATTCCTGATCCAGTTCCGAATGTCTGATCAACCCTCAGTCAAGGCTACCAGCGGTTCCAGTACGTCTCCAGGTGAAACACATCAACCCTCCAAAACAACCCGGACGACATTCTCGACTATAATCGAACAACTGCAGCAACAACAAGGATCAACGACATTGTGGATACTGTTGAATGAGGATTCATCTGTCACGTCGTACACCAGCAGGATTCCCATGGCTCCCCTGTAGTAAGCTGCACGCCAATCGAAGACCCAAAACATCGGTCAACAAGTCCAAAAGCGTCCACTCAAAACAAGACTACAACGAAGTCCAGCAACCACCGCTACATCCTTGCAGGGCATACATCTGCTCGATATTAGAAACACAATGACGGTATGCTGACTGTGCAATTGAACACCAAGTCTTCCTCCTCGAGACCCCCACGAAAATTACGTGCCACACACAACCTACAAGACCGGCGTTCGAATCATGCTGACCTGTTGTGATCGTGCGGAACCGCTCTTGCCCGGCGGTGTCCCATATCTGAAGTTTGATACGCTTCCCATCCAGCTCGATGGTACGAATCTTGAAGTCAATCCTGCCAGACGTCCCCAATCGACCAATTCGAATCAACATCACCTGCTTGAATATTTCCTGATAACCATCCAAATGCTTGAAGGCATCCAGTGCGGATAACGGGAAAGAAAACAGCTTGCAAGATAGCATACCCTATTGTGGTGATGAAGCTTGTCGTGAAGGAGTCATCGGAGAAACGAAGGAGCAGACAGGATTTCCCAACCCCTGCGAACATCAAACGGAAAGTTTAACTCGGAGGTGATAAAAGCACAGGAGCTTTCACGATGCTCAGGACATAAATTACACGCATCACAATGAATGCCACTTGCACAGTAGATCCACACACTCCTTCCAACCTCACAAAATCAATACCCTACCAGACGAGACCTAACCGAAAAGCCACGAAGCCACGAACTCGAGAGAAAATCATATCTCCGTCGAGCCTCAACTGTCGCCCCACTGGACATTCAATGTCCTACAGTCGGGATCGAAATGGAACGTCACTGATGCCAAACAGGTAAGGACTTCTGGTCATAGTCGGCGTCCAAGCCAGAAAAAGACATTCTGCTCCAAGTCCGGAAGAACGGACAAGCTCAATGAAAATCATGACACGACAGAACTCGAGGGCAACTGCACAAGGCTCGACCAAATGCTCGCATGGACCTCGACAGTCAACAAGAGCTTCCCCAGTCACTGAACTCATTGAAGCGAACACACACATTCTCGAGCACACCCCTTGCTAATTGCATGCACCAGAGAACAAGGGACATACCGCTATCTCCGATCAACAGCAGCTTGATGAGGTAATCATAATCGGCCCGCGCTCTTGAACCACCTGCGGCCATGGCGCTCGTCGCAGCCCGCCCCTCACGAAAAGTAGATCCAACTTCAACTCCGGCTCTCCTCCTTTCCCGGTGCCAACAGACCTCTCCTCCTCAGAATGCGCTCTGCACTCAAAGAACCGAAAACTCCGACTGAGAAACGCAACTCAAAAGACATCCACAACTCATAAATGCAAACTCGTAATCATTAAACTCATAAAAGCAAGGTCATAACCATATCACTCCGAAACCTAGCTTCATGTCGACTTGAATGGTTACCCAAATTCATGGTAACCGAAACGGAAAGAACAGATCACTCCCACGATCGACCAGTATCTCCAAAATTTCACTCCCTGCGAACCCAATGAAAAATCAAGGCGATTCAGGAAGACTTACCCTAACCTTCCGCAGTTCACACCGATCGCCCCACCGAACCAGCTTCAATCCACCAAATTGGATACGAGAGGAGAAGCAAAACGACAGGCGCCTTCGAAGCACGAAGCCGAATGCTCGCAGTGGAGGAGCTGCGAGTATTGGCGGCGATGAGCAGGGATCGACGGGGATCCAAGCTTTGAAGAAAGCGCAAACAGAGGCCAACTCCAAGCTCGGAAAGAAAGGCCAAGGCAAGCGGGGCCCGTCAGAGCACGGAAGTCGCCCTTCACACGCAGACAGAGCCCACTATTTCATCCGTCTGTCGTTAGTTTCCATCTCATATTTCATTCGTTTCGGAGGGGTCTCATCCCGGATGTGGAGCTGGTCCCTCGTGGTGTCTCCGGGGTTCAAGGGAGATGAAATCTGTCGGATGACCACGGATGGCGCGTTCTTGTGGACCATGGAAGGGTGGTTGTCTTTGGTCCCTGCCTTTGTTGAAAGTTGTGTTGGAAATTAGTTAAGGACTCCCATAACCAACTACTAAGATCGGTACTTCACATCAAATATTTAATTAAATTCTGAAAAATAAATTTGGTAGATTCTTGAAGTATGAAGAGTTTTTAAAAAAAATTGTGTTTTCTTTATTAAAAAAAAGTCTTTGAAAAAATCTTCTCCCTAACATTTTATAATCTATTTATAGAATTGTTTTTTGTCAACTTTGATAGCCTAGTATGGTACTTCATTCTTTTTTCCTATTAGGGAAGGAACAAAATTAGGGGTTGCAAAAAGAAAAATGGGAAGAATTTGATCCCAACTTTCATTATAACTTACATGTCACTTGTAGTCTCTTGTTTTAAGTGCTAATGCTTTGCTTAGGTTTTTTTTAGAACATGCTATTTTCTCAACTATGAAGGTATTTTGCTAGAGTTTTTTCTAGTTGCTCTTTTGAGATTGCTCTATTATGCTTTGCGATCTCAAATTGGGGGACATTATATAGTATGTGGTCTCATGGAGCTATTTTTATTAATTGATTTGAAAGGTAGTCATTATGACCACATAATTGGGACCACATACATCAATATAAATATTATTTTTTCTTGGTAATTCAAAATATTTCAATTTACTTTTGAAGGCATCATTTGTTGCATATGATTGCTTTTGACGTATGAATACTCAAAGTTCTAAGTAAAAAAATGTGGAAGGTTTGGTAAAAAAAAAGCAATTAATTAATATTCCAAATGAATACCATATGACATTGCTACATCCTATAAGGTATGTGATCATTTTCTTCCATTTCTTGATATTTTGTAATAAAAATACAATATTTTGATTCAAACTATAAAAAATCTCTAATACTTCCTTTAATTTGGTTGTATGCCAAGTTTGAGGTTTTTTGTTCTAATTTACCATGTGTCTACTTTTATGTCTATAATTCAAAACAATTGAATCTAATTGGTATTAAATTTAGCACCATATAGGACACATTTGAAGTTTTCATCACTCTAATTGTCAAAGATTTGCTAAAGTTGTGGAAAGGTCTATGTTGTTTGAATGCATCTTAGGAATGGGAGATTGGGAGATCAACGAAGTTCTCTTCTAAACAACCAATGACTTCCTATTTTATGGCATGTTGTCCAAACAACAAACTAAGGGTTCAAGGGCTAGCAAGTATGTGTCACAAAGCATTTGATGTGCAAAAGAAAATAGTATATATGAGGCTTGTAGATGGCTTTCTATCAATCACTAATTTAAGAGAGCTTATATTGTGTTCAATGGTCGGCAAAGGAATTAGGAAGCCATTGCTTGTCCTTTCAGCCATGACATTCAAAATATGGCTCAGAAACAAGAAGCATTCATTATAGACATTGGTAATGCAAATGGAGATGATGATCACATCAAGGACCATAGTGTGAAGCAACTAAATGTATTATTTGCACTTACATACTAGGCAATAAATCTTAGTTAGAAATAGCCTTAATTGACTAATTTATGTTTGGTAAATTTTCTTTTGTTGTATAAGATATCTTTATAAATATTAATTATTTCTTGCAATTTGGTTTAAAATTTTTGTGGAATTATAAAGTCACAATTGATATATCTATTGTTTAAAATATTGACAACAATGTTTCTTGGTAGATTTGCAATTCAATCCATTACTATTATTGATATTATGGGAAAGAGCATCCTTCATTTTAAATAATCACTTTTGTTTATCGAAGTTGTTAGGCCTTCAACTTCAATGTCTTGATTTTGCATCATATACTCATATGGTTGTTTGAATAAATTATTTATCATGCATTTCATGCTTGACATGATTATTGAGTCTTCTATTGTTTTAGACTAGGTTGATAATATTCATATTGTAGGATGTGGTTTTCTTTTTCTTATTCATTACCATGTAGTTGTTTGCACATGTTCCCTTGGATGGACTTGGTAGCTCTATTATGGGTTTTGACAAATTTTAACCTTTGTATTAGAGTGGTGTTTGTTTGTTATAATCTTCACAACTATTTGTGCAGATTGAAGTTACTTTCAAAGTCTCATAAGTAAACCTCTTAGGAACCTAAGTGTAGGATGTATTTAATATTTTGTAAAATAAAAGGCAAAGTTTGTCTAAATGAATTTATGTATAGGAGACATGAAGTTTGTATATTCAATTCTTTTTATACTCATAGTGTTGTGTTTATTGCAAATCTTTCTATGTGCCATTATTAATCTAGATGTTATGTATTGTGAGAAGAACTTTTGTAAGAATTTGCACCCAACCATGATGGGAGAAAAATAGACACTTGTGGTTTGATTGGAGATGCAAGAACAATGTTTCTACTACCTTTACATATGGACAGAGCAAAGGGGCCAAATAACAAGTTGTGAATCTTGAGCAAATTGTATGTAGTAAGTTCTTAGAAGTGGCATGAATTTATGGATACTTCGATGACCATATATAGAACCACCTTCAAATATGTTTTTAATCTTTATCAATGCATAATCAATGAAAACTCAAACTAAGGGATTTAAAATCTCATGGTTACTACATTGGCACATCTTATTGGAGTAGATAATTAATGTAATAGTCTCTTTTGAACATTGGAAATGCAAGAATTGTTAACACAATTATTAGATTGAGTTGAGTATTTCAAGGATTGTGTACCAAAGTAATTGACCCTCAAAGTAGGAATCAACTGTCACAAGATGTAGTAAAAACACTTGCATGCTTGGAGAAGAAAGTACCACCCTTTTTTTTATATAGTGGTTCACCACACAAATGTACATGGTGGAGGAGCTATTTTTACATGGCTCTATACATATATAATGAATGTATCTATATACAAGATACTTCAAGGTCTAGAAAGGATTTGTGAGGAGCTTAGCTAGACTGTAGGGAAACATTGCCCAAAGCTACATAATAGAGGAGGCATTGGGATTTGTCATTGAATATATGTTCAAGTATTTCCCACATGTAAATGTGTGTGGGATAGCAAAGAGGATTCATTTAAGGTAAACTACCTCATTACAGACAAAATGGGAGCAAGCCCGTTAGAGGCAAAATTATAATGGTGGTGTACATTTGAGAACTTGAATGTACACCACCATTACTAGTGGAGATAGTTTACCTTATGATGGATAAGATTGTGGAGATTAAAAGAAAGATGAGAAGCTATTGGACCAACTTAGACAATGGCTACATGAATATGTCATTGACAATGCCTTGCAATTGGGTACATCTTGGGAGTGAGTATAGATCACATTTTATTTATGAATTCTTTTTGTCTATGAAGGATTTGCACATTCAACATCAAATAACTTGTATTCTTGTAATAGATTATAGATTTATGGTTGTCTTTGGTGAAGAAGGATTAATTGTTGTTTTAATTACAGAGGTGCAATTTTAGGCAGCTAGTTTTATCTTTTAATCTTAAATTATTTTAAATTATTATTTTTTGAATAAAGTGAAGTTGCTGTGGGGGAAAATTTTACCAATTGTTTGAAGATTGTTGTTATCTTCTAATCCTATGAACCTGATATCAATGATATGATATTTTAGTTCCTGTAATTCATAGTTCTTCTTAAGCTATCAATTGCTGTTGAATACTAATTTGAAATTACCTTGTCTGTTTTATTAACCCCTGAGGAATTAAGGCCTTTTTTTCTGCCAAAAAAACATTCAAAACTGTGATTTTTGTAGCAAAAGTTTAAAAAAATTTAAAACTATTTTTTTTCATATCTAAATGCAGAATTTTACACCTAACTAATATGAAAATGTGTGTAAAAAATTTCAGAATTTTTGACCACACATATTGTAAGATATTTGGGTTTAAAGTTGAAAAATAAATTTTTTTAGCACATAGCGAGACTAGATTTTTTGACTTTGAACATTTTTTACTTTCATTTTTTGCACTACAAAGTTTTGAGCTTTAAATCTTTATAGTATAGAATTGAGTTGAGGGTCTATAGAAAAAATAATCATTAAAAAAAACATAATTTTTTTTCTTTAAGAAATCGTTAATTATATTAAGTGGGTACAAGATAGAAGAAAAATCTAAATTACTAATATCTCTAAAACGGAATTAAAATGCACTAATTCCAATGGTGAGATTGTTCTAGCAAGCAAGATAAAACATGTGGAACTTTTTTTTTGGAAAAATTGTAAAAATTGCATTAAAAAATGAATCCTACAAGTTATTTTTTCAAGAAGATGCTCTAATTGCCTCCAAAACAAGATTGTCTATAACTTTCTTATAAAAAATCCAAATGGAATGAATCAAATATTTCTTATGTACAAAAATATAATATATGAGAAAAAAAATTTAAAACAAAAATTAAAAATTTTTGAAATTTTTTTGCTACCCCTCATCTCCTGTTTTGAGTTTATTTGGGCATAACTTTTGTTTTGGGGCACCACTTGAAAAAAAATTATATTCCCACAAAGCTTATAAATTTTTCTATCTTCAAAAAAAGTTTTAAAAAACCAAAAAAAAATTTCAGCTTGTAGGTACCTACCCAAAATCCCATTTGTTCCCTAAAGGGACAATGGTCCTTTAAGGGTTAAAATATGGATTGATGGTAACTAACATTTGTGGTACTAATTTGGTTTCCATTAGAAGATTTGGGGGGCCTCCAAATGCCTACAAGTTATCACAACCTGTAAACACAGGGAATAGGTTTGGTGCAATAGTATAATGCGGCCAAGACCTTGTTACATCATTGACCAATTTTTTAATTTTTAATTTTTTGCATTTGGAGATTTAAAATTTTATTTTATTTTTTATGAAAAAGAAAATTCTGACAATAGGCCGTTTCCCTCGTTGCGGGGAACAACTGTGGCAGGGTTGACGAATCTCTACGTCCGCCCGAAAAAGGCGTTCGTAACCCGGACATCCGTCCGCACGGACGCCAATGGACGCAGCGTCCCTCCCACCGTCGGAAGGCAGACGGGCGGGGCGGGGCGGACGGGCGGACAGCGTCCGCGAATGTCAGCGGATGCTACGGACACAACGTCCGTGTCCGGATGTCCCGGACGTCCGACCGTCTCGTCAACCCTGAACTGTGGGGGAATAGGCTCGAAACAGGCTTCTGAACCCCCAAAACTCCTCTAATGTGTTCATTGAACCAATGGAATATGTGAATTCATTGTAACTTAACAAACATGATTTTGATGTAAACTTGGATTCCTAATTAGAAGTATGTCAATATAAAATCTTTTCAAAAATGTAGTTTACGATTGCAGTGATGTAGTTTTTAGATTTGTAAATTTACAAGTGGTATACTTATGTGATTTTATAAAAAAGACATAAAAATCAAGTTAATGACTATAATACTAGGGTGATTGCAAGAAACACTTGTCCTTTTTTTTAATTGTACTTTTGACGTTAAATAGTTGGTTTTTTGCTTATAACTTTTGCATTGTACGTTAGTTTTATTTGGAGTTTGAAATGAATGTAAATGTAGTAGTTGTAAATATTGAGTATTTTTTTCCACTTTTCTAAGATTAGTTTACTATTTTTAAATAAACCCCAACTAGATGTCTATTTGGATATCTACTTTTGGCATTTAGAAGGTTTAGTACTACTTGAAACCCAAAAATGCAAATTTGAAGGTAAAAATTGGGATGTAAGGATTTTTACTTAGGTTTCACATGTGTAAGAAGAGATTTTCTAAAAAAAGTAAAATATCCACCTTCTACATGTACTCAAAGTGCAAAAAACACAAAATATTTCCCCAAAGATACAAATGGTTGAAAAGAAACACCTTTAAATTAAAAAGGATGAATTTTTTGAATTTTTTGAATTATTTCCTAAAAATCATATATAATTTTTTTCATTTTTTTTGTATTTATCATCCTCTTTTTGTGCATAACTTTAGAGATAAATTTTTTTAGGCTTGAATTTTTATAAACATATTATATTGAATGCTTTGCAAATTATCCATATTTTATTTTATTTAAAAAAATTATTCCAAAAGTCATAGTATTCATTGAAATAGACCATTTTGAAACAAAAACGGCAGATATTTCTTGTAATGATCTATGAACGTGACCTAAATAATAATGTATTATGATTTATCCTTGATTCATGTTAATGTCACATTATAAGTTGAATTGCATAAGAGACTCTTTCTAATAGAGTTACAATATTGTTAACATGAAGAGAGACATTAGATTTAGATCATCTTTATATATTAAAGGTAATGCTAAGTAAAATCTAAATACATTGAAAAGATTATTGGTTGATACTCAAAAAGAACCATATCAATGGTTCAACCCCTATGCTTTTTAAGCAACATTAGCACTTAAAACGAGGTGACTTTGCCAAATAGTGTAATCCAAAATATTGAACAATAGAAATGTGCTATTACAAACCAATAGATGTATTTCAACATTGCATATAAGCATCAAATATTCTTAAGAGGAATAATGCATTGTTTTTTTAACCCTAAAGGTCCAAGGTCATTTTTTTAGAATGTTATGATAGAATCTTGTACTTTGCTATTCTCAAATCACAATATAAGATTACACTTTTGTAGTGTCATGTAAAAAATATTTCATAAAGCTTAACCATACATATTGGAAGATATTAAAAGTTAGAAAAAAATGCTTTTTTTAGATGTTGCCCTACAATTTTAGATGATTTTGACCACCATAAGTCAGGGTTGACGAATCTCTACGTTTGCCCGAAAAAGGCGTTTGTAACCCGGACGTCCGTCCTCACGGATGCCAGCGAACGCAGCGTCCCTCCCGCCGTCGGAAGGCGGATGGACGGGGTGGACGCCCAGATCATGCGGACCAGATCAGTCCGCGTGTCAATCGAACAGCCGTAACTGGGCGGACGGTTGTACCAGGGCAGACGGGGCGGACAGTGTCCGCGAATGTTAACGGACGCTGCGGACACAGCGTCTGCGTCCGGATGTCCTGGACGTCCGACTGTCTTGTCAACCCTGCCATAAGTGGAAAAATTTTGCACGAAAAAATTTGAATTAAAATTTTTGTTTTGAAAAATTGTATTGAAAGTCTATGAATTTTTTTTCAAGAAACACACTTTTGATTTTCATTCTTGATAAGTAGATATGTAGAAGTATGTCTAAGATTGAATAAAAAACTAAATCATTATTAGCTCTAAGACGGAGTTGAAACACAATCATTCCTATAGTGAGAGTATTCTAGCAAGCAAATTGAAGTATTGAACCTTGTTAAACAATTTTTATTGAAAAATAAAAAACATTGCATTAAAAATTGAAATCTATAGGTTATTTTTCATGAAGATGCTTAGATTGTCCAAAAAAAAGATTTTCCTTAACTTTCTCATCACTAGTTCAAATAGAATGATTCAAAACTTTGCATGCAAAAAAAATATCTTTGGGGGAAAAATTCTAAAAAATTTTAATTTGTTTTTTTGTAATTATTTTAATATTGTATATTGATCTCTATTTTGGGCTTAGGGTGGCATAACTTTTGCTTTTGGTCATTGATTAAAATAAAAATTATATCCCCCAAAAGTTGTTGCATTTTTCCATCTTCAAATTTTTTTTCCGAAAATCACAATAAAAATTGAGATTGTAGGAGCATAGTTACCTAAAATCCATTTTGTCTTCTAAAGAGATAATGAGACTTTATGGGTTAATTTTATTTGCTTTTTTTTAAATAATTTTTTTCATCTACTTAAATGTTTTGTGGCTTAATCCCTAAAGTCTCAAGGCATTTTTTTTTGTCAAAACCCACTCAAAACTATCATTTCCAATGCAAAAAGAAAAAAATTTAAATACTTTTTGTTTCCTCAAATCTAATTGTAGGATCAACTAGACTAGTACAAAAGTGTCTAGAAGAAATTTGAGAAACTTTGATCGTATAGATTACAAAATATGGACATTTAGATTTAAATAAACAAGTTATTTTATACCTATCTTGACCAGATTATAAGGTCTTGAATCTTCATAATGTAAAATCTTTGTACTACAAATTTATATATTGAAAAATTGAATCAAGAGTTTGAAATGAAAATTTAAAAACAATTTGATTTTCATTCTAAAGATTAGAAATTGTTTAGTCAAATTAGAAATGAGATAAAAGGAAAAAATTGTCAATAACTTTAAGATGGAATTGAAACACACTATTTCCAATGGTGAAATTGTTTTAGAAAACAAACGAATGATGTAGAACTTTTTTTCTTGAAAAATTGTGAAAAAGATCCAATATATTCTTTTTTTAGGAATTTGCTAAGATCATCAAATGCTCCATAAATTTCACATTACTTATCCAAATGAAATGAATAAAATCTTTCTACATGCATAAAAATATAATGTATAGAAATCAATTTTAAAAAATGATTTCAAATTTTTATTTTTTATTCTTTTATTGCCTACCGTCACTTGTTTTTTGGTTTGGATGGCATGACTTTTTTTGTGGGCATCAATTGAAATAATTAAGAATTATATTCCCCCAAAGCTAATCAATTTTTCAAGCTTGAAAAATAATTTAAAAAATCACATCAAAAATTGATCCAACCCCACTTGTAGGATTAGGAGCACCACCACTAGGTCGATTCCCAACTGCAAGAGTAGGAGTGGTAGGAGCGGTAGGAGCTCTAGCCACAAGAGTGGAAGCGGGACTTGCGAGGTTAGTAGGAACAAGAGCAATAGGAGCCCCAACTATAAGAATGAAAGCAGGACCTACGAGGTTAGCAACTGTAGGGCCAAGAGCTACAGGAGCGGGACCTACAAAATGGGGAGGTGTGCCAAGAATTGCAACTGCTAGAGTCCAGGTGCTGACAACACAAGGAACATAGACGAGAGTGGCAAACTTCTCCAAGCTTTCCAATGGACCTACCCACGTTCAAGAAAGTCGTAGTTCCTCAGAGGACAAAACAATTAAGGAGGTCACAACAAACTAGAGGAAAGATTATAGTCATTGGAAGAAGAAAAGGAAGAAAATCTCCCCATTAGGGAGGTATTCCTTGTCCAAGTTCTAATATGGACAAAATTCCTATTCAAGCTACAAAGAAGAAAAAATTTTAGATAAAGAAAAAAATGGCAATTGGTCTAATGAACAATTGAAATGTGCCCTAGCTAATTTTGATGAAAGCATGTCCATTAGAGCTGCTGCTAGAGAAAATGACATCCCTACATCCACATTGAGAGGTCACATTATGGAACAACAATTGAAAGGAAAAGTGGGGGTCCTCACACATGTAGAAGAAAGAAAACTAGTAGAATACTTGCTAAAGATGCAAAATCTAGGGTTTCATTTACAATAGGACAATTGAGGGAAAAGGTGGGCATACAAATTCAATCCAAACTTACCCCTTTCAAAGATGGAGTACTTAGGCAAGGCTAGGTTAAATGCTTGAAAAACAGATATCTAGAGTTAGTTATCAAAAAAGCCCAAGCTCTAGAACAAAGGAGAGTTAGAAATTTAAACCCTAAATCAGTTGGAATATTCTATAAAAAACTGCAAACACTTTATGACTCTTACAAATATGAATCTCATCAAGTTTGAAACTGTGATGAGAGTGGTGTTCAAGTTGGAAGAAATAGAGGAGGGTATGTCATAGCTAGAAGAGGATCAAAAATCGTTCAAATGGTCACATCTGACCAAAAACAGTGGATAACAGCCCTGACATGCATCAATGCTAAAGGAGAGAATATCCCTAACTACTATATTTTCAAAGGGATAAAGAAGTTGTAGAATACAGATTTTGGTTTTTAGATTACTTTTTAGTTTCTTTTGAAAATGTATGTAGAAAGTAGTCTAAAAAGTAGAAAAAATAGCTTAAAAGTAGACTAAAAACACTAAAAAACAGAAAGTAGCTAAAAGTAATCGAAAAAGCAATTTTTTAAACTTTATGCAGTGTAAATAGGGCAATTTGGATGGATGAAGTACCTAATGGATGAAAAATTGCGTAGAAGGATGAAAGATTCTAAAAAGTGCCAAAAGGATGAATGGAATGTGATATGGATGAAAAATTGCAAAATGAATGAATGAGGCATTAAATTGGATGAAAAAACAAAAACAAAAAGAAAACGATTGGAAGAGGCATGAGCCTTCTTCCTGACGTTTGAAAAGATACAAGAAAAAAAAAAAAAATTTCCTCTCTCTCTAGCATTCAGTAGAACAACAAGTCTAGTCATTTTCTTTGAACTCCCAAACTGTAATACGTGTCAATACTATTAAATATAAGAAAATTGTTGAAATAAATTGTACTCTAGCTTATATTGTTGTATGCTATTGTGTTTAGTTGTATAATTGATCAGTGAATCAAATTGGTTGCGGGTGTGCCATGTTGAGTAAGTCTGTACAACTGAAAATCTCAAGTTCAAAATTGTTTGCTAGTGAGTAATTGTCTATTTGCCAAGTGAATCTGGCTATTAAGTGAATGAAGTGTTTGTCAAGTTCTTGATTGCGAGCATGTGATTAAAATCTGTTGATCGAATCGACTGCCAAGAAGTAGTGATCGACAAGAAGAGTAATCGACGAAGTTGCACCGAGCTTGCACCGTAAGTCGAATTGTTGTGAATATAATATGAAAATTGGTCAGTCTAATTGCTAAATGATTGAGAAGTGTAAGACTGTGAGTCAAGTTGTTTAGATTTGTAATTAAGAAAGATTGCAGCAAGTTGGTTGTAGCCAGTGAAAGAAGTTTGAAATTTAGCTGGTCAATTGGTATTGTCCATTTGTCTGTGGGTTGTTTTCAATTGGGAATGATTTGTTTGAATATTGTAAGGATTGAGTTAGTGATGAGTCAAGTTTAATCATAAAGGTTTTGTGGAGTTTTGAGTAATTTAGATGAATTGGCTCGAATGATGACCATAATTGTATGAGCAAATCAACGATTGCGCTCGGTTGTAAACAACCCACTGGGAATATTTGTCTAACCAATTTGACTTTGAAAGAAAACTGTGCGCGCACGCGTGTGTATGTTGTGATTAATTGTATTTGCATGAAATTACCTGAGCAAGGAGTTGCAAGTCGCCAAACAATTGATTTTTGAATTGCTCAAGCCCTCAGAATTTGGTGAAGCAGGTTGATCGGAATTCAGAGGCTTTGCGTTTTTTTTTTCTTCTGAAGAAATTAGGGATTTGAACCTCCAAATTCAGACGTGTTGTCATAGTCATAGGCCCCTTAGCACGGTCTTAAGATCTTTGGTACGGCAATAGGACCTACGGGCCATAAATTAAATTATATTAATAAAATTGAAATTTTGACCTCAAAATCTAAATGAATTGATCAAAAACAAAACAAAAAGGGTCCAAATTTTTTCGAACGGCCCTTGGGCTGTGAACCTCGTTTGGAATATTTGTCCTACAACTTCTAAAATAAAACTTATAATTCATATCTTGGATTTAGAATTGGATAGAAACGTGAGATTATATGTTCTTTGTGGTTGACATATGTTTGTCTATGTTTAGGGACGACTCACCCTGTGGTTTTGGACCTATTGCCTTGAGACTTGTTGCCCAATCTTAAAAGAAAGGAGAAAGCTCAAAGACCAAGAATTTGGTATTTTGTCCTAAACATTTTATACCTTGCATACTGGATGTATTGCCCACTAAGACTGCTACGTGTAGTCATTTTGCACATAGATTCAAAAAGCTCAGAAAGAGCAATTACTGGTCCTATTGCCCAATACATAAAAAGGTGTTAATTAAAGAATTATTTGTATATTTTAAAAGTATTATCTTGTATATATATGATTAGGTCATAGGCTGCATCCATGTATAAGACGTGTTGCCTAGCTTGCCGTGTTGCCAAAGATGTGTTGCCTACCCTAGAATACTATATAGGACCGGGACTCATAGAGCATTGTGTCTGCATTAGTGGTAACGGACTGTCCACCAAATTGAGAGAACTTGGGAATAAAGAAAGAAAAAAATAAAATAAAAGTATAAGAATAAAGTTTTCAGGTATAATTCACAAAGTTAATACATATGACCTAAATCTACTTTAAAAGTGACATTAGATGCACTAACGATAGACTACGTTGGCTTATCCACGCATGAACTCCTATACTACTAGTACTTGACAAAAAGTAAAAGTTAGTGAAAAAGTACCTCACAAAAGTCTACAAACTTCTTTAGAAAAACAAGAGAATTAAAGGTTGTCTTAGCAATGCAAAAGAAAGAGTGGATGACAAACGAACTGTTCAAGGCTTGAATGAACTATTTTTTTTCTACACTCATAAAGATTTATGGCTTCAGATAAAAGACACTTGTTAATTTTAGATGGGCATAAATCCCATGTTGTTGGAACCCATAGAAACAAATTTTAGTTATTTCAAATAGAATTTGAAGTAAGAAATCCATTCTCAATATATATTTTTTGATTCTATTAATTAGAAACAGAAAAATTACTAGAAGTATAGATTAGCAAATCATAGGATCTCTTAATTGAGATAAAGTGGTTAAGGAGGACATTCATACTTTCCGTCCTAATCGAAACCCAAAATCTAGATAGTTGTTCAGCAAGTATTTTTAAAGACTTTCGGCAATATCACAATTGGATCCGAAATATTTCCGGAAATTTGTGGGATTCAAAATTCGGAAATGTTTCGAATTCAGAATGGATCTAAAATGGATCCAAATCGGATCCAGAATGGATTTAGAATTTGGAAATGTTTAGACTCTGGAATCCGGAAAATGATCTAGGACAGAAGATTCAGACTCGAGTAGCAACCCAGACAACTCTAATGAAGGCTTTTGTGAAGACTCCAAACAATCAAAGTGGAAGTAGTTTGAAGAAGGCGCATCGGGGGAAGTAACTTGTAGGTTGTTTCCACTTAGTTGGGATTTTTTGTAGGTTCCGAAATAGGTTTTCTGAGTGCGGGCCCAGATTTTGGATTTCTAGGGATTCCAGATTTCTAGAGATTTCGGATTCTTAAGAACCCAGATTTTTAGGGAATTCGGATTTGTCAGGGCAATTGGGCTGTAGATGTTCTAGATATCCTGGGTTGTTCACTGATTGGTTGCCTTGATTTTCGGGATGCCTTTTTGGCTTTTGAGGCATTGACTTTGGTTTTGATTTTGATTTTTAAAGGCAGACAAGTTTGTTGCCTTCTCATTCCATCCTAACAATTATTTTGTTTTATTCCATTTTCTTCTTGAATTTGAGTCACTCGGTGAACATTTTGGCTCCAACCGTGTATCTAGATTGTGTTGGTTTGTTGTTTAAGTGTTGAGATGTGAGAATGATGGATGAGGAGGAATCTGGATTTCGGATAACTTGATCGGATTGAGGGAGTGCTATTGTAATGATGTTAGATACGAGACAATGATGCATGGTGCCTTTGAACTACCAAATCGGTAATTCAGTTTTAGTGAAGAGTGGTGTGAGTGTAGATTCGGAATTGGAAACAATTTTATATAGAGATTAGCGACTGTCAAAGGAAACTTCCACTCACCAGAAAGTCTACCAACCTTGGGATCCGTCATACACCTAAAAAAATTACCCCCTTGTCAGTTCTGGGCGTAGGGTTGATAAATCAGTACATCTGCCCCAAAATAGCGTCCGTAACCCGGATGTCCGTCCTCACGGATGCGAGCGGACGCAGCGTCCCTCCCGCCGTCGGAAGGCGGACAGATGGGGCGGACGCCTAGATCATGCGGACCACATCAGTCCGCGTGTCGATCGGACGGCCGTAACCGGGCGAGCGGCCATACCAGGGCGGACGGGGCGGTCCCGGCGGACGCTACGTCCGTTGGGACCATGAATGTCAGCGGACGCTGCGGACACAACGTCCGCGTCCGAACGTCCTGTCAACCTTATCTGGACGTCTGAGATCTGTTGTTGTAGAAAAGAGGAGTGAACGCAACCCTAAGTGACCTACATTCCGAATCAGCCATCCGGGATGTTGTGAGGATCTAGACCTACCTTCTGCACTACAACACCTTGAGTACTTGAGTGTTTGTTTTTGTCTATGTAGTGAATAGATTAGAGTGGTGAAGTCCCTACCCCTCGAAAGATCAGTAGCAGACCCTTTGATGGTAAAACAAAGGAATTGAAAACCAGAAAATCGGGTGATACTAGATCCGGATAGGAATCCAGATAGTAGTGATTCCGGAAAAGAAAGTGAAAGAGAGTAGTTTAAAGAGGAGAAAACGATAATCTAGATATTGGAGTTTGGAAAGGCATCTAGAATACTTTGGAACGATAATTTGTGTCATCTTACCACGTTTTCGTGTGTAAAGATACTTACGCCTAGACTGCACGTGTGACACATGTGACTTTAGAAGTTATCAAAATTGCTATGTCAAAAGGCTTAGACTTACTTACCTTACCATTCTACACTTTCCATGCTCTATAGCCATTGGACATCACTTGTTTTAAGCCATTCAAACAATCTTTCAAGGTATACAAGGATAAATAGACTCAAGGTTACAAAGATTAGGCACCAGTCAAAGAAGACCTAGCCCAATGGGTCTCTCATGGATTAAGGAGAGCATTGTCACCTACAAATATAATCAGCGGTTTTTCCACTACATGGATTTATTCTATTAATGCAGATGCCATGAATTCAAAAATGGGACCAAATGAAGTCTATTATAGGAGTGGATGAGATACAAAGAATGGAGGTAGTGCATTGAGCCCAAGTACATTAAAAAAACATCCCAACTTGAGCCATGGGAGATAGAAGAAATTTTTGAAGAAAGTATTGATAATCTACTAAATTGTACCCAATATTTTATTAATATAGATGGTGAACAAGAAGAAAGAAGTGAAGCATCAAGTGGTCATACAAGTTTTTTTGATGATGATCATGAATCAAGTGAATTGCAAAACAACTATGGAAGAGAGCAAATGGAAGGACAAGATCAAGCAAGGAGAGTACATGAAGACTTAGAAGGAAATCAAGTGTAGCTGGATACAATAGAAGATGGTTTTATTGAATTTTTGGAACTACCTCATGTATACTTCTCTTGTAGCTCCAAAACAAGAGTAGAACCATAAATTGACTATAAGAATTCTATTTTGTTGACTGAAAAGCAACATGTCAACATCCTTTAGCAAGTGGCAGCGAAGAAGCAGGCAGCGAAGAAGCAAGCAGCTACAACAGAACACGAGAGAAAGCAATTAAAAAAAGAAGCATGTAAATAGCAAAGGGCCCAAGAGAAATAGAAGAAGTTACAAGAGAAACTAATAAGAGCACAGTTGATAAAATCCAAGAAGATTCACAAGGAGCAATAGAGTCTAAAGAATATTAGAACTCAAGGAGAAAGACTACATACAGCCATACGACTGAATGCTCCATCTATTGTATACAAGGCACCACATTGTGAAATTATTCTCCAAATTTATAAGGACAATCAAAAGTTGTCAATACAAAGGAAGACAGCTAAAAAAAGAGGGGAAGACACAAGTGCATTACTTGCTCTACAGGACGTACGCCTCCAAGTCTTTAGTGAGTAGCAACTCCACGTCTACTTTCTACCCTAGTGTAGTTAAGACAATTTACTTTTTAGTTAAATTTTGTTGTTTTGAATGTGAAACCGGTTAAATGTTCAAAGTTTTTTTGGAAATTAAGTGTGAATGTGGTGATAATTGAAGTTAAAGTGTGAAAGGACTTTTTGACTTGAGCAGTTGTGAGTTTGACAGGTTTTTATCAAGAGATTGGAAGGGGTGTTTGAGGAGGGATTGTGATATATATAGTCTTCTCTTCTCTCATTATTTTCTCTCCTTAATTTTTATTGCATTCGGGACGTGAAGTTGTGTTTTTTGTTTTCATTGTTGTATTAATTTATAAATTCATAAGTGTTATTCTTAGTTATTTTATTCACATAAGTGATAGTGATTATTGCTTAAGCATGAAGTTGAATTTTGATGATATTTTACTTTGAATATTTTATGAATGTCAAATCAATTAAATTGAATAATTTAATATTCACTTAAGTGATAAATAAGTATTCTTTGCCTTAAGCATTTTATAAAGGAGAATCTCTTTAAGAGAATTTGATATATTTTAAGTAGAATTTGTCTATTGGTTATATTTTATCTCTTAAGAGAATTTTTGTGTCAATGCTTAAAGTAAGATTTGAAGTAAAGAAGAGAAAAATATTAAGTTAAAAATTAACATAATAATTAATAATTCTAGTGTTTGGAATTGAGTGATCCAAAGATTGGATTTTATTTTGAAACTTAATAATTCCAATGAGTGGTAATTATTTTTATTTAAAAGATTGAAATATCTTTGTATTACAAGTGGATATATATGTTGGAAATAAAATTAGGGATTGAGATTTATTCGGAGTTGGGAAATGAGTTTAGAATTCTAATGAATAAAAAATTATTGAACAATTGTAAATAATTGATGTACATTTTAATTATAAAATGATTATCCATATGATTAAAAAATGGTATTCCCATTGAAGTTATATGTACAGGGATTAATGCTTGAATGTATATTTAAATTCTTATGTGATATTGGTGTGTGAAATTGTTTATCTAAAGTGCAAGTTGAGAGAATTTCTATGTTGTAGCAATATTTTATTGAGAGAAATCAATTACTTGACTATAGAGTTAATATGATTGGAATACGAATGATGTAAAATGGATAGAGAACCTGTTAAATTAAAATCAAAGCAATGTAAATTTTGTAACCAATTGAATTACGCAAAAGTAGAATGTGAGACTAAAAAGGAAAACATTAAGATAGAGTATAAGAGCAAAGATTCAATAAAAGACAAATTGGAAAAGATTCGCAGCAAAGAAAGATCAATTGGAGATGCTGAATGATGAAAGAATAATTTCAAATAAAGACTGGAGCCTTGATAAGGGAAGAATTCAAAATACTTTAAAATACTTTAGTAAAGCATATTATAGATTCCTTAAGGAAAATTTTAGAATTGCTTAAGCAATGTCCTTGGTTGTTTTCAATTCCTAGAAAGGATATATGGTACATTTACTTTAAGTAATTAAGATATTAGTGCTTAAAGCGATTTTGAAGCAAAATGATATTTGTACAAAACGATTCATGAGTTCTCGGTTAAACCGAATTTTCAAAGTTCAAATATGTATTGTATGATGTAGATTGCAAATGAATATATTTGTAATATATTTCAATGAATTCAAAATATGAGATTTGTGGATGCAGGTGCCCTTAACTCACACTTTTTAAATTTATATTTTATCTTAAGATAAGACCGAGACGGATTTAGTGGTTAGAAATTTGTATTTATAACTAGATAGAAACTAGAGAGAGAATTCCTTTCCATTTCTAAATAGAATATGAAAGATACAAAATACCCTAATATATTAAGATTAAAGATATAATTTACCTACAAAGTGACATTAGCTAATTAAAACACTAAGCTAACTTGAGTTTTCCCTGAACGAACCTAATTGGAATTGCCTTGGTTTTGTCTTAGAAAATTTGTACTACACCCAACCCAATGTACCAAAGTAAAAATCAATATTACTCAAATACATTATCCTCAATACTAGGATCAAGTGGTGTGGCAACATTAGCAATATTTGTGAATGGGTATAGACCTCAACAGTGAAGTACTTTGCAATCACAACAATACAAGAAACAAAATGGGGTGAAGTAATATCTTATCTTATAGAAGTTGTGAATCATTTTTTATGTTGTTGGCCGCATTGTTTCTACAAATTTGTAGCAGAAAGCAAGGACGATGGAGCTCAAGATGTTTGGCTATAGCTTAGTCCACAGATAAAGATACAAAAAAATGGAAAGAGAAGGCAAAAAGTAACTAACCTAATTTCAATTACGCTCTATACAGGCACTAGTTGCATGCAGGGAAGACATTGCTGCGGCAAACCTGCTTAGAGAAGACGGTGCCACTCATCCACATTGAAGACCCAACATTAAAGAGTCGGCGTTGGGTTTGGAGAAGGACTACATAGAAGGGTTGTGACTCTAGAATTGTGGGGAAGGAATGGCTAGATTGCAACTCCGTCAAGAAAGGGCTGTGGTTCCAAGACTACGAGGAGGGACTAGCTGGATTGTAGCTCTGTTGGAGAAAGGTTGTGCCTCTGTTGAGGAAAGATTGTGAGGAAGGACTGTGGTGTCAAGGAAGGGTTGCGCCTTTGTCGAGGAAGGCTGCTATGTTGGAGTTTCACCGGGAAGGCTGCAACTCCACTACGAAAGGTTATCACTTCATTAGGAAAAGGCTATGGCTTTGCCGATGATAAACGTGTGCCTCATGAAGCGAAGCGAAAAATTGGAAGGGGACAATAACTTCACTCAAAAGTAAAGATGACATGGGTTGCATCAACAAGTTCAACTTTAGGCAAGACTTGAAGAATGGAACTTTGTTGCGCTTACTACCCATTTTTAAAAATTTTGAATTTTTCCATTCGACAAATGGCCATCTTTATCTAGGGAAGTTGACAAATAATTGCATCTATTGCTCTTAGTTGGACAACTAGTTATCACTTTTGACCACAATTGGAATTAATTTTGATTACAACGGACATCCCTTTTTTTACTACCGGTATAGTTTATTTTCAAACCACTCTTTGACGCATTCAACTGTGGTAGTTGAGTGAACTAACATTCCTTTGACATACTCACAAATACCTATATAGTTCATTTTCACTACATTGAATGCAATACAATTAATATTAGTTAGACTTACACAATGGAGTTAAGGTGGCACCATGCATCATTTTTGATTTGTAGTAGATGAATTATGAACCATATTGTATATTGTAAGCATAGTACTTATGACTTTTTGTTCTAATTTGCTCCATTTATTGATGTTTTGTCATTCTTTTCTACTACAGTCTAAGAGTGTCATTAACAATTGATGCACTATTAACTTCTAAAATTTGTCAAAAAATTCATTGAAGTATGAAATTAATAATAAAAATCAGAATAATAGTTTCTCTTATTTCTCTTGTCAGGGAAAAAAGATACTATTTTTCTAGTTTAACTAGCTTCTCAAAACAGGCCTAAAATCCCTTAGATGAACCATTATTGAGCCTTCTACCTCACTACCCCATTTGTATAAAGAACTTATCTTTTGCATTTTTGTGCATGTCATCTAATTGGTATTTGAAGTCAATGTTGAAAACTTGGAATTTTCTATGAATGTAATGTCAAATTTTCAAAAACTAAATTTGAAAATGCCGAAGCTGCTTTTCAAACTTCAATTAATTATTGGACAAGAATGTGATAACTTTGCCCCCAATGTAAGGTACTTTGTCAAGACTACATTTGAATTCTACTTTACAAAATTTTACTCTCAAATTTTTTATCTCAATTTATGGGAAAATATTAGACTATTTTGAAAATTTTTATGTAGATTTTTATTGAAGTCCTTTATCAACTATACTTAAAACAAAATATTTAGACTATTTTTGTAAAAACTATGAGCATTCTAAATTTGGGAGGTACGGAAGAAATTGTATTTTAAGTCTTTCTTGATTGAGTGCAGATTAACCATCTCTAAATTTATTTTATTTTGTTTTAGAAATCTTTCTTATAACTTTATTGACTAAATTAAAATGTCAACAGGCAAAAACAAAGTTATGTTTGATTAGATGAATTAAAGTTAGATATTGTTCTAAGAGCTATGGAAGCCTTGTCAATGATTGAGAACAAATCATATTGAAGATTTTGTTACAAAGTTCAATACTAATTGAGGATTAGTTGGGACATTCCAACTTATGCCATTCCAATTCATATAGAGTTCTTCTACTCAAAATCTTCTCTAAGTACTCTAACTTTTAAGAATTGAGAATTAGTCTTTCTAAAAAGTTTGTTGACTTACAATCAAAATTTCGAGGATATATAAATCAAGTTCAATTCATCACTTTTTGTCAACCTCAACAATATCTAATAAATGAGTTACAAATGGACCTAATTGTCACCTTATTTACTAAATAAGATTTATCTTGGTTTGCTTTTTTATTTAAGAAAAAATCTTCAACTTTATACAACTTTAATTTGTTTCTAAGAAATTTTACCAAAGCTTTTGAAAAAAATAATAAGATCCATTAGACAACAACAAAGATTCGCTCTTTTAGAAAAGGATTCTACCTAGCCTTTATATTTGCATAGACTTCAAACAATTTGCTTGTAACATTGATTGGGACAAAGAAATACTTTTTAGTTAATTTCAATGAAGGTTATGAGATGATGTAAAAGATCTATTGTTATTATTGCTTGATCCATAAATATTCAATGAAGTTAGAAATCAAATTGTGAAGTGTGACATTGTATTACTTCAACAACATCAAAATCAACATTTTTCAATAAATCATATTCAAAATCTTTTTTAAATAGTTATTGCAATGAACATTTGAAGGTTACATTCAAGACCAAAAAGAGATGCAAATTAATGTGATATTATTGAAGTCACTAATTGCTCAAGAGAAAAAATATTGCCTTAAAAAAGATTTGTGTTTATATTGTGAAGAACCTACTTACAAGGCCTTTAATTGCCACAAGAAGCAAAAATAACATTGTTTTATAATAAAGAATGTACCCATGTTGAAAAACAAGGAAATTCAACCATAATAAAGACCATGTGGCTAAAGCTTTCTATACTATAAGCCAATCTAAGTCTTCACTTCTGTACATAATCTTCTTATTGTTTTATTGTACCCTAGTTTTTAGACCCAAGAAATTATAAATGTCTACACTGTTAGATTTTAGGGCTTGAACTTATTTTCTAGAAGAAAAATTCACAAGACTTCATAAGATTCCTCTAGTAAAAGCATTAGACCCTGGAAGTTATAGAAATTATAGATGGTCGACTCTTGTCTTTTAGAGATAATATTCATAAAGAACTACTAGAGAACCAATCAAAACTAAGACAAAACCAACAAAAGTCTATTGGAACCAACATAAAAATGAGTTCTCATAGTGATGCATTTTTTTGAATTGCATCAACAATTTTTTTATTGGTTCATTGAAAATCAACAATCCTCTATTGTTTTGGATACTAGTAATTACAACTTAACCCATATAACAAAAAATTTAGAAATTTTTTAGGAAATTAAAAAATCTTTTGGATTTTAGGGAGAATTTTTTGGAATCTTTTAGAATCTTTTAGAAATCTAATAGGATTTTTTAAAAATCTTGTAGAATCTTATGGAATCTTATAGAATTTTGTAGAATCTTATAGAATTTTATAAAAATCTATTGAAATTTGTAAAATTCTTTGGAAATCTTAGACAAACTTTTGGATCTTCTTCAATGTTTCAAAATCATTTAAATTCTTTTATAGCATATAAAATTAGAGGTTGAAATTTAATTGATTTTTTAACAAATATAATTTGATTTCTAATTTGATTCAAATTCCAATAATACCTAATATCCACATTTCAACTATAAAATTTAATGAAAATTTTAATCAATTTCAACTCTAAATCCAATTTTGAATCAAATAACTTAATGAAAATTGAAACTTAAATTCAACTCTGATCAATGTAAATCTAATTTGAATTTAGATTCTAATGCAATTTTCATTTAGTATCCTATAGAGTATAATATGGTTAGAGTTCTAAATTATATGTTAAAGTGTAATATAATAAGTATGTGTAGAAGTATGTGTATAACAATTATGTGTAGTATGTGTAGTATGTGTATAATTTTACTTTTCTAGTAGCACTTTGAACTACTTTAATTCAAATTATTGTTTGATTTGAATTCTAAGTTTTGAAAAGAAAAGTTTAAATTATGAATTATTCATAATTCAATTAATTGCAAGCTTTAATCAAACTATTCAAATTTGGACTCTTCAAGCCCTAAATTACCAAGGCCATCTTTCTATCAAAATCCAATCAAAAAAGCTATTTCTACAATGTTCATCAAAGACAACAAAATTGTTTTATTTCTTAGAATTGAAACTCAAGATCTTTTATTTTAATTGTCTTTGATCATGTAGTGAAAACTTCCTAAAGTTAGATTGTACAAATTAAAATGCATTAGCATTCAAAATTAGAAGTAAAAGTTGCAAATGGCTTGGATTGCCATTTATTGAATTCTTTTGCATTTGAGTGTGTTGAAGAATTGAGTTCTAAGTCTAGAAAAAGAATTCCAAAAAAACACTTCATTCTCAATTGTTACAAAGAAGTAGGTTTAAGATTGAAGAATATATTAAATAAACCATTAATGTTGACTTTAAGGAAAGACAATGGTAAAGTAGGGGTTAAAATATGAATTTCAAGTTCTTTATTATACAAATGTCTAAATTAGAACTATTCAAACTTCTAAATTTGACTTCATAAAAAATTACACTATTTAATTCTAGATTTCAGCCAAATGACTTCTAGAAAAATGCTTGTCAGATTTTCAAAATATTTTAAAATAAAATGAAAATTTTATCACTAAAACTAGACTTTAAGACGCACCATTTCCAACAAGTTTAATAAAAAACGGTGTTATAGCAAAAGAAATATGAACCTTCAAACTCTATTGACTTAGCAAAAGTAAGCACGAAATGAATAAATATGAACCACATACACTCATTTACCAAAGAACTTTAGTCATGATGCAATGGTTGGAGCTTGCAGTTTCCAGTGCAGAGGTTTGGAGTTCAAACCCAACTATGGTCCAACTAGTCAATGTAGAAATTGCCTTGAGGTAGCTCACATGGCACATTGATTAGTAGCTTGAATTTTTTTTTTTTTTTTTTGCATCTCCTAGTTTTAGTTGCCAAACCATTAGCTAGCTTCATAAGCATGCAAGCTTTTTAACCAAAGTAGCAAAAAATATGACAATTGTATGATTAAAAACAAATATTGTAGGACTCTAAAGTCCTCAAATATAAGAAGACAAATGGGTCATTATATATAGGACATTGCCCATCTTCCCACCTTTATTTAAGAAAAAAATAATAGGGAATATATTCACAATATATATTTTTTGATAGTTGTTTCTAGGTTCCTTAAACTTCAAATAGAAAGCAACATAAGAGCTTAAAGAACTTCTATAATCAATTAAGGTTACATTTGTAACAATCTATTCAAGTGAAAGAATTTTGATTTCAGTTTCAAAAACTTTTCAATAAGATCTGACAAATTTAAATTTCAGTTAATTAGCCTTCAAGGCTTACTACTGGTTATTGACTTTCAAATTTGTACTTGAGTAGTTGAACCGACCAAAAAATTACAAGGCATCTTTCACTTGAATTGGTCTCAAATTCTCATTTAATAGAAGCTACTTGTGTAATGAAATCCAGTTTTGCCACATGCATGGCTTCAACTATTAGGGTCATGAACACTTTATATAACTTATGCTTTTGAACCTATAAGAGAGTAGATGTTGATAGCCTTTGTGCTTAGTATTGTATGACTGAAACTTCCAGAGGATTGATTGAATATTTGAGCAAATATTTGTCATGTCTAAGATTTGTTTCATATCTATACAGCTATGGTTTCATCACAAACATAGACTATTATTTCACAGGTGATTGAGGATTTTTGTTGGATATATAAGTAATGTTGGGATTTTTGTAATGTTTTATCTTAAATTCTCCTTGTAATTACAATAATACACGTACGTGAGTTGTAAAAGCCTGTTGCATCCTCATTAATTTATAATTCGTTGTCTTGTTCTTGGAATGGGCAAAGGTGAGGCCTATGACTTCTTGGAGGATTTTGGACAATTTTTGTACTACTTCAATCTTTGTAAGCATTAGTGTTTGTTTTTGAAGATAAAATTTTTTCTTAGATGTCGAGAAGACGAGAAATGACTTGCATATGTACTTGATGTAGTTAGTTAGTTACTTATATATAATAGTCACTTTTTACCTTGTCAAAACTTTGCACAAATGAGTGGAATATGTGGATTTCATAATGATGTTTGTAGTTTAAATGCCCTCACTTGAAACTAGCTCTTTGAGCAAATGATAATGGTATACAAAAGTTCAATTTAGTCCTTGCTATGCTTCACATACCTTTAGTTGAAACTAGCTCTTTGAATAGAGGACAATAGTAAGTAAAGTATAAGTATTGCTTAAGTTAAGTTATAAATACTTTTTGACATGAAAATGTCGGATATGTACTCAATCCCTGAGATATACCAAGAAGCCTTTTTTTTTTTTTTCACTGAATTCTTCTACTAGTAAATTGAAACTATACCATTAGAAATTTTATTTGATGACTATTATTTAAAAACTTTATTTATTTAAAAAATACAATCCGTTATTTCTTTGATTTTTTTCATTGAATTCTTCTAGTAATGAATTGAAACTATACCATTAGAAGTTTTGTTTGATAATCATTATTTGGAAACTTTTTTTGCTTGAAAAATACGATCTGTTAATATTGGAAATCATGAAAATTATAATTTTGAACAGAATTCTATTTTGACAAAATCTACTAGGATACCTCCAACCAATCAACCATCAAGCTTTTATTTATTATAATTACAACTTTTATCAAAGTTGCTAAAAATGATATTCCTTTCATCCTTAAATGATCTTTCTATTGGCTTTAATTTTGTGTCTTCAAATGATCTTCTTATAATAATGTGGAGGAAGGGCCTATAAAATGAAGCCTTTGTATATGCATAAGGCTGTATTATAATTCTCTTTGCAATGAAGAACTTGGATGTTTGTTTTTATTTTTTTGTTAATTGGAGTAGTGCAATGACCAAATTAATAAAATTTTAGGAAATATAGAATCTTTTTTTGGCAACAATATATTTTTTTAAACTTAAAAAGAAAAAGAAAAATCCTAAATATGGCTTAAACTGTTAAACAAAAGAAAAAATCAACAAATTGTAGTTGATTTTTGTTCAAAACAACATACACATTCAACAAATTTCAATTGTTTTGGTTACTTGATTATATTAATGGTAGTTTTTTACTAGGCTAATTGGACTTCAAGCTTGGAAAGGTGATGAGTTAAAAGTGAGCATCTGAAATTAGAGAAATATTCAACAAAATGCTATAATTATGAAATTATCCTAAATAATATATCTCAACTTTGTCATACTATTCAAGGGAGAGATAAATGAACTCTAATAAACAAATTTGTAATTAGTGTAGTATACAAAAGTCCTACTATCAAAAAAAAATTTGGTACAAAAATTTAAGCGTATTTGATGGGTTAACGAAAGTTTTTCTACCAATATGGATGGCTCATTATATAAGGACAAAAAAGTTTTGGATGAAAATGAAGACTTTTGTGAACTAAAAAAACCTCCAAAGTCATCAATCAAATACTATTGTTTTTTAAATAACCCTTAAAAGACACAAATCCTCGTGGCAAAGGTAGTCACCACACTACAAGACAAAAAGGTGTTTAAGTACAGTTTTAATAATAAGTCCTAAAAATAATGACCTTTTGGAAGATTTTTTGTAAAATTTTATTTTCAATGATTTTGAAAAATAAGACTTCATGCCAAAGTTTAGCCCACTTACCTACTATAGAAGCTACATCCTTCATTTCAACTTTCATTGCTTGTATTTGAACTTCAACAAAACCATTTAACTATGCTTCTTGCAAAGCCTCATTAGAAATAAATTCAAAATCAATAAGGTTAGAAAAATAACATGATTAAATTCTATCCCACCAAATATTTTTGCATTGTCTTGATTTTATAAACTAAAGACCATTTTCATCAAATTTGATTTATTTAGTTCTACTTATATGTGATGTGGGCTCCATTACCTCTCCAATACCAAAATTATATTTGTTCTTAACATGTTGACCAAACAATGAAAAAATCTTTATAACAATTTGAGCCCACTTTGTCGAAAGCAACAAGCAATTTAAAAAACAAATCATGCATCATTATGATGTATAAAACTACAAAATGACATGATATCAAACAGTCTATAATGGATTCATTAGTCAACCAATTATCTTTTATAAAATGCTCATGTTTAACATGACAAATGTATTTTGTTCCAAAATAAATCATATGTACTACAAAAAAAGACAACTTCAATTTTTTTTACAAAGTTTTTTTTCTATAAAAATTTTCTAAAAAAAACCAAATCACTTCAAGATGAAAGATTGTTCCTTTTATATGTTCTTGAATCTTTTCATCTGCAACAATAATATCCTTATTAAGTTCTTTTAGACATTTTCTTACCTTAGGAAAAAAAATGCACTAAATAGTAGGAAAATTTTGTTTATCTTTGACATTAATATCATCTTTTAATAAACCATGTTAATCTTTTGAAAAATAATAAGAAAATGATAGTAGATGGCTCTTACTTGCTATATACTTATTCCAAAATAAAACTTTTATTACTAAAAGGAGAGGGTTGTGGAGTTTCTTTCCAACATATAGAGGGTCATGCACTATTATTAGTGAAGCATCATTCATAATTTTAATATATTTTAGAAACCCATGAATTTTTAAGCCATACATCTTTTTAAAGATGGTTTCTAGCATTAATTTTTTACACTTATTATCACTATTTAATACATAATCCCATAAATGTCTATATTCCTTTCAAGATATTTCTTGTAATATTTTCATATCAACTCCCATTGCTTTTGCACCTTCATATGTTTGAACTTATTACAAGTATTCAACAAATAATATACTAATAATAGCATATATACCTACAACTAATGAACTAATTATCAAAATCTCACATAGAACTAACTTGTAAATTTTCAAAAGCATTTGAAATACTACTTTAAGTAGATGATGAAGGTTGAAGATCAAAACTACATTCATAAATTTGAATGTTCATATGATTTTTTTAACTTATAATAATCATCAATGATATTCAACCTCCTATTCTATATTGTAAGTTCTCTACATATTGCTTCATTTTCACTACATTCAAAGGGAATTGACCTTAAAATCCCAAGCTTTTGTTTGCATGATTTCAAAATTGAAGCTATGTGAAAAAATGTGCCTTCATTGATATCAATATTTTACAAAAATCCTTCCTTACAAAATTTTGATTAATTATATTTAGACTTAATCCTTCTAGATATTACTCAAAATTTTTTGTGTTGTAAAGCCTCCAAAGTTCTACAAAACCTCAAACATCATAGTTGTACTAGAATGATAATGTTTTCTATTTCCCTTACTATTTGTTTTATGCATTGAAAGGAAATTTTTCACAACATCTATAAATAAATTCAACAAAATAGGACAGCTATTAAATGCTCCTCCATTGAATGCTCTTTTAAACAACTCTACAATTTCAAGAAGTGAACCTTCATACCAAAGTAGACTAAAGTTTTATTAAAAAATAATCCTTTGGTTTTTTTGCCCTTATTAAAGCCACATTCAAAAGAAACACTTGATCATTTATTAATTAGCATCTTTTCTTTCATTCTCTAGTTGTTCAATGAGCTCATTCTTTTGCAAAATCTCCATCCTAACAATTGATTTACAAACTTGCTCGCCTTTTGATACTACTATAGTTTTCAATAGCGCTCGTAAAAATCAATGAAGTTGAGAATCATAGAACATTTATTACAAAATATTATATCACATTCAATAAAATGAAATGTTTCTTCATTTGTAGTTAGGATCACCAAACCAAAACTTGTCATTTTTTAGATCTTGTAATAAACGACAAACATCAATTACATCATTTTTCAATTTCAAAAAATAATTGTAAAAATTCATGACATACATTTTTTACACAATACAAATTCAATTTGTTTTGAGGGATGTATATAGGTTGAAGCACATATAAAGGAAGGTGTTCAATTTTACCTGAATACCTGTTGATATACCTTTTGCTAATAAAGCTTCAAGGATACTTGTAGTAACGACAACTTGTTTAGCTATTGTTGAAGGAATGAATGGATGAAGGCTTTCCTACCTAATCTTTCTTTCTAAGTATGAAAGACATTCATCTTGTTAAATGATCAAAATTTCAAAAAATAAAATAAAACCAAAAAAATAAGATTAATTAACTTCTGAACCCATTTATAAATCCTATAGGGCACTATGAGCCAAACTACTATAGCTATAAACCTAACAACATAACACTATAAGCCTAAATCCTACTTACTTCACTTTGTAGGGTTTAGATGCTTTATTCTTTCTGAATGAACTTCAGCTTTTGGGGCAAAAGGACTTTTCTCTTTGAATATGCAAGAGATATTATTATAAATGTGGAGCTTATGCAACTTAGGGCTTTTTTTAGATTGGAAAAATCAGAGTTTTTCACATTAACACTTGACGTTGATTAGAAATCTAAGCAAGTGGTGATCAATGATGTGGCATTGTGCATAGACAACACTTTTGGTGAAAATGTCAATAGATTTCTAAACTACAAGTATTTGCTATAAATTATACTTTGTGATTTTAAACTACATTTGTTGTAACAAATATTGTACAAATTGAGGGTTGATTGTATTTATATTACTTCAAATCTCATTATATATAGTCTTATGTTTTTAGGATGTGAAGACACCAATCTCATTAATGTACTTGTCAAAATAAGCTACGTGGACCTAAGACTCTACCATATTGCATTCTTTGCACAAGTAAACATTTCACTATTAGAAAACTTGATTTGGGATTATGGCTATAGCTTCAAAATGTTAGAAGTCGAGGTTGTAGACGTTATAATTCCCTTCCATTGTAAGTGTGGTAGTATTCATTGCCATGGCACAATAATTGACAATCATTCAATTCATCCCTTCACCAATATCTTGCTACCATGTACAAACTCATACTTCATATACACAACAATATGGTTTTAGAGTGTCGGAGGGAAAACTAATAATTGACCGGATTGCTTAAACTTCTGATACCATAGATAAAGTCGCTACTACTACAAGTTACCTAAAGCTTCAATTGTTAATTGATTATTGAATCCTCTAGCTCCAATTTTTTTCTTTGTTGTAAAAATATGTACATTCCCTTTAATATATTATTCTACAATATCCACAACTTCAACTTGTACAACTGCAACTTGTACAATGCAATGAATTTTTATCAATAAGTTCAACATCTACCATCAAAAGAGACATGTATGAAAATAAATTTAATGTTCAACTTAAAATTATCAAGTTGATTATATTATAATGTAATAAACAAGGGTTGAAAAGTGTCATGCAATAAAATGCAAAGTACTAATATTCTAAACAATGAATATGATGCTTCAAATATGTAAGTCATAGGCATAACTTTTCATTTATTTAAAATAGTGCTTGCATCAAAATACAAAGATAGTCAAGTGTACAATATATTATATAAATAGAGGCATGTTATATATACATCTTTGATGTAAAAAAAATATTCAAAAATTTAAAAATAGAATTAAAAATAAAAGGATTAAAACATTGTAGTATAAGAGATTGTAAAGATTATTACCTTGTGAAGTACAATTTTGCACCCATACTTTTCTCTTTTTCAAAAGTGCATTATCCTTCTCTTTTTATTACTAAGTTTCTTACTTAACATTGGCAAACTTATCAAAGTACACTTTCAAATTCTTCTCATGTACTGTACATAATCAACACCATTAACCTTGGAAGACAAATGAACCTTCAAATTTGATAGGTTGAATGAAGAAATAATACTCCTCTCATCTTAATATGGAACACAATAAATCACACACTTTTCAAGACTCTTATTCTTGTTGCTAATTTATGGTTAGTATGGACCACTTACTTTAAATCCAAAAAATGATCTTTTTCCATCTCCTTGTAGTTTTTTGAGACACGAAGTAGCATTGATTTATCACATTTTGCCTTAAAAATACAATACTCAAGACTATTTGATGCTTTTTACAATTCATTTATCTCAAGCACTTCATTTTTTTAGGATGCTCAAGCTTCACCATCTTCAAAGCTTTTGTAGACAATCACCTTAGAAATCTAGAGCATCTCCAACAACTTGGCGTGTCTTTCATATAAATGCTTGAATTGCTTGATGATGCCAACTACAATAAAATTGCTAAAATGCTTTATTGCAATACAAATTTAATAATGAGGGCTCTTACCACCATTAAAATATGGCCTAAATTCTATTATTTTTAGTTTTTCAAAATGTGGGAATACTATTTTTGAAGTTTAATTATCTTTAGATCTTTTAACAATCTAGCCAATGTCTTCTACTAATTCTACTTATCAATAAAAAATGTCCTAATCTAAATTCTACTATTTTCTCAAAATGATGAATTGCATTGGTCATTTTCAAAGCATAAAACCTAGAACCTTTAAAGGATACAAAATCATACCTTACAAATGAGGGCAATTTCTAACAAAATGTGTTGGAAAAGTCAATAAGAAGCACACATCACCACAGCTGTCTTCACGTCATAAAATATCATTTAAGCCTATAAATACAATAACAAATATACAATAACAACAACGTCAAATCTTGGGAAGATTGTAAAAAGTCACTAATAACAAATTAACAATAGAAAAAAACATCTTCCTCATACAAATATAGAATCTTAAAAGTATTAGCTCAACAGCCACAAGTGATTTGATTATAAGAATCACAAGACCAACCTAGATGGTAGTGATAATTTAAGTCAATCTAATTGTTGACTAGCTTTTGATCTCAATCTAATCCAATCTAATTGCAACCATAAATTCAAAAAAGTTAGGAAAGCCCTCAATTTATAATACTTTTGAATCACAACTTTATGATTGCCCTTTATTCCAACTTATATGTCTTAGAATTAAAATTAAAGAAAAAACAAAAAAACACCCATTTAAGATTCCAATCAATGATAAGTGCCCTTGATAGAAATAAGAATCTAGAAGATATGTTGATCATCATCATTCAAGGTATCTCAACAATAATGCGAAATGACAAATTTGGAAAACAAACAAACAAACAAAGTAAGGAACTTATCAAGACTTCATCCAAATAATTGCAGCTGTTGGTTTATCTACAAGTACAATTTACGTGAATTTGAAGAATATACCATGATTTCATCCAAATATTTGCAATTGTTCAATTCATAGCTACTATAAATGTAGATGATCGCATCAAAAGTCGATAGATAATGCAATCATATCAATACAAGATGGTCCAAATTTCAATATTATTTTATACATTTTTTAATTTGATTCTATCCATTTACTCTTATTTGTCCAATAATGATTCAAAGCTAAAGAAAACATTGATTTTTATATCTACCCCAAAACATAAAAACTCACATGATTATTGACAAAATAAAAAACCAAACAACTAACACAAATCAACTAACACAAATGTCAAAACTAACTTTGAAAAGACCTAAGATTGACTTGTATACACATATCATTTTTTCCAATGAGGCCAAATACAATGGTGCGAGAAACATTTACCAACAAAGATAAGGTCAAGTTCAATAATGACAATCTTTACTTGTGAAATAGCCACTTCGACCTCAATCAAAACTTTGACCTCATGAATCAAAATTTCAAGCTGTTGAATCAAAACTCTAACATTTTGATCAAAACTTCAACCTCAAAGGAAACTTCAACCTGAATTCAAAAAATCAACCTTATGAATCGATATTTCAAGCTATTAAATTAAAAAAACGACCTCACAAATGATGAATAAAGTCTCAAAGCTATAGAATCAAAACTTTTACACTAGAAAAAAAATGAGGAATTTTGCAACTATAGTGTGCAACTCATTTTGTAGATGCATAGGATGTTTACAACTAGGTGACAATTTAGAGCTTGTAGTTGCAGTGAACAAGCCAACAAGTTGCAGTAGTTGCACTCTAGTTGCGGGTTTTTTTGTCATCCGATAGCATGAGAAGAGCTCCATCGACATTTGCAATTTGTAGATTTGTATGTTTTAAAATATTAATCTCAATGATTTGTAGATTTCAAAATTTGATATCTATCTTCTTTCTAGGTTTTAAAATTTTAGAACTACCTTTTTCTAGATTTCAAGATTTTAGATGTACCTTCTTTCAATCTTTCTAGATTTTAGAACTACCTTTTTTCTCAATTTCAAAATTTCAGATGTAGCTTCTTCTTAGATTTCAAAAACTCAATTTCATAGATTTAAAATTTCTTAAATTTTGATAATTATTTTATTTTTATAAATTGTAAAAATCTTAGAATTCTATCAAAATAATTCATTGTATAAGATTGCAACAACTTACAAGTCTTATATGTCCAATCTAATGGTACTCTTTATAATTGATATGGGACAACTGATATAAAACAAATGGGAATAAACTTTGAAAACAACTAGTAAGCAACTAAAAAACAACTTAGAAACAATAGTTGTTTCCTAGTCATTTTTTGCAACTATTGAATGATTGCTTTGCAACCAAAATAATGTATAAATGTTGTAAAACAACGACATAAAACAATTGCATTAGATTTGGTGCTAATAGAGAGGATTAGAGTCACATGACAGTTGTATAGGACACTAGTTGCATGGTAGTTGGTTGTGTCAGACATGTTTTTCTTTTAGTGTGACCTCTTGATCAAAACTTTGACCTCAACAAAAACTTCAACTTGAATCCAAAAAATCAACCTCATGAATCAAAACTTCAAGTTGCAAATAAAAAAGACGACTTTATTTATCAAACCTTCAAGCTATCGAATCAAAACTTTGACCTCTTGATCAAACTTCAACCTCAACAAAAATTTCAATGTAAATCTAAAAAACAACCTCATGAATCCATTACAAGAGAAAAAAGTGTTTTGAGTGAGTTTGTAAGTATAATCCTAGACATAAGATTATAAGTAATGATCTTTTAGGAGATCTTCAATAAAATTTTATTAAAAAATACATGTGTTTTTAGTAAAATTTTATTGAAGATCTCCTTAAAAGTTATTACTTATAATCTTATATCTCAAACTATACTTAAAAACTCACTTAAAACACCTCATTCTCTAATAGTGATTAAACCTTCAAATTGTTGAATCAAAACTTTAACCTCTCGATCAAAACTTTGATCTTAACAAAACTTCAACATGAATCCAAAAATCAACCTCGTGAATCAAAACCTCAAATTAAAAAATTAAAAAATTGCCCTCATGAATCAAACCTCCAAGCTATTGAATCAAAACTTTGACCTCTTGATTAAACTTTGATCTAAATGGAAACTTCAACTTGAATTGAAAAATTGCATGGAGTAGTGACAAAACATAAAGTTACACTAAAAGGTTGAGCACTACATGAGAAGAAAATTGGCAGCAAAGAACGTTTAGGATTCACTATGCAAAAGAACTAGAGCCAATGGTCAAGAATCCTAGGCATGAATAGTTGAGACTACTAATGTAGTCTGACCCCTTGCATTATTAGAATTTTATTTTTAAAAGAGTATTTAAGAAATAATAAAATTGAATAATTTCCAAAAATGTTAGGGGTCTAAGTAGTGCCCATTATTTCAAAAATTCTTTGTAGTATAATTAAGTTCTTTAAATGACTTCTGAATGCCTAAAACAATTATGATTGATATAAAAATTACATCATTCAATTTCTCTCAGTGTCTTTTTTCTTACTATGTTCCTAAAAAGGCTAAAACACACATAATGAAAAAGTATGTTTTCTTCTTATACATTAGAAAAATTAAGAAAGCTCATGTATTGACATTGTGAGTTGCCACCTTGGGGCTAGCTTGAATTTGACATTGAGATTTTCTTCTTCCTTTTCGTTTTCATTGCAATTTGGTGCCACAAATTCACATGGACTCTTCATGAAGATATTGAAATGCAGATCATACTTTCACGCCTCTTCCCTTGTATTTTTCCATGAGGAGCTTTATGCGAGTGGATGAAACCATTATCAAGCATGGCCTTAAAAAGTAATGACCTCCATCCAATTTTTCTACATTTTTATCCTTTTCATGAAATTTGGTCATGGTCGTGAATCTCAAGTGCTATGGATATGATTGATGGACCCATTGGTGTGAATATTCTACAAGTGAGGATACTATCATCAATGGGTCATTCTTTCAAAGCATGGTGGGTGGAAAATGGAAGTTTATATCCATTATCCATGAAATTCTTGTAGATTCATCATTGTTGTTCCTAGATGAGTTGTCATTTGGGTTGGATTCTACCACCATGATACATATCATCCAATTGATCTACAACATTGCCAAGGTATGTATAAATCCCAAACAATCTCATCTTCAAAGCTTAAAATTTCAATCTCTGAAGAAATTCAATATGCTCATCTATGGATTTTTTTTCTTAGTTTTCTATTCTATGTGCAATGAGTATGTTTGCATCCCAAATTGATCCTTTCATAGCTCAAAGTTTCAATAATAGAAAATAATCCAAAATGTCCGTCTATGAAATTTCTACAAACTTTTATAGTGCATTGATGATAGTCAGAATACAATACATTGTCATGTTACATACTTATATATCCTACCTTTGAACGTTGTAGAATAACATTTGCATATAGTTTGAGATGCAAATTTGAATATCTAGTGTCATTTGGAGGTGGATGCTCTTTCTCATTCATAATGTAGACTTATATTATGCCAAAAGCTTCATATAAAGACCAAGCTTGATGTTGTAAAGGTGCATGGAAATCATAGACTATTCAAAACCCTTTTTTCAAAATATTTATAAAGCATTATATTTTGTTGTAAGTAAGTTGTAACCATAAATTGTTATTTTGGAATAGCCTTTGGAATCAAATTTGAAGAGCTTGTTCAAATGCTTCCATGTAATTTTTTGTGGTTCTATTTGTTGAAAGAAACAGAATCACAATAAATTCTTAAGTGATACCTTTTATATTAGAAATCTTTCAAGACTAGCAATTGGAGTGGTGTTGAAGTAGAGCCAAAGAAAAGGAACATGTTTTTGGAGTGGTGTTGAAATTTCCATATAATAAGGTATGGTAGCCTTTCTAATTAATTGTTCTAGTCACAATTTTAAACTAGTTTCAACTATTGTCTTTTGCAATAGTATCTTATCCCCTTAAAGGATCAAGGAATCATGGTTTCAAAATTTAGGTTCAATTAATTGTAATGTAGAAATATAGTTAAGATTGGACCTAACTTTATTCTACTAGAATTATGGAAGAACATTGCATGTTATAGTCAAAAAAGAAAAGAAATTTGAACAAATAGAACTCCACATAGAAACTATTCAAAACTATTTTTAAAACATCACACTCAATTCAAACTTTTTGGTCTATCAATAAGTATATATACTTATTATTATTACTTATTATTACTTCAATAAGTGTAAATAACTATTTGTACTTTAGTAAGTGTGACTTTGATTGCAAATTGCTAAATCATAGAAATGTACATTCCTTAAGCATATTGATGCATGTAGTGACTTTGTGATGGTTCTCTTCTAACTTTGAGTAGACAATGTAAGGTAAATGCATGGAATAGTGGTCCTTAATAGTTTGGTTGAATGAGATATCATTTGGAGTAAATAATATCTTGAAATGCTATGCGTTCAACAGATATGGCTTTCATTGGAAAGTAAGTAATTTGAAAATTAAAATTTGAGCAATTTTGGACTTTTATTTTTACGAAATTTGACTTTATTTGATTACTAAAACATTGCAATTGCATTTGTCTTTTAAGTACTCAAAGATATTGAAGTACATTAGGTTGATAGGTTGAATAAAATCTCCATAGTTCTAATACCAATGAATTTGTGATTTTTTAATATAGTTTTGATAATCTTGTTTTTGGAGAAATGAATTTTCACTACTATAAAAATTTTGCATGACCAAATTAACAAAAATTATAGAAAAAAAGTGTTGATTAAGTCTACCATATTGATTTGGACAGTATCCAACAAAATCTTGTTGATTTTTTTGTTGATTTGGGCAAGGGCAAAAAGAAAAAAAAATTTAAAAACAATTAATTAGCCAATTGTAAGGCTATAATTTGTAGCCCCACCATGTGTACAAGGTCACTTAGGTGGAGCTACCTAGGCTAGCTATGTAGGCGGGTGGAGGCATGGAGGTTTAAACCTCAAATCTCATGTTTGGAAGCCAAGTGATTTAACCATTGTACCATCCAAAGTCTAATTTCAATACATCAAGAAATTAGATCAAGAAATTTACTTGTACACGTTTTAAAAATTGTTTTTTGTTTGGTTTGTTAATACAACAGACTTTAGTGGCCATTTTGATGTAGTAAAAATTTAACTTTTTTCAAAAACTTTTGAACTAACTAAAGTTGAAAAATTAAGATAACTTTCATCTCCAAAAATCCATTTTCAATTTTGAATATTTAATCAAAAAATTTGAACAAAATTCAAAGAAGATGTTTAAAAATGTGAAAAAAATATTAATGTCCATTCCAACTCCCTTCTGAATTTTGTCCATAACTTTAAATTGGAGACTTGAAATCTCAAACGGATTTTTGAAGATAAAAGTTAGCTTGATTTTTCAACTTTTTGTAGTTTAAAGTTTTCAAAAATGGTATTTTACTATGCAAAAATGGCTACTAAAGTCTATTGACTATAAAAAATACTAAATTGTAAATGCTTTAGTTAAAATATTCATTTTACATAGAATTTCAACTGTGGTGATTTAAAAATTGCTTAAATGACAAAAACTTGTGTGAAACTCTTGTACGTCAAAATGTATAAAAAAGTGTTGAATTTTTTGTTGATGTGGATGTTGTACTATCCAAGTCTACAAAAAATTTGTAACCATTTTGTTAACTTGTGCCAAATCAACAAGAAATTGTTGATTTTTTGTTGATTTGGACAAAATTTTCTAGTAGTGTTTGTAGCATTATTGAAACAATTATGGCTATTATGATGGGTTGAACTTTGTTGATGGATGGGTTTAATTAATTTCATTGTTGTTATTATCATTTGATTATTTGCAATGGCACCACTAACCATTCGAGCAAAGAAGGTCATGACACTTGAATCTTATCTCATTTCAAATTGGAATATATTTAGTTGATTAGAGTGTCATTGGCATTTCACTACATACTATCTTTACAACTTTGAAGAAGAGTTGGTGGAGGTTTTGTAGATGCAAGACTTCGACAATTGCAACAAACTCAATGGAAGGCTTGTCTATTGGAGATGAAGATTGTCACACCTCTGAATCAAGCAATGTTGTTGTTTAACTCATTTGCCTTGGTTGATTATCCACTATTGTGCTTGACAATTCAAAAGTTAATAAGACCATGGATCTTGATGACAAGGCACAAATGGTAAGAAAAACAAAAAGAACTATGAAATGTTCAAAAAGTGCTAAGATGCATGGGCAATTGAACATCCTTGAAAGGAGATAATTTGTGAAGATTAAGACACTACTATTTATTGTATGAACTGTATGGTGTGTTCATTTGTTAGAGGATTGCTTGTCACTATGGATCCAAAATTTGACACTTTGATTAAGCATGCTGGTAAAAAGCTTGTAGAAAAGATCTTCCTCACATTGGACTGAAGAAAGATGAGGATTACATTGCTTTAGTAACTAGGCATCTTAAAATTCTTGCAATTTATAACTCACACATTAGAAGATTTTTCAAATTTCTAGAAGACCGTTCCAAGTTTGTTCTTGTTGTTTGAATCCAATGTAGAGTTGGCCAAAATATTATTATTTTTTTGTTTTTTGTTTTTTATAATTAAAAAAATATGAATTATTTAATTAATATTATTTGATGTGGTAGTCTTTTAACCACATGAGATTGCAAATGTGTCAACAATCCTTCATCATTTCTACATTCCTAATAGTTCAAGAACTTGAAGTCTTGTAGAAGCCTAAAAATTCTTCTAATGGTTTTTTAGTGGTCCCACCTATGAGCATTAGATTTGACCATTAGTATTTAATTATATATTTGTAGTTGTTGTAGAACATTGGAAGGGAATAATTGACTATAATAGTAGTTCCAGATAGTTTAGTGTTAAATTGTTGGTAGTGCCAAAAATCAAGAATGGTGTTTAATCCAAATAGTTATATATTTTATGTAAATTTGGCTTTAAATTAATAGGAACAAGGAGAATCAAGGTCAAAAAGTATGTAAAATGTGAGAGGCAAAAGAGTTAGGTAAAATGTGAAAGAAGCATGGGAAAGGTATAAAAAGGATGCAAGGCATGCAAGGTGTAAGAAGTATGTAAGATATAAGAGATGTAAGAATTGAGGGAAGCAAATGAATGGATGGATAAGGAGAATTAAAGTCAAGGGTTATTTTGAGGTGTAAAGGGTGTAAGAGTTACGTGAATTGTGTAAGAAGGGTGAGAAGGGTGTAAGGTGTGTATGAAGGATGTGAGGGGTGTAAGATAGGGTGCAATTTAATATTAAGTCAAGATGTAAGAAATGGAGGTCAAAGTTGGAGGAGTTTACAAGGACAAATGGAGGGAAATTTGTAAGGTATAAAAAGGGCTAAGGGGAGCTACAAAACAACATTCTCTCCATACATACCACTCTTAAGACATTATGTTTCTTCTTCTTATTTTCTCACCTCTTTCAACCTTCAAAAATACTTCAATACTTTACATTTGATAGTTTAGAGGAGTAGCTTCTCTCCCCTTTACTATTTATTACTTTGTTTTCTTTTGCTTATAGTTTTTGAAGTACTTTCTACTAGCTTTTGAAGCTTCATAAGTAAGTTTCTTTTGTAATTAGTTTTTTTCGAAAACTATCATATACAAGTTGAATTTAGAATTGAAGTGGAGCTTTGACACTTGAGTCAATGACTCATTGTTAAGCTGCCATTAGAATTTAAAGCCCATCATTAGTAAAGCATAGCATTCCTAAGTTTTCTTCAATTGATATGAAATTTTTGATGGTAAAGAATGCTAATATTAGCTTTCCAATAGTTTCAAAAATACATCTTTCTAAGCTTTAATGTAGCCATGGCCTATATTTGAGCAAGCACTGGTTAAATCTTGGTACTTCAAGTGTATATGTGTCACCCTTTGAAACATATTTTGACTTTTTTTATTCAAGAATCTTTATTGTCTTTTTCTTTATTCTTTAGTAGAAGCAGACTTTTGGATTCATACAATACTTACCAAAGTTTAATATATCAATCTTTTCTTAGAAAGCACTACAACTCATACATACTTCTTTATAAAAAGAAAAAAAGGAATGAAAAACAAAATTGTTTTCTTCTATTCACTCTTTACCAATACACCTATATTGTTAGCCTTCCACTCTAGAGCCTTTGTATGCAATTTGAATCTACATGAGTTAGAAGAGAAAAAAGAGAAAAATAGGAGGGTTTGGGGTTGACACCACCATATTTGAGAAGGTTCAAAAGGAATTTAACAAATAAAAGGCACATAAGATTTCCCAATTTAGAATTGTTTTTCACTTCCTAAAGCATGGTAGGTCCATACTTAAATTTAAGGCTTTTAAAAATTTGTTTGAAAATTTGAAAATGTCAAATTCTTGGCCAAATTTAAACAAGAAACATTGGAGTGATAACTCTAGTTGGCTCATCATTGATTACTTGTATAAATAAATTGTCATGAAAAACAAGGAACTATTGGTAATAACAAATTATTATGCTTCACATAGAATAAAGTTACTAGAATTGACAATCAAAGTTGGATATCTATCCATAAATATGTGGTAGTGGATTTTATCAAATTCTAATCTTGGTCAATTTGCAAAAGATAATAGAAGGTAGATAGACTAAAATTTTTTTGATTTGCATTGTTAATGCTATTGGCAATTATGGAGGTATGAGCAAGGTTGACCTACTTTGGAAATTTCTTTGATTTTATGTAAATTGGGCTATTGTATTTTAGATACTATATTATATACAATGCTTTTTATGGTTTTATTCATTTGATTTGATGTATAAATGTGATTTGTTTTTTTATTTATGTTATTCATTCTATTCATTTCAATTGTTAATATGATTTTGGTTGCATAAGGCTCTTAAGTTGGAGTTATAAGCTTCTACATGATACAATTAGCCTTTATATGGAGAGGACTCATTGTACTAGTCATCGCACAAAATTAGCCATCAAGGAGCTAGATGAACTTCTAGTCATTGTCAAGATTGAATCTGTGAGAGCCAATTGAATGGCTATTTGGGCTCTAGTCTAAAATGATACCTTGAGTTTACTACACTTGCTATTGTTTTGCATACAAAGGGCTTAAAGCTTTTGAAATAAGTGAGAAGATATTGGTTGAGTATGCTTCCTCTTCTTATTTGTGTGATTTTTGAAATTTGTACTCTAGTTGCAAAACTAGCTAAGGATAGCAAGGATGTGGAGGCAATTAAAAAAAAAATGCATCAACTTTTGTACTTTTAGCTTTATTGTTGGATGTTACTATACTTGGATGTTGTGAAGGTATATCAAGGTCACTAAGTCATTTGTGATCTCAATATAGTGATCCCAAGACAATCTTCTCTTTTGATGCATTCATAGAGTTCAAATAATTGTTAGACTACAAGCATAGAAGCATATCCCTTGTTTGGGTGCTTTATTATTTGGATTTGATTGAATCTAGACTTTTGAACCAACTATCATATACATGTGGAGAAGATTTATTTGGCTACATATTTAAATTCATATAGAAGAAACACATCAATGACTCATAAAGTTTCAAAATCTTAGTGAAATATATCAAGGAATTGTGCACTAGTAAGTTCTCTTAATAATTTTTTGCTTTTAGATGCCACTTTTTAGGTTCATTTTTCTTAGTTTTGAAGTTGTTTCACTTGCTTTGAAGTTGTTGATGCTCTTGATGTAGAATATGAGATAAGATGTTTATCCATGTAAAATGATATTGTGGGCCTTGTAGTTGCAACTAAGTTCTTCGTTAAGGACCTTTCAAATTGATTCCCTACAACTACACTAATTGATGCATTGGATGGAGTTGTCTACCCTCAATATTGGCTACAACCAAAGTGCAAAGAATTATTTGAAGTGTATTTTTTTATTATCACGGTTCATTAGTATCAATAACATGTAGGTTTTATTGTCTCGAAGCCCATCTTCTTAGAGTGCAAACCAAATCATAAATGCTCTATCTTGAAAGGTGAAATGAAGGCTAATGCAAAGCCTAATGCAATGCAAAAAACCACGATGTTGAATCCATTAACATAGATGTAGAGGACATTGTCTACTTCTAACATATTCAAAAAGTATTTTGGTAAATGATTTAAGGTAGTTGAATTTATAGCTATAGTTTAAGTCTTTGAGTTTATAGTAGATGAACAAACCTTTTCTATAGTAGGATTCATGAAGCAATGTTTGGGGAATACTGGCATCTAGTTACGACCTAGCCCTAAAAATTCAAAGATTTTCAAATGATTTAGAAATATTTAGGATGATATTCTGAATGAAAAAAGAAGATTTTTGAAAATGGACAAAACAGGAAAATTAAATCTCTACATTTAAGCCATTGACCCTTAGAATATGTAGCAAAATTAACAATATAAAGGCATTTTCCCCAATGGTTAGCCAATTAGGCACATACTTTTAAGGAAATTTTATTACTATATGCATAGTATTTTATTACTATATGCATCAGGGTTGACGAATCTCAACGTCCGCCCCAAAATAGCGTCCATTTTCCGAACGTCCGGACGCACGGATGCTAGCGGACGCAGCATCCCTCCCGCCGTCGGAAGGCGGACGCGCGGGGCGGGGCGGACGGGCGGGGCGGTCGGGCGTACAGACCAGACGGGGCGGACAAACAGGGCGGACGAGGCGGACTTCGCATTGCCATTAGTCATTAGAAAATTTTATATTGTTATGTAATTTGAATGTTACACAATAAAAAATGAATGCATCCACGTAAAATAAGATGTACATATAAAAATATTTTTATACGCAAATGAAAATATAGCATCTTTATATATAAATATATATGTATAAACAAAATACATGAAAACATAGTTCCAATATCACTATTGAATCCTATACGATCTTTTTAAGATCTAAATCTTTCACATTCTTTTTTGTTTTTAAACAATGAAAGGACCATTGTTTTTAAAAAACAAAATTCTCCTCAAATCCTACTTTCCACCGGATGGACCACTACTTTCTCCCAAAACAAAAGGAAAATCTGCTATACCGAGGAGCTTAGCAGATGATTGATGAGATGACCGTTGTTGACTTGGACGGACTATTCGCCCTCCAGATTGAACTTCGATGTCCACCTTATGAAATTGTTTCTTGGTTTTTGGAGAGAAGTCATCGTCCTCTTCACGCTTCCTTTTTTGTTTTCTTTTCGGTGATAAATCGACTTCGTCTGCCTTCAAGGTTCTCAAGTTGCTCTCCACACGATCTACCATCCCTTGAACAATTTCATCATCTCTTTTCCCTTGCCATACTGTGAGGCAGTCTCCATCCAATAGGAAAGCCTTCCAATGCCCTATAATATCGCCAATGCGCCTATCAAATGCTGCTGCCACATCTACAGATGAATGTCCTGTGCTTGTTTGTCCATTTGTATCGTAGACAGCACGAACTTTTGCAGCCTCTTCCAACTTCGACAATAGAAGGGCCCTACCTACGAGGGTGTGGTCGTATGCCTTATACTGCTCATCGAACTCTTTTCCATGGTTCACCTCCACCCAACTGTCTTCTGGTCCTCTCTCCACTTTTTTATTTGAAAAACAAAAAAACTTTTCGTGTTGCAAACTCCAATATCCCCCCATGTTGCAACAAAACATTTCACGGGCCGCGTCATCTACGATTCCTCGAGCCCGCAATTCCACCTCTCTATTGTGAGTCATCCACACATTGAAATCCAATGGTTGCTGAGATTCCTCGTACAAATCATGCCTCTGTTCATTTGCATTCCACTGGATTGGCTTCCCCCAATGTTGATAATTTTGAAATTTGTACGGTGCTTGATCAAGAGGAAGATTCCAACAATTGTACTCGTGGCCTGGAGGCATAGCTTCCAAGATACCAAACATTTCGTAGAACCTAGCACTCAATGGACTACGACACTCGGTACACACCGAACGAATGAGTGATGTTTTCACAATGCAAGTGATATGAAAAGTGTGGCGACATTGGCCCATGGTTACCGCACCTTCCGGTCCGAAGAGACCTTGGCAAAGGCTACAACAACCATCCAAGATTGGAGAGACTGGATCACAAGCATGCACCACTCGCTTGTCTTTCACATTGATGTGTGCTGAAAGTGTATTGTAAGGGACCCATCCTTCCTCTACTTCCAAGGCCCAATTAATGGGTGGAGCTTGGTCCTTCTTTGTGTGGTTTAATCGCTCAAACATGGCATCAGTGTCTCCCCAACATGTGATCTCCGTATATTCCTTTGAAGGATGTTGGTCAAACATAGTCTTGAACCAACTCAAAGAGCTTTGAATGGCATCGCAATTTTCATTCGACTCCATTGCCAATGTTTGAAGACCTGCCATTGCTCGAGATACTATAGAGGGTCTGTCTTGGAGTCTTTGTACCCATGCTAACCATCGAGACTCCAAGCCGCTAGATGGCATAAACTTCTTCCAATCCAAGCACAATTGCAATCGATTCAACTTGGATTCAACGATTCCTTTTGCTTCAATTGCCTCCTCCAATTTATGCTTCAACTCTTGAAAGTCACAACTCTCCGTTTGCGTCTCCGCATTTACGTAAACGGATGAAAGCTTTTCCATTGATGGTTGTTGTGTCACTTTTAACATGGTCATGTTTTGACTTTTTTGTACATTCACAATAGCAGGGTTGTCGCTTGCTTCGGCCTTATCAAAAGGAAGAGAGAGCTTATCTTCACTCTCTTGAGTCTCTTGATTGTCTCCGAGTACAATCACTGGTGAGATTGCAACCTCACTTGGATTTTTGGAGGTCCCTTGCAATTCTGCAATCCGTTTACGCATCTTCATCAACTCCTCCATTTGCCTTGATGATTGTTGATTTAAATGTTCAACCTCACTCTCCGAAATCTTTAATTTCAACTCCAACACTTTGCACTTTGCTTCCACTCCTCCAAGGTCAGCAATTTTCTTCTCATATTCCACCAATTGTAATATGTGAACATCTCTTTCTTCGAAAAGTGGTCCGAAAGTCTTCGTGAGATTCTGAAATGCTATAGCACCTTTCAACATCTCTAGTGCTATTAAAGAAAACTCCTTGGCCAAATTCATAAAAGTCGGAACAACTTGCGCTAAAAATTCAGCTGACATCATCATCTTGAAAGCTGTATCAAGTATATGTCCAACATTCTTTGGATCTGCAAGTGGATTCATTGGAACAGCAGTAGCACCATCATCGGGGTTGGACGATCCGCCTATTTCTTCATGAAGGTTAGCAAACTGAACCGAGAGCTTCAAAAGATTTTCCAATTGTTTTGGATTGGACATGTCTTGCAAGATTCGATGTAGAGGACTTGACAATGACGCTGTAAACGGAAACTCCTCCGTCCGCCTTTTATGCTCGGAACTCCATAATGAGGATATATTATCAATCGTCACGCCTTGTCCACGAGGCGTATGTACTTTGTCTTCTAAACTTAACGCTGGACTAGATTCAACGCCTTGATGCACAGGCGGAGATTTGTAGACCAAACTATCAAAACAATTGTTGGCTATCAGACTATCAATTGTAGCATTAGCCTTTGCCACTTTCTCCGCCAAGACTTCGTCTACTTTACTTTTTGAAGTTTCCCCGCGTTCCATGCAAACCTTGCCTTTGTTTACAAACTCCGTTTGCGTTTGTGCCGCAACATTTTGGTGTAAAGGTCAAACGCGTTGGAGCTGTGGAAAAGACTTCACCCTCCTGCGCTTCTACATCTTTCTCCACATCTTTCTCCACATTTTTTGAAGAGCTTTCATTGATTGCTTTTGTTGGAGATTGTACAGACCGTAATTCTTCAACATTTGAGGCTTTCTCTACACCATCCGTTTTCACCTCAATAGTATTTTTTAATACTTTTTCTGTATCTCCCTCTGAATTGTACAAGTTAGGAATGTCCTTTTGATTGGCTTCAAGTAGAAGTGGGCAAGCTGTTGTTGTCGGAAACGTGCTCCAATCGATCTTGCGCTCTAATATAAGTTCCGCATAAACCATACACGCCACGCTATAATTAATATAGCCTTTACTTCTGTGCTTGTTTCCGAATAGAACACGCTACACCTCCTCAGATTGATGGACAAAATATTTGTTGTTGTAAGTCCATGGTTTATAACAAAAATCTCGTGTATGACTCCTGTGCGACTCCTGAGGCCACAACTTGTCAATGTGGTACATTTTAACATAGGTCCTGCACATTTTTTATGTCCAATACTCCGCATCTTCATCTTCCCACCCGCTCTCTGCTTTAATTGTAGGGTCATTTAAAATGTCAAGCCGAAGGTCATGTGTAGCCCCCTTCACTTTGCTCTTTTTCTTCGCTTCGCTTTCCGGAGTCACCCCATCCATATTTCGATCACCTTCGCCGTTCATGATTGTCAATTGGATTCAATAACCAATTGAAGTGAATAAAAAAATCTCACGTGATAGTCAAAAGTGATGGCATCAATCGCAACACAGTAACAAAAGATAGAGGACCCCAACTCTCCACCCCGTAGGAGCAACTAGTGCATAAAGCAATAGTAGCACATCCAACTTGGCACCAAAGGAGAATTGAAGTGAAAAGAAATGAAAGTCACTCCACCTTTATAGCCGTCCGCCGTCGGACCTGCCCCGGACCGCACGAAGCAGCCCCGAATCTCGCGTCCGTCGTGCGGACCGACGACGTCCGCTTCGGTAGCGGACGCCCCATCCGTCCGACCACCCCGACCGACCGCCCCGTCTGACCGGCGCATCCGCCCGGACTGTCCGCACTGTCCGCCTTTTGACGCCGTCCGCGCTTTGGACACGCCGACCGCCCTACTTAAACACTAACCGCCGACGGCGTCCGCCCAACTGTCCATTGGTGCATCCTATGAGGCCATTATTATTCAAAAAGAGCGGTAACATTTCAAAAATAAAACAGCCTAATAATCACTGCTAAATGAGGATCAATGTAATTGGTTTGTCATTTTTTTTTTTTTTAAAATGTAAACCCTAAACCTTATAACCTAATTACCCTAAACCTTTTCTTTTCTCCCCTAAATTGTTTTTACGAATGAGGGGAATGTGGTTAAGTTGAATATGTTTGAATTATTTACTGATATTATTCCTCTAAATAGGTTTTGAGAAGATCTGAAGATGGTGGGGATTTTTTTAAAGTTCATTAGGAAATCAAATGTTTTGCAAAAATAATCAATTCCATTTTTATTGTAAGCAAATGAAATTTTAAAAAAAGGCCCCAATACATAATTAGAATAATAGTTTAATGGATTTCAACCTCATGATATTTAATGAAAGGTTGTGATTTTTCATTAAAAGTGCATCACGATCTTCAAATGAACATCGAGTCTTTCATATTTTTTAATGAAATTTTGATTAGATTTGAAAACAAAGAAAAAGAATCAATGTTTTAACTTTGAAATCATGTATGGCTATATTTTTCCTTAAAAACATAGAAAAATTCGTTACTTGAGTTGGTTGAGTAGAATACATTATACACTTATACATGTGCTATATTTATTTTGAAGGGTAATTCCAATATTCTTATTTCAGATGTTTTTAAATATTAATTTTAAAAAAGAGGCTTCATTGTTTAAAGATCTAAAAAATTGACAAATATAATTTCTATTATAAATAGGAATTGAATTCGGAATTCGATTTTTGAAATGATTCAAATGAACAAGATATTGATTATAAAATATTTCTTTGTTTGAGTTTTCAAAATGAATTCACGAAACAATTGCAAACTTTTGAACTTAGGTATATAGTATTGTATTTGGTTTGTACTTTGTAGAGTATAATACTTCCATTTTAATCCTAAATAAATGAAAAAACTCCACATGAATGAAATATTTCTATATATTGCACAAAGATTTCTACCAATTACTATGATAATTAAATACATTGTTACATTTCATAAAATATTCTATATAGAAAAAAAAAATCATTTCAGTTTTCAATCATGATAAACGATGTCTTCTACTCTTTCTGTCATATGTTCATTTTATATAACGTGTACATTGTACAATCTTTGAGAGTAAGGTAGTTCATTTTTGGCTCTCATTGAAATAGAAAATATATTTGTGTTTGGATTTTGAAATCATTATGTATTCTACGGTCTTGCAAGAATGCATCTTGTTTCTTCCTTTGAATCCTTTTGATATTTTCTTTATTTTCCTTTGTTTTCTGTCTCGTAAGGCTCTTATTATCTTGTTCTCTTCATTTGACCAGCCTATTTGGTTTGGCTCTTAGTTTTTTGTTTTTTTTAATGTAATGGTTTATGCATATGTTATAAAATATATATATTATTTATCTAAAATTAATATATTGATGAACAAACGCATAAAGGCATTGAATGCTTTCACATTTAAAGTTATAAATCTATCATAAATCACTCTTGCAAATTTGAATGATTGAATCGAAAATTTGAAAATGTAATTACAAGAGCTTTCAATTCAATCAATTGCATAAATCATAAATGTTGAAATGCAATTCGTATGAGTTTAGCATCTATGAAGATTAATTCATGCCATCCACATGCAATTTTCTAATTTAATAAAATGCAATTGAGTACTTCAATTTCTTTCTTTTCAATTCTCTAAGTAACATTCACTTCATATCTTTCTCTATTTGTTTATCTATTTTTTGGCAACAAATGGAGAAACCATCTTTGTCTATATTTGCACATGCACTCTTATTTGATTGATGAAGAATAGATCTATGAAATATATAATCATTGATTTGTTCATGTTGATTTATCTAATATATTTTATGTATGTATATATATATTTATATATATATATATCATTAAAGGAGTATGAAAGACAAGATTGACAGATTGTGTTCGAATGTTGTTGATTTTAAAATGATTTAGTACTATATCATTTATAAGAATATTATAATAGTGTTATGTTATAATATTCCTAAAACAATTGCAACAAATATTAAAATACATGCTAAGTTAGGTTTGTTAGCCTACCAATTGTTCATTAATAGACATAATTGAGTAGCCCTCTTAAATGAAACATTCAATATCTAATATTTTACAATCCAAATGGTGGATTTGTCTAAAATTTTTTCCACATCTTTTCCAACTAATTTACTACAAGATGCTACGGTTACATATGCCCCAAAGTATTTTTCTTCTAAGACTTGATATTTGCACTACTATTGGCAGTTTTGAAGTATTTTTAGTGAAAAGAACTTTAGGGGTTAAACATCTATACTGTGAGATTTTGAAAAAAGAACAATTTGCTTTATTAGGTTTAGGGTTTAAGATGAGCCGTCCGCCCTGTCCGCCCGATCCAACGTCTGCCTTGTCTGCCTCGTCCACCCCGATACCCGTCCGCCCTGTCCGCCGCGATATCTGTCCACCCGTCCTCCATCCGCCCTGTTCGCCCGAATCGGAGTCCGCCCTGTCCGCCCGATCCGGCATCCGCCCCGATACCCGTCCGCCGTGTCCGTCCGATCGGGCGTCCGCCCTGTCCGCCCCGGTACGGCCGTCCGATTGACACGCGGACTGATGTGGTCCGCATGATCTGGACGTCCGCCTCGGGGCGTCCGCATATATATATGGGGAAGCGGACAGCTCATTCCGAACAATTGTTCTCTTTTGGAGTGGGCGGACCAGTGCATTGGAAGCTCTACGCGCCCCTTCCGCTTTGAGTGAATGATTGTTGTGGCATTGTTACAAATTTTCACAAAGTTCACGCTTGTAAAATTTTAATTAATTAATTAAATCAAAATTTTGGTTCTTAAGCTTTCTAATTGTTTCATTCTCTTTGCTTCGGCTTCATCATGCCGAAAGATAGAACACCCAAAAAAAGTAGTCGAAAGGGAAGACCCCAATTGTTCGATTGGAATGCTTGGGCCGATCCATTGTGCGTGGGAGAACCGGGATGGGAAGAAGAACCAACAAGAGTGTGGGATTGCTCAATGTGCAAGAAGTATGTAAAAATGACTCACATTCAAAAACTTTGGCGACGTGAACATTTAGAGCACCAAGCACCACGTTGGGAAGGACAACTGTCTACGTGCCAAAGAGAGCACTTCAAACAACGATACACACAAATGCATCGAGTTCTTGACATTAAAAGCGCCAAACCAAATATAATGAATTATAATGTTATAGCAATGGTTTGGGTAGAGATTGTACTCCACAAGGACGTGGACTGGCGTACTACTACAGGTCGCAATGTGGAGAACTATACGCGCACGGATGCCGTTATAGATATACAGTGGAGGGGCACAAGCGATTGCATGCCAGAGTAGTCTAATTGAGGTTATCTACAACAACCTTCAGTTGTTCTACGAGATGCTGAAGATGCGTGGACAGATGACGATGATATACAAGCGCCTGTCACATTTGGAGTTAGACACGAGTGGGTAGAAGAACGAAAACGAATTGAATTCGAACAACAAATGCAAGAGGCAACATGCAGAAGCCTTCAAGATCGTGGACGGCAAGATAGGCATGGTGGGTCCTACGGACATGAACATAGAACGCAAGAATCTGAACAAGGAAGAGGTGGTTTATACTCTGGTTACGATCCTTAAAATAGATATGAAGGTGGAAGAGGGAGCTATGGATCCACGCATTATGGTGGTTCAAGTGCAGTTGGTTCTCGTTATGGCACTCCCCCTAAAATTTGCTCTCTAGGTGGAATAGGTAGCTATGGCAAGACGCACTATGGTAGGTCTACTGAATCTGGTTCATATTATACGACGCCCACTCAAGTAAGCTCCGAAGGTAGTGGAGGAAGCCATGTAACCCTGCAGTATAGTTGCTCTCTTCACGGAAGCGCCCAATACTATCCGGGATCAACTAGAAGTGATTCATACGAGCATCATAGGGCCTTTTATTACGGGGCTTCAAATGAAAGAGGATCAGAGCCTACTACTCCGGTTCCTCCTCCCACTTTTGGAGGTTCAAATTATGGACAAGGAGGTGCACCGAGTGGATATCACGGAAACTACGAAGGTAGTCCGTTCATTGGAGTACAAAAAGAGGCAGCGGTCAACAATTTGAGTCCGATTCAGATTCCGAATAAAAAAACATGCAAGTATATAGTGAGCATGTATTTGCTCCATTTTCTCATTTTTACTCTCACGACAAGTATAGAGTACTAGATTGGTAGAAGTAGTACAAAATTTTAAATGAATAGAACAATTTTGAACAACAATTTTGTTCACTTTTTCAAAAAGTGTTGTGTAATAGTGTACACCAAATATGTATGTAGGCAAGCATATTGTTGAAGACATCATTGTATTATTTTATAGTAGCGTTGATGTATAAGGCTATAAGCGACTTTGATAAATAATAAAAATATGAAGAAAAAATGTAATTTTGTAAGAGCCATATTATGTCTATTTTTGAATTTAGCATTCGAGGTTAAATATGTACTAGCATGGTGTGTATTTTGAAATTATTGTTGTGTGTTTATTACATTTAGAAACTCGTAAATGATATAAATGTATTTCTAATTAATTTATGAAAGATTAAATTATTTGAATATTTGAAATTTTTTTATTTTTCATTCAACGATTGCTAAAAACTAAAATGATTTCTTATTCGTATGAAAAAATGCCCAAATTAGACAATTAGTGGTTCTTCTTTAGATTCTATTTTCAAATATGAAAAATAAATCGGATCGGGCGGACGCTTGATTTGTCCGCCCGTGCCCGTCCAATTGGGCGGACGGTTTGGGGCCGTCCGTCGCGACCCGTCGGATCGGGCGAACGCCAGATTTGTCCGCCCGTGGCCGTCCGATTGGGCGGACGCGGCTGTAGGGTTTCGGGGAGGCGGACGGCTGATGCGTCCGCCAGCCGCGGCCCGTCTGATCAAGCGGACGGTTTGGAGCCGTCTGATCGGGCAGACGGGGCTTGAGGGTTTCGGGGAGGCGGATGGCCGATCCGTCCGCCACCCCGGCCCGTCCGATCGGGCGGAAGGTTTGGGGCCGTCCGCGCCCCAATAAGATGGGTAGACGGGCCGTCCGCATTGTCACTTTTGCTTTGCCCCTTATAAATGCAAGGTGGAGCAGAGAGCTTGGTGGTTCATCCTCCATTGGCTCCTTTCCGAGGCAAGGCAAGAGTGGTTTATTGGGGCCCCCTTGTTGCCAATTTTTTGGACACTTGCGCGTGAATTCAATTTCAAATTAAAAAATTTGATCTATATCAATTTCATTTGTCACGATGCCGAAGGGGAAGAAGAAGGTTGCGAAGCTTAAACATGGAGAGGGACCATCGAACTTGGAAGTAGCTCGCCAAAGTCCTTCGGAAGAATGCAAGAAATTCATGATCGAGCGCATCGTTCAATTTTATGAATCGGAAACAATATTGTCTTTAGACAATAAGTACATCAGATATCAAGAGGAGTGCGTGTCTAAATTCAAGGTAGACATGACACAGATGTTGTTGGATGCATTGAATGTGGTGAAGTGGCATGATGAAATGCATAAAACGTACTTCACCAAATGTTTGGAGAACAAGGTTCATGACGCTTTGTGGAATTCCAAAGTCATTTTGGTTAAATATGGCAAAAAATATCGACCCAATGACGCCTAGTTTGAAGAAGTGATTCTGAAAGCGGACTTGTTTAGGGGGCGATGTGCTCCATTCGCCAAAAAGCACAATCGAGTTGGTTCAATTGGTTAGTGGAAAAGCAATGATGGAGTTGCTGAAGCGGAAAGGACCAAACGGCACCTCATAGCACTTCTAGATACAGCACGCGTGATTGCTGTTGATGATAGAACGATGAGAGGTGGATATGCAACGATTCGAAAGGTTCGTATTGAAGGATGTCCAGGAATACTTCCTTATTGGGAGTTTGCGGCAAAGAAATCCATTCACCACCAAACTCGACCCAATTTTGCAAAGTTAGAATATCAAAACTAATCAATGGCTGTTCGAATTCCACACGCGGGTGTGATACGATTTGCTGCAGTGCACGAAACGACGTGTGAAGATTATGCGTATTGGTAGAATGGTGGAACTCTTCGACAAATGTTGAATATAGATAAGGACTATCCAGACAACATTCAAATCCGTTTGATGTATACAAATCCAACCGAAGAGGAGGTTATAAAAGCTCACCGTTTAGGGCAATATCGGAAGAAGCGCACAGAGTTGATATAGGCGTTTATGCATATAATGTATGCAGTGCATCTTGCTAGACATTTGCACAATGATCTTTCTCCGGACAACATCTTGTTGCATTTTCCAGAGAATGAGTCATGTGTGTATATTGGAGTTTGCAATTGGGGCATGACCACCTTAGTTTCTCAACCAATGAAGTCTTTGTATACATTCACATCAGCAGATGAGATGAAACAAACTTTGCAGAGGAGATGGTGGGTGGATCCACGTATTGCATATTTGTATAAAGCAGGTGCAGATGTGGAAGTCATTCCGATGTATTCACGTAAGTCGGAAGAGTATGCCATTCGAAAAATTGCTCGGCGGATGAATGGAAACAACATGTCAGAGGCGTATTTCAACGTGCTACAAAAAACACCTAGTGCGATACAATTTGCCTTTCATGACTTTGCAAAAGTGTTTTATGCTTACTTGAAGTGCATTTCTTCGAAGACTAACGATGAAAATACTAGTTTGGTCCATGTGATTACACGATTTTCTAATACATATCGTTGGCCAATGCCAGATGAACATTTCCGCCATTTATATTAGATTGGTAATGCAGAAGTAGTAATTGAATACTTGAATAGGTTATATAGGCATTAAAAATTAGTTTAGAAATATAGAGTTGGAATGGAAAAAATTATATGTGCAATTAGCCAAATGTGCACAATGTATGGTATTCTACATTAAATTGAATACATTTTGCCCATATTGATTATGTTTGTATTTGTGTTGATCTTGATTTTTTAAATAGTATATATATATATTTGAAGTCACAAATTTTTTTAGTTTGCCTTTTGAAAATGAATTGGAATTTTTTCATAGTTTCAAGACTATCATGGACTTGTGGTCAAACTTTATAATCTTTCAACTTATAAAAGACATTGTTTTAATAACAAATCGCGAACCATTGCACTTCATTTAACATTTAATTTTTTAAAGATTAAGGGAGTAACCGCGGGGCAGTTTGGGTAGGGCGGTCGGGGGAAATAGGGCCGTCTGGATGGACGGGGCAGACAGGCGGGGCGGACGGGGCGGACGGGTAGGTCGGACTAGGCGAACCCGGCGGACGCTACATCCGCCGGGACCGCGAATGTCAGCGGACGCTGCGGACACAGCGTCCGCGTCCGGACGTCGTGTCAACCCTGATATGCATAGTATTTTATTGTACAAAATACTTTTGTTTACTAGCATTTGATATAAATATTGAGTAATCACTAATGTGAGTATGTGAGTAAATGAGTATATGACTATGGTTTTATTATTTCAATCAATGTCCCAAATTTTAGTTTGCTTGTTCATCTAGTAGACTTTACGTTTTTCAATTGCGTTTAACCATTGGTTTAGGGTCCCATGCATTGGTGGAGCATTACTAGTTGTTGATGGCCTAATCTACCAACAACTACTAATTGAAGATTAGAAGCATTACAAAATTTTTGAGGCCTCCAAAGGATTGCCAGCTTTTTACTATTGTAGTGTAATTAGGAAAAAAAATAAAAATAAAAAATTAATTTTTATTCTGAAAATTTGAAATTTGACATGGCATTAGTAGTGCCATGTCAACGTCACATCATATTGACTATTTTTTACTTTTAAACATTTTTTTTTTTTAAATTCAAAAAAAAATTATTTTTTTATATTTTTTGTAATTGCAATGTAGGGTGTGCCAAAAATTAAAAACTGGCAACCCTTTAGAAGCCTTAGAATTTTTGTGATGATTGAGATTTCACTTTCAATCTTCAGAATTGAAGTTTAGGATTTGGAGGATAGATAGAAAATTCTCACTATCTAAATGTCCCAATGTCACACCCTTGCACATTCTAACTCTAATTCATTGATTTTTTTCACAATTTCAACTTTCATATTGCTACAAAGTGCAAATCCTAGAATTTGTGCATAGTTCTTCATCTTTTCTCTTTTACTCACTTGTATGCAATTGTATATTATATGATTGAATGCATTGTGCATTTGAATGCATATTGCACACTTTTGATTGGTAATTTAGACTTGACCTTCACTGATTTGCAGTTGTAAATTTTAGTGATGTAGTGATTTCATTTGGGTTTTCAATTTTCAATTTAGTGCTTTACAAATTGCAAGTTTAGATTACCCTTTGCAAAGAAATTTTTTGGCGTGTATTGGACAATTTGCAATTTGGTCATCTATAGTAATTTTGTAGATTTACGATTCTCCTCAAATGAGCTTTCTTATACCCTACAACTTATTTTTGTTTTCTTTCTCTTGATAAACTTGTTCATTTTGGCATGTTTAGGCTATGGCTAAACAACAAAGATTCCTTTGTAACTACTACTTCTCCAACTTGCTATCATGCTGTAAAATGCAAGCATTACTTAAGAATATGTATATTCATATTATTTAAGTGAGTTTTGATATTCATAATATAATAAAAAAAATGACATCAATTGAAGTGGCTTTACAATGACACCTTTTCATTGTCATGACAAGCAACTTTAAAGAGAAGGATTTACTCAAGAGCTTCTTTGATTTTGATGTTTTTGTTTTTCACTTTAAATTATACTATATCAAATAGAAGGGTTATTTTGAGTCTCAAGATGAAAAATCTCAATCAAAGTGTGAATTTAAGTTTTTTTTATTACAAATGGCGGATCAACTTCTATTGCCATAGGATCTTTTATTGTCGCATCCATAGTCACAAAATGAAGTTGAACCATCTTGACCATCAAAGCAACTTCACGTTGAACAATAATCGCACAAGAATCTTCAACATGACGAACATTAGTAATCTTATTACATATTGGATGTGTTGAGTTCAACAACTATAAGGTGATATTTGAAGAATGTTTTAAAGGTTTAAACGACGAATAATATTATCACATAATTAAACCTATCGAGGGAAATTATGGTCACAATCAATAGTTAAAGGGGTTAGTCAATTCTTAAACTAAGGCAAATTGTGCAAATTAGTTTCTTACTATCATCATATGCATTCTTAAGTTCTTATAAATAGAGTGATATTCTGATTGAAACTCTATTTTTTTACTTCTATTAAATATATGTTAAATCTTAGTTCTTCATTATTTACTTGGTTCTTTTTCTAATATAATTTTGTGTGTATGAAGTTGTAGGAGGGAAATATATAAATAATTTGGTTTCTAATAAGTTAGGGACATTTTATCTTCTAATTAGGCGTATAAATTAGTTTTATGGTCAAAATTGATGACTAATGAATGTTAGAGGAGCCACATGGTTAAAATATGGGTTGAAGTCTACTTGATTTGTATGGTTAAAGTAGAAGATGAAGTAGAAGAAAAATAGGGTACTATTCATCGTCTCTGTCATTATTAATTGTAAGGTTCAAATGTTTGAGAAGACATAGTGTGTGGTATTTAAAGAATTTTGAATTGAATTTTTTTTTTAAATGTATCATGGTGTTGTGTTTGTAAATTGATTTTACTTATTTTATTTAAAGTTGTTAATCAAAAGTTGTGCTAGTTTAAATGAAAGAGATTTATTGTCTTCTATATAAAAGGTAGAAATTTTGATTGACCATAAAAGATGGATAGATTTTTTGTTTACAATCAAATTTTGAGAGAGTAAAAAATTGTATTAGCTTTTTATGAAGCTATCATTCATTCTACTTGGAGTTTGTATAAATAAGTTGTGAGTAACGAAGTCAAGAAAAATTTATTACCCTTGATTTTAAAGGCCGAAACTTTGAGTGGTCATAGAAGTTAAATAGTGAGAGTGTTAGAATGATTTGAAGTTTGAAAAAGAAATAGAAAATTGTATTAGTTTTTCAAAAAGTTATCTTTTGCTTTATTTAAACTACGGATGAAATAATGGAATTAAATCAAAATTCAACAAAGAAGTTTGGAGTTTGGAGGAGATGGTCTATATGGTTGAAACTTATTCTATTTTCATGGTGAAGTTAGATTGATAACCAACAAACCATGAGTTTGAAAGTTTAGGAGCCATTCTTATCAATGGTATCTTGTGGTATGCTATCAATTCTACCCGTCTCGTATCCTATGGTTTCTTATCCCTAATTTGACCCATGAACCAACTTAAAGTCCAAACAAAATAGGACAACTAAGAGCAATTTCACAACAATGTTTAAGATTCAACTACTAAGATTCAAGATTTTATACAACTATGTCTATTTTTGTTCTTAAGTCATTTTTTGTCATAACTAAAATCCCCATGATTTGCCAAGGCAAACATCTCTCTATACAACATTGCATAAAATGGAATTGGGTGAGTTTGTAGCCTCCGCCTTTGGTAGCTCCAAATCGGTAGATAGTCTAGATATGGATCAATCCCCCCTTCCAAAGAAGAAATTGTACAAAAGTTGTAGTAAGAACAGTGGGCTATGTAAGTTGAGTGGTTGAATTTTTTTGAATTGGTGGGCAAACTATTTTGTACAATTTGTATGGAGAGAGGGGCCACTCAATCTATATACTAAAGAAGAATCAAAAGACTTTAAAGTTTCCATCTTCTTGAACCATACTCGATTGAATGAACACATGTGAGTTTCCTAGGCATTGCATGGTAGGATAAAAACGTTGGAGAAAGCAATTTTGAACAGCTAGTGTGCTTGCAATGAAGCACTGCGCACTCTTTTTTAAGTAGCATATTTCAAAAAGAAGTAGTCCCTATCTTACACAAAATTTCTTACATTATGTAAATTGTTGTTATTAATAAAAGTTTCTATGACAATTAGTATGTATCAAAATGAGAAGGTTTGCAATGACCTTGTTTGATGTATTTCAATAGTAACTCAAAAAAAATTATTTGCAAGGTTTGCAACTCCTTGTTTTATGGCATTATAATTAACGAGTCCATTGACATTAGTATGACTAATTATCTTGTAGTATTTGCAACAATTGTGGAGGAAAGTTTATTTGTAATTCTATTCATATTTCATAGGCCTATTACAAATTGAAGGCTACAAGAAGGATGTTGGTGTGATTTGGTTTTTCATCTTTGAAACTAGGGCATGAACTTATGCAAGTTTGTGGTGTTTAGCATCAATAGATTGAGGATAATGGTCAGCTTTTGTAATAGCAGTGTAGCAAGGTTATGAAATGAGGTGAACCCATTCCTCTTGGCTTGTTACTATATAACACATTGCATGAATCTTGCAACCCTCAATACAACAAAAGTGTCAAACTGCAAACTAATCTTAGGTGAGGTAAATATACTTTTAAATTTCATTTCTTCTTTGTTTAAGAAGTTCAACAAATGCAAGCATTCAATGATGGCCTTACATGATGAATTTTTGGATGCTAAAAAAACAATGAAGTGGTATCATAAGATCTATTGGCTCAACAAATGGTGTGTTACTACGCTTCATGATTCCTTTGAATCAATGCCGATTTTTTTCCATAATGTGGATGATAGCGATACAATTCAAGCTAAGTTAGTATTAGAGAAACTGAGTCAATTCAAGTATGTTTACATCTTGTATTTTCTTGTTGATGTTCTTCATTGCTTAGCCATGGTACCAAAATTTTCAACTAAAATTTGTGGATGTGAATATCATTAGTAGTATAGTTTGAAATGAGATTGCTCAAATTATCATGATGTTCATTGTTGAGTCTTGTGACTTGAATGTTAATACTTTCAATGAAGACAAAAATTTCTATATCTTGCTAAAATATAGCCCTCACAATGGTTATTTTCAGAGGCTATAGTTTGAGGTAAAGGTAAATATTTCCATGAATTTGAGTTGCACTAGTCTAGGCTAGGTACAAACCTCAAAGAGACATTGGCATTTAAGAAGTCCTTTGCAAAGGTTGTTTGTATAAGGTTGAATGCATGTTTTAGGAATAATGATGTGATTTCTTGTTTCAAAATCTTAAACACTATTAACATGCTACCAAGGTAGGTGGACTTGCAAAATTAGTGCCTTGTTGAATAAGAGACTCTTTTGGCCCATTATGGAGTAGATTACTCGCATAGAGGCTTCTATCTCCTTCCCTCTATTGATGTGGTAGTATGTAAACATGAGTTTCTAACTTTTGAACTCCAATGTACTACAGAATAGGCAGAAAAAAAATTTCAAAACCTTGTGGGGTATGATAGGAGAATGTGTTTCATAATAGCTCATATGCAATGTGTTTCAATATCAACTTGTGAGTGTATTTTCAATGTACAAAATTTAATTAAAAAACAAGTTAGAAATAGGTTGGATAATACAAATCTAGAAGCAATGTTGCAAATTGTATTGGAGGGACCAAATGAGGACGTTGATGATATTATTTGTGATGCTATTTTTCTTTAGAAGAATAACACTAAGTATTGTTTCTTGTATGCTAATCCATCTTCTTATTTGAATGTTGCAAGTAAACCTAGTGTAAGTAATACATCTTGCTTGTCTAGTGTACTAAAGATTGATGATAGTCTTGGTATGTAGGTTTCTTGATTTGCAATACTAACCATACTAATTAGTCTATAAAAAATCCTTGGATCCTCTTTTGAATCCTTGTATTTTTTGAAGGCTACATCCTTGGCCCTAGGATGGTAGGATCTTGGCTAGGTTCAACTCTTGCCAAGGATATTTAGAAGTGAAAAAAAGCTACTTGGAAGTAAAAAGAATCCTACAAAATACAAAACTAGACCCATTTTCCACATTCCAAAAAATTGACAAATGCAAAAATAAAATTTTGGCAAATTGTCTAATTACATTAGGAAATGAAAGATCTCAACCGATAAAATTTTTATTGTGTTGGTCGACTATTGGTAAAAAAAAGAAAAATTGAGTAAGCTTTTAGAAGCTAAGAAATTGTTTATTTTGTATATAGAACTCTGCGGACATTGTTATAAAGAACAAACTTTGAAATTGATTGACAACGCATTTGGCTCTAGTTGTACTATTGTAGGCATATTCAGTCAGAATTACTTCACTCTTAAGACTTTTCATTTGACATGGTGCATGATGAGTGGGAGTTGACAAAAAAAATAGCCAAAAAAATAGTCTCATGCTTTTTTTGGCAAGATTAAAGCTTGTTAGAAAATCCTATAGCACTTTTGAATTCAAGAGAATATATAGCAAAGCAAGATCTATGTTTGTTTTTTCCATTTGGTGGATTTTTGCTTCAAATGCTTGCTATTTGTAAAGTCTTTTAAATTCATTTTTAGATAGTATTTTAGTTGGTTGAAATATATTCTCTTTTATATTAGGCAATTATTAAAATGGACTCTTTTTAAATTTTAATGCTAGGCAATGGCCACATTGAAGTCTTTTGAACCATGAGGTTATTGCCAAATGTTCATTTTTGAAAACCATGAAAGTTGCCACCTTCACTACATTTTTCTCAACTCACATAGCAATGTTATTTGTCTATTTGAGAAGGCTTACAACAAAAATACATAAATAAAACAATAATGTTTCTAAAAAGTCAATTTTGTTTCAAGTAGTAATTGTAGCCAATCATACCACAAAAAAAATATTATTAGGGTCACCTACTTTATACTTCCTAAACAATTGAAAAATGACTCACTCTAGCTATGCTTTTGTACTCCTCTTTAAAATTTAAGATTTGATCTTGTCTTAAAGAATATCCATTTGCCTTGTATTTACAATGTCCATAATACATAATGAACTCAAATATCCTTTGTAAATGTGTAATTTGAATTTCTTGATTTCAAAAGGATTTTAAAATCTTGGACATCCATTTCCATTTGAAGTTGTCTACCTTTTGTATCATGCCTTTATCATCAAAGAAAAATTCAAAGGTCCTTGTATAGATCCAAATTTTATTCCAATGTATTTCAATCTTCTTTAAACGATTATAAATTCATATTTGATGGATTGCTTGTCACTATAGATGTGGTATAAACACAAGAAAGTCTAAGTCTTTACTTATTGTTACTACCATCATCTACTTCTATTAAGTATTAGAATTATGGGTCTTGAAGACTAGATCTTAAGACTAAAGTTGGTATTGTAGTTGCTTAGTAGACAAGAGTTTCATTTCAAAATAATTTGATCTCCATAGTAACTTGCAAAAAATCTCCATGTTTTAAACTCATTAATAGTTGTTGCTCCCTTCAATTTGAAGTAAAGATTAATTTGGGTCTTTATGATAGTTGTTGCTCAACCTCCTACTTAATTTGGGTTTCAATAGAAGTTGTTGTCTAACCTTTAACTTGAAGTCAAGTTGAATTTGGATTAATCATTATTTTAGTTCAAATATTTAGTTAGCATAGTAACATTGATTACCTTTAATAACTTCTTCAATACAATCCAACTTCTATATTGTTACTTTCTCAAATATGTAAGATTATTTGGAGCATGTATAACTTCTATATCTTTACAATTCATATATGACAAATAGAATGTTCAAATAGAATGGAATATGGGCATACTTATTATAAATAACTATTTTTTAGAATTTTATGCATGCTAGAGATGAAGGACCAAGTACCCCATTATCATAGAATGACTAACTTTGATACTAAAAGTGTGGATAAAAATCTTGCTACCTACATTAGCCAAGGACTTGACCACAAGGTCTTGCATATGTACATTACATGTGTAGTATACCACTTTGTTTGATATATATTAATACAAATTGAATCAATTGTAAGATTTGTTTTGTTGTAAAAATGAAACCATTTTTTTATATGAATATAAAATTGATGAGAAAAAAATGATTTAGTAAACTTCTACTTTAGAAATAGTTTTGACATATGACAAACTTGACTAAAAAGATAACCTAGGCCTTAAGATCAACTTTGGATCCATTGTGTAGTCATTTGGCTAGTCTACAAATTGCAAGCCCTTGATTGTACTAGTGTTTATTGCAATTTAACCATTATATGCTTTATGTTTCAAACCATTTTGACAAGCATTTTGCTTCAACTATAACTTGTATACTCTACAATTCAAGACTAGAGGTGCTACAAAGAAATTTTGGCCCAATCAATGAAACAAACATTGAAAAAGTCAATATCAAATCAAAATAGAAAAAATAGATTTATAACAACCAAAAGACATATGTGATATAATAATAAAGGCATAGATGGAAATAGATTCCAAAGGTTTTTTTACAAAGATGAACTTCTAATCAAAAGGTCTCATTCAACAAGCAATGACATGATGTAGGAGTGTCTTATTAGACACATAAGCACATTATTGAGTCTAGATTATAATTTGGAAGGACACAATGACTATAGTAAGCAATTAGAAATTGTTGTAAGTGAAATAGAGCTTGAAATTATAGCAAATGCAATTTATTATTTTTCATGTTACACTATAAGAAAAACAAGTTTTCTGTGATGTCAAGAAAAATGTGCCCTCACATTTTTTGACAGGGCAGTTATCAACAATGATGTCATCTAAAATCTATTATAACAAGCATGCAAAAAACATGAAAAATCAAGTGAAAATATGTCTGATTTTGGCATGTTTTTATTTGACGTCATGAACAATGGAGTTTTTTAAGGTCCTGAAAAGAAGGTACATGGAAGACATATTAAGGATACGTCAACTCTTTTTCAGTGGGCAGCACCACATAGGATATGATGTGGCCCCCTAAAGAATATGATGTGGTCAACATGTGAACTTGAAAATTTTAATGCTACTTTTTGAGACATCAAATTAAATGTTTTTTGAGACATCAATTAGTGCATACCATACCTATAGGGCAAGGCTAACAAAAAAAATTAATTTAAAAATAAAATAAAATTGCAGAATTCACCAAGAATTAAAGAAAACTTACCGTCTACCATCAAGAGAATTTTTGATGGCAAAATGAAGGAATTCCTTCATTAAAAATTAGAGAGGATGAAGATTACAAAGGCCATATTTGTATCTATTCTCTGTCCATGGTGAGACAAAAGATATGGGATAAGTTGAATATGGAAACTTGGCTATTGTACTTCTCAACATTGTTTCAAATGTCTAGACGTTCATTCAAATATTCTAATGTTGTTTTAAGCATCTCAATGTTGTTTTTGACATTGAGATCATGTTGTTTGAGATATCCCATATGGATTGTTTTACTTCCTACCACCCTGCTTGTATAAAGGTCATCTCTTTTCATCCATGGTACTCATCCATCCATTTCTTTTTTTTGCAAAATATGCCATGTGGTTGCCTTTCCTCTAAATTTTTTACATATAGTCAACATTTTACTACAGACCGCAGTAATTTTATTACCTTATCTATAGTCAAAATGGATCTATTTGTTGATGTGGTAGAAGTGTGTTTTTTTGAATGTTCTCCAAGAATGCGAAGCATTTTTTTGGACATAAAAAAAAATTGTGTCCGAAGTGATTGATTTTTGGGATGTCTTCAGAGACGTATATGTCTCACTTGATGTCTTTGCGTTTTGCATTTCACAGCGGCATGTGTGCGATGTCGTCAAACCAAATTTGCACTATTGTGGGCGTTAATTGCCAAACACAGTGACATCTCAAAAACATGTTCCATTTTTGGCTAATGACATCTAAAATGTGGTTTTCTTATAGTGTTAAAAAGCTTCATCTAGAAAAAATGTGTTGCTTTTAGAAATGTGGTAAAAAAAAGACACTGGTTGGAATAAAGATTTTGCCAATTGGAGTACTAGGACAAAGATTATGGTCATGCACAATTACTAGCTATTAAGAAGACAACTCATAGCAAATCAATAGATGTCATCAATGACTAAATGAGTTAAGGCAAACAAGTAGTAGCAATATTGATTCTCAAATGGAAGAGTTCCACACTTGACAAAGCAATCATGAGAACAATGTTCAACTCCTTGATGTTGGAGTCAATCAACCTAAAGGTAGCCCATAACAAGAAAAGAGCAACAACAATAAATAAATTTTTGAAACCATCTACAAGTTATGTGAATTTACTTCTTATTGAAAAAAATTGTTTTTCATCCATCTAATCTAAAGTTCCATGAACTTGGAGTCAAATGTGGTTAAGTATAGCTAATCTTAAGGCTAGGGTTGTAGTAAAAGAGATTACCTTGGAGAATATAAAGCAATAAGAAATTGCTAATATATGGGACTATATATCAAAAGAAGCCTTAGAAAAAAAATAGAAAGCAAAAGTAGTAAAGTAGGTGCAGAAAAGGTTGTAGAAAAAGCAAATGGTAGATTATTTTTGTATGGAAGAAATATGATGACTCCTAAAAGTAGTTGGTCACTATATAAATTATTCTTATAAATTGAGGAATTAGAATTATGAAGTGAAATTTAGATATGTTGTACAAAAAGGATTCCACCTTCATGTATAATTTCACTTAAAATTGACTATATTTAGATTTATTATTATTAAAATGAAATTTTTGTGTAAAAATAATCTTTTTGTAAAAAGTCAAAATGTCTCATTTCTTTTTATAGAAATGATGTACATCTTAACAAAAATCACATGTTACAAGTTTTATGAATTTTGAATTTTTATTGATTGAAATCATATTGATTGAAATTTGACTTTAAAATTTTTGATTTTTGATTTTTCACTCCATAAATTGCAAAAAAATAAAATAAAAATTCCAATAAACATCAAATAACTATAAATATCAAAAACATATTTTTTTGCAATTTATGGAGTAAAAAATAAAAAAGTGAAAATTTTGAGGTCAAATTTCAATCAATAAGATTTCAATCAATAAAAATTCAAAATTCATAAAACTTGTAATATGTGATTTCGGTTAAGATGTACATTCTTCCTCTAAAAAGAAATGAGGCATTTTGACTTTTTACAAAAAGATTATTTTTACATAGAAATTTTATTTTAATAATAATAGGTCTAAATATAGTCAATTTTAAGTGAAATTATACATGAAGGTGGAATCTCTTTTGTACAACATGTCTAAATTTCACTTCATAATTCCAATTTCTCAATTTATGAGAGCAATTTATATGGTGGACAACTACTTTTGGAAATCACCATAGGTGGATGACATTTAGTGAGACAAACTTTATGAGATCATCAAATCCAACCTTCCCTTCCAGACATACTTGTAAGTACTTCTACTACAAAAAGGTTGTAATAAAAAAATGCTTAATTTTTGTGCTCTTACTAGAATTAATTTGTCTTCTTTTGATAATCCATTAAGTTTAAGAATAGAGGAAATGTAGCTCTAATAAGAGTGCACAATAAAAAAAACTATAAAGTTACAAAAGAAAATCAAGAAATTGAACAATAATCCAAACACTATAGAAAACCCATGTCTTATGTGGCGAGCCCTAATTTTTTTAACCCCTAATTGCCCAAGGCCTATTTTCAGGCTCTTGGAATTTGCTTGAAATCCAACAAAAAGCCAATATTTTGATAAGTTGCATCATTTAAAAAAAAATTGTAATTGTACAAATTCAAACTAGAAATGTTAGAGATCACATAAGAAAAGAAAACACAACAATATCACTTATGGATTGAAAGATTATAATGTTTGATCACAAGAGTGTTAAAACTACAAAAATCTTTCAAACCTCTTTTCACATGTGAGACCTAAAAAGTTGGTAATCAAAAAAATATGAAGTTATCGAGCCTAACATGCACAAACCCAATTAATTTACAGCTTTCCAAAATCTACTCTATAATTTTTTTAAATGAACTTCTAATGTGATTTTTCCTTTATGGCCTAGTGTATTTGAAGCTCATTTCCAAATGTTGATATAAAAACGTACGTTTATTGCATTGAATATCACCTAAAAGGTGTTAAAAAATTAGGGCTCATTACATAAAACATGGGGTTCTTATAGTGAAAGTAAGGGACCCAAGTCAACTGACATTTTATAAAACAACTAAAGTATTGTGAATGAAGAAACATTTTGGACAAATTTTTATGAATTTATAATCAAGATCCTTCAACCTTGATACTAAAGATCTAACTAAAGGCACTTGAATTGTACAATAATTTAGAGAATTTAGTTGCGACAATTTAGATTCTTTATGCAACCACCAAATCTTGGTAGTGGTTACAAACCATCATTGTCACAAAGTATAAAGACAAAAGTGATGTAACAATAAGGCATATTTCTATCCAGCATTTTGTTGAGTGTTACATGGTGATGGCTAAGCCTGTCATGCGGCTTTGAGGAGCTCTAATTCAATCCATAGGTTGGATTCGATAATAAAAGTAGGCTCTAGGGTTGTAAATTCATAAATATAATCTTGAGGTTTAGCATTTCTACAATATAAGGTGTTGATGTGGCCATCTTAGTATTTCATGGTTACATTTAGAAGAATTAATTTGAAAAGGCATAAAAAAAATAATGATTTCAAAGCCTACACTAGTACAAATCTATACTAAATAAATCATTTCAAATGATGGTTTTGTGTTAAAATCTAGACTAAAACTATTACAATTGCATTCTATAAATGCAAATTTAATACAAAACCATAGTTTGAAAATGTTTTTTTCAACATGGATTTGTATGAGTGCTAAGATGATCATATATAAAGAATTAGAGATACTTTAGATTCTACTTAGAGATGATTGTTCAATGTATCAATGAATTTGTTTTAATAATATAATGTCTTCATAATCAATGCATGACATTATTTATTGATGTTCAAATTGTATTGAACATATGGCTAAGAGCATTGCTAGCATTTCATTGGAAAAATGGCTTGCTATAGTTTATAGAGTATCTATTGGGTTCCAACTGCTCCTTAGCCATGGGCTAGCCAACCCTCCATTCATTCTTGCCATATGAGCGCAATGGAGGGAAAATTGACCCAATCATTTGAATTATTTTTCATTCGTTAATTTCTCATTCATCATTGATGATGAAAACTTGTTCCTAAATCCACTTGACTCGTAGCTCAAATTGGAACTACAACTTAGAGCAAGAATGTAAAATGAATGTTGGCTTGACAACTAAGATCACAACATTGAAGATAGTCTTGACAAAAACAAAATGCTTAGAATTTGAAGAAGCTAGTGGAGACAAGAGGGTGGTCTTTAGAGGGTTGTTTCTGCAAAGAATGGTGACTTCCACACACTAGTTGGATCTACGATTGGAATCTAAAGTGAGGTTGGTCACACTATAGGCTGAGCCGGGAGTTTGACTAGGAAAACACTAGTGATGATCTAAACCAATATAGAAGTATGAAATAGAGTACCTATACTACTTCCAACGAAAATTTTATTTCCTTAATAAGCTATTATTAGATTCTTTAGGAGGATATGATTATGCCCTCCTTAGTGTTACATGAAAAGGTCGGTTTAGATTATCTACTCAATTTTGATATTTATATGTTTTAAAATACAAATTTAAAGTGGATATATTAATTATTTTGGAGGAAAGATTATCATTCTTAACTATAAAAGCTACAATAAAATATTTAGAATCCTTCCATTAGTTTTCATATCCAAATATAATTGAAAAGGTCAAAATTATACCCTCCTTTCGTTGAAAAGATTACAAAACAAGTTGGGTTTGTTTCTAATTGAGAAGGATAAAATTTACATTTAAACATATATATATATATATATATATATATATATATATATATATATATATATATATATATATATATATATATATATATATATTCTAAGGTAATGGAATATAGAAATGAATCAACCTAGCTTCAGCATAATTTCTAAAGGACTAAAATAATTACAAGTAGAAATTATAAAAAGAACCTACCGCTTTTAGAAAAAGCAAGAAGAGATGATTTTTTTTTTTTTAATTCAACCTTATAGAAGTGTATTGGACTACTATAGGAATGCACAGAAAAAAATTCGGAATATTTTGACCATACATATTTCAAGATTATAGTATTTAGAGTTAGAAGAAAAAGTTTTTTTTTCAACCCTACCCAATAGGGACATCATACTTTAACTCCTAAAGTGAGATTTTTGCACTAAGGGTGTATTTTAGACAATTCTATCCTATATCATCATGGTTAGATGCTTGTAATATTCCAAGAGTAAAGATGGTTTTTTAAAAGCTACTCAAAAATCTTCAAGCAACAAAGCTTATACTCTCAACGTCCAATTAAAAAATTACATTTTCAAAACAAGAAAACATGTCCACACTTTGGGTCAAAATTTCAAAAAGATCCATTCAAGATTCACTTTATAGAAACCTCCCTAAATTTACAATTGATCATTCAACAACCACTTGATCTTTCTTGGATTAACTCAAAGTACAAATAATCATTAAACAATGAGGCAACCAAGAAATGTTCAAGGATAACTTGACTACTCACTATAAAAAGAATGCACCTATTGGTTCAATAATCCAAACATTTTGGTGACTACCTTAATTGCAAGGGCTACATCTTTCAAGGATTAAGCTAGGTTCTTAAAGTTTAGACTCTAAAAAGCATTCTCTAAAAGAGAGCTACATTTCCCTTTCCCATTGCACTAGTAATGTACAAAAATAAACACTTTACAAAGTGGACACTTTCAGTGTCCACTATGCTTCAAATTCAAAAATTCATAACTAATTTCAAGAAGCTCAAAGGAAAGTTCGGAGGAGACGAGTAAAATTGCAGACATCAAAACCCGATTATAGTACTAGCACGAATGAAACTCCACACAAACTGACAGCACATCCAAACTAACAATAAAAATGGCAATACACAGATATAACATTACGAACAGAAGTGATCAAATCATCTTTCTTCAAAAAATCAAAATAATCGAATCCCATTCTTAAAAGCTGAACTTAAAAACAACAGCAGTAATTACAATCCTGCGAGCTTCATTGATTGAGCTCACAATACTTTTACCTTCCCACCCAAAACAACCTTAAAAACAAGGTGGTGATACACAATCGAAGTACTTCACAGGGACATGTCGCTGTCAACCACACTCGAGACTGACAAAGGGAGAGCTACGCAAATAGACCTAAAGAGTCAATTAGAGAAAATGATCCCATCGCAGAGAGCAATGTCTATCTCATGTCTTGACATCTCAGCCACCAATACGACTGATGGAGCCAAAAACAGGGTGCAATGTTGCTTCAAAAAATTGGTAAAAAAAATGCAGCAAAACGCTTCCAGTGCTGCGCGGCCTCCCAAATGGACTCGAGAAATCGGCACTTTCGGCGGGGGGACCTCCAGCTGCACGACCGGACCCTAGAATCAACTCCAGAGCTTGCCAACGGCTGATTGCTGGAACCAGCTCAAAACATAATAGAAATATGTTCGGCCACTCGGAGCTTGCCGATCGCAGACAATCCTCGACTCGGATCACATCCAAGAACGTGCCACACAAATGTCCAAACAGAAGCCAGTCGGCTATGAGCAGCAAGCGCCAGAGGCCGGCTTCTGCTGAGCATTTCCAGCGGAAAGCTTGACATCCGGTTTCGCACTCTTGGCAGCCTGCACAGAAGAGAAATACAAACCATATTATAGTGAGAAATTCGCACTTATTGAGACAGACACAAACAAAATAACAAATGGTGCCTCCAATTATCAAGACACTCGAAAGACGAGCACATAGCAGAACAAGCAAGGTGCAAACAATCAGCGAAGAACTCGTTGAACACCCCAAACCAATGGCCACGAAAAAAAATTAAGCCACACCTCTGGCTTGGAATCAGTCTCGGCCAGCCTTTGCTTGATGTCCCTCGCAACTGTGAAGAAAACATCCTCCACATTCATGTTGGTTTTGGCACTCTGGTGCAAAGAAAAAAGAGCACAACAGAAAGTCGTCAGAAAAAAGTGCGAACAGGTCAATAGGAACAGGAACGCAGGAACAGTCCTCGTAAATGCAACACGGGAGAGACGTGCGCTCACAACAGTGAACAATGATTCCGAATTCCATGAAAAAAAAATCTGTTGCATGGACTCACAGTTTCAAAAAATTTGATGCCAAATTCATCAGCCAGAGCTTGACCTCTAGCGAAGGGGACAGCCTGCACGGGTTACACACTACATTAGAAAACTCAAATCCAAACACTATCCTCGCAACAAGAGCGAGCACAAAAACGCAACGAATGCAATAAACAACACCTTCGTCGGAAAGAAAGGAATGGAATCGAGATCCTTAGCCGCTACTCGGGAATCGCGCTCCCAAACAAAACCTTAAACTACACCAAGACGAATCATTTGACAAATAATCAGAGATCGGACAGGTTCGCGGATGTACTCGTTTGCTCTCGTCCATATCAGCCTTGTTCCCCACCAAGATCTTGTTCACATTGTCCGATGCATGCTGCTCAATATTCCTGATCCAGTTCCGAATGTCTGATCAACCCTCAGTCAAGGCTACCAGCGGTTCCAGTACGTCTCCAGGTGAAACACATCAACCCTCCAAAACAACCCGGACGACATTCTCGACTATAATCGAACAACTGCAGCAACAACAAGGATCAACGACATTGTGGATACTGTTGAATGAGGATTCATCTGTCACGTCGTACACCAGCAGGATTCCCATGGCTCCCCTGTAGTAAGCTGCACGCCAATCGAAGACCCAAAACATCGGTCAACAAGTCCAAAAGCGTCCACTCAAAACAAGACTACAACGAAGTCCAGCAACCACCGCTACATCCTTGCAGGGCATACATCTGCTCGATATTAGAAACACAATGACGGTATGCTGACTGTGCAATTGAACACCAAGTCTTCCTCCTCGAGACCCCCACGAAAATTACGTGCCACACACAACCTACAAGACCGGCGTTCGAATCATGCTGACCTGTTGTGATCGTGCGGAACCGCTCTTGCCCGGCGGTGTCCCATATCTGAAGTTTGATACGCTTCCCATCCAGCTCGATGGTACGAATCTTGAAGTCAATCCTGCCAGACGTCCCCAATCGACCAATTCGAATCAACATCACCTGCTTGAATATTTCCTGATAACCATCCAAATGCTTGAAGGCATCCAGTGCGGATAACGGGAAAGAAAACAGCTTGCAAGATAGCATACCCTATTGTGGTGATGAAGCTTGTCGTGAAGGAGTCATCGGAGAAACGAAGGAGCAGACAGGATTTCCCAACCCCTGCGAACATCAAACGGAAAGTTTAACTCGGAGGTGATAAAAGCACAGGAGCTTTCACGATGCTCAGGACATAAATTACACGCATCACAATGAATGCCACTTGCACAGTAGATCCACACACTCCTTCCAACCTCACAAAATCAATACCCTACCAGACGAGACCTAACCGAAAAGCCACGAAGCCACGAACTCGAGAGAAAATCATATCTCCGTCGAGCCTCAACTGTCGCCCCACTGGACATTCAATGTCCTACAGTCGGGATCGAAATGGAACGTCACTGATGCCAAACAGGTAAGGACTTCTGGTCATAGTCGGCGTCCAAGCCAGAAAAAGACATTCTGCTCCAAGTCCGGAAGAACGGACAAGCTCAATGAAAATCATGACACGACAGAACTCGAGGGCAACTGCACAAGGCTCGACCAAATGCTCGCATGGACCTCGACAGTCAACAAGAGCTTCCCCAGTCACTGAACTCATTGAAGCGAACACACACATTCTCGAGCACACCCCTTGCTAATTGCATGCACCAGAGAACAAGGGACATACCGCTATCTCCGATCAACAGCAGCTTGATGAGGTAATCATAATCGGCCCGCGCTCTTGAACCACCTGCGGCCATGGCGCTCGTCGCAGCCCGCCCCTCACGAAAAGTAGATCCAACTTCAACTCCGGCTCTCCTCCTTTCCCGGTGCCAACAGACCTCTCCTCCTCAGAATGCGCTCTGCACTCAAAGAACCGAAAACTCCGACTGAGAAACGCAACTCAAAAGACATCCACAACTCATAAATGCAAACTCGTAATCATTAAACTCATAAAAGCAAGGTCATAACCATATCACTCCGAAACCTAGCTTCATGTCGACTTGAATGGTTACCCAAATTCATGGTAACCGAAACGGAAAGAACAGATCACTCCCACGATCGACCAGTATCTCCAAAATTTCACTCCCTGCGAACCCAATGAAAAATCAAGGCGATTCAGGAAGACTTACCCTAACCTTCCGCAGTTCACACCGATCGCCCCACCGAACCAGCTTCAATCCACCAAATTGGATACGAGAGGAGAAGCAAAACGACAGGCGCCTTCGAAGCACGAAGCCGAATGCTCGCAGTGGAGGAGCTGCGAGTATTGGCGGCGATGAGCAGGGATCGACGGGGATCCAAGCTTTGAAGAAAGCGCAAACAGAGGCCAACTCCAAGCGCCAAGGCAAGCGGGGCCCGTCAGAGCACGGAAGTCGCCCTTCACACGCAGACAGAGCCCACTATTTCATCCGTCTGTCGTTAGTTTCCATCTCATATTTCATTCGTTTCGGAGGGGTCTCATCCCGGATGTGGAGCTGGTCCCTCGTGGTGTCTCCGGGGTCTCGAGCTTACCTTGATTTTATGGTATTAACCCCTGAATGTCCAAGGCCTGTTTTGAGCCTCTAGAAATTTGCTTTAAATTGAACAAAAAGCCAATATTTTGATAAGTTGTATCAACTTTTTTTTAATTGTAACCGTAGAAATTCAAACTAGACATGTTAGAGATCACATAGGAAGAAAAATTACAACAATATCACTTATAAGTTGGAAGACTATAACATTTGACCATGAGGGTGTTAAAACTATAAAAAAATTTCAATTCACTTTTCACAAGTCAAACCTAAAAATTTGGTGACCAAAAAAATATGAGGTTTAAGGGCCTAACATGAATAACCCCAATCAATTTATGGCCTCTCAAAATCTACTCTATAATTTTTTTTAAATGAGCTTTGAATGTGATTTTTTCTTCAAGTCCTAGTGTATTTGAGGTTCATTTACAAGAGCTCTCAACACTATGGGAAGTCAAGATTACAATGGGTACCCTTGCACAAAATCTTGAATAGAAAAATCACTATCACTATTACTTATTTTCAAGATCGGGTTTTTGATGCTAAAACTAGACTTCAAGAAGAATCATTTTTATTAAAAATAACAAACTTGGTTAGGTTTTATTTAACTTCAAAGTTTTGCAAACACTAGATTTTGGTGCCTCGGGCATTTAAAGGTTAATAAGGGAGGAAAATTAGTGTCACGACAAAAAAAATTAATTAGTGTCGAATTATTATGGTATTCTTCAATATTGATGAATCTATACATATATAAATGTATTACAAATAGTATGACTTAAATAATCTAATATTATATGTACTAATAGGACAAATTATCTTAGTGGGATTGACTTTGTGTAGTAGTTAATTCAACAATGCTTTGAGAAGCTTTATAAAATCTATAAAGTCAGTAAAAATGTACCTTCAGATATTGGCTTAAAAAATCTTTGCTGATTATTTTCATGCAAGTATGTTGAAGCAAATAGGAGGTTGGAGTTGTGTTGTTGCCAAAACATTTTCAATAGTACCTTTGTATAGAGTATTAAATCCTTATGTAGTCCTAGGGTGGAAATAATCCAGTAGTATGATGTGGACAACAAGTATAATTATGTTGAGTGACTTTCAAGAAAGTTGTAGAGTGAAAATCTATATTTGGATATTGGTATATTTAAGTCTTTGTCAATCAATTTCATGAAAATATGCTGAAGCAAATAGAAGAGTGAGATTTGTTGTCAAAATATTTTGGAGAGTATCTATATAGAATGTTACATCCTTACAAAGTAATTTTATAATTAAGATGAGGACTAAAAGTGATTCATGCATGATTTCCAAGGAAAGTTGTAGAGATAAAAAGTGGACTTGTGTATCTAGATTTCTAATAATTTTGGTTGACTATGGCTTATCCCCTAAAAGACCAAAATGTTTTTTTGGCAACATAGCAATTTGGGGCAAGTTGGTGTGAATGAGGATTTGCATGTATGATGCTGAAATTTTAGTAGAAGGTGTTGACAAGGAATATCTTTCATGTGCACTTAATTTTATGACATTTGAAAATATGAGTAAAAAATTATGGCCTAATTAATATGTTACTTATTGTAAATGGGTATTCTAGGCAAATAAAAAAGAATTCTAAAAAAGAATTTGGGATTAATTTTCTAGATATGTATAACATAGGAATCTTTTAATTATTCAATTTTGATCAATGAGATGATAGTTATGAGGAATTTTTGTTTGCTAGCATTTTTAGATGTATTCTAAATAAACTTTGAAGTTTTTTATTTAACTCAATTTTTAATATTTAAAAAAATAAATAAAATCATAGGATGTAGATTATTTATTACAACATTGCAAATAGTGGAATTGGCATTTTTCAATTCCATAACTAAATTCTTAACAATTTTGTATTTTGAATCTTTGTTTACTTCTTTCAACTTACTACTTGTTTCCTATATGTTGTACAATTCCAAATAATGTGAAAAATTTCAAGCATGTAGCCATCTTGTGTAGAAAAATGAATTCAGAGAAGTACTACCATTTTGGACATTTTTTCATAAAACTCATTAGAAGATTTTGGGAGGTTAGGGAGGGCTGTAAGTTCCCTGACGTTTTTTGACTCTAGAAACGATTGCTATATCATTTTCCAAAAATTAAAATTAAAATTTTTTTTTCAACTTTGTTTTTCATTAAAATTTTTTTTTGACAACATGGTGTTCTTTAATTGCAAGGAGAACCACGGGAAACAAAGGCCTGAAAAGGCCTTCTTCCCCTCCCCTCCAAACTCTTCTAATGGATGATCTTGTGAAGTGCAACTACCCTAAATTTTGTAGGGCCCAAAAAATGATTTTAGAACCTTAAATGCTTACAGTTGAAGAAAACTTTGTTGCCTTCAACACAATCTATATAATATTTGTGTTTTCTATAATATAGAAACATCAACTTCAATGCAAAATTAGGTGCATTCTTTGGCCAAGTGAGTGTCAATGATATATTTTGCCTTCCCAAGGTTATAAGAGGCTAGGGGTAACTCTAGTGAAATTAGTACAATTTGAATTTCATCCATTAAGATAATTGCACCTAATTGTAACCCCTTTCTAAATCATTTCCTACATATTCATATTTAAAATATATTACTTCTATTTATAAATTTAAGATTGCTTTTGTATATAACTATTTTAACCTCTTTGAAAATTCATAGTTTATTCATATTGTGTTCAAATAATGCATATGAAGGGAATCTAGGCTACTCTTTTTTATTCTAAAAAAATTCATATTTTATTCATAATGTATCCAAATAATGCAGATGAAGGAAATTTAGAATATTCTTTTTAATTCTAACAAGATTCAATTAAAGCATAGGTACAATGCTCAATTTTCAAACTTGGATGCAATTAGGTATCCCCTAGTTGAATGGCATTTCTTGCTAAATAATTAATTAAAAATTGACAAATGTGATTTGATAGATGCCTAGAAATAAGAAAGAAAAATCTTGAAAATAGGAAATTTTTTTTTTTTTAATATAATTTAAAAATAAGTAAACAAAATCTCATCTGCTATATTGTGTCTACTATATTTTTAAATTAGTTTTTAGAAATAATTTTTGCCTACCCTCACCACCTAGTGCAATAGTTACCTTATTGAAACCAATCTTCTAATTCAAAATAGTCACGGAGCAAAGGGACAAAAGAATTGCTGGTGGGGGATCGAGGCCCCTGCCCCTTCACCTTAGCCAAACGCTGAGGCCCGCCCAATCCAACCCACGGACGAACATCCAAATGAACCCCTCACGGATGAAACTCATCCAAACCTCGGGTGGGGTTCCCTGAGCCCAGCCAGATGAACTGAAGAAGACGACCCCAATTCCTTGCAGAGCCACCCTTCCCAAATTCGACCTCATCTGCTTGCAATTCCTAAATTCTCCCTCTCGCAAATTGCAGCAGCGATGGCTTCTTCCGCAATTCTCACCTCCCATGTGACCCCGACAACCACCACCGCAGCAGCCTTGGTGGCTCCTTGCGATCCGCGCTCCTCTCATTGCTCCTTCGTTAAGTTGTCGTCCTCGTCCTCTTCGTTGTTGCTACGTGGTGCAGATCTGCAGAAAGCCGCTTTCGTGAGCGCGACCAAGCGTCGGGTCGGGGCTACGGCGGTCCGACCTCGCGCGCAACAGCAAAGTGGTGGGGATTTTCAAATTTTCAATTGTTTTGAAAAAAACTCTGAAATTCTTGAGTTGGTGGAGTGATTTTAGTACGGGATGTGGTTGTAGCGAATGTGCCGAATTTGTGAGAATGCGGCATTGGGAGATTTGGTTGTTTTTTTGAGCGCTTCTTGTATTGATTGGGTTGGGGTTTGAATAGTGGCTGTGTTGGTGTGCGTGCGCCGTGGTTGAGAAACATTTCAAAAGTTTTGTACCATTCTCTTCTGGTTGATTGGTTGATAATTGGCATTGAAAAATTTATATATAGGGTGTTGCTAGTTTAGATTTTGCGCCTTCTAAAGACCGGGTGTTTATATGCTTACATGCGCTCAGCATTGGGTCGCTGATCCTGTCTAGGCTAGAAAGAGTAGGATTCAATTGTTATGGTAGTGATAGAATTTATGGAATCGAAATTTCTGTCTAGAAATCAGGTTGTATAGTAGTGGTTTAATTTGTGGTCCTCTATTCCTTGAATACCGCATATGTATTTTGAATTTCTAGAACATGTTGTGGCTCGTAGTGTAGGTTGACATTCCTTCGTTAAATCTACTAAATGCTTGTGTTGAGATGCATACTATCTTCTTTCTCCTCCTACTATTATCACCTCCTTTTCAGTTGTTGTAATTGCTTACGTAGTTAGAGGGAATTTATAGAGTTGTGGCGTGCGTGTATTGGATGCAGCTACCACGACTCTTTCCCAGGACGAACTCAAAAAGATCGCTGCTGAGAAGGTGCCGTAATACGCTTTTCCCACTCTTGTTGTTCTGAGTGAATCATTTCTAGGTAATATTTTAGCCTGATTAAGACAAAACATCAGTTACAGTAGAGCGTGCTTGTGCAGGAATATTTTGTAGGAAACAGTCATATAGTGTTTGCCTTCTATTTGACCTCGTTTTCTCTCAATTTAAGCTACCAGGTTGGCCTGTGATGGGCATTGGTCCAGAAGTTGTCAGAAGCGCTCCTGTGCATTGTGGAATAAATTGTAACAATGCGTTGTTTTTATTTAGAATTAAAATGAAATACAAATAAGAGTCTGAACTTCGAACAATTAACTTCTAACTTGAGTACAACTTTTTAGTTTACCTAACTGGACCGAGTATTTCCTGACGGAACTGCCCTGGCAATACCTAACAAATAAACAAACAAGATGGGTGAACGTAAAGTCGCAGTTCCAGTATGTAATAGATTTTTGGAGGTTGAATTGTTGCGGTGTGGTTGCAGGCAGTGGAGTATGTCAAGAGTGGCATGGTGTTGGGATTGGGCACAGGATCCACAGCTGCATTTGCAGTGGCAAAAATTGGCGAGCTTTTGAAGGTTTGTATTATTGTCCTCATTGTGGCAGGCTTGTTGCTACGTTCCAGAATTGTTATTATACAAGCGAGATGGGTGTTCACTAGTATGATCACAGGGACACTAGCTGTGAAGAAGGTTTTCTCATCTGACTGTGAGCAAACTGTTGCAGGAAGGGAAGCTGAAGGACATTGTTGGAGTGCCTACTTCAAAGGTGAAACTCAATACTGTAGACAGTTGCAGATGTCTTGTCTGGTAGCACCTTATTTAAGAGGTTTTACAATAGAAACAGAATTGGATGTGGATGGATGCAGTTTGCTCACATATTATGCTGATGTTACAGAGAACGGCAGAGCAAGCTGCAGCCTTGGGCATCCCCCTCTCAGTTTTGGATGACCATCCTAAGGTAACTATTGAAACAAAGTCAAGAAAACCAAAAATTTGCTCTGAAAGTATCTGAATTATTAAGTATTCTCGTCGATCTTAATGGTACTTAGTATATGAAACTCTTTCAGTTGTCCTACTAAATTTTAGGTCACAAATGTTAAGCCTTGATTATCATTTTTCTAATGAATGCTGAAGACATACAAGAGTTTGGCAGTCGTATTATTGACTCTCTGAATGCTTGATATCAGATTGATCTAGCGATCGATGGAGCTGATGAAGTCGATCCCGATCTCAACCTTGTGAAGGGACGAGGTGGTGCTTTACTTCGTGAGAAGGTGAATTATTCGTCATGTGATTTTGTTGTGCGTGTGTACTGGGCGTACTGTTTTTGTAGCAGTTTTGAGTGGGTCATATGAGGTCCTTTGTTCATTTATTTTTACCATCTCATACTTGTTCTTCACTGATTCTATCGCTACAAAATTTGGCCTCCATGAATCATATTTTTCACAATATAATCAATGGGAAGTGGTTGTTTTTAATCACGAATCATTGGTCCTTTAGGAGTTGTATCTGTTAAACCATTCAGTCTAGTAAATTCTCTTACCTAGAATGCTTGTTTCAACAGTGATGCTCGTGCTGAAGTATCAAAATGCAGATGAACTCATGTATTTCTGCTCTTTGGAGCTGTTGAACCTTTCGAAATAATCTGAATCCTCATGATTGTTGTGCTTTGTTACTGTGTAGATGGTGGAGACTGCTTCTGCAAAGTTTGTAGTCATTGTTGATGAAACCAAGGTTGGTTCTATGACCTGATTCTCCTTTCAATACCAAAGTTCTACAATCTATCTTTGATGTTGTGAACTAGTCTGTCGTATGCTGGACATTGGTCTGAAGGTTGTTGAAAGTGCGTCCATGCATAAGACTCTACATTGGAGTAACACTAAAAAACCAAAAAATAGTATAAAATTGACTCTCAAAATTTAGCTTAACCGAATAGGAATTCTAGCAATATCGTGAGAAGTGCCCTTGAGATGACGAACATAAAGATAAATAGACACAATATACCGAGCTGCATACATAATAGATTTGACCTTTTGGGTTTATGAATGTCGCAGTTGGTGAAGGGCCTTGGAGGAAGTCAGCTGGCCATGCCCGTCGAGGTTGTCCAATTTTGCTGGAAGTATAATGCCGAGCGCTTGAAGAACCTTCCAGAAGTTGCTGGCTGTGAGGTGCATTTGATTTGCCTATAATTTTTGTTCTCTCCTTCCTGTTTCTGGTTGGAATGTTTTTTTTTTGTCCACGCGGGATTATGCTTAGGTTGACATTTCTCACACCTTGTCTTTCATGTATAAGCTCATGATTTCTCTTAATTTCTTTTAGGTGGATAGAGTAGTTCCTTACCCTCAACTTTTCAAGTAGCCCAAAGTGACCATTTCCACATCTATAGGAGTTGAAATAAATCATGTTGGAAAGAGATTATTCCCTACATTTTGAACTTTCAATATGTTTTGAAAGCTCCTATAATCAACTTTCTAGTGAACTTTTTAGTTTCCAAATTGTACTTTCTATTTTCAGCTTTTGAAACTGAGGAGTGAATTGACTGGCATTAATCTATGTCGATTTGTACCTTTGTACCTAGAGCAAATATGTTCTGGTCCCTATTTTAAATACTGAGAAAAGAGGCATTTCTTTTTCAGGTCAAACTGCGCATGGATGGAGACAAGCCCTATGTGACTGACAATTCAAATTACATCATTGACCTTTATTTTCAGGTATTGGATTCGATTGATTCCTGTTCTTGAATCTGTAAATATGACAGTGTCTCAAGTTTATACTGCTTTCTTGAGAGTAGGTTTAGCAGTGTGTAACGTAGATTTTACCCCGTTTAGTTGAATAAAGTCTTAAGAACCTCTTGGGATCTTTAGGTTGTCCCATGCTGTTTTCTTGACGTTTTACACTAATTTTCGTAATCACTTATAATACTAGTTAAGATTATTTGAGGTTCCCATTGTACTAGGACTACACTCTTCATTCTATTTAGCGTTGCTTTCAAAATTAAGTTATTTTGAACTACACGTTTTTCTTAAAGTTTTAATTTTTTACTAATATACCTCAAGCTAAATATTTCTTCAATGAAAAGATATAGCCTTAAATAATTTGCTTTTGGAAGCAACACTAAATTGAATGAAGAGTGTAGTTGTGAATATTCCTAGTCTTTAGCTCTAGCAATCATGAGCCTTTTTGGAAATGAAGGTGAATATTTCCATTTTTTGTTTTGAAGGTTATCAGATATTCTTAAAACTTTGTGTCCATTTAGTTGCTAATCCAATATAAAATCTGAAAATTGCACATCTTTGAAGTTCACCTACTGTACCTTACATGAATATTTGAACTTGATGTTTCTTGCTGATGAATTATTAAGTTTTTAAAAAATTGATTGCAGGACCCTATTAAAGACGCCAATGCTGCAGCAAAGGCAATTTCTGCACTAGAAGGTGTTATAGATCATGGTTTTTTCTTGAACATGGCCACTGTGGTTATCATCGCAGGCTCTAACGGTGTTACCGTCCAAACTAAGGACACATAGGTACATCATAGAGTATGAGAAGCTATTTGTATTCTATTCTACATACTTAGACAACCTTTTATATACATTTAATGAAATTGTTGCAGTGAACCAATTATTGCCAAACCTCTTCGTAGTCTAATGTAGCTTGGCCTCTTCAATGCCACAACCTTGGCATTTGAATGCTTGTAACATTATGAAGTTTCTTTTAGTGTGACAATATAGAGCTGCTTACATAAGTGACATTGAAGAAGTAATAATTGTAGGAATAAAGACAATGGTCTAGAATTTTTCTTCACACTTGTCAAATTCTTTATATAAAATTTGCATGTAACTCTTGTTACATGATATAAGTATATTTGTGAGTATAAGGTAGGAGTACCTAAAAATAACACTTATTAGAAATGTAGTGATTAAGGTTTGTACAAAAAAAAAAAGCATGTGCTTGTTAGGAAATGGGCAAAGATGCCAACAAAATTGGTTTAATAGTTTTTTGATTTTGTATAAATAGAATAAGAATTGTTGGAAACAACCATGTAGATGCACCTATTGTGAACAATAGACCCCCCAATGAAGTATACTTGAATGTGGGAAAAAAAGACATTCAAGAAACAATATTACATGTGTAAGATTGAAGAAATAAATGTCTTTAATTCAAAAAAGTTGGCACCTACAACTTTTGACATTAATATACTATTACAATAATGTGGGTAATAAGAATGACAATCAAATTGCGTTGTTGTATTGCAACAATGCTCCAATGAAACAAAATGTATCCATTATGTCATGTCTTCTCAACCAATTGTAGCTTATTAGGCTATGATATATTCAAAAAAAAAACCCACCCGTATGACTATGACTATGACAAGTTCATGTAACCATGCTTATCTACTTTGCCTCCACCCATGCTTAAATTTAAGGCATTTTTTAGGGGTCCCAAAATGATTGAGCTGTTCTTTTCAAATACTCCTACTTTACAAAGTGAGTTTTTATTTGGATGTGTCCCTTTTGGCTAAAGAAGAGAACAAAGATAATCCGAAAAGAGAGATTTAAGAGATTTGGATGTATCTAAAAATGTTTAGATTTGGCTAGTAATTCTAAAAGATTATCAAATTGTCATGTACTAATCATTTTTGACTGTTTGATTTGGCTAGTAATCCTAAACCTTAGTCAACCTTGATTGCAACTTTCCAAAAAACTACTTTTGAAAATTGATATAAATTTTTTTAAATGAAGTTTGATAAGTTCTGTTTTTTTTCTATTTCAAAATTGTCAAAATTGTTAAAAATTGATGGAATTATTGCAATTGAAAGCTCCATGTGTTTGTATCCAAATAGTACAGTATTGTACATTTTTCATTTGTATATTATTTTTTAAATTTTTTTTAAGATATAAGTTATAAAATTATATTTTTCATTCTATTCTTTACTTATGGTAAAAAATTATAGACTATTTTAATATATATTCTAACTGATATAATTAGATTTTCACCTATGGCTTTAAAAAATTACAATAATTTGATTTTTCCATCCAAATTACTGAAAAAATCAACTTAAATAAAAAAAGGAAAATTTTATATTAGTAAAAAATATCAAAATTTTATACATCTATTAAATAAAAAGATAAATTTATAGTAGAATTTAACTTCAAGGGTTTTGTAGTGATTGTTTTGGTTATAAAAAATAAAACTTAACCAACTGAAATTTTTTAAACTAATTTTACAAATTTTTACACCATTTCCACTTGTACCATTTTTTCACTCAAGGGAATAATGGGACATCAAGGATTAATTTTTCTTGAATTTGAAAATTTCTTTTGTTCAATTTATTTTATTTTTGGATTCTTGAAAAGTAACTTTTTTGCCAATTCTAACAAACTGGTATGGTATAAAGGCACCTTTTCAAATTATAAAAAAAGTTTTTAACATTATACAAGCAACCTTTTGCATATATAAAACAACCTTTCATATTATGAAAATCATATTTCACATATGCACCAAGGTACAACAATTTGATAATGTAAAGAAGCTAGAAGCTTAGCTATTTTTTGAGGATGTTTTTGGATGTTTTCTTAATGTCATTATTGCTAATATCTTCTTCCAAACAACAAAGAAAATTAAAAACAAAACAGTGATTCTTCACTAACTTTTGTTATATGTTGCATTTATTTCATTTTCCATTATGGGCCTTAAAATAATTGAATTGCAAATAGATTAAAAGACATTATACTTTTTATATCATAGCCATGTTTAGTTTTTTAGTGCAAATTCTTCTTTGCATGTTTAGAAACAACTTTGTTATCATCTTGAAATTCCATAAGGCATTTTTTCTCCTATAAATGAAAATTCTATCCAATTTCATTATTTCATTAATAAAAAATTATCTTCAAAATGTAGGTAAAGTAATAGTATTATAAAAGTAGATATTCACCTTTTTCTATTACATTTATGACATGTAAATTCAAAATGCAAAGGCACCACCTTTTGGTATTGACTAAACTTTAAAGTAAAAGAAATCCTAAAATACTCACTATTTTAATTAGTTATTTCTAAAAGTGATGTTTTCTTTAAGTGTAGCTTCAACATTGAATATTTGATTTTTATGATGAATGATTCTAATTTTTCTATTCAACATTTTGTGCTAGGGTGTCCACTTCAAATCTTCATTTTCTATTATTGAGGACTCTTTTAAATCAATGTAATGTGAAATACATCTTGTAGGGAAAATCACAAAAGATCTTTGATTTTATAACATATATAATACATTTAAAGAAATTGAGAGAATTTTTAAAGCTTATAGTTATTGTTGGGACTAATATTTTGAATTTAACTTGGGACAAGAAGAATGATAGAAAGACTACAAATGACTTGCACACATTAACAAGGGCTTCAGATTTGACTGAAAGAAAATTTCTAGAAAATCTTGGGGGCTAAGGTAAAACAATGATTACATGTGAAAGAATAGGTGAAAGAAAACCACATGTTACAAACACCATAAACACAAGATAACTAGGAGTTTCTCAAGACAAGAAGAGATCTTATATTACAAGAAGGAATACAAGAGTATAGCTAGAGCAAAGAGTGCAAAAAATGTATTGTTGAGACTAAGGATCACTTTATCCTTGACTTCCTTATATACTATTATTTAAAAACTTCTCAAGAGGCTTCATATATCTAAAAAGCTTCTCAAGAAGCTTTATCTATTTAGGAAGCTCTTCAAAAAACTTCCTATTGCCTACAATTTCTTTTCTAAACTTAGAAAGCCTCTTGAGAGGCTTCTTATTTACATATAAAAGGTTCTAAAGTATATGCTCGTGACATTACCACCATCTTTAGCAATGAGTTCCAAGAGGAGTTTAGATCTTGCCCATCTCGAGAAGTTCAAGAATTTTTTGAACTGTACGTGCTACATATACAATCCATTCAATTTTAGCCAAAAGATGGACAGGACATTTTAGCCAACGTTGGTGACCTGGGCTTCCTTCAATTGGGCTAATCATATAGAAGTAGTGATCTTGATTGAACCTTTCAAAGCATCCTTCAAAAAATACTTCATGGCTTCCAAGTTTCACACTTCCATACTATATCAAAATCACTAAGGCTTGAGCATTGTTCTAAAGGTTTCTATGCCAAAATTGATCCAAGCAAGGTCTCTTTCATTGCTTAGAAGGTCCAGCTTCTTCTTGAGGGTATTGTTGTGGTGGCAAAGGATTTACAAGTTGGAGCAGTTGTTCTAGAAATTGTAATAAAGAGAGCTCAAGCTTAGCCTCTGGTTGAGGCTTTGGATTTAATATTTCTCTAAAAACTTTCCAGTTAGACATCTTGATGTTTCACCAAGAGACTATTAAAGGCAAACTAAGAACTAAATGAACAAATATTAAAAACCTTATGAGAAGGTTGTATGCTTTTCATTTTTATTTGAAGACTCTCCCTTCTTTATATACAACTTTGAATGTCAACATAGAAAATTTCTTTGAGAAGTTATCGTTGTGTAGGCTTTGGTTTAGTAGGATAGAGTCGATGAAATTCCTGTACCTTTTGCGGCGCGTTAGTTACATTTGCCATCGGTTTTCATGTGCATTGATTGATATTGTGTCCATGCTAGTGTATAAAATACTCCAACTTGCCTTGTTAGTGTCAAGAATCTAGTACTTTTACCACCTCATATTCTTTATGGTTATTAATTTTGATGAAAGGCGATGGTAGTTGCGTTCTGCCTGATATATTTGACTCTTTATATGATTCAAAAAGAGAGACGTAGAAGACTAGATGTATCTTCATAGATGTTGGTAGTTCCAACAAAAAAGAACTGGGTTGATTTGTCGTTGAATAGAAAATGGTCCAAGTCGACAATAGTCTAATTTATCATATGGTTAGGTAGTCTTGATGTTATGTCGAAGGAGCCAAATTTTCTCTCCAATTTGAAATGAAGATGATTCTTTTTGAAATACATCTACTAATGTTTTATAACGATCTTAAGCATCTTGTAATTGTAATTTTATAGTATCTTTAAGTTATAATAACCAATTTGCCAAGTCTTCAGTTGCTAGATTATTTGTCTTTGAAACATTGAATAAATCGAATTTTGGGTGATATCCATAATTGGCATAAAATGGCATTTGCAGAGTTGAGGCATGGATAGTGTTGTTATATGCAAATTTAGCCAACGTCAAATACAAAGTGCAATTGTCTTGTTGATAATTGATGGTGCAACATAGATATTGTTCTAACACTTGATTGACCCGCTCAGTTTGACCACCAGTTTAAGGATGAAAGGCAAAAGAAAGTTTATTATCTACCTTTAGAATCTCGAATAGGGACCTCTAAAATTTAGAAATAAATTGCGGTCCTTGGTCAAAGATGATATTATCCGGTAATCCATGATATGGATAGATGTTATTCAAGAAAAGTCATGTTGTTTCTTCTCTAGTAATTGTTTTGTTACAAGGGACAAAATGTGCCATTTTTGTTAGTCAATCTACAATAACATATATTGTATCAAAAAAGCTTAATGGTGGTAAGTCCATAATGAAGTCCATAAAAATTGAAGACTATGGACGATTGGGAATAGGTAATGGTTGTAGAAGTTCATATGGTTGATGTCATGGATTCTTTGATCTTGAACAAATGTTACAAGAGAGCACAAAGTTTTGAACAACCTTCTACATTTGAGGCCACCAAAAATCTCTAGATATAAGTTCTAACATCTTGTTAAACCCAAAATGTCCAATAGTTGGAAAATGATGACGAGTTTGAAGAACTCAAAGGTATAAAAAAACCTTCTAGAATATATAAGCGTTTTTCAAAGTACAAGAAGTTATCCAAAAACTTGAATTTGTCGCATCCGTTTTATGTGCAATTCTTGATGTCAAGAACTAAAAAGTACGTAGCCAATGCTATACAAACTTGGTCAAGAAATGATGAATCAAAAGGCATTGTCATAGTCAATGTACAAAATTGGAATTACTGAGGTTTAAGTAAAGTCATTTGTTGTTGATCATATGCAGTTTCATCTTCTCTAGGTGCTAAATATGATCTCCTCGATAAAGCATCTGATAGTCCCTCTTGTTTTTTAGGATGATTTGTGATGATGAAGTCGAAACGAGATAATGATATATTCCAACGAACTTGATGACGATTCAAAACACGAGTAGACATGAAATATTTAAGATTCTTGTGATCTATGTATACAATCACCCAATGAGAAGCACTTTCAAATAAATGACGCTATTCTTGAAATGAATCCACAATAACCAAAAGTTCCTTATCTTATCATGAATCTCATAGTTGATCTCGGCAGCTGAAAACTTTCTTGAGTAGAATGCAATTGGGTGAAGCTTTTCTTCATCTCCCATTTGCAATAGAACTACTTCTAATGCAAAGTCTGAAGCATCAATCTCCATATAAAATAGTTTGGAAAAGTCCGGATGAATCAAAATTGGAGTTGTTGTAAAAGCAAATTTTAGATTTTGAAAAGCTTTTTCCGTTTCAATTCCCAATTCTAACTTGTCTTTGCACGTCAACCGAATTAGTAGAGTGGCTACTTTGGAATATTTTTGATGAAGATATGATAAAATTTAGCAAATTCAAGAAAATATTGTACATCACCTACCATTCATGAAATTGACCAATCCATAATAGCTTAAATTTTCTTTAGATCCATCAACAAGCCTAACTTAAAAATGATGTATTCTAGTAACTCTACTTGTGGTTGATGAAATATGCACTTCTCTAGTTTGGCATATAATCCAACATCTTGAAGCTTTTGTAATACAAGTTTTATATGTTTTTCATGTTCTTCAACATTTTTGGAGTATATGAAGATGTCTTCTAAATAGTATACAACAAACTTATTCAAAAATTCACGAAAAATGTTGTTCATTAAATGTTGAAAGATAGTTGGTGCATTTGTAAGTCCAAATGGCATGACATTGTATTCAAACTGCCCATACTTTGTTCGAAATGTAGTCTTCCATTCATCTCCTTCTTTTACTCATACCAAGTTGTACGCTCCACAAAGATCAATCTTAGTATAAACCTTGACTTGTCTAAGTTGATCAAGAAGTCTTGATATCAATGGTAAAATGTAGTGATTTTTTATTGTTAATTTATTTAACCCGTGATAATCAATGCACATTCGTAAGGATTCATCTTTTTTCTTGACAAAGAGTATTGGTGCTCCTGTTGGGGATTTGGAATGTGAAATAAAGTTCTTGGCAAGGTTTCCTTCGATATAATCTTTCAATGCAGAAAGTTTGTTGTGCGACAAGTTGTAGATTAGACCAAATGGTGGTTGGGTCCCCTCTTGAAGATCAATAGCACAATCATATAGACGATGTTCTGGTAAGATATCAACATTCTTCTTTTCAAATATGTCTTGAAATTTTTTATATTGACTCGGAACATTTGGTGAAGTAGTCTTTTGTTCACGTGTTGGAGTCGCATAAATTGAAAAAGAAGTACCCTTTTTTATAGTTCTCATAAATGCTCTAGCTCCAATAAATAAGGGTTTTCTAATTGGAGATTGTCTAGTAGGTTTTGTCAAAGGAAGTTCTATTAGAAATGATAATTTCCATGTATTCCAATCTATTGACAGATTATATTTTTCAAGCCAATAAAGGTCCAAAATAATAGGATTGGAAGGTGTTCTAATAATGTTGAATACAACTAAACTTCTATGACCATCAAATGCAACCTCTAAAGAAATAGTTTCATGAGTAACATCTTCAGAAGACAAAGGTCATCCATCTATAATTTTTACATGAATAGGGTTTGGCTTTTTAATTAGAAGGATTTTATAAAGTCTTATAATTCTTCATCTAAAAAATAGGTTGAAGTTCCAAAATCTAACAAGGCAAACACTTGGAGTTTGTGAAGACCAAAAACTAAAGATATAGTAAAACAATGAGAAGGTTGAGCAGAAAGATAAGGATCTAAATTGGTTCCTGGTATAGAAGACTCCAACTTCACGGTTCCTATTGTGGCTAGGCATTCTTGTTTTCCGATATAGTTGCACTTCTTGTCTTGAAAGAACTCCGCTTTTGTTTCTTTTGACAATTGAGAACCTTGTAGGTAGGTTCACCACAATAGAAACACAAAATCTTTGTCAAAATAATACTTTTTTTCTTATGCAGTGAGTAGTTTGAATTGTACAGCATCAATTTGCATGTCTTCTAGTCCTAAATGCAAGCTTGAAGTATTTGTTGATGTACTCAACAGAGAAAAATATGGCTTTGGTGAAGTGAAAGAATGTTGGTCTTGATGTCGTTGAAACTATTGATTGTCGCACTTCACAATTTAACTTATTGTCTCATTGAGTGTTTGTGGATCAAGCAATGATAGTAATAAATCTTTAACGTCATCTTGTAGTCCCTATTGAAATTAGCTTGTAATTGCTTCTTCGTCCCAATTGATGTCACAAGCTAATTGTTTGAAATCTAATGCATATATTGAAGTAGAATGGAATCCTTGTCGTAAAAAATGAATCTTGATTGTTACCCATCAGGTCTTATTATATTTTCCAAAAGCTTCCACAAAGACTACTAAAAACGTATCAAAATTGTTTAAGATCAGAGATATTTTTTCAAATAAAGGAGCAAACCAAGATAGTGCTTGTCTAATAAATAAAATACCAACTAAGCCCATTCATAATTCATCTGTTGAATACTATTGAGGTTGAAGAAAAGTGATGAATTGAACTTGATCCACAAATCTTTTAAACTTTGATTGTGAACCATCAAACTTTTTAGGAAGGTTGACTCTCGGCTCCTTGTAAGTTGGGATACTCAGATTGAGATTCTAAGTAGCTGTATTGTCTATATGAGTTGAATTGTGTGGAATAGCTTGAGACGTCCCAACTGATCCTTGATCAGTGTTGAGCTTTGTGACAAAATCTTCAATACAATTTGTCCTCATTGATAGAGCTTCAATGGCCTTCAAAACCACATCTAGTTTTGATTAAGCTAAATCAACTATACTAATGTCTTTACCCCCTGTCATTCTAATTTATTCGTCAATACTATCAAAAAAATAAAAAATTCTACTAGGAATAAAACCAATTTAGAGATGGATAATCTACAATCTCTAAATGATTAAAGTTTTTGTTTTCAAGAAGAGGGGTTGTCCACACTCAATCAAGAAAAAACCTTAATGCAAAAAATAATACCAGTTTAGAGAAGGGTAATTCACAACCTCTAAATGCTCATATACTTTCATAAAGAGGAGTAATCCAAACTCAATCAAGAAAGACTAAGCTCTAGTATTATTTAATTGACAAATCCAATTATTAATTTTTTTTCAACTTTGTTTGCTTTGAAGTATTGAGACATGACCAAAAACAAAATTCTCCAAATACTTTTCAAACTTCAAACACTCATAACTTTTGGAAAACTAGTCCAAATCTTGATTTCTAAAAAGGAGGTGGTAAGGAACTTCAATAAGAGTCTACCTACCAAGTTTCAAATCAATCTAATACTCTGTCCATATTCTATGACAAAAAATCGAGAGCAAAAATCCTACACAATAGAATTTGATTTTAGTCTCGACAAAGTGTTACGAACACCGTAAACACAAGATAACTAAAAGTTTCTCAAGACAAGAAGAGATCTTATATTGCAAGAAGGAATACAAGAGTATAGCTAGAGCAAGGAGTGCAAGAAATGTGTTGTAAGACTAAGGATCATTTTATCCTCGACTTCCTTATATACTATTATCTAAGAAACTTCTCAAGAGGCTTCATATATTTAAGAAGCTTCTCAAGAAGTTGTATCTACTTAGGAAGCTCTTCAAGAAACTTCCTATTACCTACAATTTCCTTTCTAAACTTAGGAAGCCTCTTGAGAGGCTTCTTATTTACATATAAAAGGTTTTAAGGTATATGTTCGTGACACCACATAGCATTTTTTTCCAAAAAAGGTCACTTGCATTGGCATTTGAGTAATATGGTAGTCAAAGAGCATAAAGTGTCATGTCATGTCAGTGTAATTTAATGCCATTTTAGAATTCTAACATCATCATAGTAGATGTTAGCTAAGATGTCTTTTGTCGCAGATAGATGTCTTTGGTGATGTCAATAGAGATGTCTATTGCGAAATTTAGATGTTTTTTGCGATGTTAATTAAGATGTCCTTTGTAATGTCTAAATGTTTTTTGTGACACAACATTGTGTTCATCATAATACTTAGATCTGAAATTCCGATTTTATAATAAAAAAAATTACATTTCAGATGTCCCATATGGTTTGTCTTTGCTTTTGCCACCCCTCTTGCATAAATAACTTGCCTTCTCACATTAAAATATTGACAATAAGGCTTTTCAAGTCATTCAATGTTATTGCCAATATTGTATGGTGTATTATGTATGGTGTATTGTCTATGATGTATAATATATTGTATATGGCATATGCCTTAGCTAACAACAAAATTGATGTCTCAAAAGATGTCTCAGAAAACATTTGTCAGTCAAAATTGATGTTGTTAAAAATAATATTCAAATTTTGATGTCACTATAAACAGTATGGAAAATTTCAAAAACATGATGGTAACTACTACTTCTTCCGATCAGGTGAAAAAAATCTTATGTGGCATTACTTGCTTGCATGGCACTTATGTGGTTGCCACATGGCACATTTTGGTCACTTTTTTATATCATGTTTTTTGTGATGTTTCTCTAAAAACATGGCATATTTTTTAAAATTTCCTCATGTTTTTTCTAGATATCCGTAGTACTCATGCGTGATGTTTCAGAAAACATATAGACATGTTTCAACACTTGTTCAAAAAACATGAATTTCTTCTAGGAGTGAAAAAGGAGTGAGTATGATTTGTGTTCAAAATCTAAGTGTTTGAAATAAAAGTATAGGTTTCAAATTGCTACTTGAAGAGCTTTGGGCATTATTAGGAGACTAGTTTGATCCCCTCATATAAGTTTAATTTATGTATTAAACAAAGATTGCTAATTATAATATATATAGTTGACCAAATGAGATTTTAAGGTTTTAAGTCTATAATTTGTTAGTACTTATGAGGCTTAAATCATTCCAATCATTTGATTCCCAAAATAATTAGAAATTAATTAGTAGTGATAGAAGCTAAAGATTGCAATTTTAAAATATCCCAAAAAATAGAGGAAAAAATATGGAAAATAATTTTTAAAAAGTCAAAAAGGGGAAATATAAAGAAATAGGTTGAAATAAGAGAATTAGATTATAGATAGAATTAAGACATGTTGTTGCAAAAGTCAATATAAAATATGATTTATTAGAGTTCTATTCCAACCAAAAATAAGACTATACAAAGTCATATGTCATAGCCAAAAATATGACTCACTGTAAGTCATATTCCATATCAATTCATTGTAGTCATATTCCACATCAATGTACATCACATGCCATGTAAATGTAAGGTTAGTCAATGCATACACCTTCATTGGCAAAATATGGCTAATTATGCCTCCAACACACATAACATATAGTGATTTCTACATGTCATATTTTGAGATTTTACAACTCATTTTATTGTAGTGAAGAAATTTTTGACAAAATAAGACCTTATTCTTCAATTGTCACAACTTTGTTCTTCAATTGCCACAACTCACTTAATCTTCTAAGAGTGAACAAGTTTGTAGTTCATTTTGTTACTTTAACCCCCTAAAGCCCCAATAATCTATTTAGGAGATTCTTAAAGGTTTGAATAAGTGCCCATGATCTCAATTTTTAACAAGATTTTTTTAAAACTTTTTTTCAATATTAGAAAATTGTTTAGCTTTCTAGGAATTAAATTCTTATTTCGAAATTTTTTTCAATATTGGAAATTTTTTTAGCTTTCTAGGAATAAAATTCTTATTTTAGTTGGTGTTTAGGATCAAAAGCTAAACCACAATAAGTCTAAAAAAAATCCACAAAGAATTCACAAAAAATTTATCTACATAGAAAGATTTGAATCATTTTGTTTGGATAAGTGAAGAGAAGTGCAAGTTATGAACCTCTTGTTTTGTGAGCAATCTTAGCAAATTCTTGAGAAAATAATATATAAAATGTATTTTTCAGAAATTCTTGAGAAAATAATGTATTGGATATATTTATTCATGAACTCAATTTTAGCAATTTAAAAAATGAAGTTGCACATGGACATTTATTTAGTGTGTTTTAATTTATTCTTAGAGCTACCAACAATTTAGTTTTTCTTCTACCTTACGCCTATTTCCATTTAATATTTTTTTCTCAACTCGATTTTAACATATAAAAACTTTAAATTCACAATTTGAAGTACAGAATTTTTAAATTAAAGATTCAAAGCAAGGATTCAAAGGCTTATTATCTAGATAGGCTAGGAGCAAACAAAATAGTATTCTTTTTAACTTTAAATGATTATATCTTGTAATAAATATAGTCAAAGCTTTTGAAATTTCTTCTCTACACTCATAATAGTCTAGTGCAAGATCCTATGGTTGGATATGCAAAAGACAAAAATGTTTAAAATTTTGTTGTTTGCATTAAAAATGTCAGGTCTTAGTGATTTCTGCCCCCCCCCCCCAAATGGCCTTGGGACTTTTGCTTGAACCCAACACAAATCATTCCTAATATGATTGATTTTATGCTTGAGCAGCAAGGGCATTAATTCTCCTTGACAATGTCTGCGCCAGCAAGTCTTTCCACCTGCAAAATTGTCGGAGTTAACAAGGAGCAAGTAGGAAGTAGGAACAATTTTCTTAAATCTAGACAGAAACTATCAATTTTCTCCAAACTCTTACATCCTTGTACATATTTTACCTTGATGAAATCAGCAATCGCTTGATGAACATTTTTATTTCATTCAAAAGAGGGATAGAGTTCCCCAAAGAACACTATTCACCAATTGAAAGTGAAAAATTGACAACCAATAAAAAGTGTCACCTTGAATCCATGCGTGGTGGTATCTTGAGTGGCGGCATTCACTTCGAAATTACCTTCAGGGTTTGGCCCTGATGGTGGTCGCCTTACGCCATTGGTATGGAAGGGGATCGTCACCTGGTTTCGTGCTTGAAAGGGGTTGTCACCTTCGGTATGAATCTCTCATGAAAAGCCTCCCCTCTGCGTTTCTGGTTGCTGAAATCGGCCATAGCATGTACACTGAGCAACAGAAGCAGAGTCATTGTGGACAGGGAAGCCTTGGAAAACGCCATTTGAGGGAAGATGTTGGTAACACTTCGACACAGGCCAGAGGGACTTAACATAAAACTTTGAATGCATTCAGAATTGAAAGAGCAAGAGCTGCAGGATAACTAACCGTCACACGGAGGACGGATCAGTTCGAGTTCTTTGAGCGTCGAGTTTTAGACCAAACTCCTTATAAGAGACCTTCAGCGTATTTTTTATGGCGTCTCCATTCCTCGATGCTGTCACTACATCTAACAGATAAATTACGATGTAGAAAGATTCGAATACAAATTCCCTCCCAAGTTTCTTGAAGAAGACGCAATTGACTGTATGCTGCACTGCATGGACATCAGAATCCTAAAACTCGAAAATCTTGATATTGACATTTCTGAGCATCGTTATTGACAAAATCTGCAATTCAGAGAGTGATCTTTCCACTCAAAATTGGGTCTAGAGGTCAGTAGTCTTGGTACTCGGGAAATGCTTGTGTTGATGAAAATTCCTTGCCGTTTGTACATAACGTTGCTCGAATCGTCGCTCTTGATATCTGGCATAACGATACTGGTGACTACAACGCAAGTAAATTAAAGAATCATGTACCGGGGTCGCAAGATAATGGAAATACAACTCACTCTCCTTTACAGCTTGAACAAGGCTGAATGCAAATTAAGGTAGCCTTGTCACTGGCACGCTAAGTATTGAACCGTCCTGATATCTGAGCTGGTTAGAATCCAGCGTCGGTCATTGTACTAATGCCAAAATTTACATAAACATTCAAGGCAGCTGCCCAACAAACACATTATAGTCTCCCTTCCTCCTTTCCTTTCTTCAGAAGGGAATCATGCCAGAATTGATAACACCCTCCTTTTCAGGAGGCACTACAGCACTGCTGGCAACTCCGATAGGCTTTCCCTCCAATTGGAGCATGACCCCCCCGAGAACCTCGAGCATGCACTTGTCGAACCCAGGTTTATCCACCCTCCCGTTGGCATCGTCATCTATCATTTTGAATGCCTCATTGACCACACTATCCATCTGCGTAAGCAGAACAGGAATGAGGATTATGCAAAAAACATCAGCGACCCATAACCATTGGGGACGGTGAATTGAGAGACCAGAACCATTTGATCATGAGTTCAAAAACCTTGAGATTAGAATATGAATATCACTGCTACAGATTACCCCTGCTGCTGTCATTTACTTCACTCTCTACTTTTCATTCAAAAATTCAGACATGCCTCAACTCACGAGAAAAAAGAGACAAGGTTGTGAGATTATGACGTCAAATAGAATAGCACCGTGGGATCCAATGGCCATGACAAAGATTAACTGAGGGGTTAAAGTACGCTTTTTACCTCAGGGACTGCTCCAACCGGGGGAAGACCTGCATATGGTGCCAATGTGTCCAGGCCAACTCTTAGGTAGCTTTTTGGTGCAGACCCATTGCTTGTCTTGGGCATAATTTCCCACGATAGACTCAAAGCCTGTCGGAAAAAAATTACAGTGAGGATGTTTACATGTATTCCAACACTTTTCTAACGGACAAGATCCCAAGAACCCGGCTCACGAAACAAACGCATATCCGCAAGTAACCGAAGAACATATTTAAGACGAAACAAAATAAAGAGTCGAACTGAAAGAACGCCAACTTCAGAAAATCCTCATGCTTTGAGTGGGACCTATCACATACCAGATCTAACGCCTGCTTATCCTTTATAAATTGTCTGATGCTTGCACCGTCAAAAACCTTCTCCGTGTGCGCTACCGACAATGGCTTGTCTTTTAAAAATCTGACTAGTGCGAGTACCACCTTTCTATACACATCCACAAACTGAGGCTGGTCCAGATCTTGCTCCACATTGACTCCAGCTTCCTGAAGAGCTGTGACTATGAAATTCGAAACCTGCCACAAGTAATTATATCGGTGAATAGGAGGATTAATCAAATCTCAAAGAAATAACGTAAAGAAAGTCTGCAACTAAGTCCCGAGGAAATATACCGCAACATCAGTCTGAGGAGGCATGCCTTGATCCACAGAAACTCTTCTCATGGCCTTTTTGATTGCTCCCGCTTTCAATCGACCTGACGAATCAGCATCAAGAGCTCCGAAGGCGGCTACTGCCTCAATCTCAAATTCGGAACTTCGTGCCCATCGCTCCAGTTCGTTTCCATCCAACGAAGAAAAGGCGACCGGTTCTCTCTCGAGACCGTCCCCCAGCCCCATCAAGATATCTCTCATCACAGTGGAGAACGTTTGCTTTGTTATGCCCTCACCTTCAGGACCGAATTCGCGGAACATCTGCAAGTGACCCAGCGCGCTTACTATGACAAGGAACACCCTCGTGATGAAGCAGAAAATGCAGACCGTGAACACTCTAAAAGACCACTAAGCCTCAATCATGATTTCTCAGCACTTTTGAGTAGTTCTTAACAGAGCTTTCATTTGTTCAATTCTACTTATTTCCTTACAAATGCTTGCAAAGTTTGTCACTTATCCTAGTGATATTAAATTTAATCTTAATTGAATTCTAGTCTTCACAATATGATATATCAATCGAACTGCCCATTCTAAAACCATGAATCCTTGGTCCTTTAGTTTATGCTTGCCTGACTTCAACTGCAATGGTTCCTAATAATCATTCGTCGTAATTATTTGTAATAATTCTCATTCAATGCAATGCTCTTTGTCAGCAATCTGTCCAGCTCAGAGTAACTTAGCTTAGTTCAGACATTCATTCTATAGCATCCACCAAAAAGTCTTGGTACTGTAAGACAGGAGATAGAGAGTGTCAGATTGGGACCTCAGTGTAAATGTGGTCCGTCTCCGGACTACTGCCCATGGGAGGCAAGCCCAGAGCCTTTCCTACCCCAGCAATAGCAGGTTCGAGGTCTGAGTGCGTCAATTTTCCCGTGTGACTCTTATCAAGATTGGCGAACCTCTCATCGATGAACTTGGCCCAAAGTTGGTCATCCCCCAAAAATTTCTTCAAGGACCTCCCGTCCATGACCGCTTCTGTCATTTCTGCTGCCGCACGAGATGCCTGCACATCACCAGGACACTCTTTTTGTATATCTATATACTCATGTACTAATATCCTGCTCGCCAACAGCTCATAAGACTTCTGCTATCCAGAAACAATCCAGCATCTTGTAACGCAAATTATACTATATGAGGACAAGGCTCAGCTAAGATTTTTCGTCGAAAGAAAACTCGACAGTAAAGTTACTAATTACAGACCTTGACCCAAAATCAAAACAATGTAAATTCTTGCCTAAAAATTTATAGGTTCTGAACATGAAAGCCTAGGTTCCATTTCCGAGTACACCCATAATTCTCATTTTTAAAATTTATAGTTTATTCATGAATTATCCCCCAAACACACAGTGAGATCTGTTGAAATTCTGTTTCAATTACCAAGAAGAACAAAAGTAATTTAGGTATTTTACTAATGGTAACCAAGCTCAGGATCTTATTTGGACGCGTTTAGGTGAACACACCTTCACGAAGAAACAGAGGAATTCCCGATTAAATTCCACTTAATTTCTAATTGCGATATTATAACCATACCTTGATAAACTTGTTTAGAGCCTTCCTCTGCAACAGTATCGCTTACCGCCCCTGAAAGTCTTCGAATATCTTCAACCACCTACGAATCGCAATCTGCAATACACAGCTCCAATTTCAGAAAATCTGACAGACGACGCTACAAACATACATAGAAACCTAAAATCTTCAAAAGCTCCGTTACACCCATCCAAATCGGATCGAAGCCTTGAATGCGCACAGCCCTAGCCCTCCCTAAACCACAAGTTCACAGTCTGTTTCCGTTCTAGCGAGGAATTGCTCTCACGGCAAACTCACCTATTCCAGAATCAACCGAAAATCTTGTCACTGAAAGAAATTCTCAGAAGCACACAAGAAACACAGAATTCAAAGTGCAAATCACGTGCTGGAAGAATAAGGGCACGTAAAACAAAGGGATAAAAATTCAACTCCAGTTGCAAATTTCGCCACAAACAGGACGGGATCACTCTTCTCCGGCGCAGAGAACAATTTGATATACTGACGGACTCTACTGATTATGCTCCTTCGACTATGAGAATTGAAAATTTTTGCAATGAACTGCTTGCGATTGCAAAGAAGCTGTAGGTATAAGTTTAACGCTGTGGAAGCACGATACAGGTTTGGATTTTCCAAATGTGATTGCCAAGTTTTGGGGCGCCAAGTGTCACAATCGGCCACGTGTCGTGTGCCGGGGATTTGCCTTACAGGCATTACAAGTCCTTCATCCACAAACGTTCTGTCATCCAAAAATATGCAGTTTCCCGTCGGTGGTTTATGTTGAGCAATGGCCTCTCATTGTTGGGATTCAACAAATAAAAGTATTAATGAGGAGGGTGGAACTTGACGAGGATGCACTTTTATTTGTGGAATCTTTGACAACAAGAGAACTTGTCTATATGTAAATCCTTGCCAAGAAATGTCTCGTTCATTTTGTAGGAGGATTATTTCCCCTAATCCCATTCTTGTACGTGAAATTTGCGTAATAGGTGATTACAAATTCATCAATCACATATTTCATCCATTTCTAAATAAGTGTTAATGTCAAACAATCTCTTCATTGTTAGGAATTTTAAAATTAAACAAGCATTCCTTGTTAGACTTCACCCTTCTTGTTAGTTTCTTTATTTTTAGAATTCCCTCTACCTTGGCGATTGTCCTATAGGTAAACCACCCCTATAAAATGTATTGTTCATTTCTTAGGTGAATTATTTTCCTGTAAACCTATGCTAGTGGGAAAAATCATCATAACTGAAAATTACAGGTTTTTTACATGTTGCAATAGATGGTCTACACAAGTACAACTCAATTGTCATTCATTTATGTATTTCCTAGTGGTAGATTATATTGGGCAATCCCTTTTTCATTGAGATTTATGGCAAAAAATGAGCCTCTTCATTGGGCTCTGCCATCTTGTCAAATCACTTTTTGCCATAAATCCCTCTTTGAATTGGTGGGGATTGTTGTAAACAAAATGCATATGGACAATGAGGCATATGTAGTACACTCAATCTGTACATGATTCTCAAATTTGATATACAACTTTAGAACTTAAGATATTAAGGTTGGTTTTGATGTACCTATATCAACACCTAACACTTTGAAATTTTATATTTTAATTACAATGTTTAAAAAACACATGCTAAGAGAATCTAAATTTTTTTTTAATAAAAAACAAGATTCAACATAAATTATAATTTTTTAATAATAAAAAGACATGTAGAAATGTTTCTTTGGTTGAATTTTTTAGTTGTAGTTATTTTATATAGAATTTTTTTAATCATTATAATAATACAATTTTGTGTGTATTGGTGACATTATAGAAGTACAATTTCTAATAGGATTTTTTTTGCTTGTTAGTAACTTGCAAAAATTGAAACACTACTAACAAAGTGTTGATTAGTCACTATGAGAAAATCCCTTTCAAAGGATTTTGAATAAGAATATTCTATCTTCTCTATCAATGCCAAAAGATTATAAGAGATTAAGAGATTAGATCAAATGTAAAAACATTTTTTTGCATCTTTTTTGTTGTGAAGTTTTTCGTTAAAAAATTCATTTAAACAAAATACTCTCTTTATTTCTTTAAGAAATTTTAGAATGACTTTTGAGTCAATTGACTGTGTATGACACAATTTTCAAGCTCAAGTGTGTAAATATAAGCGAGTTTGAATTTTTTTAATAGATAGAAGTAATAATCTAAATTCCAATACTATAAAAATTACAATTTTATTGAATAAAAAAAAGAAAACACATTTAAATCCATAAAACGTCACATCAAATTGTTAGAAAGAGATTTAAATAATTTTGTCTAACTAGATTTGGTGGGGGAACTAAAGGATGTGACGTCAAAGAAGGAGATATTGAAAAAGTCTAGGTATAGGCCGTTCTCATGGACAGCGTCGCCAAATCGTTCGTCCTCATAGACGAACTAAGCATTCCGTCACAAAATCGTTTCTGTCATGAACGACATCGTCCATGCTCGACTAATCGTTCCTCTTCACCGATTGAGGGAAGCCTTCGTCTCCACTGCGAAGATCCTCTGAAGGTTTGCTCAGGTTGCAGGAGTCACTTTGACCTAATTCGATTCGGGAGACTTCGGAGGATTTCGCGGAATGCATTGATGTAACATTGACCAGGTGAGGGAATTTGAACGTTCACTCCCGATGCAGTATTGATCTTAGTGGTCACTTTGGTGCATTGGAAGGCCTTGGGATTGCCGGCAGAATTCGTCGCAGGATTGAGAGTGTTGAGGTTGAACTAGACTCGCTAGATTGCGATGCGGCAGGTTTTATCTGTGATGTAAGTCACGTGGATTTAACTTGGGAGCGCGGCTGCTATTGTCGAGCGCAGCGTGGGTTGTAGTGGAACTCTGGAAGTTAGTTGAGGTCGCAGGTGCGAGACCAATAAATTACATGATCGGTGGTGAATTAGGGTTAGGGTTTTGAACACGAGTTCATGTTTATCGAAGATGTGTTTTCCTGCATTTTTTCTTGAGTTTGATGATAATCTGCAAAATCGAAGAGACTGGATGTGTATCAGGTCTGCAAGAAGGCCTTGCTGCGATCTAAGTAAAGTGTTGCATCGCCAGTTGTGCCGGTGTTGTTACTGGGATAACTGGACACTCAGAATTTCCAATTTTGCTGTGAGCATAGTTCCCATTATTAGACTGGTCAAATTTTTATTTGATTTTGTTGGCGATTGAAAGAAAATGCCAACGCTCCAAAAAAATGTCTTCTTTGGATACCATGAAGTTATGAACGTCAAAGTTTTATTGGCAGATGTTCTATGATCGCTTCGTTGACAACAGTTACATCCTGATTATGGGGATGTACACCTGCTGGAAGTCTGATTAAATGGCGCTTTGGGTCTAACTGGATTTAGCTCCTCAAGCAATTGGATTGAAGAGAAAATGTCATTCGGTCATATCCAATGTATTTTGCTGGTAATATTTTTACTCACAGACAAAGAAATTTCTGAGATACCCCCTGATTGATGCATGCGATTATGCTGTCTTTTGGTCAGGTGATTTTGAGATGAAGGTCACTTGAGACTTTCTTCTCGAGGAACGATGCAGTCTCGTCGAGCGGCTAGGGGATTGATCAGTACCGCGTCGTCCAACTTGGGAGAGAGGGATGAGCTGTTCAGATTCTCTTGGTCCGGATTTTGGCACTCAACAGCACTTTGCTCCTGTGCTGCGAGGGAGATTTCCTTGCGTTGGCCATGGAGAACCCTGGTTTCGAAGGCAGGTTCAGAGCCTGTTGCAACCGGGTCCAAAATGGAAGCAGAAGCTGCTCCTGCAGCAGGTAAAAAGCAGATTCTTTCTCAGGAGTATCGGTCAGGCATGCCGGTCTCGGAGTTGAGAAAGGAGGTGATAGGACTTTTTGGTTACGAAATTCTAAAGACTGCCAAGGGGTTCCGTATCTTTGCTCAGGATGCAATTGACAAGTAAGTGGAACCATTCTCACGGTAGAGAGTTATTTAGTAGTAAGTTCTACAGTCATAGTATTGCTTTTGTGGTATGAGGTTCGTCTTGAGCTATTAAGGGTTACTACAACAGATTATTCGAGAACAAATAATGCGTGTCTATATTGCTTTTGCGGTATGAGGCTCGTCTTGAGCTATTGAGGGCTACTACAAACAGATTATTCGAGAACAAATAATGCTTGTCTATATCTTGATACGGATTTGACGTCAAGATGAATATTTAACTGATCGGTACAGATAAAGAAGCAGAAATCCCAAGATACAGCCTTTGTAGAGCTCATCTCGTCTCTAGTTTGCGAAGTCCTTATTCCCAATCAGTCAAACTGGGAGATACCTGAATGGATGTGTTCGCGGGTGTGCAGATCTGAAATTATAATCAATAGAATAAAAGAGATGACTCCATCGATGGACGTTATTCGTGCGATGGATGACATATCGGACACGGTAAGGATATTGATCTGTTAGGCACCGGTTGTTAGAAAGCTTTAAGAGCTCTTACAGAGTCGAAGAAATAAAACTTTTGAGAGTATTTGTTCCTTTGTCGACTTAAAAATATGCTTTTGAAAAAATGAATATTACGTCTTTCCTCAATGGTGAGGTTGACAAAGGGTGTGAGCTGAATTGGGGCAGGTTTGCACAGTGGTGGACGCTGCCGAACTTTGTCGGAACACGCACCCTGACAAGTAAGGTGTACTTCTTGCACACACCCTTTTAAAATATTTTCTCTGCAATCTTTTCTTGTATGATTTCGTTCACGTTGATGCGCACTCCCTCTAAATGATATGTTTAGAGACTCTGTTTTTAAACGCAAGAATATTATCTAGCATTTTAATCGTGAACTAAAACTGATTTTGATATTTGCTGAAGGATAGGATCACGATGGACTCTTTTCTTGCTGGAAAGACTGTATTGTGTCCATGCATAACTTGATCTATATCTGCTGCAGGGAGTACGTCGAAGAATCCAACCACGCCTCAATGAAAGTCTATGAATATTTACAGGTTCGTGATTGAGCACTCAATTTTTGCTGACATTGACCTCTGAGTTGGCGCTTTGTGAACTATGCACACTCTTATAAACCGCAGTTTTTGCGATGGGAAGTGGCAGAAGGCGGGGATTCTATATTGTGAGTTCAGATGAACTCATTTATTTTTCCCTCTCTCAACTCAAAATTTGGGGCATGAACATGTTGTTTATGTGGTTGTTGCTGTGGTTGCGTGTCAGTTTTTGAACTCTCATCCGGTTCTTTATAAGGCAGTTGTTGGAGTTGAGGAGTCCCCTGATATTCTCACAACTGAGGAAGCTAGAAGGGCTGCCAAAACTCTCCGGATGGATTTTGAGAGGGGCGGGATTCACCTTCCGTCTGGTAAGCTGTTTATTATCTGAATATCTCCAGTATCGGAGAGCAGTAGAAGATTAGATTCGATTATTACAACTTGGGTTACCAACTTTAGGACCTAAACAGCTGAGCGTCTTTTTTCTTTAGGGAGCAATCAGGTGTGGGTTTCAGGTTTGAAGCCAGTTTATGATTCCCATTAACCCCTGTGCGTGATCTACATTTATGGAAAATTTATACGCTTCAGATTTGCAGAATATACGCAGAAGCATAACATTTATGGATAAGGAACATCTATTTTCCGATAATTGATGTGATTAGCTCTTTAAGTGTAATTTCAGATCTAACTGTGGTCTGTGTTGGACTTGCAGAGAAGTTGAAACGTGCAAACGATTTGAACCTTGAAATCACCAGACTTGGCAGAGAGTAAGTGCAGCAAGTGATTGCTGGTGCTAAGGTTACTGGATTCTTAAGATAATGTTCTCTTATTTCAGTTGAATCTCTTATGTCCTGTATTTCAAGCCCCATCCATGTTCGCTATTTTCTTTCAACTTCATTGCGCCTCACGTGGATATCTTTTCCTGAACATTCGTTGTGTTTCCTCACCAGGTTTGGGGAGCACATGATGAGGGATCAAGGCCAACTTGACATTTTCCCAGCATCAGTGATCCCGAAGAGTATCCAACATATGATGAAGCCTATATGGGCGGAGAAAGATGGTCGGGTCGGCTGGTCTCGGCGTTCAAAGATTGTGGCGGCGGATGACAGTAATATGGGATTGCGCGTGATCACTGAACCAGCTACCCTATCTTCTGTTCTCAAATATGTGCCAGATTCTGAGGTCCATCCTGAATTCTGAATGTATTATTATTACTTCTGCGGAAATGTTTTGTTGCTCTCATTTATGCAGTTGGGAAAATATGGAATTGAATCCCATGGTTAGATTTAATGAGAGTTCAAGTTGCTTAGGGTAATACGTAGAAGTTTCTCAGGGTGACACTCGAAGATCCTTACAAGAAAAATAATATGTTCATCAATTAGTTTCTTGATATTATCGATGCTACCTTCAGGTGAGACGTCAGGTCTACATGGTTGGCCACTGTGTGCCGAAAGCTAATCTGCGAGTGCTGGATCATCTGATTGGAGCTCGCCACGAGCTCGCTCAGGTCAGACCTGTCAGTAAATTTTCATTAAGCTACTTGATAGTCTGGAATGGGGCAGTGTCAGGCCATACTTTTGTAGTTCTTGTCATTCTGTGTTTTCTTCTGTCCTGTTGGGAGAGCTTCACTATAAGAAATCTGTGTTTCCGTTGATGGATTTTTATGAACATCCAATGTAACAACCATGTTTTTATGTCAACGTTGTTATAGTGCTTATTGCTTCGGGGGACTTCCTCAATCTCGATCTAAGCAGTAGAGGTCTGTGACATATATTCACATACATGAACTGGTTGGTATGGTGATCTAGCTCCTTGGTTACAACTCTTATGCGGAGTTTGCAACTGCCCCGACTATGGCAGAGACACCAGAAGCTGTAGTTTCTTTCTTAGAAGACCTCAGCATTCGTATTCGAGGCAAGGCAGATGAGGTAAAGTCCAAATTCTTGTACACTCGTAATTTGCCTTGTGTTAACTCATTCAACTCCTCAGGTTTTCATGATGATGTAATATGTACAGCAATTTTTACTATTTGTCATACTGGTTTTGGAAATGATGATGCTCCCACTTTGGGAGTTTAGGGTACTGGAGATATCTTCTGTTTAACAAATAAATTTCATAGGGTCATAATATTTTTAATAGATTAACGTATCTGATGAAATTTTGGACCATTTTTTTATTTCTGAGTCTCATACACATGAGATTTTCTCAATTCGTCTCAGGAAACCAAAATGCTGGCGGAGTTTCAGAAGCAGATGGATACATCCCGCAGCTGCACTTCAATAAATCCTTGGGATGAATCTTTCTATGCTGGCCTGTTGAAAGCTCGAACCTATGACTTGAATGCGGGGGTGAGTTTGAGAGTTCGGACTTTGTGATCTTCTCTCTGGAGGAATGGCGAGGAAATTTGTGTTGGCTTCTTGCTGATGCAAATGTAGGTCGAGTGGGGTTACATTTGAAGAGAATTTCGATGTTATTTGTCCCAGTGCGATTTTGAAGCTGGAGGTTCACAGGGTTTCGGAGTTTTGTTTTCGAAACGGACCTCTATTTAGACATTGAACCATGGAAATTCCTGTGTTGGAATTTGTGGATGATGCAGGTCGTGGCATCTTACTTTCCTGTTGGACAATGTATTGAAGGCTTGAGAATAATGTGTCATTCTTTATTTGGAGCTACGTTTGAGCAAGTACCTTTAGCTCCTGGGGAAGCGTGGCATCCAGCCATACAAAAGATGTCCCTGCGACATTCCTCTGAGGTATTTCAGTGCATGACTTGAACACCTGGACTAGACGTGAGGGTGTGGCATATGATTGTATGGAGACGTATTGTTATGAGAGTTCATTTCAATTTTAGTTGTTTGCAGCCACTTCCGTTTTGCTATTGAAGGGATTTTACATTCTTTTTTTCTGAGCGTTACCATTAATTCTACAGGGTGATCTTGGACATTTGTACTTGGATTTATATGCACGACCCGGCAAATTTCCTGGCTGTGCGCATTTCACTTTGAAAGGCTGTCGGAGGATATCTGAATCTGATTATCAGCTTCCAGTATGCTTACTATCCTATTGATCTGGAAAATTGCTTACCGTTTTGCCACAAAAGTTCATCTAGGATTGCTGAATTTTATTTTGCGTGTGTGAGTTTGTGTTTAAGTAGGTCGATCAATATGTTCTTGAGTGCATGCATGGATTATATGTATTTTGTCCAGGACATAGTTTGCATGGATCTCTTGAGTTGACCTCAAGTCTTGGTCTTGCCTGTATTGTTAGCATAGTAGCAAATTTTCTGTCAATGTTGGTTTTAGTCACTCAGTTTTTAAGTTTAGTTCGTTGCTGTTTTTCATAACTCAAAATAGTGGTTGGAATTGCAGCCCCTAAACTAAGGATGCTGACGGGAACTTGTTTTTGTTTCTAGACTAAGAATTTCTTGGAGGCACTTTCACTAGTTAAAGTTCTAACCAAATAGACATGATAGACGCTTTGCCGACTTATGTGCTATTTGTGGATGTAGGTAGTAGCTTTAGCGTGCAATTTTGCCGCTCCTAATGGAAATACACCTCCTATCCTGAATCACTGGGAAGTTGAAACATTGTTCCACGAATTTGGCCATGCACTACACTCCTTACTTTCTCGTACAGTACGTTGCCCTTCCCGACTATTGATTTTTTGGAAGCATTTGGTGCTAGAAATCAAGGAACTAATATTTCGAAGAGTTGGACTAAGTTCTTGACTTACGGTTTTAAGTAATATTTTGTGCTGCTGTTAATCTTCTGCCATATTTGCCACTGCTACCTGTCCTAGGTCTTCATATGCACTGGATTCTTGGTGCCGTCTGTTACTTGGATCTCCTCAGAGGATCTAATACTATCATTTGCTAAAGATATGCAAACCTTTGTGTTGTGGATTCACAGGAATTTCAGCACTTTTCTGGCACACGTACCGTGCTTGATTTTTCAGAGACTCCGTCGCAATTGTTTGAGTAAGTTCTGATCATACTAAATTATCTTGCTGCACTGTTAATAGCAATTGAATGTGCATGCGACGTTATTCCATGGGCCCGTTATTGGAAGTTAGAAGTATCTCAAGGGGGAAGACACAAGGATTTCTGCATTGACTATTGCTGTTTGTTACTAGATCTGAATTGTTTGTACTTTTGAGGTATACGGTTCTCAATTTTGCTTGGCATTCTGAATGATAACGTAGGTACTATGCTTGGGACTACCGGTTACTCAGTCAATTTGGAAGACACTATCTGACAGGGGAGATAATTCCCGAGAAGATGGTTGCATCCATGAATGAAGCCAAAAGGATGCTTTCGGCGACTGAAATTCAACGCCAGGTGAAGAGCATTTCATAATGCTACAGCAACGTCTGTATGATTTTTGGATAGTTTCTTTATAGACTTGAGCGGATTGACCATGTGGATAGTGTGCGAATGCAGTCTGGTCCGTGCTCAGGTGGTCAGCAATACTGTCCTGTTTACTTTTTCAGTATTCGATTTGTTGGTCGAACGAGTCAGTGGTATGGAAAGAGTCTAGCACTAGATTTCAGTTTGCGTTTGAGCTACGACTAAATGCTTATGCCACTGCAAGCTGCCAGGTGTTGTATGCTCTTATCGATATGACTTTATTTGGCAAACAACCTCTGCCAGCCAAGGATACCACGGCAGTTATCGCAGATTTGAAGCTAAAGCACACTGGAGTGAGACATGTGGAAGGCACTCATTGGCATACTCGATTCAACCATCTTGTTAGCTATGGTGCCGGTATGCCTCGACTTGCTGTTCGTGGTGCTGCATACTCCATTGAAATTTTGTGGCTATGATATTGTAATTATTGTCAAAAGATTTGTATGCATTGGACTGTGTAGACATAATATTACTTGACTGCTTCTCTTTCGTTATCATTAATGATATTTTTTCCGGAAATCATGTTGAGCACTATGTCTAATATAATCAAGTTTTGGAATGTAAAGAGAGCATTTGAGCACGCCACTTATGTGATTGGACATCTTAATGCAGGTTATTACAGCTACTTGTATGCCAGATGCTTTGCAGCTAGCATATGGCATAGGCACTGTAAGGAGAGTCCCTTAGATTTAGGTACCGGAGATAATCTGCGCCAAGGCTTTCTTATGCATGGAGGCGCCAAACACCCTTCTAAAATGATGAGGAGCCTTCTCGGAGATGATGCTATGATATGCACAACTGCTGGAGTTCGTCCCTGCACTGAGCAACTTCTTGCAGACATTGGACTCGTAACGTGACAAGGAAATCCGTGAGTGTGATTGACAATTCATTTTTTCATCGTTAAATTCTTGTTAGTTGGACTTATCAATCATGTCTGTTTCTAGATGTTGATTTGGGTCGATCTCCCACCCTAGTGCTGAAGGAAAATAAGTTGCAGCTAGTGTTTGGGAGGTTGCTCAGTGCAGGGTTGAAAGGTGAGTGCTGGCAGGTGTAGTTACCGCTTTAACTCGAGCAACTTGGTAGTTGGGATTTGTTAGAAAATTTTTAGAACCGTTATGGAGAGGCACCCATAACAGTCAGGAACTCGAAACCATCACTTCAGGGGGTTTGGCTCAAAGGCCACTTACAAGGTCAGTCAAATTATGGTATCATTCTCAAAATGAAGAATTGGAGTGGTGTTAGATTTGTCGGGAGTTCATATATTGTTAATTTAACACTAGATGCCTATAATTAGTACGCTGTTTCTTTTGGCATTTCTATTCACATGTGCTAACTCTTCTCTGCTCTCTTTTCATTTCTAGGACCCTAGGATCCTTGAGAAATGATGTCTTTGATATATATACTCTAAGTGTTATTCAGAATTGATGATTTGAGAAATATTATTGTAAAATTCCATGTGGAAGAATATTTTGGAATCGATATACAAATAAAAGTTGTAGATTTTGAGTTTTAGATTCCATTTGTATGGTTAGATTCACTACTACTATCACCAATGTTTTTTTTATAAATTTTGAAAGGAAAACATCTAAATTCTTTCTAAATTTGATTACAAGTAAAACATTATCTTTTTTTGAGTAAAATTTGTTGGAATGGATTTGAAATGAGGTTCTCTTGACATGGTGATGTTTTGAAATTTTTGTATTCTTTAAATCTAAAACCTTACTTTTACAAATCTAGTTTTGAATTAGAGTCCATGCAATTTAGGCTTGGTCAACTACTTCCACATTTGTAATTTTAGGAAAATATGTATTCTAGTAACACCAAATCCAAACTTTAGATAGGATAACAACTTGATAAAGTATCTCTACAAATTAAAATGAGTTTCATCCATGCGTTTCTCTTATTTTTCACCATGGATTACTCTAATTTGGGCTACATGTAATAGTTTCAAGATTAATTGTAAGGCTCCAACTTTCATTATCTTAATTTTTTTATCAATAACTCTATGAATCAATAGCCAATACCATGCTTTATTGTTGAACCACATTAGTAATTTTTATTAAACTAAATCACCTTCTAATGAATAGTATAAAGAGTGCTTTTGCATTAACCCCTAAATGCTTGAGGCACCAATTTTTGGTATTGATAATACTTTGAAGTTAAAAAAACCTTATCAAGTTACTATTTTTAGTAGTTTATATTTTTGAAAAATCCTTTTTGAGGTCTAGTAAAAGCACATAAAAATAGTCTAGTTTTGAAAATGAATGATTATGATTTTTCTATTGAAGATTTTGTGTAATAGTGTCTATTGCAAATCTTGATTTTTTTAGTGTGAAGACTCTTGAAAATGAGTGTCAAATACACTAAATATTGGAGAAAAAATCACATTAGAAGTTCATTTAAAAAAGTTGAAGTATAGATTTTGAGAGAAAATTGATTGGAGTTATTCTTTAACCTTATGTTTTTGGTGACCAATTATTTAGATTTGACATGTGAAAAGAGGATTCAAAAACTTCAAATCACTTTCACAAATATTAACACCTTTGTCATCAAACATTACAATCTTTCAATCCATAAGTGATATTGTTCTGTTTTCTTTTTCCATGCGATCTTTAACATATTTAGTGTAAATTTGTATAATTACAATTAAAAAAAAACTAAAAAAACTTATCAAAATGTTGGCTTTTTGTTCAATTTAAAACAAATGAAATTCCAAAATTAAAGTCATTAGAAGAAATCTGAGGGCTTTGAAAGCCCATTTTGGGCCTATTCCCTTGCAGCTATTTTTCACAGCAAGGAAAATGGCCTTCTATTAGAAAATAAAATAAAATTTAAGTGTAATCTCCAAATGCAAAAAAAAATTGGAAATAAATAAATAAATTTAGACAATGATGTGGCAAGGGCTCAGCCATGTCAATATTATAGTTCCCGGTTGCAACAGTACAATTCTCAGTTTGATAACTCACGGGCTCTTTAAGCCTTCAAATTTCATCTAATGTCAAAAAAGACCTTGGGTATTTAGGGGCTAACTTTTGAAGGACTATAATGTTTTAAGGTCTAAAATTGTTTCAAAATATTCTTATCCAAAGCAAGGATAAAAACTTCATCTTGGATCCATTTTGTCAAAAATCAAACATCTAGATAATGACTTTCAATCTCATTGCACCTCATGACCTAATGAGATTCTGTACCATTGAGGTGTTTTGAACACTATACAGCATGTATATAGGGTCAAACACGTTGTGTAGAAAATACAAAAAATTATACATATTATATTATATATGGTACATGTAGAATACTCGAGAAGTTTGAATTGCCCACCTCTACTCTTGCTAAAAATTATTTAGCACTATATTTGTAATTTCAAAATGGCACTAGTGACTAAAAAATTCATGGAATTGCAAACTATAAATTAAATTTGGAAGATAATTAAGTTTAGTTTTATGGCATAATGATTTATTTTATTGAAATAGTTAAAACATACAACAATAGAGCATTTTTTGGCACACTATCTACCACCTAGTGCTATTGCCCCATATGCATTAATTACAACTTTCATTTAGTGAGGCATGTAAGTATGCCATCAGTGAGGATTTCAAGAGTCTCTATGGATATTGCTTTCTATGCCTACTCAATACTTTTGACCAATTCATCTCTATTGTTTCATTTGGTCTCATTTTGTACATGGATTCTTAGAATCATCCACACATTTTCTATGGGATACAAGGCTAGCGAGTTTGCAAGCGACATAATCTTCCTCATTTTATGCACTTCTTGCCATTGTTTTGGTATGGTAATGCGATGCATCAACGCACCATCCTCCATGAGCAAAAGACTCCAAGGATCATCATATATAAAATAAAAGCCACCTAATTGACCCTTATATACGATGTCCATGAAATTAACACTTGATTGTCTATCAGATGGCATAAATAACAATGGAAAATTCTTATAACATGTAAAAGCATCCCAAAATCATGACAAATGTGTGGCCGGATTTTAAAATGGGTACTAAGCAATACAATGAATAACATTCATATGGTTGCTGCCAAACCTTCACTTGAATGAATTTTTGCCTACCTCAAATGAGGCCTCATCTATCCATATTACATTCATCCAATCCAATGATTCCCAAGCCTTATATTTTGGGGCAAATGTCAATCTATTAGCCTTGTGCTTGTCATTTAAAAATGACTTTTTTACTACAACATAGTTGCAAAATCTAATATGCTAATTTCCTTCCTTGATGTGCACATATAAACTTTCTCGGTTATCTTTTCTATGATGGATGTAAGTGGAATGCATATATTTTGTATAAAAATGCGTTCCAATGTCCTTCAACATCACTGTCAATTTGCCATGTTAATGTATAGCCTTATGACTTATGAGTGACCACTATTCCATTAATCTTAGAATCTCTTCAAAACATATTCAATAGTGGAATGTGGTATGCTTAACTTCTTGCAATGCTATATTGTGACATTCTTGAACAACTCATTCCAACACAATTTTCCTATGTGCTCAAATGACAACTTCCCATTTTAACACAATCCTAAATAGTCAAATAGAAGAAAACACACTTTAAAATACAAATGCTAATAAAATTGAGATGTAATCTATAACTTGCAAGGAATATTGTACTACAATATTATCAAGATAGGTATTATAACATCATCTATTCCTTCAAAATGCTCCTAATTTAGGTATTGGTACATCCAAAATTCAAATTTGCTTTCCAACTCATTTTCAAAGATAAATAAGAAATTCATTGTTCAAGTCAGTATCTATACTATTGTTGTTTTATTTACATCTACCTCTATTGTGATTTAGAAATGTAGAGAGTGTATTAGAGGAATGTACCTTCTTTCAAAGTGCTTGAAAATCTACCAAAAACTTTGACATGGACAAACTTGATATTGATGTACAATCAAAGAACCTCCAAAATCAAAAGCATATATAACAAGAATTTGTCTCCAACTATAAATCCATGCAATCAACATCTCCCAAAATAAAATTTACATTGATTGAATCCATTCACAAGCTTTATTTGTATAAAATTTGATCTCAATTTAAACAAATATGTGACCTCTATGTACATCAATGTTTCTAGAAGTTGTGTAAAGGTAATGCTACTATAGCATAGTTGTTACATTGGATGGACTAATCCTCAAAATTGTCCAATTTGCCTATTTGTCCAAAACATCTAATAACTCTAACCTCTTCTATAGCCTATTTTAATATAAAGATATCAGATTTTATTTATTGTGCATAAATTTTGATAAAGACCATTAATGTTGCAATTTTGGTAATTTTGGGAGACTTATTTGTGTAACATATCACCTCATAATCATTGCAATGCTCACATAATTTCTAATTATAGAAAGTTTTATATTTTAGAAAAAAATTTGGAAAAAAAATGAAGTAAACCTAAATTTAATGATTTTTTGTTGAAATTCACTTGAGATCGAAATAAAATAAATAATATACAATATTTCATACATTAAATCTTATAAAGATTTCTAAAAATGATTAACATGATTTGGATTATATATTGTACATACATAGTCATGCATCAACAATAATACTATTTGACACAATAACTTTCTTTATGGAATATGCAATAGGAAATTTGATTTTAAATAATTAAAAAACATGATAGATAAACACTTAGGGGTAACTATTGGCAAATATAGTGTTCTATAAACTCCCCATTATTTTCCTAATGATTTGTAAATCAAAGATTATATATTTGATATCTCACATTTTTGGTTAATAAGAATTAGAGTTTTCAAGTAGAATATGTAACTAAATGTATAGTATCAAATAAAAAAAAAACATGCCACAATACCTTAAAATCAAAAATCTTTCATCTTTGCAAATGCATCCCTTTTTAATAGATGTTGGTCTCAAACATCCCCTTCCATTTTGACCAATTTAAAAAAAATCAAGTGTACAAATGCAATAGTGCAATTTTATATTTTCAAATGCAAAAATTTAGTAATTTAGTATTTAATTTAGTATCAATAGTATTTTTTTATTGTTGCCATATTGGGCAAGTTAAGATTATTAGATGTTTCAAACAAGCACACATATCAAACAATTTGGATGAACTTGATGAAAAATGTAACTACCTCAAAGTAGTTATATCAAGTAGGTCAAGCTCATTGGACATCCTAGATGGGTGGACAAATAAAATGGTTTGGATGAACGGTCCTATATATTATATATATTATGATAGTTTGCAATATTATTGTTTGTCCATCAATCTCCTTGTCAATGATTATGTATGATAGCAATTCTAGGATAATGTAATAGTGTAACAATGTCTAGCATAATAGAATATTTGTATGTATTCCTACTATTCATAGTAGAATCTTAGGTGCCAAAATTAGAATCTTACTACATGAAATTGTCATTACAAAAATTCTACATAGAAGAAGATGACTTTATCAATGATGGAGATTGGAGAGTACTACATTAGAAGATTTGGAGGGGGGCTCAAAGGGCTATTTCAGGCCCATTTCCTTTGTTATTCCCCTAGCAATTAAAGTATGGCCACTATCAGAATTTAAATTTAAAAAAAATTTAAGATGAAAAAAAAGTTGAAAAAAAATTTATTTTTGTATGATGCAATGGTTGCTATACCACATTAGACAGTTGCTATGGTGAGTTCCCACAATTTGAAAACCTGGAAGTACTCACAACCCTCTAGAGAAGCTAAATCTCTTCTAATGAAAATTTCAAAAGAAAGATAATGTGGAGTGTTAGAATCTCCATCTAAGTCCTATGATGTATAACGTTTGCTTTGTTGAGAAGTTAAAAAACAATCTCACTTTTCTTCCTTCTTCCTATGAAAAAAAATCAAAGATGTAGAGTAGGACTTAAAATATACGATTAAAATTCACTACATCATTATTCAAGTAAGAATCATAGAAAATAAAGACAATTATTTTAAATTGAGAGGTTATTTTTTAGCAAATCTCACTTCATAGAGAATCTCAAGAACTTAGAGAATGAAACATACATTGTGAACCTAAAAGAAATAGTGAACTAAAAGGAAATTGAGAATTCTAATGTGAAACTCATTTCTAAAGGGAGACTTGTTAGAACCATGCTTGGAACCCGGCGTGGATCCAAGAGTAGTTAGGATAACTGGCCGGCGGTTGGGCTAACTGCCGGTTGTGTGTGCTTAAAAGGTCAGTGAAGGAGTCTCCTCCTTCACTGGACATTTCGTCTTCTGCAATATATACCTGTTGGTTTACGGTGGTCTGCCTCTGCCTAACATAATGTCCAATCTACGTTCAAGATTTGCATGAGTTTCATCTGGTATTCTTGGTATCGAGTAGGGGTGGAGAGGCAAATGGCGTAATGGACATGGCTATAGAATTGGCATGGATCGGATGATGTCGGAGTCCCCAAGGTCGGTGCTGCTCAATGTGCAGACGCAGAAGTACTTGCCGCACGCAATGCCCGAATCAGCGTTGTTGCCGCTGTAACGATGCACGCCCGTCCTGGACAGCTTGGCGTAGTACTCGATTTCGGATTTGCGGGGGAGCTGGCAGTATTTGGCGACGACGACGAGCTTGTCCTTGCCGCCTCGGAGCGACTTCGGGGGGGTTGTGTAGCCGAGGGTGTACTTCCCGAGCTTCACGATGAGCGCCAAACGGTTGCTGATGGACTCCGGTGACGCCATGCCACACCCTCTACGAAATTGGTGTATATCGGATTTCCGTTCACCACCAGCTTGTGAACCTCATACTCCAGCTTGTGCTTGTTCAGCTTCACATCAATCTGCACATCACTAGTTCCCATGGTCTTTTGAGCAAACTTCCTGATCTCCTTCACTGCCTTCGGTGCCATCTTCTTGCAGGTGCAGCCGTGCAGTCTCTTGTGGAGATTGATTGTATATTCGCGGGTGACGACCTCATCCTTCCGGATTTTCATCTTCTCCACCATCATGACAAGCTGCAGGATCCGGGTCAGAGACAAGGAAGGCAACGGCGACAAAGGACGCGAAAGGAATGGGTCACCCAACATTGAAAAGTACGATCCATCAAGCTCACGCCATGCCGCCGCTGGTGGCGGATCTGAAAATCTGAATGACGAAAGAGCCGCCGCCGCCGAACACGAACAAGCCGAGCACCATCGGCCCCACGAGATATTAGTTCTTCTTCTTCATCGTCTCCGGCACGTTGCCCCTCCGGTGCACGTTCTTCTGGAACTTGGCGCTCTTCTTGTCGGCGAGCCTCGCGGAGGTCGTCATCTTCACGGGATGCGAGTGATTCTCACACAAACGAAGCACAGGTTCACGATACTGGCAGATTTGTAGCTAGGGAGCGGAGGCTGTTGTGCAGGCGTTGTGAGAGTGCAATGCAAAGGAAAGGGGAATGTGATATTTGGCCAGGCGAGTCTTGCCCTGTCGATTCTGCAGAAGTGTAAACCGAATCAGAGTTGACGCCGTGCTACCTTTCTCGATTACGAGCTAGGCCAGAAAGCGCCGTCGTAATAAGCTTAAAATGAACATCGGCAAAGAGAAGCGAGAAGGGAGGACGCGCACAGTAACAAATTAAGCAATTGAGGTGCAGCATAAGAAGGATTGCAGCTCTCTTGTCAGGTTTGCGCCTCAAAGTTTATTTGCCAAACGTCTTGTGTCATTCAGCCGATGCACTAGGTACTAGTGCTTGCAAGTTCTCGCTCAACATGGAGTATAAAGATCAATCCTTGTGAGCAACATGCTGCAACCTCACTCCAACCTGGAATAGATCATTCCAACGTCTACTAAAGAAGTACGAGCGTCGTCAGGCGTGCGGCCCTGGGCGCTGAAGTTCGGGGAGGGGATGCCGGAAAGGAGGCTCAACACGTACCATTTGCAGTTGGAATTCTGGGCAGCTCTAATACGGGCCACCATCTGCAATGCCGAGGGGAAGATGAGCAAATACTGGTGTGACAACTCGGACATGTGTTTAGCGAGATCGATGATTCGAGGTGCTAACCGATTGGCGGACCTGCACATGTTTGTAGAACAACTCGAGCGAATCACTGAAGAAAGGACTATCGATTTTAACTTCTCCGACAAATTTGGCTCCGACATTGAATATGAAGCTTCTCCATTCGATCATTTCATAGAAACCATGCTGAAGTTGGTGGCGGAGCGGATTACAACCATGAGGTGTTCCACGACAGGCGCTACTACCCCTAGCAGTTGAAGAGCCGGAAGGTGCGACAGGGCGCTCGAGGTGACTGCAGGGACCGGCGGCAGGGACCGGCCCAACGCCGCCGGGAAAAAAAAAGGCATGAGAAAGCCACTCCATGGAGCTTAATGAAGCATTTCCTCCGGACCCGACACCACCAGGGGGTGGAATAGTGGACCTAACGGAATTTATTCAACAACAAACCCATGCATTACATGTTGTCCAGCAACAAGTGCAGGGGTTGCACGCGGCAATCCCCCGTATTGTCCAAGAATACATAACCCATAGCGGCGTGGCACAGGGATCCTCGATCGCACCTGCATCCGTAGCCAACCAGCCCAGTCACGAAGGGCCGACGAGTAGAGGGGTGACAAAGATTGCTCGGCCGAAGGAGTTCGCCGGGAAGAAGGGTGGGGATGTTTACCGTTGGCTCGCCCACCTTTGGCTCCAATTCAATAACAATCCCCAAGGGTATGGAACGGACATGCAAAAGATAACTTGTGCGCTATCATATATGACGGGGACTGCTGAAGGTTGGGCGATGCCTTTGCTGCAGGCCTTTGACGAGAAGAGGAGTCATCCACTCTTGGCCTCGTACGAGGAGTTCCGGGCAGGGGTGATTTCGGTGTTCGGAGAGGTCGACCGAAAGGGCCCCGCGCAAGATCAGCTTATGGCGCTCCGCCAAACCGCTGGCGTGGCCCCTTACATAGCGGCTTTCAATGAGTTGGCAGTCCAGGTGGGGTGGTGCGAAGAAGCACTGATCACCCATTTCCGACAAGGCCTAAAGACCGAAGTTCATTATACGATAGCCACATCGGAGGAGCCGCCGTCGACCTTGCAGGGGTGGATGTCAAGGGCCTCTCGGATTGATGAGCGGCTTTGGGCCATGCGACCCAAGAGTGGGCGTTTTCCGAATACCCCAAACCCCCATCCGGGACAACGGTTCCCACCATCGTTGTCCACGGCGGATCCAGTACCAATGGAACTTGACGCTGTTGCGTAGGTCCCTCAGAAATCAACGGCCTTGGCAAAGACACCCGCGGAGCGGCAGGAGTTCCAACGTCAAGGACGGTGTTTGGGGTGCGGGCAGCAAAGCCACACGCGGTCACGATGCCCAACCAACCCCTCGAAGCCACTAACGTTTTTTGCCACATGGGAGGGAGATGCCAGCTACTCGGGAAAAGAGGAGGCCCGGGACTGACGTCCTCAGCTCAATACCCGGGCCAACGCCAAACGCCCATGAACACGACGTATAAGCAGGCATTGCTCGACATAGCCGTTCCAAAGGGGGAGCCCCTCTTCCTACGCGCAACCACCGACCCCGGTACGCACTTGACGCTAGCAGGGAAGGCCAACGGACGACCGGCTACATTATTAGTGGACTCTGGGGCAACAGGAGTGTTCAAACATCTGACATTTTCCGCCGCCAGCCGCGCCACTATTACAACAAAGTCAATTCCCCGCGAGGTCCGTGTCATTGACGGCAGCGTTATCAACATGGGGCTGGTGACCCATGAGGCAACTTTTCAGCTGGTGGTTGGGGGTCATGTGGAAACACTCACGGGGGACATTACGAACACTGGTCACTACGACTGCGTCCTAGGCACTCCTTGGTTGTGGCGACATGATCCTGACATCCGGTGGTCGACAGGAGAGGTCCTTTTCGCTTCCTCTTTCTGTAGGGAGCACTGTTTACCGACCTCCCTACCATCTCGAGTGACGAACGTCCAGCCTACTTTGTCTTCTCCACTAAAGTTCCGCCAGGCAACCAAGGGAGTGGAGATCTATTCACTAGAGGTTTGCGAACTATCTACGGTACCACCACCGACTAGTGCACCACTTCCTGCGGATTACGTGGACTTGGAGGGAGCATTTAGTGAGGAGGCCTCCAGTGAACTTCCCAAACACGGACCTTCGGACATGAAGATAGAGTTCAAGGAGGGGCAAGAGCCTCGCAACATGGGGCTACGGCCCATGTCCCCTACGGAACTGGAAGAATTACGCAGGTACCTCGATGAACACCTTGGAAAGGGGTGGATTCGACAATCTCAGTCTCCAGTGTCGGTACTGATCGTGTTTGCGAAGAAGAAGGATGGAACCCTTCGTATTTGCATTGACTACTGGAACCTCAACAAAGTCACTATCAGAAATCGGTACCCGTTGCCGTTGATTCCTGAGTTGACGGATGGCCTCGTAGGGGCCAAAGTGTTCAGCAAACTCGATGTCCGTCAGGTGTATCATCGAGTCCGAATGGCAACGGAACACGAGTACAAGACGGCTTTCAAGACCCGCTATGGTCTCTATGAGTATTTGGTCATGCTTTTTGGGCTTACCAATGCCCCGGCGCAGTTCCAAGCTCACATGCAGACCATATTCGGAGATCTCCTCGACATCTCGGTGGTGATTTACTTTGATGACATACTCATTTTCTCCAAGACATTGGAGGAGCATCGATCAGTGGTTCGCGAGGTTTTGTGGCGCCTCCAACAGCATGGGCTTTATGCCAAGTTATCTAAATGTGAGTTCCACCAGGAGTCCGTGGAGTTCCTAGGGTTGGTGGTCTCGGGCCGTGGGCTTAAGATGTGTCAAGACAAGGTGGCTGCTCTTAAGGATTGGCCTACCCCGAAGAACCTGAGGGAAGTACAGACTTTCCTAGGGTTTGCAAATTTCTATCGGAGGTTCATCGCTGATTATTCGCGGATAGCGGTTCCTCTTACTCGGCTTACCAAGAAGGACCAACCGTTTGCGTGGACCCCAGCAACGCAGGCGGCTTTCAACGAGCTCCGTCGGCGATTCACGGAAGCGCCAGTATTACTCCATCCACAATTCGACAAGCCTTTTATTTTGGAGACAGATGCCTCTGATACCGCAACCGGTGGGGTATTGTCTCAGTACGGTTCTGACGGGCTTCTACATCCGTGTGCATATCGCAGCTCGAAGATGTCCGCAGCTGAAGAGAACTACAACATCTATGACAAGGAACTCCTGAGCGTTGTCTTGGCTTTTCAAGACTGGCAGGTATATCTTGAGGGCTCACCCCATCAGGTCCGGGTGATCTCTGACCATAAGAACTTGGAACAATTTTTGACAACTAAGGTCCTGAATCGTCGACAAGCGCGCTGGTCGGAACTACTTTCGGCGTACAATTTTGTTATTGAACATTGTCCTGGGGCATTCAATGGACGAGCTGATATGCTCTCCCGGAGATTTGAAACTCCTACTACAAACGACAACAATACAAGACTACTGTTACGGTTGGCAATGTTAGAGGCAGTGGAACCGGTTTGGACTGAGGACCGGATTTTTCAAATGATCAAGGAAACCGCTCCGTTAGATTCCACACTAGGCCCCATCCAGAGATTCCTGACAACGGGCTTGGGAGAAACCCCAGCATAGTTACGCCATCAACTCCAGGACTATGCTCTCCGTGACGGGGTTCTCTTCTTCCGGGAGGCGATAATGGTTCCAGACAACGAGGAGTTGCGACGACAGGTACTTCGCTCTTGCCACGACGCACCCGCGGCTAGGCATCTAGGGCGTGCAAAGACCGTGGACTTGGTAGCTCGCACGTATTATTGGCCATCACTAACCAAATACGTTCACCGTTATGTCGACGGCTGTGATACTTGCCAGAGATCCAAGCCCACCCAACATCCTCGCTACGGACTCCTCCAACCTATTCTAGCAGCGGACACCCCGTGGAAGAGAGTTACAACGGATTTCATTGTCAAGCTTCCCCAAAGCGCAGGATATGATGCGATCATGGTGGTGGTTGACAAAAATACGAAACTGGCGCACTTCATCCCCACCACAGAAGCTTTGGATTCAGTTGGTACCGCCAAACTCTATTTACAACACGTCTGGAAGCATCATGGCACCCCTACCGAGCTGATCTCTGACCACAGCGCGGTTTTCGTCTCAAAATTCATGCGACGCCTCCATGAACTCCTACGCATTCAACCGGCGCCGCCGACGGCGTTTCACCCTCAGTCAGATGGCCAGACAGAACGTGTGAACCAGTGCTTGGAACAGATCCTTCGCATGTTCACAACTAAACGTCAAGACGACTGGGCCGACCTTCTCCCCGTAGTAGAGTTTGCATATAACAACTCCGCACACTCTACAACCGGCTTTTCTCCCTTCTATGCAACTTATGGCTACCATCCGACTATGTCTTTCAACAAACCTACGACCTCGACAGTCCCGGCTACGGAAGATAGAGTTCGGTTATTGCACCAAGTCCACGAGGAAATCAAGACAATGATCCACATTGCAGGGGAGCATGCCAAGAGGCACTACGACCGCCACGTCCAGGATGCGCCGAAGTACCGTGTGGGCGATAGGGTGTTGCTCCGCAGTGAACATATTGCGACAACATCTCCGTCTAAGAAGTTGGGGCCCATGTTCCTGGGACCATTTCCAATTACTGCCAAAGTCTCTGACTTGGTTTATCGTCTAAGGCTACCGCACACCCTCCGCATTCATGATGTATTCCATATAGCAGTTTTGGAGCCCTATCGCCCCGACACCATTCCGGGCCGGCGGCAGCGACCACCTCCCCCGGTCATCACTCCGGAAGGCGATATGGAGTGGGAGGTTTGTCAAGTACTAGATTCCCAAGTTATTGGACGAGGTCATCAGTTGCAGTACCTAGCGTCATGGATGGGATATGGCCCTGAACAAGACTCGTGGGAGCCCGCGGGTCATTTACGCAACGCTCCGGTCATGGTCGAGGCATTTCATAGATTACATCCGCATGCCCCCCACCCACCAGTTAAACCTGGAAGGGGGGGTAATGTTAGAACCATGCTTGGAACCCAACGTGGATCCAGGAGTAGTTAGGATAACTGGCCAGTGGTTGGGCTAATTGCCGGTTGTGTGTGCTTAAAAGGCCAGTGAAGGAGTCTCCTCCTTCACTGGACATTTCGTCTTCTGCAATATATACCTGTTGGTTTACGCTGGTCTGCCTCTACCGGACAAGACTCTCTTTCAAAATCATACTATAAAAATTTTATGTTTTAGGTGACAGATTGTAGGTGACAAATTTCAAGTGATAACCAATGAACAACCCATATTTCTAGACCATTAGGGGAGATTTGAGGACAATAACAACCTGTTTCGGACTTGTTCCCCTCACTATTTCCTTGTAGCAAAGGGAACGGCCAGCTATCAAAGAAAAAAAAATTAAAATTAAAATTCTTAAAATGCAAAAAGAAGTTGTAAAAAAAATAAACAATTGATCAATCTTTTTTTGAGAAATGACGTGGAATGGTCTTGGCCACATCAAACTACATTACTAGTTGTGTTTCTAGCGTTTTTAGGGTTGGGGAACCCACAAGCTTCCAATGCCCTCAAAAATCTTCTAATGTCAACAATAATGTTTGCCATAAAATCTTAATATTGTAGCAAAAATTATTGTTGACATAAAATTATGGCTTTTTACATTGGATTTCACCTAAAATCCATCACCTAAAACATAAGGTTCTTATAGTACTAAAAAGATATTTGAACAAATCTGGTAAAGTATATAGATTTGAGCAGTTAAAATTGAAGTTTTGCTACCATAAAATTTTCTGTAAATTTATTTGAAGAGATTGTAATGAATTTAGAAACATGTATAAGTACAAGTCTAACACAGATCTAAATATAGAACTAATGTAACAATAAAAAATGAAAAAATTGTAGATCTATACATTTAGAGTACCTTCCCACTTAGCCTTAGATAACATTGGTCCTTAAAATATAATACTCTGCACAAAGATCAATATGCTTGTATTTTATAGAGAGACATTTATTGCATTGGTTCAATAAAAATTAATTCATTAGAAATTATCTAGCATTCACATATGCAAAGTTGTAAACAACATTTAGCAATCTTCACAAAAGTTACCTTTTTCAATCCACAGTACTCATCCAAAAAATTCATGCACACATGGCAAAATGGAGTATCCTTCAATATCAATGTCTTTTGATCATCTTCTAGATTTTCATATAAAGAGAGATGAATGGCAAAGTGAAAGGATGGCATTCATGGGCAACTCTGGAAATGAGTGACAAGGACATTATTTTTATATTGAAATCAATTGTTTATCATGAAATTTCAAAGAATATGAGATAATTTGAAGAGGAGAGCTTGACCGCTCATTGTCTAAACGTAGGAATTATGTGTGAAATAAAATTTCAGACCTCATTTAGGCATAGTAGTCGTAGTTTTTTCAAAAAACTTTGAACTAAAAAAAGTTGGTAAATCAAGTTCACTTCTATCTTTAAAAACCCATTTGTAATTTTGATCCTATAATCAAAATTTATGGACAAAAATTAGAGAGAATGTTTGAAAATATTCAAGAAAATGTCCCTTCCAACCTTGCTTTGAGTTTTGTTCATAACTTTTTATTAGAGGATCAAAATTACAAACGAATTTTTAGAGATGGAAGTTAACTTGATTTTCCAACTTTTTTTAGTTCAAAATTTTCTTAAAGAAATTATTCTACTATGATTAGGTGAGGTTTGAAGCTTTACTTGAAACACAATTCCTATGTTTGTTTTTGTGACTAAACTATGTGTGGTTGAACTCCTACTAATTTTCATTCACATAATTATCCCACATGGGTTGTTTTACTTTCTACTACTGCAAATGTACATAAAGATTTTCTATTATCAATTAGAAAACAAATTGGGTGTGACTTGTAAATTTGAGCTTTTGGTTACAGCCATTGTTTTTAGTTAATTGCCCCTTTGAGGTCCCCATAATTAAGATTGGTGTGAACTTTCTCAAACCCATGTTTTAGGAAGATTTAGAAGCTTTAATTACAACTGATTTTGGTAGTGGTGGGCTATAGTATGCAATTGATTTAATAGAGTTTGTACTGATCTTATGTTGATGTCATATCATACACCATGTTGGTTTGGTGAATACCAAGGAATGCAGGTGCAAACACATAATAAATTAATTTAAATTGCCTACATAATAATGTTGCATAAGAAACTTGCTAAGGCCAAGTGGGAATATACCCTTATAGTTACAAGCTTGTACAACTATTCTAACACAAGACTCATTCTTGTAGTTCTCTAATATGAAGGTTAGATTTTATGATGTCATTTAGATTTACAGGCCAAGCAAATGCCGGACATGGATAAGCGATATGATGGGCACGTTTGGTCAAAAATTGTGACAACCAATATCATAAATCGAATGGGTTTGTCATTTCGTGCATCTACTTATTTTGAACATTTGAGATGTATCAACTCTAATTGCAAGTTCTTGAGCTATGTACACTAAACTAAAGAAATAAATGAATTAGAATAGAAAGGCTCTCATCCACGCCTCTTGAGGTTGGTCAAATATATCTATAGGGCTTATCATTACTTTGTAAAATTTACAAGGATCCTCTTTCATATATTGCTCGATGTAATGTACATGTTTACTATATCAAAGGAAACTTTCAGCTCGCCCAAGCTTTTGTACATCTAAGAGTTCATGAACATCTACTAAACCATAGAGAATGGAGAGACATGAAGGATAGAATGCAATTTGTTATTGGAGAACAAATGGAGAAAACTACGTCAACAACTAATTCTTCTATTATCATAGAAGGTACGAAAGAATTTCTTGGGGATCTACTTTTATGTCTGGATGGGGTGTTAATTAAGACACTCAACTTAAATGAGCTGCTTCTAATATTGCACAAATGCAAATACTTCATTTTACCATCAATTTGGAATGAGGTAACTTCATTCAAGTATTTGCGAAGGTTTGAAGTGATAGATAGTATTACCAAGTTGAAAGAGTCCAATTTACGAATATTATACAAGAAAAAAAAATTCCAAGTCAAGGAACAAATGTAGATAAAAATTTTCGTTTTCAAAATGTCAAAGGTAAGATCCGATAGTAAAGTCAACTTAGTCAAGTGCATGCAAATGGAGGGAGGGAGAGGGGGGAGAAATCTTGAAGTTATATGAATCATGTTTGACCATGTAAAATTTGTGAAAGTTTGGACAACCATGGCGTGCCATGTGTATAATTTTAACTATTGCTGAGTCATGACTATTGCGTGTAGCGACATGCAATCAGAGGATTGTGCAATAAAAGTTTTGTTTTGAAAAAATTTAAATTCTATTCTTCAAAAGAATAGAGTCCTTGAAATATAGTTTAAAGAATTGATGGCAAATGTTACTCAAGAAAATTGGAATGCTGTTAGGTTAGTGTACAAGTCGAAAGACATTGTTAAACCAATAGAAGGCCGAAAAATAACTTACTTCTTTTATTGGATACAATCCATGGAGAAATGTATAAAGGCACACAATTGAGGGGACTTACAAGATCAACACTGTTTGCTTTACACAGGGTTGTCATAACGGACAGCATATTATTGTTCACAGACGAATCGAACCGATTAGGGTTGACCGGCTGCCAACTTCGAAGCCCTGTAACTTTTGCAAAAAGTACTCAAATTGGGCATATGATATGTTTTTCGGCATCTACAGTTTTTGTAGATGCCGAAAAACATCTCATATGCCCAATTTAGGTGCTTTTTGCAAAAGTTACAGGGCTTCAAAGTTGGCAGCCGGTCAACCCTAATCGGTCCGATTCGTCTATGAACAGTAATATGCTGTCCGTTATGACAACCCTGGCTTTATAAGCAATACAAAAATCCAACTTCACTAAAGGAATCCGAGATGAGATATCTTGTCATCAAATCCTAGTGGTTGTCATCTAGTACTACTTTAGAAGTGTAGTCTTAGCACTATAGTTTTTTATTTGACCATCCATTGTGTAGTGTTAATTCTACCAATTGTCTATAGTGTTACAGCATGTCAAAGTTAATATTTCATAGTTATTGGTTAGCTGGGTTACATTCAAGGTTTTATCTATGGATGTTGTCAATGGATGAATGAGATGCGAGTTATAGTGGCGGTTATGATTGATCTTGAAAATCGGGTGAAAATCAATTGTGTGAGGTGGCTAATTCCGAGTCTGAAAATGCAAGCTAGAACTCCTACAGTGATGAAGGTTGGCAATGGATGATTGTGCGTGAGAGTATTTGTATTTGAAGGATCAATAGCTTTGTTTCTGTGATTGTATTGTGTAGTGCTGGATAGCGAGTTCTACTATGATGGTGTGTATTAGTGAGTCAATGGGACTGAATCGATAAATTTTATGAAGTAAAGTTGTGTGGTTGTGAAGATCTATTGTAATATTTTGATGGATTATGAGGATAGGAATCAATAGGATATCTTAAGTGTTATATAATAGTAGAAGTGAATCTATTGTGTTGATAGAGTTGGTGAAGAATCAACCGTAATTAGTGCAATAGTTAAAGCAGATTAAACCATTGTAATATTTTCAATCGTAATGCAAAGCGGAATTGAATTACAATTTGAAATATGTGTGATTGTGTGTACGTGCCATAATATTTATATGCTTGGAATTGTTGAATGATTTTGGGCGTGATTGTATCAATTGTATGGAATAAGGAATGCCTAAATGAGTGAAATTTTACTGTTTTATTGCCAATGTCTGTATGGCTGAATGATGGATTAGATCTATAGATTTTTTGCTATGAAAAATTGATTGTTTATATGAGCAATTGTTGAGAGAGTCAATAGGTGAATGACATTACCATAGTATTCTATGAATTGGTTATACACAAATTAATTCATTATCAATAAAAGCAATTTAGAGTGAATAGTGAAATTGGAATCTGATGGAAATTGACACTATAGATGAAGATGAATAATACTGGAAAATGAACGAAACAAAGAGAGGGAAAGCAACCTCTAAGTTAAAAACCAATCAACGTAAATTTTGTCATCAATCAAATTATTTTAAAATCGAGTGTAATATAAGGAAAGAACCTGCTATATTGGAAGAGAAGATCAACAGTTCAATTGAAGGAAAGCCAAAACGAACCTATACTAAAGAAGATCAATAGTTGGTGCAAAGCTAGAGAAAGAAATCAATAGTACCAATGTAGTTAGTGAAGTTAAAAAGAGATTAAAGTTGGATAGAAAGATTCACAATCAATTGATAAGTTTTGACTATTGCTTAAATTATAATTAAAGTAGTAAATCTATTGTATTCAAGGTGCTTAAGAATTACCAAGACCTTCAATTATGCACAACCTTGAGATTAATTAGATTTTTCCTTTAGAACTACCCATAGTACTACCATACCTCCCTGCGAACAAACTTGAAAACTATAGAAATTCATCAATGGTTCATCCATTGAAGAAAACCAACCTACAAGAAGACAAACTATACTAACTAATATTGTGATTGTCTTTTTGGCATTTCCGATACCATTAATGGAGTGGATTCATGCAACTGATAAATTTGTCATTTATATTAATATCCATGGCATATGGTCTCTTATTATACCTCTCAATATTGATTTCTATCTTAAAACATTGTCTTTTTTGCACTTTGCAATTTTTGAATCTTTTTGTTACATTATTTAATTTGTAAATATTGAATACTAAATTGTTGATGGTAGGATGTTGCATGCGAAACATGCACTTTGTAATCCTTCAAATAATTAATTTTTGCTTTTAAAATGACTCTTATTAGCCTTAGAGGTGGTTTTGACATCATGTTTACACTTCATCTCTGTGATTATAGAATCTTAGTGAGGTTCACCTAGCCGAAATGCTATCTTGCAACTTTGTTGAAACAGTACACAACAAGTGGCTTCAATAATTTGAAAATCAAAGTAATGACTTATATGTTGCAACAATAGATGATTTTGTGCAAGTATTCATACAGATGGTAAGGTATTATAAATACTTGAAGGAAAATTAATTTGGAACTGAACTGGGAAAGAAGAAGCTATTGCTACGAGTTGGATAGAAGTTAGCTAAGTGAACTAAGAATCCTAAAATGCTTACAAATGCAATTTCAATTATTCTGAAGGTCAATGAATTTTTCATTTGAGAGCCCTATCTTGAAGGTAAAGAAGTTCTTGAATCGTAGAAAATGAAGGTTGACATGCCATTAGGATGCACGTACGATTTGCTCAAATTAGACAAGGTGAATCTCTCTCATTCCTAAATAGAAACTAGATTGTGGTGAGCCATTACAAGTGTTGTCAATTTGAATTCGACTTTGGAAGATGATTTTTCAATTGTGAATGTCGAGAATTACAAAGCGATGTTAAACAAAGACCATTTGGGCTACCAATGCCATCTGAAATAATCCATATGTCATTAATCCAAGAAAGCATGTACAACGAAATACAATAGCACATCACTTGTTTACAAAAAACATCTGCAAAAGTATGTTTTGCACTTCAAGCTATTACAAAAAAAAAATGCATTGTGCAAATAGTCTAAAACAACATGGCAATTGCAATGCCAACATATACAAGTATGATAGTGAATTACTGAAATAACCGCAATGATCATAAGCAATTCTTCTTCTACAATGCTAATATTAAATGGTGTGTAAAAAAAATGCGTCGGAAATGGGTGTTATCTGTATTACATGTTCTTATAGTTTAGCCAGTTAAAATGGGCACTAAACTTTAAATAGGTGAAATTGTATCTTTAGAAGCGGCCGGTTTCAACTACCACAACATTAAGTTGTTTCATTAAAGAGACTTTTAGGAGGTGAACCAGATGTCAATTTGGTGCGTGCATATCTTATTCCTCTGTAATTGGATGAGTATCCAACAATCCGTGCAAGTAAAGTTGTTCATAGGAATTTAAAGGCACCATCAACAAAACACCAAAACAATTGTGCTTCAGCTTTAACACTCATTGCAAGCATTCAAAAGGTGACCATGGTCCCTCATCTGGGATTCAAATGCATAAAGTCATTAAAGTGTAGTGTAGAACCCCGATAAGAACTGTATTTGTTAATAATTTCATCTTTTTTTGACTGCACCTGTCCAAATTTTAAGGAAATAAAGCTCAAGTGCTTGGGTAAGCGTAGAACTTGGGCAAATTGCAAATACCTTTACTTTGTCTTTACTATCATTTGCAACTTATAATGTACAATAGATGGCTTCATTCATACTTCGACTTTCAATTTCAATGAAGTTAAGTATGTCTTCCTTAGCGGCATACTAAATCATTTGAAATGAATTGAAGAGTTTTTACACAAACAAGGGTCAATTCTTGTGTTTACTATTGACATCAATGAAAGTGTAGTGAGACTACAAGGGCCACTAATTTCATTATATTTGTCCCATTGCAACTCCAAGTATAATTCTCCTCTTCCTAAATTCTTCCACACTACTTGCTTGTTTCTTTTATTCCTTTGCATTAGCTTTCGACCTTATCTTGGCAATTTTATATGTCGAAAAAAAGAATACAATACAATATACATAATATACATTAGTGTACAAGCCCAATAGCCTAAAACCGAACTAAATCAAACCTTACTCCATGGTAATAGGTCCAATTAGAATCATATGTTTAGAGTATGCTATTGAATTTAGCCCTATCATCTACCATGATCATAGGACACTCTATTTTTCGTGGGCATAGGTCCTAATACATATACTCTATCATATCAATGTATGAATGGCATATTGTTAGACCTTGAATCCTAAACATCAACCCTATTGCCAATACTATTATATATGTTCTAAAACATTTCTTCCACTTCTGTGGGCTCTTTTTATTTAGCTTTCATGTACAATCATCCAATTTTTTACTTTAATCTACTTTCATCTAATTTTCAACTAGAGTCATTCAATTATACATCTATATTCATCCATTTTTCCATGTACTTTCATCCGATGATATGTCTACATTCATCCACTTTGTCTTCTACTTTCATCCTTTTTTTCATCTACTATCACCCTATTTTTTTATCTACATTCATCTTGATGTTTGGGTCCTATTCATATCATTTTTTGTTCACTCTAATTCCAATTTTCAATCCATTTTTTCCAAATTTTTATCAATGTTTACAAAAAATTCTAACACTTTCATACAATTTTGGATGAAATTTCATCCATTTTATTCCCACTTTCATTTCATATTTTCATTTTCCATCCAAGATTGCAACTCCCTACTTGCCAGTCATATGCTAGCACCATTGAATTATGCTATGTGTTTAGTTGGACATTTTTACAAATGTGTAATTGCATATTCAATCTAGTCTGAATAGGATGTTGAATCATATGTGTATCTTAGACTAAAAATTAGATGTATTTATATTGTTGTAGTATGAGAATCGAGTGTCTAAGTTAGAAATTGGTTGTGACTTGTGAAATTCATATTTGGTGTCAAGTACTTGTTTCATAATGTTGAATGTGTGTTTAAACCAAGTTGGAATATAGAATGTTTATATCTATAATAGTCTTAATGGAAATTAGTAAAACCTGAGTGTCGTCTAGTATTAATTTCTAATTTGGTTTGTTGATGTGTGAATGTCTATAATCTAATTGGAGAGAATTATTTGAGTGAGTCCAAGGAAATTAATTGAATCCAATTTTTTAAATAACATGTTAAGAAGTAAGTGTCATGGATGATAAGGAAAGCAGTTCCAAGCTGGTGTGTAAGAGCTGTAAATTTTGCTACAAGCAAAATTATATGAAACCAAATTTTACCATGAATGTGAGACCCAAGTAAGTGAAAGAAGATACTGTAGTTTCCTTAATGGAAGACAAAAATCAAACTGATAAGAACCAGTCCAAGTCAGAAGCTTAAGAACCATGTTAAGTTGTGTATGATTTATGACTAATTTGAAAATCGTAGTACCTCAGCCAACAAAGTAAACTAGTGGAGTTCCAATTAGGAAATGGAAGATTTAGGAAAATAAAGAAAATAAATATAAAGATAAAATAAAGAACAAATTGGGAGATTTCTTCATCCTTGTGGCCTTTAAGGGTGGAGTGATGAAATTTAGTAATTAAATTACTATGTAAGGTTCACAATTGCATGTGGCTTAAAGGAACATTTTATTCTAAATTCTTTTGGTTGTAATGTCCTAATAGGAAGTAGCTGGAAGAAATTCTATTTAATAGCCTCTCCAGAACGAATTTACTATTAAGCTTGTTTATTCCTACTCGGGGTACCAAACTTTTCTACAATCTTTTTGTTTACAAGAAGATAAATCCAAGAACTTCAACAAGAATAGAATGGATTGAATTTCATATATTGTCAAAAAAATCATGTTTTAAAATTGAGAACATTTTATATTCAATTCTAAAGTATATGGGACAATGAAAACTCATATATTTATAGGAATTAGATAATGTAAAATATATTTAACTAATTGCTTAGGACTTGCTAATACAATTAGAACTACATTGGAAATGTAATAGAAAATAAAGGCATTCTTCTATTAGGAAACATGTGATCAAATGAACAAAAAATGAACAAAAAAATGTTGGTCTAGTTTGTCAATTCATCTTGATTTGAACAAATTGACTTGGATAATATTCAACAAAAACTTGTTGATTTTTTTATTCATTTAGACAAACGCAAAAGAAAAAAAATCATTGACCTCCCAATTAGAAGATGCCATGTGACATTTCTATGTCAATATGAAAACCCATGTGGATAATACACATGGCATTCCACCTAGTAGGCAAAGCCATAAGGCTAGCTAGATGGTCTACCACATGGATAGGTCACGTAGGTGGGTGGAGCTGTGGAGGCATGGGGGTTCAAACCTCAACCCCAAGCCTTCCATTTGGAAGGCAAATTACTTAACCATTTCACCATCTAAGGTCCAATTTGGATGTATTAGATCAAAAAAATTATCTATACACTTTTTGCAAATTATTTTTCATTTGGTTTAGTAATACAACAAAATTTGGTGGCCTTTTCGATATAGTGAATTAAATTTTTTCCAATAAAATTTTATTGAATTAAAGTTGAAAAATTAAGCTAAATTTCATCCTAAAAAACTATTTGCAATTTTGAGGCTCCAATCAAAAGTTATGGACAAAATTTAAAAAGGTGTTGGGTGTTCTAGTAGTGTTTTGTTATTTTTTTTTCCCTTTATGCAATCCTTTTTTAAAAGCCTTCTAAGAAGCCACTCTTTCTCTTTGTTTTTTACATGTTGTCTACATTTTATTCTAGTTCACAATAACTTCTACTAAGTTACCCACTATCAAATCAAAAGGCCTTGCCAACGTCATAGGTTGTTGCTTTATTGGACATTTTAAAAAACACAACTATGTTTTTTATGATGTCTCCTAAAATATCACCGCAATACACAACATCAATTTGTTCTATCACACTGACATCTACACATTTCTTCAACATCAAACTTGATTTTGATTCCCATGACCACAATCCCATCTTCTTACTCATGTTTTGAAAAACATCTTTGTTCAATGCTAACGTCAAAAAATGACAGTGGCTTTTTAGTGAGTGGTTCTTTATTTTTTAGAAACTCTAAGCAAAGACATTTAGAGTGGCTCTTAAGGACGAGTTTCATTTAGCAAAGCGACTCTAGACAGCTCCAAAGTTGTATGAGCTTCAAATTTGTCACTTGGGACTTATAGTGTTTTTTTTGTTTTTTTTAACAATTTAAGTGAGGTTATTAAGAAAAATGCCCCAAAAGATTGTTAAATCCAAATAGGTAAATTACACACCAATACAATATTTGTTCCAAAATGGAATATTATACCAGAAATTATCCCAAATTTTGAATGTGAATAGGTTCAAAACTTAGGAGTTGTAGAAATTATAAATATCAAGTGAAGGGTGACCAAATTGCCTAAACCTACCATGCAAGTGACTCTTTCTAACTAAAATGATTTATAGGAATCCTAGTGAGATCTTTAAGTCAATCCTCAAGGATAGAATTCAGTATTTTGGCCAATTTTATGTAGTATAAATCCCAATTGTTAGCCTATAGGTAATACAAATTCAAGACAAGCCAATGGAAGGTATCTATAGCCAAAGTACATTGTTCCCAAGTCAAAATCATGCCATGAACTCAACAACAAAATTGGTTTGTTAAGATTCCCTTTCATGTGAAAGATTTTCTGTTCACCAATAATTGAAAGAAATAGCAAGATTTTATTCTCCTCTTTCAAATGTGAGAAATGAAAATATGAGCTTCTACATATATGGAATTCCATGAGAGATTCCATATTAAGTTTCTGAAATTTTTGACTTGCAAAAGATTCTCTTCCAAATAGTCAACTACCAAAATTTATGATGGAAAATTCATAGAAATTATCCAAGGTGTGTTAAAATCTCATTAAAATTAGAATATCTTTTTTTTACACTAATGACACGCTCCAACAAATTTCATGACATTCCGATAGTCAAAAGTATTTGAACCCCTAAGATTTTTCAAAATCACTTAAATTACAGATGATCCGCAAAATTGACCAATAATTCCGAAGTATATGAGAGTGGAATGAGGTCAAAGTAGAATTTTTTTATTCCCTCCTATCTTCCTAAAAGTCTAGGCTATTAAATTTTTTTTTTAAATAAACTCCAAAAGTTGAATTTTTACCTTTTTCCAATTATAAATTAGTACTAGGTTTCAATTACTTGTTTGTAAACTATTAGCAAGAGGAAGGTTTTAATACTTAAAAATGGCCCTCTAAAGCCAATAGTGCAATCTATTTATGATTTGGAGTCTTTCTCCAAAAGTTAAAGTTTTAGATGAATCAAAAAAGTTGAAAATCGAAAAATTAGGATGAAAATCTTAATTGACAAGATTACCACTAGGAAAAAAGAAGGGGGATGCCCTTGGAAAAAATATATAAGGGCATCTAGATTCCCTTCTCAACACCACCCTTTTGGTCATATTGTTGATACTTTTACTTTGTTGTGTCCATTTTAGTGAATTTTTGGCCATTTTAAGCCAAACTTGCCAAACCAACGGTGCTATTTTGTGAGCATGCAAGCATGAGCTTGTCAATAGGGATTATATGAGCATTGAGCTCAAAAATTTGAAAAAGCTCTAAAAAACTTAATAGTATTTCTAAAATACATTCCATTTTAAAATTTAGGTCAAAATTTACTATTTTTAATAAATTTTTGTACCTACTACTATGGAGCTATTATCATGAATCTATTATCATGGTTATGTAGAATTCAGATGAAAATTATAATTTTTAGTGTTGTATTTAAAATATTAGAAATATACATTATGAAAATGATGAATTCAATTGATGTGAAAGATGAATGGAGATGGAAATAAGTTCGCCATGAATATTGGTTGATCACTGTCATATAGTAATGTGGGTTTTTTCAAGGCTAATAAGAGGCTACAAATAATTTTCTTTTGATGCACTATTGTTGAATTTGCTTAGATTTAAAATAAAAAAATTGTAGATAAGAATTATTTTTATATATAATGATCTTTGTCACAATGAATTTTATTTTAGTTGATCATTGTCTTTTAGCATCATAGATCTTCTGAGGGTCAATAAAAGGATGCCAACATTTCTTTTCTGATTTGTAAGTCAATGGACTTATTTAGATTTTAAAAACAAAAATTTGTTTATAGTAATTCATTACTTGTGGAAAGAGCTTAGCCGCATTGAATTTCATTTTTGTTGATCACTATCTTGTAATAGTGTGGTCCTCTTGAGGCAAATGAGGGATACCTATATTTCTATCTTAATTTGTTGGTGATTGAACTTGTTAAGATTTTGGAAGAAAATACTGGGTTGATATGGATTATTTTTGTACAAAATGAGTTGAATTACATCAAAGTGTTGATTAGTTGATCATTGTCTTTTTGTGGGCCCTTTTAGGAGTCCAATTCTTTCATCTTTGATTAGATGGTCATTTGGTTAATCACTTCTTGTTGCTTGGGACCTCTCAGTACCAAGAGGAGGATTGAGCACTTGCCATCTTGATGTGCTCCTTATTGAACTTTGCTAGATTTTAAGAAGAAAAAAATTGGTTACTAATTACGATTTGTTTGAAATCAACTGAGATTGTTTCACTTTGATTTTGCTTTTTATAGTCACTCCCTTCTTGTTGTTGGGTACCTCTCGGCGCCAAGAAGAATCTCTCTTGTTGTAGGAAAAAAAATAACTGTTTTTTTTGTTTTTTTTTGTTTTTTTTGCAACTAGTAGGACTCCTCTTAGTACCAAGAGATACCCAACAATAAAAAGGGAGTGATTATAAAAATCGAAATCGAAATCGAACATTCTCAATCGATTTCAAACAAATCTTAATTAATCACCTAAATTTTTTTTTAAATCTAGCAAAGTTCAATAAGTAGCACATCAAGGTTGACTAAGGGACCATGGTAATAGATTCATGATAATAGGTTTTTGAAAATAGGTACTAAAAAATACCAAAAATAATAAATTTGACCATAATTTTTAGATGGGATCTCTAAAAATTATACACTTACAAGCTCACAAGTTCACACTCACAAGCTCATAGAAAAGCAACCCTACTTGCCAAACGGTTATTTTGGAGCTTATTGCTTCATTGTTGTTGTTTCCAAGCTTTTTTTGTTGAAATTGAGGTCCCTTCAAAGTTTGTCTTTTTTGCTTATTTCTAATATTTTTCTTGAATCTCTTTATGTTTTGGTACTAATCCTAAAGACCATCCTATTGAATGTGGTGATGCTATTTGTGGGATACTTTAGTTTTTTTCATTTATTCCAAACTCAATGTTTAGGTGAGAATTTAATTTATTGTAAAATCTCCTAAAGATTGTGGGATGTTGTTTAACACAAGTAGTTATTTTTTGTATTTTGGATGTTTCCCTGATCCTTCTGTCATTTCTTTGTAATCTAAGTGTTATATTAATTCATACTAACTTGCCTTTGTTTTAGCATTTTTCTTGTTTCTAAAAACATAGCAAAGCCTTGAATCTATATAAAAAAACTAATCCTATCCAACTTTAGAAAAGAAATTGAATCAGTTTAGTCTTATATGTATGTGGACTTAAAAGTTGTGTGTTCTTGTAGTCAAACATTGTCTACTTTTTTCCAAAATTTTCTTGATAGGATACCATATAGCAAAGCTTTGACTTCAAAGCATTTGAAGTTTGGGTTCACTTAAAATCTAGTCCTTGTGCTTGAGAGAGTAGGGAGGGAAAAGAGTTAGGAAGAGAAACAATCAAGAGAAAAAAAAATTCTTTTGTTTAATTTTCAAAAACATAGCTGAAGTTACAAGTTAGATTTAGACCTTTATGAATAGTTTTTATTTCAAATTTAGATTCATATTCTTGTAAAGGATCTCTAGGGATTTTTGAAAACATATAGCACTTAGAAAATAGACTTCAAACCCATAAGATAAAGAAGGATGAAGTTTACAATAAAGAATGGATGAGGGTCATTGCAAGAAACATTGTGCATTTTCTGTAGCATTTTGGCAAAATCTGCATTTTTGGTGCAGAGTAGTATGAATCTATGTAGTGGAACATCTCAACCATTGATTGGAAAAATTGATGGCAAAAGTATTGTTGGACTACTTGCAAATAGCTAAATACCAATATAGTAAAATGGGAAAAAAAAAGATAGATTGTCACAAAAAATAGAAACAATGAGGTATAAATTAGTAATAAATAGAAAGCCGGGAACAAAAAACCCTCTTAAAATTGGCCATTTGAGAAGACTTGATGGTGATGAGAATTCACCAAAAGAAATAAAGTTGATAGCATTTTCAATGTTCAAAAGTGCTTGTGCAAGGGAGCCCTATTTGCATGAACCTAGAGGACATAAAATAATATATTTTCAAATACTTCCTTGGTAGGCATACGCCTACCTAGTGTGAAAATAGACCACCAAAATTTCAATCCTAAATCATTCAATTTGGATACTCCAAATGTAGAAAAAAACCCTAAATTTCAAAGTGTGACAAATTAACAAAATTGAATTTTAAATATAAAATGATTTTTTTCAATTTCTAAAAAACAAGGGATCTCATTACCATCAAGGCATCAAGTTAGGTATCTTTCATAAAAATTTCAAGTTCTTAGGACTTGGGATTTAAAATTTATACTAAAAGATAACAATGTCACTCTAATTGTGATGGAAAATAGGACTAATGTTTCTTGCAATGACCCATGAACTTAAGAAAAATTTGTCCATCCAAATACAATTTTTATATTTAGGTATTATGTTCTAACTTAATATTGTAGAAAAAAATTCTAAATCAAATTGAAGGTACAATTCAATAGAAAATGTGAATGAAGTTTAATTTGCCATCTAAAGGCTAAACTTCATTTTGTCATAACTTTTGCTAAAAAAGTGTCAAATTTTTATGAATTTTATGTTTTTGAAAATTTCATGAGATGGTCTTTTATTTAGAATTTTTAGAGTAGGACTATAACCTTGTTCACCAAAAATTACAGTGGCCTTGATTGACTAGAAATTGTATTTAAAGTTAGGTTTTGTTGGTTATTTTGCAAGCTCATATCACCTAGAATATTAGAAAAAATTCATTGCTTTAAAGGTAAAAAGGACGATGCTTAGGCACCTAAGTAAGAAAAATTTTCACTCTAAACTTATAACCTTGCTGTGCACGTTGAAATACCAAGGTTGGGTATTGAAATGCTCACAATGTATGAGAGACTATTATCTACCAACACCCGCTATTTCCAACCGGTATGTGTGTGGGCTAAATGTTTGACCTAACTTTCTTTGCATGTTCTCACTAATTGTGATGTTTAGCGACTAATTATTTGTTAAGTATTTACAAATATGAATTATTTGGTATTACTCCAAATTCACTTATTTGTGAACTTGTTTTCTTCACATCCATTTTGAGAAATGGGAAGAATTCTATAGAGGGCAATGCTCAAGTTGCTGGAGATTTTGCAAATAAAAATGCCAATAAGAAGGGTGGAATCTAACAAGGAGGTACTTTTATTTGAGGAATCCCCAACAACAATAGGCCATTGCCTAACATAAACTTTAGGCAAGGGATAATCCAAGTAGATTTCTTTATAGTATGCCACAAAAAGTCCCACATGTCTACTATGTGTTGTCCTTAGATCCGTAGTCTATTGTTACTTGGATTTTCTTACATAATGCTTAGATTACACCATATAATCCACTTGCCTTTTCAACGAGGAATTTCTTGGCTGTGGTTTATGGTAATAGTTTATAGCTTAATTTTTGTGAATTACAAAGAGATTGTCCTTGTTTCCATTTAGTTACTGGAATATCAAAAAATTTCAAACGAAATTTGGCACTAGGTATGAAGTGATTAGAAAAAAGTGGTTGTAAATGTCAAGTAGTGGTACAAATTTTCCTCTTAGTATCCATGTGTAGTACTTTGGGAATGACAAAGATATTTTTACCTACAAATGTAGTGTTTTGGATTGCAATGGATTTACAATAACAAACCTTGCAATATATTTGAATTCTTGAACTATTTTTCAGGAAATTTTCCTTTGAATGACAAACAGAATTGGCAAGCAACTCAAGTCATTTCATGGTTTTTGGATCTTTATGGAATTAGTTTTGAATTTCGAATCATAAAGAGCACTAAAAGCTTGAACCTTGATGTATTCCTTGTTGACATGCAATATGTACCTTTGTATTAGATAATGATTTTAGCACTTGGTTAATTTATAGACCTCCTACCTTAAAGGAAGTGTTGCATGATGATTGTCAACATGCTTGTCTATTGTTAAGGTTTCTTTTCTTGATTAGAAATGGTATACGTACTATATAGGAAAGTCATGAGAACCCATAGTTCAAAATGATAGAATTTTCAAATCTATGATCTAATTTGGATGTCGTCATATTGAACATTTTGCCATGAGTTCTATTTATTATCTAAATTTGTTATGGCACACTTTTGGGTAGATGCTTTGTTTTAGGTGATCCTACTTTAATCCAAATGAATTTCATTACTTTCTTTTGTTTTCTAACATTTTAGGATAGATAAACTAGATCAATATGCTGATTTTTCTTGTCAAGACTGATTCATGTCATGTTGGATTTGCAAATCCCAGACCCTAAACTCAAGATGTAATGTAATTTAAATGCAACTTAGATCAGAGAGCCTTACATATATGATGTTGAAAACATTTGGTTTGCAGAAACACTGTCAATTGAGATACAGGGAAGTGATATACAAATGCTGTAGCTATCATCTCTGAGATCATAATTTGTGATGTAAATGACCTACTTTACATGTTTACATCTTCAAATTATGCGTTTGATCAAGTAAATGTGGGTTTAGTGCAAAGCCTTGTGTACAATGCAAAGTTAAAAAGCATACAAAAAGAACTTCCTCTGAATATACTCTGACCCCGGTTGCAAATTTGCAGCCCAAGTTGAGTCTGCCAACTCGGGGGTCTAAGTACACTCCAAGAAAATTATTAACTATTTGCAGACCGCAAGAGAAGTTCTTTGTTCACGGCCCCTTGAGCTGCAGAGCTTTCGACATGATTGCCATTAGCTAAGGTCAAGAATACTTGATCCAGCGTGCTCTGGCTCACACTGTAATCCTCCAAGTCCAGATCCTGCTTGGCTGTCTCCAAGGATGCAAAGAGATGGGAGAGAGACAGGCCGTGGCGCGACAACGAGTACTTCACTCTCAACATGTGCTCCTCTTCCAAGTTGCAAGCACCTGGAAATTGGGAGTTCATGAAGCAGTGAAGTTTGGCGAGGGAGGAGGATGTTGAGCAGTGCAGTTCCACGGTGTAGCCTGCTTCATACAATCATAGTCCCACGTTGAAAAATTGGATTAAGACCAAGAAAAACTCCTTCAATTGAAAGAGCAAAAAAAATTTAGTCCTATACTCATTGATCATGAGAAAGTAAAACACCTGCACATCTACTACTAATGTCTTTTCCTAGATTTAGATCCACTACTATTGGATCCTTGAAACTTTTGCATACAATATCCAAATAATACATACATTAGTGCATTGGAATCCCCGCTCAATTGCATAAAAAACCATTTAAGAGTATTAGATCAATGCAACATGTGTTGGATTTTTTGGGTTCTCCTATCCATTGAAACTTCTACAAAGATCAATTGTTGTGTTGGACTCACCTTGACCAAAGCGAGACTTGATGTGTTGGACGGAACCCAAACAGACCAAGCTGCCAGCCACCATGACACCCACTCGCCCACACAAGGCCTCACACTCCTCCATGCTGTGCGTGGTGAGCACGGCGCTCATATTCTTCTCTGCCACAGCATTTGCAATGAGGTTCCACATGGCTCTTCGCGTCACGGGGTCCATCCCGCTGCTGGGTTCATCCAGGAACAATATTGCTGGGTCTCCGATCTGCAATAAAAACGTCACTGAATCAGCATGACATACAGTTTCCTTGGCAACCATACATTCATGTCAGGTTCACCACTTTTGTATCAAATATAAAACAGTTGTTCAAACATTTCAAAGCTTTTTGACGAGTATTAAGAAGGGATTGTGAAAAAAACCCAGAAATTGCTACCGCCCTGTAGTTAAGGAACACTACCCATCCCAAGTCCTCTACAGGATTCGAACGTCCAGTGCAGTTTAAGTATTTTTGCAGGAAGATTGGAACCTCATTGCAAGTGCTGTGGAATAAAGGGTCACTCTTGAATTAGTGATTAACAAGACATTAATGAGTATGCGTTTGTTGTTCTTTGTGAAAAGCCAGATGAACTTCTTCTCTTCTCCTCCTCTTCTCTTCTCTTCTCTTCATACAGGGTGATCAATCTTCAAGGTTTTGGCTATCTCCCTGGTCACAGCTTGCAATTCCCGTAGGTAGCACAACTCTCACTCACCAACTCTGATGCCCAGGATTGTTTGATGAATTTGGTGAGAAATAGTATTCCGCAAATTAGAATGCTGAAGCTGGGAAATTATGGAGAGATAACTAAGGCAAGTGAACAAACTAACCAAGGCAATGGCCAGGGCCAGTTTCCGCTTGTTGCCTCCACTGTAAGACCCTGCGACCTGGTCCACATAATTCTCAAGCCCCACAGCTTCCACCAAATCAGTGACAGCCTCAGCTACGTTCTGTTGTGGAACTCCTTTCAAGCTCGCATACATGTGCAGATGCTCCCGGGCTGTCATGAAGTCCAGCAACGGATTGAACTGGGGGCAGTAGCCCATTTGCTTCTGGGCTGCTGATAGCTCACTCAGCACAGAATTTCCAGTAATGAAGGCGTCTCCACTGGTGGGTTTGATGTCGCCACTCAGAATTGAAAGTGTGGTCGTTTTACCTGCTCCATTGACACCTCTGCATGACAGAAGCCCTGTCAAAACCCCAAACCCTGAAACCCTAAAACCCTAAACCCAATACTGATACGATACACGGATATGGATACATCGAGATGAGGCAGAAACAAACATTATCCCATATCTTCTGAAACCCTGAACTACTGACGTATATCTGATTCTCCCATTCTTTTTGTGCGAAACAGACACACTCGTACTAGCACTATGCAGCCAAAAATCATAGGGTTCTTTACGGTAATTACCAATCAATTGATTTTCCCAACAGCTTATTATTCAATATTTTAATAGAGTTGTGAATAGTTGGGCATTGTTGGTTTGTATGGTTCGGTGATTAGATAAACTAGCTAAAAACAAAATCAGATGCAAGGAAACGGGTCGATTAGCTGGACTAACACTTGTGCAGAGAAGCAAACTACTTACAGAAAGCCAAAACATTGTCCTGGTGGGATGCCAAGTGAAAGACTTCTGACAGCCACCTTCTTCCCATCGAGGCCCTGGCCAGAGTAAACTTTCCGCAGTCGGTGCACTACAACAGTGTCTTCTGACGCTAGGCCACCTTCAACTCGCTTGCGTTCAAATTCAACGTCACAGTCTTCTTTCACACTTTGCAAACCTGCATTGCCATGATCTAAGTGTTGAAAATGACAGTTATTGGAAGCAACCTAGCTTTTGGTCAAATTAGACATCATTTCCAATTAGTTTTGAACATTAATCTTAGAGAGTCACACGCCATGGGGAGATGGCAATTACGTTGGTCATTCATAGGTGAGTCCTCCCCATTCAATTTAATGAAATTGTTAAAATTTTGTTATTTAACTGAATATTTAGATAATGGCTTAAGCATCTTGCAAGTCAGTATACATGGAGGAGATCGTAGAGTCCCCATGAATAACGGAGAGATCTACCATGAATTATATTGTCTTTTCCTGCCTCCATGGCAAATCTCCCTTTACTATTATGATGTCTAAAATTTCTTGATATTTTCAACTTTTTCAAAAACCATGTTGTTTGCTTAATTCGTATTTTGAGTAAAATTAGTCCATGAAGAATTTGGTGCGATGCTAAGTATGATTCAAGAGTAAGCTTAGAAATTCCATACCTGAGTGTACACAGGAGCTGGGGTCTGCTTTAAAAGAGAGCCAAAAAGGCAGCAGAGAACCAGAATCAATAAGAAGTGTAAGTATGGCAAACGCCACAGCTTCCAAAAGCAGCAAAGCCAAGGAACGGCCTGTAACGTCCCAAGCATAAGGATCACTGGCTCGTCCTTTCAAGGTGCTCTCGAGGTCCAGAGAAGCTAAATTTGCAAGCCCTCGGCCCAGATTGTAGGGTGGAAAGAGCTGGTACAAAAGTATTAGTTGCTCATTCAGCACCTGCGGTGCATCACCCATTTCAATAACTTTCAAACAAAAAACAAAAAACAAAAAACAAAACAGATCTAAAACCAACACCCTCAAATCTTGATCAATGGGTACTACAGATTGATTATGAGGGTGTACACCACCTAAATATTAGATCCTGTGTTGGTCGTAGATTGTCTACCGATGTATCTTTTAAACTTTTGCATATGATACTTAAGGCCCATGCCATACGAGCGGCAGTGGAATCCAAGCAAGGCTTCTCATCGGTGAAGACAATACATGCAAGTGGCAAGCATATGAAGGACAGTGAAGAGAATAATCTTAATGCCATTCATAGTTTACATATTTGGATTTAATTTGGCATCGTATTTGGCTCAATTGTAGTTATTAAATGATGGCATTGAAGAGCGGCATCAAATCACTACAAGAAGACTGAAACTTGGGCTTCCGCAATCTGCTTCGTACAATACAATCGCAAGAAAGGAATCTCTTACCTTGGTGTTCTCCAGGGAGGCCAAAAGGATACTGCTTCCGAGCATTCCAAATCCAGTAATGAAGTGGAGTCCTGCTATCGCTACCTGGAAAGGTATTGCAACTGGTGTTGGTCAAATGGACTAATCCACAAGTGCAGCTAAGGTTTGGTAAACTAAAAATCTATGGATTGAAGAATGAATTAAAGAAATACTGAGGGTTTGAGATGACAAAGTCCACAACAAAGACATATGAGTTTTTACTTATTACAGACCAAACTCTTAATAGTAAAATCAAATAGGACCTCTTTTTCCCCATAAACCAGAACTTGACGGTATCCAAATCTCAGCAAGAAGAGTTTTAGTTTTAAGTCCACAGGCAGTGAGCACCTGAGCATTTGCATGATTGGAGAAGGCGAAAGAATAGCAGTAAGTGAGAGGTACGACTGCAACACCGAAGGCAATGAGAAGTGCAACTGCGGCACTTGCTTTTGCCCATGAGCCTGTGAAGGACTGGTCTTGATACAATACAAGCACCAGCATAGTGGTGCTCACAATAACTAAATACGACAACATGTCCCATGCATATGCTGCCGCCCAGTAGGAAAATGAGGATGCTCCACTCACAATCTGCACTCACAGTTTCAATTTCCAGTCACAAAAATGCAGTGCCCTTGATGAAAAGCGTGACTTGCAAAGCCATGAGATTTTACAACTACACGAATTCGTCCTAATAGTGCGTGAGAAACTAATTGACCAAAGTCATACTATTTTCAAATTAGTTCAGGTTGAAAAATCATCGTATTGTACCAATTTCAACGAAAATAGAATTCTGTGGTGATTCTCATTTACTAGGTGATGCAAATTCCCAACCCCCCTCACTAATAGGACAAATCAGTGTAGTAGAAAAGCCCTCCTTCCCAAAGCCCTAGCCACGTTACACCCTGCAAATTGTAACGCAATCTAAGGCAATTCCTAAAACAAACACTGACAATTGTTATGAGGCTAGATTTTCTGATAGTACATCAAAATGAACTTGGTTTCACTCTCGTTATGGAACATACAACTCAGTGATTGTAAGTAGCCATTGATTTGATCATAAAATGTATTTTATATAGTCAGCCAAGTTACTAACCTGCAAGAGCTTGGCCTTCACAACCCGTTCTTGAATAACAAAGATAGCGAAGCTTGCAGCACAATAGGATAACGGAATAAGTGTGAAAAGAGCAGCCAATCCAGTCAAGACGCATTGAACACGAAGTGCTTCATTCTTGGTCAAAGGCAATGGATGGCTGGACATGCGCAAAGTAGCGGAGGTATTATTTGTTCTCGTCCGGAAGGCCACTTGAGCCAGTTCTTGAATCAAGGCAGGAAATGAATGATCTGATGTGGTATTAAACAAAAGCGTCACAGGACTCCAAAGGCCATTTCCATTCTCGGTTTCCAAAAGCCCAAAACTACTTCGGATGATTTCATCTGAGGTACTGAAATTGGCTTTGGTTATTATACTAGCTTCTCCCTCCACCTGAGTCAAGTTGAGATTATGGAGTGTCGATGTGTTCAGTCTCGGCCATAATGTGTCGTTGATCACAAGAGCTCCTGTGAAGCCAAATTGGGTCTAAATTAGATATGTCAAATTCAGGCACTTCACGTCAGATCCACATCTCGAAAGAAACACTATTAGATTCACAAAAGTTATCATTGGTAATAATACATTAGATCAATATTAAAGATACTGTAGTCTATTATCAAGTTAATGTTACCTTAACAGTGGCCGATATTATATCAAGTTAATGACAAGAATACAAACACCACACCAACAATAAAGTTGACGTTAACTCAACAGAAAGACGATATGGATTTAATGCCCATGAACTTAACATTAAGAACTCATTCAATCGAATCGGGGATTCATCAGTGATGCAAGGTATCAAATCAAATCAAATACAGAAAGTCAGTTGCGGAAGGAATAAGCCAGGGCAGTACCAAATCGAGCTGGAACATGAAAAAGAGTTCGTAGAAGTTGTTGGCTCATCTGGACGCTGTTGTTCACTTCACTCATTCGGTCAAATTTCACGTACTCACTCCCGCCTTGAAGTTGCAGGGAAGAAGCTGCAGGCCCAGCAATAGGAATGATAGCAGTTTGGGAGAACTCCTTCTTTCCAGTTGCAACACTGTTGTACATGTCGAAATTCATCTGCAATTGGGGCCCAGCTGGGTCGAGGTTGAGCTTCATAATCAGCATGACCAGACCAATGGCAAGAACCGGTAGAAGTATAGAATTCGCAAATGCCTGCAGGCACACAATATCTCCATCTTATTATTCAAAAAATTTGCAATGAACGTACGTTCGAAAGATGACCCAGAGGCACGCATTAGAGGACAAATGTTCTTGAATTGTCTCCCAAACGAGATGTTCCCATGGTTTTATAAACACAATGACTTTATTCCTCTCAACAATGCCTCAATTCTTCTCAACAATGTCACTATTTCTTCAAAACTGCCATTAATATTTTCAATGATGATGCCTTGTTTCTTAACCCTTAAACATCACAGTCAGCCCCTCCGGATAGCTTCTCATGCTAATTCAAAAACTGTGACGCTTAAGGGTTAAACAATGCTAGTATTGTTACCTGCAAGAAAATTCCTGAATACAACTCGCCATTGCTATTCGCATGAACTTACTCTAAAATAAGGGAAACTTCTCGGGGTTCATATATAATCTCTCATATCCTCTCTAACGCTTAATACATTTGATCTTATTGAAAGAATTCACAACTCAAAGCTTACTCACCTTTATATCTCGCCTTGCAATGATGGCCCGCTTCAGAAACATTTGCTTGAACGCACGAGCAAAGCTTCGGTCCCTTTTCTCACTTAAACTGTAAGTAGCTTTGCGTAAGGGCATTTTCACCGTATGCACAAGCTCAGAGTTCTTCAAACTTTTCAATACCACATTATCATTGGAAAATTGGCTTCGAACTTTGTCTGCCAATCGCAGGAAAACCTCCTCCAACGTCGTCATGGAAATCCCATAGCTGCCCACATGGAGAGTCTCCAAATTCTCTTCCAACTCTTCAAACAACTGAGCGAAGGAAGCTTTGTTTCCACTTTGCAATTGGAAGGACATCTCCCCTCCTGCGGAGCTCAAAGGAATGGCTTGCGGAACATGGCGTTTCACGAGCTTTGTCACCAGAGAAGGGTCGCAGGAAGGGCTACTGCGAGTCATACTAAGGTTGTAGCCCACACCAAATTTGGACTTGAGGAAGAGGCTGCTGCCACAACACTGCAGCCGGCCTTCGCTCATGATGGCAATGCGGTCACATAAAAGGTCCGCCTCGTCCATGTAGTGTGTGGTTAGAACGATGGCTCGCCCATGTTTGAAGCTCCTCAGAAGCTCCCAAACATTACGCCTGGATTGAGGGTCTAGTCCGCATGTTGGCTCGTCCAGAAACACCACTCTGGAGCCGCCTATCATCGCTAAGCCCACCTGGAACACAACATTTTCAAGCGGAGGTATTCAGTGGAAGTCACCAAGGTTTGTGTTAACATAAAATTCTTGAAAGAAGTTGCAAACACCTTGTGGGTCAACTTCGAATTTAAAGAAAAATCCCCCGAGGGTATCCAAGATGCTCCAAATTCTCCAACATCTCCTTTCTTTGGCACAGATCCTCCCACATCTCAATAATTATAAAAAATGAAACAATAATTATCCCCAATGGTACTTAGCACCCTTTTCATTTTAAAGGATGTACAAGATTACATCATTTTTAAGAAAAGGCAACTGGAAAGCCATGGATTATTTAATCCTCGGGCACCACCATGGGGTTACCGGCATTCGAAGTGAAATACCTGCAGCTTGCGTTGCATACCTCCAGAGAGACAAACAGCACGCGTTTCGATTTTTTCTTTCAAACCGAGACTTCTCACCATGTCATCCACAACAAGAGGGAGAGAATGTGTGGGGACTCCCTTCACAGCAGCATACAGCTCAAGATGCTCCTTCACAGTCAAGTCGCTAAATAGAACATTTTGTTGAGGGCACAAACCAATGGTCCTGTTCATTTACACATAAATGAAGTTAGTAATAGCCATCCTATCAATTGTAGGCATAGAATAAGAGAAACAGAGACCAGAACTCGATAATGAGTTCATCTTACTTTGCAGTTGTTTAGGAAACAAAGTTATGTTCCACGATTACATAAATTGCAATTAAATGAGCATTCAATCATGAATCTAAGAGGAAGAACGAGAGTCAAAAAGAGGATGAAACTCAAAACTTACTCTAATCAATGATTCTAAAATGAAACTACGGATGGACTGCTCTACTGAGATCCAAAAACCTCAAAGTGGGTTCTTCAACATAAATTATGTTAAGAAGATGCACCTTCGAATGTCATTCATGTTGTTCAAAATGCTATGACCCCAGATTTTCGCATCTCCGGATGTGGGCTGGATTAAACCCGTGAGCATTGATATGGTGGTACTCTTCCCAGCCCCGTTGTGACCTAAGAGAGCAGTGATGTGATCCTCCAAGAAGTCCACTGTAAGGCCACTGACTGCCACTTTCCCATTCCCGTAGACTTTTCGCAGACCCTGGATTTGTATTGATGCTTCCTGGTCCCCTGTGAGTAAAGGCTCAATTATGCCTTCAACAATGTCATCCATCACATCTGTGGTCTTTAGTTTCTGCAGTTAAGAGATACCACAGAATTAGCAAAGTTTTACACTTAAGGAAACTGTATGCCTAACCCCCAGATGATCACCGGCATTGATTCCCAGTTGCAACAACAAGAAAGCTAAGGAAACAATTACGTTCTGGGTTACATCGCATTGTCTATGATATTTAGACTAGTGAATTTTGTAATACTCCATATCCCGTTAAGATTAAATTTGGGATTGAGCTAGTAACATGGTTTTGAGTAAAAGTAGATTGTTTCAAGAAATTTTGACCTATTGTAAGGACATTGACAATGGGGAGTCAAGAGAAGCACGATACAATTCACGGGGAGCCCCTCCTCCAACTACTTGCAAGGCGCGTATGTCAAGATATCAAATATTTTACTCACAATCTTTCAACACTTTCAAAGAAATGAGTGGGGTGATCATTCCATGCTTGGTCTACTTAATTACCATTTCCCCAGTGCCCATCTTGCTATCATTGAAGTCCAAAAATCATTAAAGGAATCTCATTTTACCCAAAAACCCATATTATCACAACCCTTGGATTGGAGTTCTTCCATTCACCTGATAAGTAGCAGCAGAGAGCTCATTTTGTATGCAGTTGCGCCAGAAGGAAGGAGAAAAGAGGAACCATGGAGGTTGATGGGCTCCAAATTCCGATGGAATTACTTGCTCCAAGTACCTGAGATCAAGAAACATGAAACGAGTTCAAAAGAATGCAAAGACTCTTTGTCCTTCCAGTAGCACGGATACTAATTTTACAACAAAGAGCAGACTCAGAAGGAAATAGGCAGGCTTTACATGTCTTCTATACCAGCCATGACATTTGAAAAATGTGAAAAGACTCACCAAGCCAATAAAATGTATAGCACTGAATCTGTAGCCAGAAGCACGAAAACTCTTCCCATGGAATAACCATCTTCTCCAATATTTGCCCACGTTAGACCACAACCGGCACCCTCGTAATGTGCCACAAGATCCACCCCTGCAAAAAAGAACATAAAGAACTTGAATTCTCAGTCATCACAATCATCAATCTGAGGTGGAAATGATTCTGCAACATAACATTCTTGAAAGAAGCTGCAAACAATTTTGGGTGGAACTACAAATTCAAGGAAAAATAAAGGTATTCGAGATGCTCCAATTTTTGACATCTTTTTTTTGGCACAGATTCTCTCACTGACATCTTGAGTTCGAGAATGAAAGCATTGGTACTGAGCTAACTAAAAATAGGAAAATTTAGTTATTGCTAACCACAGTGCAACTACACTGAAAAGAGAAGATTCTCAACACTGCTATAGGATACAAAGAAATTCTTAATATACACCTGCAGTGGCAGCTCGGAAGAGTTTAATTACCGAAGGCATAAGCTGTGGGGGGCAGCAGTGAAGCTATAGTTTTGCCTACCAAGGCTTGTCCATTGCTTGTTCGGAAGAAGAGATATCGTGGCATGAGTGCAGCAAAGAGGACAAAGGGTGCCACAATTGCTGCTAGCTTGGACCTCGAGAAGAACACCGACAAAAAAAAGCCTGCAATTTTTGAAGACACTGAATCACGCCGTACACAATGCAAATGACATTGATCTTTGTTCAGGGTTTTCATTGGAAAAATTAGATTCAAGGTAAAGAGTCCTCACAGAATGAAAGTAAATTCTTATGAGAGCTCACAAAATGAATCAAAACGAACAATTGCACAAACATTAGTAGAGATAATTCACCCCTCAGAGGAGTTCCAGAAAACCTAATCGCAATACACTTGCCATCTAAGGTTTAGGTTAGAAAATAAACGTGAATGGAAAATCTTAGAATACAACGTGGCAAGATTTTCTAGAATGTCTCTGTGGGGTATCTACTAGTGAAACTAAAGCACAAAAGCAAGGTAGATGGGTAATCACCGAAGGAAATCAACGACGTCGTGAAGAGGAAGTATAGGACGAACAGTAGACTTGCATCACTGCACAAGGCATGAAGTGTCTTGCATTAGAAGTAATTGCAATGAAACTCTTATCATCTGAGCGCATTTTTGACTATTGCAAAATAGATGTTCGAAGCTACTGACAATAGCAACCAAACACGCCATATAACCATTAGATTTTGCACAATTACCGCTAAATGACGGGGAGAGGGGGAGAGGAGGAGAGATATTACCTCCTAGGGAAGAATGTCATGGACAAAAGAGCTGTCATACAGATTGAGATCACCGAAAAGATGACCTGCATTGAATACATGCAAAATCAAATAATCAAGCAATTTGGGCTTACAAAGCATCGCAGAGAGATCTCGAAGCCCCTCATGGAGAGAGACGATAAAAACTAAAAGTGAAACCAAAACTTCTTCCCGATTGCCAAGAACATTGTTTAAATTTGTAGGAAAATTTCAAATACATGTTGTGCAAGTCTTCTATTTACTTGCAAATCACTATTTCTTACATATTAAACGAAACCGTGGCAAGAGACTTGAGAAAACAAATCTAAGAAAAGAAAAACACACGGACAGGTGTAGAGTTACCTGACTTTTCAGAGTCTACATACCAAATACGTCATAAGCCAAGACACAGCGAATACCCATGATTTCAACCCCATGATTTGCATGGTCTGTTTGGCCCTGCTCTCCTTGTCCTCTACCATACCCTACGCAAGCATAACCGACTACATCAGGTTGTCTATACCCGAAAAAGCTCATATTACGTGTAGGAAAATACATCACGCAAAGGAAGCTCTGAATCACATTGCATTAAACTTGAGCTTGTCAAACAGAGAATTTTAGATGACTACAAGTAGAGACGAAAAATTACCTTGACCAACATTCCCAGCGGGTAAAGGGCAGTGAGGCAGAGCATTATCTCTAGCAACGGTCCAACCTGAAAAAACATTCCTCTGTCAAGGGTAATTCATAACATCCTAATTTTAAATCTTTCGTTTTCAAGCACCTCCTGACAAAGATGGTGATCAAGGATCTGTCAAAAGCTTATGGAAAAAGAAAAAAGACGTACTTTATGGTAAAACTTGTTCCGCGTGCGTGCAGGTGTTGGAAATGGAGCACCCCACATTGGTTTCTGGGTGAGGAACTCCGCTTGATTCTGCTTCGGAGCAAGATGCAGAACGTAACCATTGATCGCATCCTGTAGAAGAATCAGAGAGACAAGATTAATTATACCCCAATTCACTATTAGAAGAATTCCTCGGTAACAATTGTGAAAAATCTTGGTTTATAGTTGTAAGGAAACTACGATGGTAAGGAAAACCCCACCTGCAAGCTGAGGAACCCTGAGGTGTAGTAATTTTTGTAGTAAGTGAGCAGTCCCTTCCGTTTTTTGTGCAGAGTATCCCAAGTCGAAGGAACTGTTGTGAAGTTCATTCGTATTTTGTAATCGACATTGCCACCCACCATGTCCAAATGGTTCACCACAATGATAGCCCATGTTGGCCTCTCTGGTTCTACCGATATCAGCGCAAACTTCTCCGCCTCCTGAGAAGATTATTGAAAGAACTTGTTCAACTGTGGAAATTAAACATTTTGATCTCCTTTGAGCCATGACCACATGTAATAGAAAGCAATGACAACTGACGGAAGAGGTGAAAGACTTACCTGCTCAGTGCGGAACGTGCCACCATAGATATCCTTGAAAAACTGCAAGAAAGATCATTCACAGACTAACGATTAAACTTTGAAAAAAATAATCATAAATTGCGAACATGCATGGTTTCAATAAAATTAGAATGTCTCAAGAATTTTTAGACAATATGATAGGGAGATTAGCATTGGGAGGCAGGAGAAAACAAAACGCAATTAACGAGGAGATCTCTCTATGATTCATATAATGCATTGACAACAACATGGTCGGCAGAGAAAACGAAGCACCTCGGTAGAATTGCTCAAATACTCCACCAGGGCTGTGACTTCGGGTGTGTCAGGCGCAAATGTGATGCAACCTAGTTGCAGCAAATTCCCAAGCTGCAAGGAACACAAAAATCGTCTTGAGAACATCACACCACAGAAATCACACCTCAGAACCGAAACCAGCAAAATTTACGTCTCTTTATCAAAACCCACCAGATTGCCAAACATTCGTTGAGCGCGCAAAGCATCCTCGTACTGCTGCCCATTCCCTGACTCTGTGAGCACCACACCAATTCGGTTTATTATTCCATTCGAAAACCAGTCATTCTTTAAACCCTAAATTTGCAAACATCAGTGGACGATAACTCACTTAAAGTGCGTTGAAGGAGCTTGTGGACTTGAACGAAAGCATCAAACGAGGGCACGGGAAGAGGCCCATTGTAAGCGTTGAACGTTGTGATGACGTTGGAGACTTGCATTGCTGATTCCATGCACTTGAGGCTGAGAGCTCCCAAAGGAGACTCGGAAGGTGACAGTGTGTTGGCATGCGTGAGATTCCGGGCCAGGTTTCGGAATGCAGTTGCTTCGCCTAACCCTTGCGCTACTTCTTGCCGCATGAGCTCCACCAGCACACCCAGTTCCTCCACCGAAAGGCGCTGCCATTGCAACCATCATACTAATCACGAGTCCCCAAACAAAAACACTCAGACAACGTCACAATGAGGACGATACTCGAGGGAAGCAAGGTGCTAAATTAATGAAGCGTTGGTGATTTCAAATCAAATTACCGGTACTGAGTGTGATTCAAGCAATTTTTGGAATAGAAAAATCTACTAATCCAATTGTGGATTCAATATTACGAAGGATATTGAATGTGATTCAATAACCTTGCTAAACAGAAACTGGTAGAGTTTTCTATCACATTCCAAAGCGGAGTATTCGTAGAGTTTTCTACTCTGCTCACTATGTTTTTCGAAAGAACATTCAACGGGACGGAGTGAAGCCTCTTAAAACGAAGTCGAGTTACTCCTCCCTACGACTTCATCACTCTCAACGACTTCAGGGGTTTGGATTGAATTCCCCAGCCTGATACTCCAGGACTTCTCAAACTCTAAAACTCATTGAACATCGTTGAGTTTCATTAAATTCATTGAGAATGATAAAATTCCCAAATTGTTTCTGCACACAAAACAAGAGACAATGGACCCAAGGAAGACAATGCCCCTAGATAAGAAGCTGCTCGATTGAAGCTCTAGGAGTCAAATTTAACCCTACACACACACATTTCATCATTCTCCATGCATTTTAGGGCTCGGTACGCAATGACCTGATGATGAATTACCAGACACTACAATTCTTCAAGGATGTTGGAGTAACCACCTGGTGCTGTTGGATTGAATTTTCAAACCCTAAAAATCATGGAGCATCAGATTGTTGAATCTTAATAACTGTGACTGCGGGTTCAACCACCTGGTGATGTTGGATTGAATCCCCAAACACTAAAAGTCATGGAGCATCGAAATGTTGAATCCCGGTAATTACGACTCGTCCAAATTTTGCAAACAGAAGTAGGCCAGGCGCACCTGCTGCGTGAGGAGGGAAGGAGGACACAGTTGCAGGAGGCTCTTGGAATTCGACAGCAACTCTTGCTTGAGGAGAGACGAAAGCGGCAGCGTTTGATTCACAAACGTCTCCGCGTGGAAATGCTCCTCCACACTCCGCGAGTAGCCCCACACCAACAGGGTCAGCAACAGCAAGGGACTCACAATCTCCATCACCGTTTGCTGCCATCCTCTTTTCTAAATATACGTACATCGCCACCCCAAACAGCAACAGCAACAACAAACACCCAAAGCTTAAGATCACAGCTTCAATGATGCAACACTTTCATGCACGTCGGGCATGAAAAATAGAGCACTTTTGCAGAGTCTGTTAATTTAGGTCAATTTTGGGGCTACATTTCGGGCTGTAATACAATTACCGACTTGGACCGCAACCACTGACCAGGGATGGAGAGAAGAAGATCAAAGAGGAGTTGCTTTGGAATTTCCACAAGTGTATCCTAGAAAAATTCGGGAATCATTCTATCAATTAGAGAAAATTACAATCTTACAGAATCCGAGGGTACCAAAACCATTCCACTCAAAAATCATACCTCCCAGCCATATTATGTCTTGAAGGAGAATACACCAAGAGTAAATTTCATACCTTGTGGAGATATTGGCGACGCAGCAGTGCTTTCAACTGGTGGCGTCCTCGCACAGGAGAAGGGAATGCAAATCTGTCTTCCGGTATGTCGCAGTTGTGATCAGTCTCTGGACTCAGTGGACAACATTGAGGGTCACCGAAATCGTGAAGAAGCTGCCTCCCTTCTGATCTCGGCTCCTTTTGCATCATCTCCACGCCATCCCCCATGGCGCCCAGGTCAGAGATTGACATGCTGGGTTACGAATTTATTGCAATACTCTCTCCATGCTGCGAATCTTAAGCAACTGGTGAAACAAAGCAGTCATCTCCGACCTCGCCGGCGATTCTTTGATCAGTAAATGGTCGTTGACACACCCAAATTCTGATCGATCTCCTTCAATTCCACACTTAAATTCTGCAACTTATACGAACAGTATCGATTGCAAGGCTGCAAGTTTGTAAATTTGTCCGAATTTCACCCAACGAGCACCTTCCTCCGAAGCGATAAATCCGCACGCGTACTCGCCGACCAGCCCAAAAAAATTTGGACTGGTAAAACTCTAACAAAACGATCAAGTGCTGCAGGGACTGATCGACGCCCGAACTATAAGAATTAATCTTCAAGTATATATTTAAATTCGATCAAAGATTCAGTGTCATTCCGGGCGAGTGCTTCCCTTGACATAGAGTGTCCCGTGAGTTCCAGTCGACGCGCGCTTCTGTCAGTCTCGCTCCATGCCAAAGAAGAAGAAAATCTCACAACAACAACAACAACATCACTACGAAAGTGCGAACTCTCTACATACAATTATTGGCAAATGTATGCCCAGTGTGGGCGAGTACGAATGCGGTGACTGATGCCCCTGGATCGAGTTCCACCAGGGAGGAACCAAGGCAGGGTGTCATATATTCATATATATATATACATATATATACCTTAACTGGATCGATACCGCCCAGTTCTGACCCTGGAAAGCGGGGGTAACACGGTAGACATGAGAGAGCAGGGGTGGACTTCAACTTAGTTAATGAATGAATTAACTAATGAAGTTGCGCTCCAGGGAAAAGCCTGAATTAGGAGGCAGGCAGTTGCATTGATTTCATGGAACTAGGCGAAGGGGCAACTGAATTCAAGCACCTACTTGCATTGCCCAAATGCAGGCACCAGCTAGTGATCTAATGCTTACCCAAGTACACCGGTTGCTTTCTGGATCTGCCGGTAAACATAAGCTTCCGTTTCCTGCTCCTGGGAGTTGATTGTATAGCTGCTGCACCTTTTCTTTTCTTTTCTTTCTGGGAGCAAATGAAAAGCGAAGATTCCATTGCAAAAAGGTGAGAGTACAACTGAACCACAGGTATAGACAATCGGCCGTGGCGCTGCGACTTTCGAGCCTCCTGCAGGCCCTGAGCCGTGATCGTGGAAGGCATCTGTTAAATTTAGGACAACCGATGAATGGCCCTTCGCGGCTTCACGCTAGCTGCCTCGCATCATGAAGGCACTCAAGTGATTCAACTGAATTTCATGCCCTGCATGAGCCCTGCCTGGGCAACCCCAAAACGCGCCACTGACCAAAAAACCAACATCATCACTTGGTGTACATCTTCAATGTATGTACGTATGTTAAAGAACCAATTTCAGAACCTCTACCAAAAAAAAATAATCACTCTTCATAACTTTTACATATGGTATCCAAATGTTGTGTTCTTTGATGAGTTGGAACCTCCTTTCACTTGGGCATCAAGAAAATATCAAATTTTGTTCAATGCAATAATAGTAACTAGGCACAATAGCAAAAAGTGGCTGTTTTGGGGTGCCCACCTTGTGTGCTTATTCTATTGGCAACATATATGTTGGCTCTGTCATTTGCACATAGTCTATGGCATCAACTCTGGTTTTTGAATACAAATTTCCAAGTCCTATCTACAACTGCATTCATACTGCAAAAATAAATAGTTGGGGTTTGGTTGGGGTGGAGATGTGGGGTCTGACTTGATCAATAAATTAATATTGTTGTTTACCTATGACAAACAAAGCCTCAAGGTTACACCATTCTTGTTTTCATTTTTATTTTTTTTAAGAGGAAGTCTTTAAAACTGGGGGAAAAGGCGAAACAATCAGTCGAGTTCCCTAACAATTGAGAGCCTGGGGAGACTCACTGCAAGTGCGAGTGGTAGAGGCCGGCATTTCCCACTTCGGATTCTCAGGTAGTTACGTTTTCGATGAAGCCTCTTAGGTCGCGTTATAAAGATACCGTGGCAATAACCCCAGCGCTGGACTGGGGAGACGCGGTACCTTCCCCTGGTGGTTTGGTGGGCTACACCAATTGGCACTAAAATAAGGTAGTCCAATCAGGGAACTGATTCGGCTATCTTTGTAGTCGGCACAGTGGGCCACTTGCATCCCGGTATTCCTGGCAGCTGAGTGGATATTCACTTCCATAATTGCACCATCGGTAGAAGATTCGGACTCTGTATTTATGATTCGTCCCTTTTTAAACTATAGTACAGTATGGTACAGCATTTTCTTTCTCTGGCAGAAATCTGGCCAGGGAGGATTGACCCTCTATTGCCCCGTGTTTTACCCTTTTAGAAAACACTGGAATATTTTATTTTCCACTTATGATCAAATTTGCAATTTCTGAATTCTTATTTGCAATCAAAGACACAAAATTAGTGAGGGGACACGATGAAATTCAAAATTTAAGTGACATGAAATAAGGGACAATTTTGACATTTACCCTCTTGCGGGGCAATAGAGGGGTCAATCCTCCTTGGCTACAAAATCTACTGTTGGGGATATTTTTTGAGTTTACCAACTATTTTCTTTGATTCATTGCTTGGAAATAGATTAAAGTTTACAACCAATTTTCAAACACTTAAAGGAAATACTCAGAATTGGAGTGCGTATTTCATTAGGAAAAACCTAGATCCTACAAAAGGCTGTCAAGGATGTATTTTTCAGCACTTTGCAATGCAAGTACAGAAAAATAAAAAACAAAAAAATTCAAATAATATTTTTTTAATATTTTTTTTAATAAAATATTTTAATATTTTTAATATTTTTTAATATTTTTAAAATATTTAAATCTGATGTGACGCTGACGTGGAAAAAAGTAGTGCCACGTCAATTACTTTCATTAAAAAATAATTAAAAAATAAAAAATAGTTTAAAATCCTCTCTAATTGCACTCGGGAGGGTTTAGGAAGGTTCCAAACTTGCAACCTTCAGGAGGGCTGAAATTTTTTCTAATGCTTAACTATAGAAATTTTCCCATCTTCGGAAATAAAGTTTGGAAGAATTCCAAAAAAATTCGAAATTTTTTCTCTTAAAATATAATTATCCTGAAATTTTTTAGTTGAAGATATATAGTTGACTTAAAATGGCCATATAGACCTTCCTATTTCCAACCACAAGCTACTACCAAACAAAATCAATCAAAGATCAGTTACAATATTGAAAGACTTGTAGCCAATCATAATGCACTACAAGTGCGCCAAGACCAGAACTGTAATTGATCACTATTCATTTCACTGTATGCGGCAATAGAGCAACCTATACCACAATAAGAAGGGGTAGAGAATGCATTGTGAAAGTTCTTAGGCCTCCAAAGGGTTGCTAGTTTTTGATTTTTCGGTCCCCCTCGTAGTGCAATTACAGAAAAAAATATTTTAAAAAAAAACTAAATTAAATTTTTAAATTTTTAAAAATAGTCAATCTGATGTGGTGTTGTTGTGGCACTACTAGTGCCACATCAGATTTCAAATTTTAAAAAATAATTTTTTTCCTAATTGCACCGCAACATTGCAAAGCTAGTAGCCCTTTTGAAGCCTCAAAATTTTCATAATGGATCAACTACTCTAGCATACAATGTATTGTATATTTTTGTATTTCAACTTAAAATGATAAAATTCAATACAATAGAGTTAGTTGTAAAGTTCTTCCCAATTTGTATTAGAAGCATTAGAGAAATTTTGGACTCTCAATAAGGCTGCTAAGAAGGGTTGAACAGGATCCAAAACATTAGATGAAATTTGAGGCCTCCAAGAGACTACGAGTAATTTGGCCTTGAGAACACAATGAACGCAACTAGTGGTGTAGTTTGACGTGGTCAAAAGAGTGCCACATCATTGCCCTAAAAAGAAAAAAATTTAATTCAACATTTCTTTTGCATTCTAAGAATTAATTAATTTCTTTTTCTTTTTTAAATTCTTTTAGTGGGAATAGCCGATTGTCTCCTTCACTACAGGGAACAATGAGGGAACAACAACAAGAACAAACCTAAAATAGGCTATTGGAGGCCTCAAATTTCATCTAATGTTACATTTTTTTAGATGCATGGTGACAATTCTCCTATTCATGCTCTTTGTTAGTACAACCAATTCTGAGAGTACTTGTTGACAAATATGAGTAATGTAATAGAAGAAGCTTGTGAAATTACTATTTTATATTTAGAATAGATGTATGATATGCAGAAGGTCCAGAAGGTCTCATAACTTTGGAATTATAAACACATATATTACTTGCTAGTGAAGATATTCACACAAAGTGAATCAAGTTTTTGTCAAAGATTCCCATCCATATTGTAACTTGATAGGGCTCCGAAATTAGACTTGCTTATCAAAGTTTGGGAGCCTTATCGGGTAAATGCAAGAAACACTAGTATTATTTTGTGTTAAAATTGCAATTTCTAAGTTGTACTTGGCCATATTTTTTGCAGATTCAAGCCAATGTACTTGAATATTTTTGTGAAGATTAGTATTTAGACAATAATTAGAGAAATTATTTTTCAGAAGTTTTCAAAAATCATTCTGTATTTAAATTTCAATTTAGCTCATTTGTCACACTTTGCAGTTTTGGGGTTTTTATTAGTGGGGACAATCCAAAATTAATGATTTAGAGCTGAAACTTTTGTGCTCTATTCCTAAATTAGAGAGGCATGTGCCTACCAAAAAGAACTTAAAAAAACATTATTTTATGTCTTCTACATTCACGCAAACAAGGCTCCCTCACGCACACTATTTTGAACATTGAAAATGGTTTCAAGATCATTTATTTAGTGAATCTATTCATCATAAAGTCTTCTCAAATTTTCAATTTTTAGTTTTTTTGAAAATTATTTTCCCTATTTTTTACAAATTAAAATGTCAAAGTATCTATTTTCTTCAAAAACTTTGTTTTTCTATTTTGTGAATAACTTTAAATCCAAATTTTGTGAGATCTGAAATTTTGCATAATACTATAAATATTATGCAAACAAAAACACTTCATAACTTTTGACTCATTGATTGAAATGGAATGATTTAAAGCTTTTAATGTATATATAAATCTAGAAAACCAATTTCAAATTATTGTTTTTGAAAAAAATGATTTTTTCAAATTTGCTCGGATTGCCCGAGTTGAGAAACAAACTACATTTTAGGCTATGACTTCTCAAACTTAAGCTCCTAGTCCCTCATTTCATACACTATATATGATTAGCTCTAATATTTCATAACACTCTTGACTTCAAATTTTCATAATTCTTTTTGGTGAGGGAATTGGATTGATATGTACACATGTGGACTTTGAGAACTACTATCCTCTCAAAAGATGGCTTCCCACCTAGTTTGCATTAGTTGCTCCCCTTGCTTTCTCAAAAAATTTACAAGCCATTGATTTTTTTTAAGAAAAAATACTAACCCTCGAAATTGCTATTGATTTCTCAAAAAATCACAAGCCATTTATCTTGTGAGATTTAATCTGAGTTGTCCAAATGTGAAATATGAAATGAATACCGGATATATACACAGTATTGGATATAGATATGAGATGAATACTAAATATAGATATCAAATACAAATACAATACCAAATACAGATGGATACTAAATACATATATCGGATATGAATACAATACTAGATATGGATATGGATGAATATGGATATCGGATACAAATATAGTATCAAATATAGATACGAGAAGAATTGTCCCATATTGATTGTCATTGTGTTGGTTTTTGAAAATTACAAGAGGGAAGAGGGTTGTTGCAAATGAAAAAATTAAAATCCTTAAAACCCAAAAATGAACCCAAAAATGGAGTCACACATCTGGACTTTGAAAACTACAATAATGCTTCAAGGAGATTGTAGTTGGGCAAAGCTTGAATGTTAGCCTACTATTGGAGTTGCTTCTAATGGGTTCTATCTTTACTAAGTATCAAACCACTTCTTCCACACCATTCTATCGAAAATGTTAGGATCTACAATTTTTTCCATTGTTTTGTTATGTAAATAATGCCTTCTAGATAACACTTAGTTATTAGAAATGCTATGATATATATCATAGTGGATTATTTGTAGGTTGGAGTATTGTGTAATAATGTATGTGCAAAAGCACATTCTCCAAAGCCATTCCTTGGACAACCTTTTCAATTGCTACATAACATTAAGTGTGAAGGGGGCTTAAAAGAAAAGACTAGTCCTATTTGTTTTGTAACTTTTCAACACTCACACACAATACCAATATCTTATGATTTTCAAAGTTAAAAACATAATGTGTCCTATTCATACCGCTAAATTTCCCTTAAATGGTTACTTTTGAAGCATTAAATACTTTATCTCCCATTGGTTGCCTCAATAAACTCTTCAACTTCCATTGTGGTTGCTTTTGAAACTACAATTGTGGTGATTTTCATAAAGGTGACCAAGTGGGTAATCCTTGAACGTTGAAATGTAGATGTATGATTTGGTTTGTGTATCGATGGTTTGCATCTAAAGCATCAACTCTAGAGGAGTTCCTTATTGTAAGTTTGTCTCATGTTGGATGCCTACACCTAGTGGATTTAATCCAAGAAGGAATTTTGTCCTTTTGAGCATATATATATATTTCATTAGCAAAATAGAAGACAAATGACTGTAAAGGCTGGAAATGCTCTGGAAAACACACCTTCAAAGCCTTGTGGTAACCGAATCCAGGAAAATTGATGGGTAAAGACGCCAGACCTTCTCCAATGAGGGGGATTTGGTTACTAATTTGGTCCATTTCCTTCGTGCCTGGTTCGACATCCCTCCAACTATGCAACTAATGTGCATCCCCACATGAAATGCAAACTGCAGACAGTTCAAATTTTTCAATATGAGTACCGCCATCGATCTATCAAATAACCATCAATGAAAGGGTTCAGTCTACTCCTATATCATCGTGGAGCATCTGCTGAAGAGGATCACTTAACAATGAATAGCGAGCTTTCACTGTCACAACTGTTCTGTACAAGAGAAACAGAATCCGCACCCTCATGAGTGCCAATCGGTCCTTAAAAGTGCACAAAGCCATGTGCACAAATTCTACCTCATCATCACATTTTCACCCAAGCAACTTCCAATATTACAGCCATTGTAATGATTACAATCGTGGAATTGAAAGCTCGAGGTCGTAGATGGCTGTCCTGCTGCTTCCCAATACCTTTGATTCATGACCATTTTTGCGCAAAAACAACATGATAAGAATTTGCGCTTAAGGCACACATTGAACAAACTGGGTGAAAATTTGAGCACATAATCATATAATCAAGAGAGCAGTATAGTCCATAAACGTTGAATGTCTTTCCAGAAAACGTTGTATTGCTGACCTTGTGCGACTCCTCCACCGAGTTCACCACAGCTTGATTCTCCCAAGACTTGACAGTTTTCTCCAGATGCCAAGGAGCTGATGAAAGGATCGTGCTTCTGAAGCCCATCTCCGGAGGCAGCAGAGAGTGAACTCTTTCTGAAGTGGAGCAGCCTATCACCCACAAACTTCTCCCGACTGAAAAGTCGACTAAACTGCACGGGATAGCCTAGTGGAAAAGATTCATGGGCAGTCGAAAGAACAAACTTCATGGTTTCAGGCGAATTGAGTACCGTGTACGTTCTGCCCATCAATGAAATGGTAAAAGGATCTCCATATCTAAACACCCAAACAATCACAGAATGATTCCTTCTCTCAGACAAGATCCTTTGCCATGAGTAAATGTTACGATCCAGAATCTAGGGACTAAGGAATGCCCAACAACTAAATTCAAAAACCTGCACTGATACGGTTATACTCACAGAACAAATTTGTGAAAATTCAAGACTCTCAAACAATCCGTATTTTAACTTATCTGTACGGAATCAAACAAACGTATTACAGTTAGTGCGGTGAAATTCTCTTGAAAAATAAAATAAAAGATTGAAATTAAAAAATGAACATTCTAATAAGAACATCACTCAAAATGACTGAAGGCCAGGGGACAGAGTTTCCTACTGTTAGAGGCAAAGCAACCATCGGGAAAACGAAACCCCGATTGTCCAAAACAGCAGTGAGTGGTGAAGTGAGAAGAACCTGGCCAAGCGGGCAAGAAGGAATTCACGAGGTCCTCGATCGAACAGAACACCATCACCGAGGATGCCCTTCAACACTCCAATGCAGACTGTTGCCACGATTGTCAACGCTGTCACCATCCATGCAACCTCCAACGCCATATCGCTAACCTGCATTATAAATAAGCCTTCACGTAATAAGCAATCCTTCCACTCAACGAGGCAATTGCAGGGGTGCAAAAAGGTTAAAATGCACTAAAATACATCCACAACCAACAAGATTTTCCCACTGAGAGTACAAAACCACAGCTCCACTTGAAATACTCTCCTCTCTCTCCACTTTCACCATAGCCAAGCTCTACTAACGTACTCTTCCGCACCCAACCCCCAAACAGTACGTAAAGCAACATTAATTCCCCCGTGCTCTGAATGTGACAACTGTCATTCCATTCCTCATCCTGTCTATACTCATCTCACAACACTCGCATACAGAAACCCTCACATGACTCAGAAAACGCCATAATCTCCTTTCTGGGAAATAACACAACAATTGTCCGTTTCACACATCAATAGTCGAGCAAGAAGAAGCGCATTTTATGCGGTCTCTCCTCAAGCAGTTAATACGTAGACTATTCTTCATCTTTACAAATACTGTCATGCGTGAAACCCCAGAGCGTTACGTCAAAGAAAATCAGTTGAAGAGCTTCCGAAAGGATCTGCTGCATGTGTGGGCAATGTCATAGTCAACCACTGATTCACGAAGCCCACCACATCTAGGGATTAGTATTAATCTGTGTTCAACAAGCGAAGACTGCAAAGGAGTTCACGAAAATTACACAGATAAACTGCAGCTCAATTGTTTTCTAATTTTAAAGTACTGTCTCTAGAAAAAGAAATTTAAGTACTGTGAAATATGCAGCAAAATCAACATGATTGTGTTTGTTGCAATTCCCATAGACGAACCATGAGTGGCGAGAAGTCGAGAATGGAGAGGACATTGACATGACATTTTTGTATCTAAAGTAGATAGAAAGGGAGTAACTTATTGGGTCACTTGACCCCATGAGAATTATGCTTTCATAAAGTCAAAACTGCGACTGAGTTGTGACTGTTCGCAGTGGTATCCTCGCTTGCTCCTCAATGATCCGCGAGGGGCCAAAAAACTAGATTACAGGACACGACCTTTTGTGCAGAAAGACAAGTTATGATACATGTGTCCGTTATGAAGTGTGCATGTGCATCATTCTGAAATGATGATAATGAGGAAGGCCAATTTGCGTCATACAAACGTAAGTCAGGAATCGGAAGCTAAGATACAGCTGGAGGCTAGGATCTCTGGGCCCGACAACTTCGTACGTTGTCTAGAATGAGCAAGCAAGAATCCGAAAGAACGTACGCAATTGACAATCATGCACGTCACCGTGAGCACGCAATTGAGCTGCAGTTTTTCTTATTCTCTTCTACGCAAGATCTTCGATCGAGTGGATCACAATACTTCACAGGACCCGTCCTTTTTTGCACGGACCTCTAGAGGTCCGTGCAAAAAGGGACGGATCCTGTGAAATATTGTGATCCATTCGATCGTAGATCTAGCATTGTGCAGAAATTAAAGGCAAGCTATGATATATGTGTCCATGCATTTGAAGTGATGATAATCAGGGTTGATGGCCAATTTATGTCGTACAAATGCATGTACATCGATCTGGAATCGGAAGATCGATGCAGCTGGAGGATCTCTAGGCAAGGTCCACGTCGTGCTCTACAACAAGCAGTTCGAGTCCGAAAGAACGGACGACATTGACGATCACACCTTGAGCACGTAACTGAGCTGCAGTTGACTTTCTGATAACGGAAAAATACGGAAAAATAGGCCACGTGGATGTCATATGTGGATTAAGGAACATGTTGAGTGCAGACGGGATCGTCAGGATGCGGACAAGGTGACGTGTCATTCCGCAAAATTGCACAAGTTACAAAATTAAAGTCGTCCGGTCCGTTGACCCTAACTCGTCCGTTATGACAACCATGTTTATTTCTTCGTTGATCTAGATAATTCATGACTATATTAATTCCCTCGCAGGGACTTGTGACAGTTGTGAGCCAACTGATTTGAGTAATAAAGTTAGCTTCCATCGAAGCAGTACGTTGCACGTACAGTCTGAATCTGTTGATTTCCATTTGCGTCTAGCTAGAGATTTTCCGTTTGTGTACACGACAATTTGATCCACAACATTGTACGTGCACTGTTGTGCTAGGATGTCAATGAAACCCCATCGGTCCCCTTCCGGCTCCCTAAATCGCTTCTGATCCTTTTCTAGCTGTTTGAGGCTAGGGTCCATGCCACCATAGATTTGAATAGCATTGCGGCAATACCATGAATATGTGGTCCTTTATAAAGGAAACTCATATCGCGTTCCCGGTGTTGATTCCCAGTGAGTCCCATATTTCCCTGTGTATGTGCAGTTGCGACATGTGTCCCAAATTACTCTAATTAGTAAGTTTTTACAGGTGTCAAATTTTAAAGTTCAGTGGGAAAAGTGGGACTCACCGGGAATCAACACCGGGAACGCGATATGAGTTTCCTGTGTTAGGGGTTGATGTGGTGGTCCCGTGAATGCAGAAGAGAAAGCAAACCCATTTGGATCTTCAAAGAGCTAGCTATGGCCGGCATTGCAACCAAGGTGTGCAAAAGCTGGGGAGGGAGTTTAGTGCCTGATCTGCCGAGTCCTGCAGCGACTTGCTTCGCAGTAGGACGCAGCAATGTGGACGCGAGACAAGGCGTGGGGCCCGTACGCGTGAAAGGGCCTGAGAATGACCCTGCCACTCGAGGGGAGCACTCCGAACAACAGCTGTGCTGATGACGTGGAGATGGTGGAGCTCAAGGATGTGACAAAAGCAGAAATTAAAGTGACCCAGGTGCAGGAGAGCCCTCTGACTAGCTTACGGGTAAGCTACCTGACCCACTCAGCTCCATGTCTCCACCCCTAAAATGATACAGAATAATCAGAAACAATATTATCGTGAATGCAATGTGTCTGTTGACCCTTATTGTGCTTAGATATCAGTGATTGTTCAAAGTGTTTTTTCGATGTTCTTATGCAAAATTAATGACATTTTCAACTTGCAACTGAACTCTGATCCTTACGAATTTCATTTTTGATGCCTAGTTTTCAATATTCAATGTAGTATCTTGAACATAGCGATGTGATTGAATGTCCTACTCTGAAAAATTTCCTGCATCGGCATTACTTGATTAACCCTAATCGTCTCTTCTGATATGAATGCGGAATGCCCCACCTGCGTCTCAGGATTCAGAAAGCTGAATATGCCGTTAACGTCTCTTTTTTTCTTGGATGAAGAATGTTTGCAATGTTATTGTTCAGACCTGTTTGGGCATGCTGAATAAGGCCATGTATTTCTAAGAATGGCTGCATGTGATCCTGCGAAGTCTTGTGGCTCGGATTTTATCAGCATGCCCAAACCTGAACTTCAATGGAAATAGTCCATGTGTTTCAAGGAAAAAAAAAATAGAAAGGAAGAATGCCAAAAGACAAGAACAATGAGAAGAAAGAATGCCAAAAGAAAGGAAATCAAATTGATGGTCAAAAGCATTTGAAAGAGTTGCTTTTAAGGAGATCGTCAATGACTATTAAGAAGGATGGAGAGGGCAAACAGGTCTGCGGCAAGCGATTGACAAGCGATGAACACCAATGAACTCCCCGATGAACTCCGGGATCCCGAGCAGGTCACCTGTGGATTTCCAGGGCGCCATTGCCAAGGTCGATCGTCGCTGCTACATGCAGGCTACCCTCCAATTGCTACATTTCTTTTCTTTGTCACCAGACAATGAAAAAGAAATCAAAATGGAAAGAGGAAGCTGAATACCGACTGCGAAGCGAAGATCAATTAAGCTGAAAATATGAGGCTAACTTAATGTAAATTTTCTCATCTGAATATCTGCAAGGGCGACAAAGAAAGACCTGAATGTTTGTAGGTCTGTATTTTGGGCTCATATCCTGGCATCAACTTGCTACGTAACGTTGAACTACCCATTACCACCTTGATTCGCAATCTGACTATATTGGGGCCAACTTTAGGAAAGACACATATTTTTCAGAGGTGTGCTTTAGTTTCAGGAGTGAAACCCAAGTGGAATTATAATTTTCCGAGAAAAATTGTAATTTTTGTGAATTTTTGAAGTGAAATAGCAAAACCGCTACTAGACTGGATTCATAAACGTCCTCTTACAACTCATACCACTTTCCAATGTATCTAATAGCACTTGAAGACCCACCAATCATTAATTGACACGTTATCTTTTAATAGCATTAATAAACTACTCTTGTTAGAATCTGAAGCGGATTTGTATGTTTTTCTGATGGAATTGGGACAAAGCTAAGACCACGGAATTGAATCACTAATGGAATTGGGCAGTTCTACCTTAACTTACCTTGTTTGCAACCCAAAGTGTTTTTCATTACTAAAGAAGGAAAGTCAACAAAGATTCTCACTTCTGCAACATACTCCTGTTTGCAATTATCGCCCATTGTTGTGCTCAAGAAGTAGTTGATTTTGCCACAACTTTGCGAAAAAGTGGCAATTAGTTGGCCACATGTGTTGGCAAGTAGGGTTTAGTTTTCATTATAATTTCTTGCTTATTACTAGTCTATATTATCTTGCTACTGGTGTAACAAGAGCGGGAGGATGTATTACGGTGCTATAGTTGAATTCCAGGGAGTACTCAATTCCATTCAGGTTTGATTTGTTTTGCTTGTTCTTGAAATTTGATGTTCATTGTTGAGGAGTTCGATGGAATGGAGATACTACATTTTCATGAACTTTGGGTACTTTGTAGTAGTAAAATGAAGCTTAAAGGAGACTCATTGCTTAGGGTTTTGTAGGCACCAACATCCATGTATTTGTTTTGTGACTATGTGTTTGTTTAAGGTTTGTTTGGTTGTATGCAGAAATTGTTTTAATTTGCTTCTACTGATAGTGTTGGACAATGGGATCTAGGGACAAAAACTTTGCTAGGGGCAAAAACTTTGCAATGGACAAGGTGGTATGGGTTGCTAATTTCATGAGGGAAGCGAAGAAAAGTGTTTGATGATGGGGTATAGGAACGAAGAAGTTTTGTTATAGGCATGTTCGTGACTTCTTAGGGCTTATAGCATAGTTTGGTAAACTTGTGGATGTCACCATTTTTTTAAGTACCTTGTCTATTCAAGTTCTTCCTTGTACCTTGCATGTTCTACTTGTTCAAATTCTTCAAGTTTTTACTAACCTTGCATGTGCTCCTTATGGATCTTGTTTCATATCGCCATTTCACAAGAAATCTAAATCTACTTATCACCTTAGTGATGCCGAAAGTCTTTCTTACTTTGCCATTTTAGTAACCAAAAAGTGTCTTTGTTGCCATTAAGATGCTTTGTGGTCACAAAATGATTGCCAAAAGAAAAACAAAATTATAAAGGAAATTGTTAACTATTACATTTATAATTCCAAGATAAATTGACAAAATATTAGCGGATGAAGTTATAAGTCATATTGCATGAAAATTAGTTCATTTCATCCAAGAGGAACAAAAATAAAAACATAGATGGGATAAAGAATTTAGAGGTCAGAAGTGAAAGAAAAAGTCAATTTTGGATTGTAGGTTGGTAGAAAAAAATGGATGAAATTTGAAGTATGGGTTAACAGTCAAACTTCATCCTTTCATAACTTTCACTAGGGAAGTTCAAAATTCAAATATTTTATCAATATGGATAGGGTGAACTAGAATCTACAAAAAAACAAATTCAATAGTCTAAAAATAGTAATTTACCTAGTAGAAGCTTAGAATCCTAAAAGCTAAAAGGAATTTAATTAGAGACTTTCAGACAAGTACTTAAAACACCTATAGGTTAGAATTAGGAAGTAGAAACTTTTTAAGACCATAGAAGTAGGAATTCTAAAAAGATCCATTGCTTGGAAGGCGCAATAAACCGACATTAAAACACCCATAGGATAGAAAATCAAACCCAAAACCTAATTGTGTTTATTCATTTACCAAAGGTAGATAAATAAGCTCTCACATCAAGTTATATAGAAAATATTTTGGCCATGTTAGGAAATATTGAGGTTGCTTTGGGTGGAAATTTGACCATTATAGGTACACTTTTGGATAATTTGAGGATACCATAGATGTTATTTTAGGCCAATCGGGCAATCTACTTTGAAAATTCATAACAATTTTATACTTTGTCAAAAAATAAAATGTCAATTATTTTTTGCATTTCTCATATTTGTCTTTACATACAAAAAAAATTTAATTTTTTCAAAAATGCCAACAAGGCAAACCAATTATTTTAATTGTTATAAGATGGTTTACCTTATTCTACTTTAAGGGAGGAGGGAATAAATATATTCTCATGCACCTTTAGAAGTTAAAATTTTTTGGTAACTCTCATTCTTGTAATATATTACAATGCAAGACAAGATGAATCAGAGCCACAAAGGATTACCTATTACTTGTTGTATTATAAGTTATATAGCATTTTAGATCAATGACCACATACGTGTGTAGGAAGTACATATTCATAAAGTCTCTTTTGAGTTTTATTCAAACACTAATTCATTGAATAATCATTTTTTAAAGTTCCATCGTTTTACTTTACTTATTGTATAACATTTTTATCCCTAAAATTTGGTTAGGGCTAAATCACAAAAGATTTCCCTATGGAAAAGCAAGAACTAATCATTCATTGTGAATGATCATATATGGATTCAAACACCTCTAAAGATTAGATGTAATCAGGACCTTGTACAAATATGTTTTGTTTTGAGTTTGAAAAATTGAATACATTAATAATTGCTTCTGACCAAAGCAATTAAAGAAAATTGGAGATGAGCTACACCTTCCAATATAAAGTAGGCAAACAGTAATATCAAAATAATTAAACAACAAATCTTGTAGTAAATAATTGAATATATACAAGCCTCTGCACAATGAGACACTTTGTCATTGTGATTCAATAATAATGAAAAGCTAAGAGATGTAACTATGTATCGTACATTCATTTTGGATCTTATCTTTTGTGAATAGGCTCACATTAATTATTACAAATAGCGAGCCACTCTATATAGAATGTTAGTTAGGTGAATTTTGTAAATTAGCCAATCACATTTGATAATTGAAATGAATTATCTTATTACTACACAATCAAATTTTTCAACTCTTGAATTATAACTCTCAAATCAAAACTTAGCAACTTGATTGAAGTGAAAATCAAAGAATACCACTTTAAAACCCAACATCATACAAAAAATCCAAACAATAGTTTAAATTGATGACAAAGGGGAGGCAATTGTCCTTGAAGTAGAAAGTTTCACAGTATGAAAAATTATCTATGCCATGCTTCAATGAAACTTTTGTAGATTCATGATTTATTTATCTGGTAGCCAAACATTACATACTAGACGAGTTGTAATCTTGGCCCTTTTTAATTTTCAACAAGATCAAAGAAAAGTTTACAAGCTATAATAGTTCTAAATCATCCTCAGATGCTTATGTAGTTGCTAACAATATATGTTGACTATACATAACTATATTCCATGAGCATTGCTTTACATGTGTGAAATTGTGAAGGCCATGATATGTATAGTATGTATTATGAAATTGCAATACCTCTTATTTGTGCATTACTTCATACTAACTACATGAACTTCAAGAGCAATTTTTACCTAATTCTACTAATAATTTGATTACTATTATAACAAATTGATCATTATCATAATCCAAAATGGATAATTGATATTATTACACAAGGGAATGGCATATTTTATGTTACTTGATTATATTCATATGTTGAAAAGATTAGTACGATGAACACATAAGATGGTACATTTATAGAATGACACATCATCAATGACTTCTTCTACTAACAAATTATCATATCTTCTCTCACTATTCATACTAGTCATAAAAAGATGATTGATAATTACTTAGATTTATATGGGTGCTTGACCTAGAGTTTATCTTATACAATACCTTTTCCTAATCCAAACCAATAATTCAACTTTTCATGTCATATTCCTTTTGACCAAACGAATTGGATAAGCTTTAAGTGTTCTAACTGGATGTTCTGCCACTCCTTTTTCAGGTCCACACCTTTCCCAACTGCAATAGGCAAAACATGTACAAATGAATTTTAATTTTCTCGATTACACAAACACACATCCACTATATTTCAAATTGTTCTATTCCAAGTCCTAAAGCCACTTAAATTCCACTATATAAACTTCTCTAAGGACAAATGCTCATTTACTTTAGGACTTGGTTTCAAATGTATAGAAGAAAAATACATGGTGGTATATTGCAAATGAACCTTTTCAAGAAAGGTTTAAAAAAATTTGATTCCAAAATAGTAATATTAGGCCAAGTTTCAAGACAACTATGTTACTCTCATTAATTGAATGTTTATTCAAACAAATGAAGCTTTAAGACCTATAATTGGTGTAATTTGTCAAATTAGATCAAATTCAAATCTTAAAGCTTAGTCTATTCAAGCAAACATTCTATTGGTGTCTTTTTTGGCTAATTAAGAATAAAATAAAACTTTTATACCTTCAATTCAATGTGACCCCTTTCAATAGAGACCTAGATGTTCAAAATTCAAAGAAATGAGTTTCAAAACTTGACATTATGTATAATAATTTTCTTGACTTCCCAAATCTAAAGGTTAGCTAATCTTCATATTGTAAAATGACATTTGACATAACTAACAAACATTGAACTATTGTCGACTACATTGTGCATATGGTAGTCTATTCTAAAAATGATCATGATACAAGGACATTTTGTTTTCTTCATGTACCAATATTTAGTATATATTTAAAGAGATGGTCACTTTTAATGACCATTGCTTTTTAACTTCAAAATTTTTGTAACAAATTCCACAAAGGTCAAAAAAATATGAAACTACTTTAGTTAGATGCCAATTCTCCTTTTTCCCTACTAAAATTTAGTGAAAATTGTTTCTAGGGGTTTAGCTTCCCCCAAATGGAAATCAACTTTTAAATGGTTACTTTAAGAGCAAAGTATCTTCTTCACCATATTGCATGATAAACCTTAAAAACATTGAAGCTATTGAAACTATTGTTCATTTCAATGAGCATAATGAGTGCTTGTCATCTTACCTGTAATTTGTGAGAAGATGATGGATGATGAACATTGTCTCTGTGAGTGCAACTTCACTTCCAAGGCAATAATGTGGACCTTGGCCAAAAGGCAAGAAAGTATTTGGATTAAGCTTCTCCTGCTAAAAATTCCAACAATCCAAGATTAGACTCAATAAAACAATTCTTACACACTATCCAAGGAAATTGGAAATGAGGAGCAAAATCAATAAAAGGGATTTCCACATAGTGATTTCCACAAGTGCAAGCTTCATATGAAAACAATCTCAAATCAAAATAGGTCTAGTTGACATGAAATTCAAAAATTTAATTGCATTTTGGGATTGTAAAAAACATAGTGCACATACAGCAAATCTAGATGGATTGAACTCTTGTGGATTCGGGTGGTGTTTTGGATCAAAATGAAGGGAAGTTGCTGATGGCCACACATAAGAACCTTTGCGAAAGACTAAACCTGTGAAGAAGTAAAAGATATTCAAAAACCAAAAAATATCTAAACAAAGTCTAAATCAAATGCCTAACACAATAACTTTTACAACTCTATTATCTTTAAGCACACTAGCTTTTTACATAGTGATTAACACTTTATCAAAGTTTGGTCTTTGAAAGACTATACCTTCTAATTACTCAACTATATTCAAAATGGTTTTAGCCCAAAAGAAAAAAATAATTGATTTGTAAAGGAACTAGTAGAAACTCAAAAACAATCTTGGAAATAATAACCTTATATTTGTAATTTTGATGAATTTTAATGTGCCAAAATGTAGGACTTTTAAGTTCTTAGAGGCTTGCTTTCTTAGTTGCCTAATTGAAAAACTTAAATCTAGAATAAACATAGATATGAGAAAAAGAGAGAGATCAATGACCTCCTAGTTCAAGAAAGTCATCTCAAGCTACTCTAGTTGTTAATTTAGAGCCCTTTCCCTAATGTGACAAATTTGAACATATAAGAGCAAGTGAAGACAAGTAATAGGAAAGAACTTGTACCATTGTAATCAACATCTTGGCTGGCTTGCCGTGGAAATATAAGAAAAAATTCAATCCTCAAGACCTCGTAGATAACCTATATGTTATTGCAATGATTAAGAATTAGTAGCAAAAATTGCCAAATTTTAGATTACATGAAATAACCAAAGAATATTACAATAAAAAGAAACTTAAACCACTTCTCCAATTCAAACAATACCAATGATAATATTCAAACAATATCTAAAGAGGAAAACATCATTGTGATTGTAATATTTCATGGATAAATTTTCTAGTTAGAATTACAAGCAAAGGCCAAAATAAATTACTTGTAGAAGATAAGGCATGCTTTTCTTGGCCTTGAACCAGGTCAATGACTTGTCTTCAATCATCTTTTGTCGAAGACAATCTTGTTCCTCCTAAATGAAATAGTTTCAACATTGAAAGAAATTATTTAGCAAAACTCATCATATATGCCTCGGAAGAGCATGCACTTAGTTGAAATGAATTTTCCACAAAAGTACAACATGAAAAACTTTGTGTTATACTACAAAACCCTATTAACTTGCTGATACTCTATGAACTCATTTGTTTGCATACAAAAACTAGGCCTCTTGAAATTTGTTCACCCATTTATAAACATGCTTTGCTACAAACCTAAAGTAAGATATTTGCCCTCATTTTAAGATTTAAAAGAGCTTCAACCAATATTCAAACAATTGTGGTATGCCAAAAATTAGAACAAAGCATTCCACAACTCTACAAATGCAAAAACACCCTCAATAGACTTGAATGATTGCCGGTGATCTAATAAGTACACTATTATGAGATTTGAAGCGAAGTGCAAATTTCTAAATAACATTGTTTTACAAAGTATGCCAACTCTATACTCTAAACACTTATCGTCATAATTTTAGTTGTAGAAAATCTTTGAAGGACCAAGTATCATTGTGAAAATCGAATATCTAGCATCTGAAAATCAAGAGAGAAATGTACTAGATAACTCTGCAAATTTGTAGGAGGGCCATAAGAAACAACCCTTGACAGCAGCTACCGAGTTGCAAGAACTAGCAACAAGTAGGTGCTTTCAAACCATTGATTTGCACAACCCTTCTCCAAATTTGAGTAATCTTGCAGCACCTTTCCTCATCCTCTACCAAGTGTTATCTTCCATGTCAAATGTAACAATTGTGTAGCAGTCAAAGTATCAATTCCCCACCTAAATTAGGAAATGAGTGTATCCGATCACTTACAACCATACTTGTTCTCAACAAGTGAAAAAAACTGTCCACAAACACAGAATTTGCGTGGTATGGAATTTGAAAAGTCTAGAAAGCTTTCATCTCATCATAAATTTATAAAAAAAACAAGATTTCACCTGAACACGTTGGCGTACTTCTGGAAAGTTATCCAGGTATTTTATAATCCACGAAATCAAAGAAGAAGGTGTAGAAGAAGCAGCGAACATCACAATCACCATGATGCAACATGTTTCGAAATCTGGAAATTCATCATCCCCAATGCTCATAAGAGTATTTAATACGTCATCCTGTTGGATACCAGCTTTCCTTCTCCTTGAGATTTCACTTTGAATGCGGGAGAAGAGAACTTGTTTGGCCTGATTCAACAATTCCACGAGGTGGGCAACACAGTTAGTTCATCAACATTCCATTTTGGTCATGCTGGAAATTCTTAAGGTAGTCATGTCAAATAAACACAGAGACATGTGTCAAAGGGGTGAAGCATTTGTAGATAGCTCTCAAAGAAGCTGAACTTAAGATATCCACTAAGGCGTACTTTACGTTTTCAAACTCTGTTCAAAAAACCAAGACTGAAGTGCATAATTAGACACGAAAAACCTCGAATATTAATATCTCTGGTGAATACTATGAGCAAGTTCATGAAGAAGTTGCGACTTGAATCACCCCTCCATGGAAACAATAGATATTCTACGGACTCATGACTTGAAGACTCAACATTGTCATCGAATTTTGCAGCAACCTCTGGTTCTACCCCTTTCAGTATCCGGAACATTACAATAGAAGACTAATGACTAAAAAGGCAGAATGGAAATGCTCTGTACAACACACCTTCATCGCCTTGTGGAAACTGAATCCAGGAAAATTGATGGGTAAAGTCGCCAGACCTTCTCCTACGCAGTAGATTTCGTTCCTCATTTGGTCCATTACCTCCGAGCCCGGTTCGACATTCCTCCAAATAACGTGCATCCCCACATTAAATGCAAACTGCAGACAGTTCAAATTTTCAGTATGAATACCATTATCGATCTATCAAATAACCATCAATGAACAGTCTACCTACATCATCGTGGAACACCTGCGGACGAGGAACACTAACAATGAACAGTGAGCTTTCACTGTCACAACTGTTCTTTGGAAGAAAGAAACTGAAAGCTGTATGCATTGCAGAAAAAATTTAGTGAATAACGATACATAACATGTTATGCCGATTTAAAATTAGAGGTAAGTCGAACAAAATAAGGAAGAATTCTCAGAATAGGGAGGACATTTCTAAGACACAGAGTCCGCACCCTCATACGTGTGTTGAAAAGTGAACAAAGTCATGTCCACAAATTCCACCGTATTTTTCACCTAAACAAACTTCAATATCACAGCCATTGTAATTCTAACATGGAAATGAAAGCTCGAGGACGTAGATGGCTGTCCTGGTGCTTCCCAATACCTTTGATGACCATTTTTGAGCCAAAACCACACGATAAGAATTTGCGCCTTAGGCACACATTGAACAAACTGGGTGAAAATTTGAGCACATAATCATATAATCAAGAGAGCAGTATAGTCCATAAACGTTGAATGTCTTCCGAGAAAACGTTGTATTGCTGACCTTGTGCGACTCCTCCACCGAGTTCACCACAGCTTGATTCTCCCAAGACTTGACAGTTTTCTCTGCCAAGGAGCTGATGAAAGGCAACTGCTTCTGAAGCCCATCTCCGGAGGTAGCAGAGAGTAAACTCCTTCTGACGTGGGGCATCCTATCACCCAGAAACTTCTCCGGATGGAAAAGTCGACTATACTGCTCGGGATAGGCTGCTGGAAAAGATTCATGGGCAGTCGAAAGAACAAACTTGATGGTTTCAGGCGAATTGAGTAACGTGTACGTTTTGCCCATCAATGAAATGGTAAAAGGATCTCCATATCTAAACACCCAAACAATCACAGAATGATTCCTTCTCTCAGACAAGACCTTTGCCATGAGTAAAGGCTACAATACAGAATCTAGGGACTAAGGGAATGCCTAACAACTAAAAATCAAATTAAGTCTGCTCGCGGTTGTACAAGGTTGTGAAAATTCATGACTTTTTCCTATGCTATTCAAACAATCCATATTTCAACTTATCTATACGGTTTCAAACAACATGTGTTTCAGTTAGTGCGGTGGAATCCTCTTGAAAAACGAAAACGAAGGTTGAGATTAAAAAATGAACATTCTACCAAGAAATCACTCAAAATGACTGAAGGCCAGGGGACAGAGTTTCCTACTGTTATAGGCAAAGCAACCATCGGGAAAACGAAACCCTCATTGTCATTGTCCCGAACAACGGTGAGTGGTGAAGGGAGAAGAACCTGGCCAAGCGGGCAAGAAGGAATTCACGAGGTCCTCGATCGAACAGAACACCATCACCGAGGATGCCCTTCAACACTCCAATGCAGACTGTTGCCAGGATTATCAGCGCTGTCAGCATCCATGCAACCTCCAACGCCATATCGCTAACCTGCATCATATTAAATAAGCCTTCACGTAATAAGCAATCCTTCCACTCAACGAGGCAATTGCAGGGGTGCAGAAAGGCTAAAATGCACTAAAGTACATCCACAACCAATAAGATTTTCCCACTGAGAGTACAAAACCACAGCTCCACTTGAAATACTCTCCTCTCTCTCCACTTTCACCACAGCCAAGCTCTACTAACGTACTCTTCCGCACCCAACCCCCAAACAGTACGTAAAGCACCATTAATTCCCCCGTGCTCTGAATGTGACAACTGTCATTCCATTCCTCATCCTGTCCATACTCATCTCACAACACTCGCATACAGAAACCCTCACATGACTCAGAAAACGCCATAATCTCCTTTCTGGGAAATAACACAACAATTGTCCGTTTCACACATCAATAGTCGAGCAAGAAGAAGCGCATTTTGTGCGGTCTCTCCTCAAGCAGTTAATACGTAGACTATTCTTCATCTTTATAGAGCGTAACGTCAAAGAAAATCAGTTGAAGTGCTTCCGAAAGGATCTGCTGTGTGGTCATTGTCATGTTCAACCATATGGTTCACGAAACTCACCACAAAATCAATTTGAGTATTAGTCTGTGATCAATAAGCGAAGAGCAAAGGATCGGAGTTCACGCACTCCTGACAAGTACACGTACAGATAATGCGCTCGCTCGAGATTGTCTGATAATTAGTAACTATGTGTGAAATCACTGGGAGAGCTTCCAATTAAATCAATCCAGCAGCTAGCTTGATTACCTGGGTACCGCACAAATGGATACTTGAGAGGAAATTTAGTGGCGATGAACTCGACGTCTGCAACGCAAGGCTAGGCAGCTTGGGTCCAGGGCTGAGAAACACACAGTTTCAAAGAATGGCTTGTACCTGGGTACCATTATATAGTAGCACTGTGAAGTGAATTGAGTGAGTCTTTCATTCAAGAATTTTTGGTGTGAGTCGGAAGGTTTAATTGAAGTGATGATTAGATGGGTCAATCACTACTGGATGTCAGACGTGTTTTTCACGTTTACAGGTAATAATTCTTCAGAGTGTGGACGGGATCCGACGGAGCAGTACCCGGGAGAACTGAATGCACACAATCAATCTCCCGCAGCATCGATTTCGATCTGGCTGGAAGCGATTTGGGACAGAGTTTCCTCCCGCATTTCCGGTGTGCTGACTGCATGTGGTCTTTGTCATATCGGATGACAGGTTCGACGAGTTTCTTGACTGTAAAGAATGCCAGTTTCTGCCCTTGAACTTCAATTCCAAACTTAAATATGCCACGTTAACATGTACTGTACAGCAGCGTTCGGGAAGTTTTTTGAGTTGCCCCGGTAATTTTCCTCCTCTTTATAAAGGGACCGGTTTATTTTCCTAGAGGCACCGGTTGCATCTTCTCCTTATCAAAATCTTCCGGTTTATTTCCTCTAGTATCAAATTCTCACCAGCCAATTTCCTTCAACTTCAAATTTATAAAGGTTGCAATACATCCTCCATATAAGTCGGAAATATTCTATTTTTCATGGCAATTAGGTTCAAAACTATTGCAATTGTCATTTAAGTATGTATTGTTCTCACATGTCTCAAATTTATCAACTCTTCATTGATCAAAGTATTTGCAACTTGATGTCAATGAGCAAGATTTCTTAGTTGATGCAATAACTTGATTCAACATAGCTTGAATATTGATATGCAAGTTTTGCATGGATTACTTGTAAAACTTGTATATCATTGATGTTATTTGTCACAATGCCAAAATCCAACTTTGATATCAACCCTCAAACATCATCACTAATTGTAGTGGGTTAAGCAAGCAACTAGTAATGATCCCAAACAACCCTAAATACAACTAGATAACTATGACAATTCTAAGTGATAGGCACAAATAAATATATCAATTTGTAATACCACAAAGAATCAATGGAAATCTTCATTTTCAAAATATTTAGCTCCTACAAAAAACTTGACAACTTCTTCATGATTACTCCAAAAACTATATAATACTCTTGCTCTACCACCAAGCTACCTCTACAATAAGAAAGATTCAAATACTAGACAAAGCGTCAATCTTTGTATACATCTTGAAAGTTAGTTTAAGAAGAAGTAGTGTCCACCTTGTCCAAGAAGATATGCACCTCTAGTAACCGGGGTATTAACCTTGAATTTTAAATTGCAAGCAACAAAGATCTGACAATTTCATGGAAGTGGTGGCTACCTAGCCCCCATTTATTTTTGCACACTGGTAGGTTGCCAATCCTACCAATGTTTTGTTCGGTTTAGGATCCTCCATTTTCACACTCCAACTGGTTATTTTCCCAAAAGCACTGACTAACAATGAATTAACTACCGGTTCTTCCTGGACATTGCTGTACAGTACCAAACAAGTCTCATGTGTCCACCCCTACTACAACTGAAATTCAGCAGTGACCCTATAACTTGGGAATGATACTAGAAGCTCAAAAATTCATGGAATTGCAAATCGTAAATCGTAAATTGGGTGTGGACTTTGGAAGGTAATGAAGTCTAGTTTCATGGCATATTCATTTATTACATTGAAATAGTCAAATCATACAACAATAGAACATTTTGTGGCATATTATCTACCATCTAGTACTACCACCCTTGGCATTAATTACAACCTTCATCCAGTGAGGCATGCTAGCAAGGAGAATTTCAAGAGTCTCCATGCATATAGCTTCCCAAGCTTGCTCAATGCTTTCTATCAATTCACCTTTGTTGCTTGGCCTGGTCTCCATTTGTACAGAGTCTTTTAGAATCATCCATCCATTCTCTATGAGATTTAAGTTTGATAAGTTTGCAAGCTATGTAATCTTTCTAATATTATGAGCTTCTAGCCATTGTTTGGGTAAGTTACTATGATGCATCAGGACACCATCTTCCATAAGGAAAAGACTTTGAAGATCATCATGTATATAGAAAAAACCACTCAATCGACCCTCGTATGTATACAATGTCAACAAAATCAACACTTGTTTGCTTATCGGATAGCATAACAACAATCGGGCACTTCTCATAACCTGTAAAAGCACCCTGAATCATGACAGATGTGCGGCTGGATTTGAAAATGGGGGCCAAGCAAACCCATGAATAACGTTCACACGATCGTTGCCAAACCTTCACTTATTAGGAATTTTTGCCTATTTCAAATGAAGCCTAATCTGTCCATATCACATTCATTCAATCTAATACTTTCCAAGCCTAATATTTTTGGGCAAACACCAATCTATCAGCCTTGTGCTTGTCATTAATAAAATGGCTTCTTTGCTGCAATGCAATTACAAAATCCTATACATTTAATCTATATGTGGGCACACAAACTTTCTCGGTCATCTTTTCTATAATGGAGACAAGTGGAATGCATCTATTCTATGTAAGAATACATCCTAATTCCCTTCTACCTTAATTGGTCAGTTTACAACATCAACATACAACCTTACGAGTGACCATTGTTCCATAATTGTTGAATTTCTTTAATATATATTCAACAATGGAAAGTGGCATGCCTAACTTTACTACAATGCTACATTGTAACATCCTTGACAACTCATGCTAACTATGACACCTTTTTCCTTTGTGCTCAACAACCTACCATTTTTGCACAATCAACACAAAAAAATACAATTAAAAATGCAAATGAACCTAGTCAAATTAAAAATAATGTATGACCTACAAGGAACATCATACCATAATGTTATCAAGACAGGTATTGTAGAACATGATCTATTTTCCAAAAAATAGGCTAATGAATTGCCAAATCATCTTCAGTTAATGCATTTCAAATTCTAGCCATCAAAAATACAGGTTTAGATGTGCACACAAACTGAAATTGGTCTAATCTTGAAGCATTTAAGACATGAATTAACACTCTCAATTTGCAAATTTCCAAATGATGCAAGAAAGTTTACCTATATGTAATTCAAGCACTCTAAAATTTGCAAACTCCACTTGAAGATACAAAAGCCAGCCTTTGCATTCAAATTGCTATCATTCACAAGATTTCAGAACAATTGCATAACAACAAAAGACTTGGATTTGCCTAAAGAGAGAAATAGAAAGAGAATTAGGAACTAGAAATCCACACATTCAACATCTCCTCGAAAAAAATTTGTGTTGATTGAGTGCATATATAAGTTTCATTTGTAGAAAATTTTAGTTGGATATGAGCAAATGTATGACTTCCATGTGTCCATATTTCTAGAAGTTGTGTATATGAGTTTGGCATTGTAGTGACACTTGTTTGTTAATTTTGGTTTTTTATGAAGATTTTTCTAGTATCTCATTAATTGCTTAATGACACATGTTTAAAGACTACTAATCCTAATTAATGTTACTAATTAGAGCCCCTGATTTGAAGAGGTGGACAATTGGGAGTGTTTTGAAGCAGCTAGAGTACTACTTAGAGATTAGGTTCGGTGTGGTCGGCGAATGAGACTTGCCTAGTACTATACATTTGGAAATCATTGAAGTAATTAAGTTAAAGTTAATTGTAAAGGAAAACCTATTTGAAATGGGGGTGTCAGAGGAAGGTATATTTAAGAATAGTACAAAAAAAACACAACACCAAATTCCATTGGATCTCAATTTTGCTGCTCTAAGGAGTTTCATCCCGTGTTTTTCCAAAATACAGCTCCTAGTTTCAAATTGTACACACTTTATGATCAACTTTATTATCCATTCAAATTTTTTGTTTAGTATAGAATGCAATTGAAATTGTTTTGTCTCCCATAGTTAACTTTCAATTCTTACACATTACCAAATTGTAGTTTTGAAGAGGCGGAACTCCATTTTTGCCTTAGTTTTTGGTAAATTGTTTCATTAAATATTCATCGTTTTGTATGACATTGGATTGAAAAGTGTAGATAATGAATTTTATTAATAAGATTGTAGAGCATTAGATGAGATTCAGCTCCTTGAGAGGGTTGTGAGTTCCCTTACTAAAATCTGCGATCTCAGTCCCTATGTACTACCCTGCAACAGTTTTGTGACATGGCACAACGACTGCCACGTCTCTTTATTTATTAATTTAATTTAATTTTTAATTAAAAAAAATTCAACTTTTTTTGCATTTTAAAATTAAAAAATTAAAAAAAAAATTCTGATAGCGGCCATTTCTAGATTGCTTGGGGAACAGTGGTGGAAACAACTCCAAATGGCCTTTTGACCCCCCAAAAAACATCTAATGATATGTAAGAAACATCCATATGCACATTAGATTGTAGTGGTATTTTACATATACCTATCTTACATCATTTGCACATTGTCACCCCAACATTGAAATTCTAAAGATAGAATTTTGAAACCTTTTTGGGATGTTTGTTGAAAGAAAATTGTGTTGATGGATGTTTTCTACATATCTCTTCAATCAAATAAAATAATTTGTCACTAATTGCTTTCAATGAATTATTATAATGAGACATAGAAATTGACTTAAAAAATTCACCAAAAGTAAAGTTTTTGTTTCTTCAGATTCAAATTTGATATAATTATTTCATTATCATTGTGGAAGAACATAATAATAATCATTTGTACCAAAAAATACTTCTTACATTCTACATTATGCAAAATTCTTTTAATGGCACAAATAGGCATGTTATATATCTCTATTGTACAATAGACTTTACCCCTTGTTTGCACATTCATGTAAAATACATCTTTTTAATTGAAATTTTTTTTTTATTGTATCAAAAAACTCATTGGAATATTGCACCACTTTTAATCCCTAAAGGACCACCCATAATCATTGACTTCAAGCCTCATTGCCCATAACTCTTTTTGCTACCATTTTGCAACTAGCTATGAATGAAATATTTTATAATTGTTTTTTAGAGATGAAATTCTATATCTACTAGAAGTTATAAAATTTACAAAATTTGGGAATTTTTTTCAAAATATCAAGGCTCACTCAAGAAAACATAAAGAAAATTCATATCAAATACAAAATATACAAAAAAAATCAGAAAATTTCATCTCATATATATATAAAATATAACATCATGATATAAGCTAAAGCTATCATATCACTCTAAAATTGGACAATCAATGAACCATGGTTATAGGCTTAACGTTCATATTGCTATTGAATATAGAAATTTTCAAAATTACTAATTGGAGTAGAAACTATAGTTTATAATCTTTATTTCATTAGTGTAATACAAATTCAAAAAACATCATTTTTATTTTTATAATTCACTCCTATGGTAATAGCAAAAAATGGTCAAAGTACAATATATGGGTGGTTCCTAGATTTAACATCTTCTTTTGGAAAGTTAATAATACTATAATGAAAGAATTTGCGATATTATTCAGTGAAAATGTACTCAAGCAACTTCAAAATTTTTATTGATGAAAAAACATTCCCTTCCATCTTACAGGCTTAAATGAAGTCATCCAAAGGATAGAAAATGTTCATAACATCTCAAGTTTGAAGGGTAAAGACTATGTGGTTATTTAATCTACAAAAGACTAATCCAAAATGGTTAAGTTTTGTTTGACTTTGTATTAAAAAATCAAAAAAATTATGACAAATATTGAAATTGTAAGAGCTTGCCTAAAATCCATTTTGTCCCTTGAGGGGACAATGGGACTTTAGGGATTAAAATCAAATGCAATTGCTTGTTGAAATAAAAATTTGTTGAAAAGGTTTTGTAAGTGGCTTAAATTTTGAAAAAAGGAACAAACATTTCTAGAAATTCAAATTTACCTAAATCCATGGTCATAGGTCCTTCATCCATTTTTTGGTAAAACAAATTTCTTACTCATAAGCTCACACGCTAGCAACCTTGCCAATTCTCTTAACTTCCTTGCATTGCAGGGTGATTTAGTGTAAGCTAGACATCTCAATTGCTTCTAAACTTTTTCATGATTGAACCTAACATTGTATACTTATGAATGGTCAAAATTCTCATTTTTTTGTAGAGTGAAAACTTGACTCCAAGAGGGTCTGAAGTTTGCTGAGCTGGTTTTGCAAGAATGAAAACAAGATTTTTTTTTTATCTCGCTTCAAACGTGATGATCTTTCAATTTCAATCCACATAGTCAAATGGACTGAAAACCAAACCTTCGCCCATCTCAGAGACTGAGGCCGAGTCTTTCCTACTGCCACCCTTCTTAGCGCGACCTGGGCTTCGTCTTGATGCTCTTCCATCATCCTCGCACTCAGATTCCCCGTCTGATAATTAGTGGGTGAAATCAATTGGAGAGCTACAGTAATGAAATCAATCCAGCAGCTTGATTATGTTACCTGCTGGGTGCCACACAGATGGAAACAAAGCTAAAGAGGAAATTGAGTGGCCATGAACTAGGTTTGAATTTATTGGCTGTATGATAAACTGCTGAAATTGAGTGGCCATGAACTAGGTTTGAATTTATTGGCTATATGTTAAACTGCTGAAATTGAGTGGCAAGTCAGAGACTGAAGGCTTGAAGTGATGATGAGAGGATGTTGTGATGATGCCTGAAATGAAGACATGTTAATAATAGAGAAGCAAATGAACTCACGATACTATGCCCAAATGAGGCTTAACCCCTATAAAGGTTGGAAACTATGTTTTCACCAAAAACACTCCAAAACTGCCATTTCTAATACAAGCACCAAATTTTAAATGAAAAACATTTTTGGACACATGTAATTGATGGATCTTGTAGTAAGCTTGTTTGAGAACATGTGGAAAAAATTTCAGAAATTTCCACCGTGTAGATTGCAAGATAATAGCATTTGAAGTGACAAGTTTCCTTTTTGGGCCTTGTGGAAATCTAGGCAGTTGCACTTCAGAAGGTCACATTTATATGAAAAAATGTTCAAAATGGTGGTTACTCTTTGATTTCATTTTCCAAGTCTAGTTGGCTACATGCTTGAAAATTTTTAGAACATTTGAAATCATACAACATATAGGAAAACAATAGTAAATAGAAAGGAGTAGAGAATGATTCAAGATTCTAAATTGTTAACAATTTATTTATGGAATTGAAAAATGCCAATCCCAATGGTTGTAATGTTGTAATGTTGTAATAAACAATCTACACCCAATATTTTTATTTTTTTCCAAAAATATTGAAAATTGAGTTAAATAAAAGATTTCAAAGTTTATTTTAGAGTAGGGATTCTATAACGACCCGCAAACTCCCACAAACTAATTTTCCTCATAACTTTTGACTCGTTGATTAAAATGGAATGATTGAAAGATTTCCAAGTATATATAAATCAAGAGAACCAATTTCAAATTTTAATTTCTTAAAAAATGATTTTTAAAGAAGTTTTTTTTGCTCCCTGAGCTGCCCATTGAGCAATGAAAAGTATATATCATACAATAACTTTTTAATCATGAAGTCAAAAGTTATGAAAATTTTTGGGCCTTAAAGCTACTCTTTAGGCACATGTTGTATTAAAATTTTAGGAAAAAAAATAAAAAACTCCATTCATAGTGAGCTGCCCAAAATTTCTATGTTGCCAAAAAATGTAGTTTGGGTGTTTAGGGGTTAAAATTTGACTTTGACAACAATTTCTGCGTTTCCATTTAGCATCTCCAATTCTTTAGAACTTTGAATCAATATTTCACCATAATTGTTGAAACAACATGATAAATACAAACTAGCTACTCGAGGTTGTCTCAGCAATGTCACAAGTTGTATTGAGTCAATGTTGTCAATCAAAGGTATTGTTTTAATAATTCCAATATGATAGTATGGGAATATTGAATCGACAATTATTCAAAGGTACTATTTTAATGTTTTCAATATGGTAGATAGGTGTAGAATATTGAATCAACAATTATTCAAAGGTATTATTTTAACATTTTCAATATGATAGATAGGTGTAGAATATTGAATCAACAATTATTCATGAGTGGATTTTTTGAAATCACTTTCTACAAAAGTATCACAAGACTTATAAAAACAAAAGTGGTCACTTCATTGTGTGCTTGTAAGTATGCCACATTTAACTACTTCTAGACTATTCAATGAATTATGAACTAAACATCTAGAGAGGCACAAATCTTTAAATGATAACTTCATGAGATCTCACAATATTTGTATATATCTCTCAATGTTTTGGACTATCTATTGATGACCATTTTTTTTTCCTAATGACCATTATTAATTTTAGACTTTCACAAGTCTAGTAGTTAAATGTGGCATAAGTGCTTGTTCTATTTAAATTCATTAATGGTCTCAAGTTGAAATGTTTCCATGTTAATTCAAAAATGATGTCAAGGTTTAATTTTTTACACCTAAATCACTCTTAAATTTTGTAACAAAGTACTTTTGGGGGATTTGATGGGGGAATGAAACCCCTTTGCAATCCGTACCTTTCAATCCATGTTGAAGTTCTACATCAAAATAACATTGGGATTTTCAAAATATTGATGGATATTTTATGCCAATTGGTTAGCCCTCATGTATTAGAAGCATTTGATGATATGTTAATGGTGATAAAAGAAACTTGTCAATATCCAAATTTTCAAATACTTGGAAATGTAAAAAGAAGTGATTTGCTCTCTCAAGCTAATTATGTTAGGTTCAAACATTGGATTATGATGCAAGTATTTATTTTTTGTTTACTAGGTTTGTATGGGTATAATATTATATACACAATAATCTTTTAAGGTCATATTCATTAACCCCTAAAGTTCTTTCACTATGTTTTCACCAAAAGCGTTCCAAAACTGCCATTTTAAGGAAAAGTATAAAAAAAAATTTAAAAACATTTGTGGACACATCCAACTGTAGGATCCTAACATCTTGTAGTATGATCATTTTTGAAGGTGTGGAAAAAACTTAAAATTTTTTTACCATGTAGATTGCAAGATATTAGTGTTTCAATTCACAAAAAGCCTTTTTGAGCCCTATGAAAAAATGGGCAGTTGCACTTCACAAGGTCACATTTGTATGAAAAAATGTCCAAAATGGTTGCAACTCTTTGGATTCATTCTTAAAAGAAAGTTAACTACATGCTTGAGAAATTTCAAATCATTTGGAATTGTATAACATATAGGAAAAAATAGTAAGTATGCAAAAGTAGAGAATGATTCAAAATATTAAATTGTTAATAATTTACTTAAAGAATTGAAAAGTACCAATACCAATGGTTATAATGTTGTAATAAACAATATTTACCTAATGTTTTTATTTTTTTTCAAAAATATTCAAAATCGAGTTCAATAAAGAACTTCAAAGTTTATTTTGGAGTAAAAAACTCATAACTACCCGCAAACTAAAACACCTCATAACTTTTGACTCATTGATCAAAATGGAATGATTCAAAACTTCCTATGTATATATAAATCCAGAAAATTAATTTCAAATTTTTATTTTTGGAAAAAGTGATTTTTTCAGGTCTGCTTGGACTGCCCGAGTTGAAAAACAAACTACATATTAGGCCATAACTTTTAACTTGTATTTCCAAATGTCCTAAAATTTAGTATACATAAAAGATATTCTTTGTCCACACCTCCTACTTTAATTTGAGCCCAAAATGTGGAAATCTTTGCTCACATGCACTTGCCCCAAAAAATTATGTTGCCAAAAAACACACTTTGAACACTATATTTACTATTTTGAGAGTTCCAAAACTCACACTTGTTTATAAATACAAGAAATTTGAGGCTAGATTAGAGAGCAAAAAGCAATGTACTTATATAGAAAGTATGTATGCAAGTGCAAGTTCCTTCCATAAACAACGGAGTTTATAGAAAATAGCCATCATATATACAAGTATTAGTGTGTACACTATAGGATGATAGTTTGTAGAGACATAGTGGATACTATTCATAGCGCTGCACATAGTTCTCGAAGACGATGCTAGAGGCATCGCCACCACTGCAAGTGGATTGCGTTGAATGAAGTAGCCAAAATGTCCAAAGAATAAAGCTGTGGTGATAGTACTAAGGTCTTAGAAGTGTCTGACTCTACAAACGATGTTACAAAATGAAAAAAAGAAGGGTGCAAACTTTGTATAACCTAACTCTACCTCCTCCTTAAGATGTACTCTCATACATTATACTATGCAAAGAGCAATGTATGAGTGTACATCTCAAGGAGGAGGTTAGAGTTTGGTTATACAAAGTTTGCACTTTTCTTCTTTTCATCTTGCAACGTCTTTTACTAACTCAGGCGCTTCCAAAACCTTTTTGTCACCTTCACTTTCGAGACACCGTGGCTTCCTCCTTCCAACGTCCTACTTATAATGGTACTGATGCCTCCATCACTTTTTTCACACAACCTATACTTTGCTAAGACATCTATTGTCATTCAAAATTTACATTTGGATTCTAGACTTTACAATAGCCTTGTATAAGGAACCCAAAATGTTGTAATGGTCAAAAATTGTCGATATTGTATTCTACATCTCCATTGTATTGGACAAAGGGAGACCTAGCTCATGCTTGGTATTTAACATATACACTACGATTGTGACCTACTCTTCAACTTCTCCAATGCCTTCAATACTTTTGGTCCTCAACTGTACCCACTACAAATCATGGACCTTTATCGAATGATCTTCCACCTTTGCTTCTCTAAGGACCTTTCTTCCGCAGCATTCTATGAACAACGGCTACCTTCAAGCCGCGTCTCTCCAACATGAGTTTGGCATTGGCATCTTAGAACATTCAAGAATGTACGTCTAGAAATTGGAGGCAATGGGCCCTCGGACATGGTCGCCTCTACTTCATACATGCAAGAACTCCGAGATCGCTTCATCTAGATGCCTTCCATTGATGAAGGGTGGCGGGAAGAGAGGAGGCAACAACCAGACGCATTTGGTACATCCCACTTGGAACCTCTGACTTCATACCCGTTTGAGTGCTTGGACATCTATCGTCTCTGTAAAGCTTTCTTTGAGTCATTCGATCAGAAGTAGACGGCGAAGTAGATTGGCCAATGGATTGCAATGGCGATGGGGAGCAAGAAAGCTGCAGACGCGTCTTTCCACTTGGAGGACTATTGACCACACTGTCTTCAATAGGTTTGGTCGAGAAATCCATGGTGGAATTTGCCGTAGCGGCCGAATAAAGGAAATTTTCGGTGCTCAGAATAATATATTGCCCATAGTTCAAGATAGACTTTGCAGATGCCGCGCAAGCTAATCCACCTTCCAGAATATGGGTCTCCGAAGTGCTCATCATCTAACAACAAAAGACAAGCAAAGAAGAAGACCAAAATTCAAATTCAAAAATACTGAAGCGCAATACAAAGACCTAACAATGGAATAACTAAAACAAAAGACACTATTTAGCAAAAAACTTAGAAGGAGTTTTTACATGTATATATATAAGACAAACATCTACAGTTTAGGTTGGATTGACACTACAAAAAAATGGCCCATTTGGTGACTGTGAAAAATGACTTCACAATAGTCATTTCAGACAAGATTAACTATAGAATGACTTGGGGCCTTGGAGTCATTGTGGACAAGTCATTTATTAATGACTCCAGGTTTTATTATCACCATCCACTATAGACGTGGATGAAAACTAGATGAGGAAGAATGTGCAATTGTTGATAAAAAGAAGAAGTTAAAGAAATGGATATTGTGTTGCTACGTGGAAAGCATTGGAGATATATTGTGACGTGGACATCCACATGTCCAGTCATTCCTAAGTCATTTTGAAATGGAGACTAACCCCTGAAAATTCTGACATGGATGGACACATGGGAAGTCATTCCACAGTCATTTTGTAGTCACATTCCACTAGCAGTTTACGAATTACTAATTGACATGTGTCAAGTCATTTTTGAATTATGTTTAAGTCATTCCCATATATGGTTTCGAATGACTTCGCAACGATGTCATTAGTTGTTTTGCAATCATTTTGTAGTTGTTCAAGAGTGACTAAGTAGTTGTGCTCGAATGAAGTTCCAGTTACGGTTCAGTGATTGTGGAGAAGTATCAATTGACGTAATAGCCATGCAGTTACCATAAGGTTCAAAGCCATTAGGCCTCCAAGGATGCTTTCACATTACAACCACGGACATATATATACATATTGCGTAGAATAACACATCTACTGAATGACTTGGGCTAGGTCATTGTTGATAGACAACACTAATTCTAAATGACTCTTTTGCAACTATCACATTACAAAAACAAATACACAATGAAAAAACTCCTATACTAATTTCATGTGGTCTAATATTTACAAATGTGCATTGCCAAGGTTTGCAATATTGTGCAAGGAAAAGTATGTGGGAGCACGAAAACTCAAACTGGATAAGTTAGTCTAGAATATGGATTAGATAGACTTGCAAATTTCATTTTTTTTAGTAACCTCTAAAGATTTCCGCTACACTACGACTATAATAGAAATAGTCAGTTTCCGGGTTGCTAAAACCGTTAGTAACGTTATGGAAACAAATCCGATACAGATTTGGGATCCGGAAAAGTACCGGATTCCCCAAACCTACATTCTAGACTTCTGGTCTAAGAAATTAGGAGACCGTTATGGGAATAGTCATCTACCCGTTCTCCACTGGGAACTGTCGGCCGCGCGCCAAGTACTTAAACCCACCGCCACTTCTCTTTTTTCTCCCTCTCTACTTGTTGAACTTGATGAACGTATAGTTGAAAGAAAGAGTGGTGAAATAGCAACCGAGATAGGAAGGAGATGGAAGGATTAGTACCGGATTAATTTTATCAGTTGTCGGTGATTCATGGCAGTGGCTACCGACCCGGTTGCACGAAAGTTTGGAATTGTAGTCCGAATGGTTTGTCTGGTTATCCCTTTCGATCTGGGTCACCAAGTGTAGTTAGAAGAGGACCTCATGTGTATCGAGTGTGTCAGGTTGTTAGATAGGTTGTGAAGCATGAGAAATGAAGAGATGATTCAAGAACTCATTTATAAAGTTTCAAATCAGTACGAGTTGATAATGAGAGGTTGACCCGTAGCTTGGACGGAAGACATCTGGGTAGATGTATATTTGTTTAAAAAAAATGGGCTCGAACTAGCTGGAAGAACGGACAAGTACGTAGCCAGAAAGTTCTAGAGTCAAGCCCACTCAAAGGAGGGTTTTGCCATTAGTGACTATAAGAATGAGAAGTATAGACGGGTACTAAACTTCTTGATTCCAATCTTGTATATGAAAAAGCCTGCCTAGGTTATGGTCATTGTGGCCAACAACATTTTCGGAGCTTTCAAGGACTGGATCGTCCATTGGGAGAGAGTGATTCAAAGAGTAGTGGGTAAGCTGGCAAAGCATATGGACTGAGCAAAGTACAGCCTTATTACACCGTATCTATTCCACCTCTATCACCACAAAGAGGTCTTGAGTGCCGAAGAGACGATTGAGTACAACACCAAAGTCGAGATCCTAAAGTACGGCCTCACGGAAGAGTCGGAGAAGGAGGAGAAGGAATCTGAAGAAGAAAAGCAATTGGAAGAGGAAGAAGAAGCAATGGACCGGAAATGAAGGAAGTCCACAAATCTGGCCGTACGAGGGAAGGCGCAAACACCAAAATGGAAGGAACCGATACCAGATTTGAAACATCCCCAAGAGCTAGAGTTCTTTGAAGCCGGAATCTAGTGGATGTAGGAGGCCAAATAGATGTATGGCGACCTGGAGGATCATGTGCTTCTTATCGCAAATGAACTCAAGATAGAGTTGGACTAAATTTTGGAGGAGATTCAGAAACGTCTAAATCCGGAAGAGTTCCAACAGAAGGAGGAACACATCCAGAAGTTTGAAGAGGAAAGGAATAGCTTCAAGTCCTAACTCGAGTGGACAGAGGGGGAGTTGAACACGGCGAGACAGAAGGAGATGGAGACTCTCCGATTCATCCACGACCTCAAGGAATTTGTCATGGTTTCGGAACATACGATGATCCGAGCTGACCTCTACACCGCTTGATTGGAGAAGGAAGGGCACATGACTAGATCTAGGATGGTAAAGATCTTAGTCAACTTCGAAGTCTAAATGGGGATTGCTTTGAAGGACATACGGAAGTTGCTGGGGTACTTGGATCCGAAACAGGCCATCGACTTAAAAGGGTTTCTAGAAGTCCCTAGGAGCATATTTCGGGATACTCCAATTCGATAGACTCCGATCCGGCAGGCTTCGAGTGGCCCGATTTAGCCCCAATTGGAAGAACTAAAATCTATCCTCACTCTAGTTGCAGGACCCTTAGATAGCCAATCACGGACTCTATTAGGACCAATGGTACCTAAGCCGGAAAAAGGGGTAAGTGAGAAGTTTATTTCGATAGAGTAAGGGGTTTCTGTCCTAATTTTTCCACCACCCGAGAAAATCATGGCCGGAAAGTTTATGGTACCTGAATTGATGATTCGTGGCAACCCCGATGCACGGATTGAAGTAATGACGAATGTGGCTTGATCTCATTCGCAAGATTTCTCTCATATGTAGCAGTCGACACCAAAACGGGACCATGCTGAGATTGAATTGAGTGAATCACCACAAGCCAAGGATTCGGAGATTCAGGAGTTGGAGGAAGAGGTGTTGAAGTCCGGATTCGAGGAAGAAACAAAATCGGAAGACTCACCTACCAAGGTTTCATAGAAGCCCCAAACTTGGTCATCAACAAAGAGTACACCAGTGAAGGCTTCGGTAAAGACTTTGGGCAATCAAAGTGGGAGCAACTCAAAGAAGGCATGGCGAGGTAGATAGAACACAGGTAGTTAGGTAGGATAATTATCTGGAATGGGATTTTCAAGTGTGGGTCTGGATTCCTGATTGTTTTAGGAGTTCCAAAGTTGTCGGGGCAGTTGGGCTATGGATGTTCCAAATAACTTAGGTTGTTCACTAGTTGGTTGCCTTAATTTCTGAGATGCCTTTTTGGCTTTTTAAGCGTTGACTTTGGTTTTGATTTTGATTATTAAGGGCGGGCAAGTTTGTTGCCTTCTCCTTCCATCCTAGCTATTATTTTGTTGAATTCCATTCTTTTCTTTAATTTGAGTCACTTGGGGAACATTGTGGCTCCAACCATATATCCGAATTGTGTTGATCTGTTTACTTGGAGTGTTGAGACGTGAGAAGGACGAGTGAGGAGGAATCCGGATTTTGTATAATTGGATTAGATTGAGGGAGTACTATCATAATGATGTTAGATACAAGATGAAGGAGCTGCGTGTGGTGCCTTTGAACTACTGAAACGGTAATCCAATTTTAGTGAAAAGTGGTGTGAGTACAGATCCGGAATTGTAAACAATTCTGTACGGAGATAAGTAACCATCAAAGAAAACTCCCACTCACCGAAAGGTCTACCAACTTTGGGATCTGTCTTACACCTAGAGAGATTACCCCCCTTGTCAGTTCCGGGTGCCTGAGATTTGTTGTTGTAGTAAAGAGGAGTGAATACAGTCCTGAGTGACCTGCATTTTGGATCAACCATCTGGGATGTTGTGAGGATCCAGATCTACCTTGTGCACTACAACATCTTGAGTACTTGGGTATTTGTTGTCTATTTTCTTTTGTCTGTGTAATAAATAAACTAGAGTGGTGAATTCCCTACCCCTCAAAAGATCAATAGCAGACCCTTTGATGGTAAAACAGAAAAATTGAAAACTAGTTTGTTAAGGGATGAAACTGGAAAACCGGGTGATACTAGATCCGGATAAGAATCCGGATAGTAGTGATTCCGAAAAAGAGAGTAAAAGAGAGTAGTCGGAAGAGAAGAAAGCAATCATCCGGATATTAGAGTTTAGAAAGGCATTTAGAATTCCCTAGGACGATAATTCATGTCATTTTACCACGTTTTCGTGTGTAAAGATACTTACGCCTAGACTGCACGTATAACATTATATTCTTTTTTAGTATTACATCATAATTAAAACTCTAATATACAAACCATTTTCATATTACATATATTTTTTGGTGAGCAATATTTTTTATCTAAATTCAAGCACTTAGTTCAAAGCAATGTTAAAGATTATTATTTAGGATTTAGGGTTTGCCATCCATTGTGTCGAACCTGTAAATAGATTTGCAATCTTTTTCTAGTTAAATTTATTTATCCCAATTTACCTCTTTCGTAAAATAAATGCTCACCTTAAAATAAATTAATATGCTTGCTAAAATGTTTTAGTCATTTCATTGCATTTTTTATGGCTTTTGGGTGGAAAGTACTTCTATTCCAAGTAATTGACGTTTATTTTGTATGCAATCATTTCCTTTCCTCTTTTTTTTGGCTTCATTAGCAAAATTTCTTGATGCTCCTATTTTATCATATTTTTGTACATAATATTGCATTAACCCATGCTAGAGGCTTTTTCTTGTTTCATGGAAATACTTTGCTAGCCTCTATCTTTGGGTCATTCAAGTATTTCTAGAACACTTCCGTGACCAACACCCTGCCAACCTCATGAAAGCCAGCCGTTGATGACACCAATGTCACCAATTCCATGAAGATGTTGTAGACCACATCACTCCATTTTCTTGTAGCTAAAACTGATTGGGCAAATGGAGGCGCCATTTTCCAAGAACTAGACCACATTGAGGCCAAAAAAAGAGCAAATGGGTGCAATATTTGTACCCTACATTACTTGAAGAATTCAAATGCCTCCGCAAATCAAGTGTCAAATTTTCCTCACCTACTTCGTGAATTGGCCCTTTCCATTCTTCTAACTCCTAAATCCATTTTCACAATCCATTTCATTGATCACAAAGACAATATTTTATTGTCAACAAAATCATAGCAAATTGGGTCCATCAAGTCTTGGATAACCACAATATAGTCCTTTTATCCCAACGTGGTCATTTGACTTGTAGCTTTGAAAAAGAGCTTCAAATCAAAATACAAACTGCCTACCATTTGGAGGCCTTGCAAAGGGGATTTTCATCTAAAGAATTCAATGAAAATCTCATGGAAAACCTGGATAAAATGCATTTCGTTGTCAATCTTGACAATGGCCAACTTTAGGGTTTCAGGGAGATACAATTTTCAAATACGCTGAAGTTGTCTAGAGTGGGGAGTCCGTGACCATGGTGGTTCGCATTTCAAGCAGCTATCGTGCCACAATAGAAGCTCCTATGCTGAGGGTTGACGAATCTCTACGTCTGCCCGAAAAAGGCGTCCGTAACCCAGACGTCCATCTGCATGGACGCTAGCGGACGCAGCGTCACTCCTACCGTCGGAAGGCGGACAGGCGGGGTGGACAGGGCGGTATGGGGTGGGCAGGGTAGATGGGCTGATGGGGCGGACGGCGTTCGCGAATGTCAACGGACGCTGCGGACACAGCGTCCGCATCCGGACGTCTGATTGTCCTGTCAACCCTGCCTATGCTCATTTTCTTAAATGAAAATAGGAGCTATCCTATATGGGGTTTGATTGATAATATTTTTGGGGTTTCTTATAGAACGGGCTCTAAAGGTTAAATAAACCAAACCATCTCCTCCGAATACTTTTTGAAACCACGTGCATATCAAGCTAATCTTCATCAATGCATGTGGGAGCACGAAAACTCAAACCGGATAGGAGTAGTTTAGAATAGGATTAGAAAGATTTATAATATTTTATTTTTTTGATAATCCATAGAGATTTTGGCTACTTTAAGACTATTTTGGAAATAGTCAGTTTCTGGATTGCTAGAATCATTACTAGCATCATGGAAACGGATCTGATACGGATTCGGGATCTAGGAAAGTTTCAGACTCCTAAAACCTATGTTCTAGGATTCCGGTCTAGGGAACTAGGATATCGATAGGGGAACGGTCTCCTACCCGTTCTCCACCTGGAACTATTGACTGTGTACTAGGTACTTAAACCTACTACCACTTGTATCTTCTCCCTTTGTAGTTGCTAAACCTCGTGGACATATAGTTGAGAGAAAGAATGGTGAGTTCACAACCGTGATAAAGAGAAGACAGAAAGGCCGGTGCCGTTTGCACCCGATTAGGTTGTCAACTATCGGTAATTCATGGCAGTGGTTGGTAATTTGTCTACACGATAGTCTGTAGTGATAGCCTGGATGGTCTATCCGATCATTCCTTCCAATTCGACCCATTAAGCGTAGGTAAAAGAGGACCTCATGTTCATCAAGTGTGTTGAATAGTTAAATAGGTCGTGGACTATGAAGAATGAGGAGATGATTCAAGAACTCATTTACGGAGTTCCGAACTAGTACGAGTTGATGGTGAGAGGTCGACCCATAGCTTAGACGGAAGACATCTGGGTGGATGTATGATCAAAAAGAGCGGACTCGAATGAGCCAAAAGGACGGATAAGTACGTAATTGGAAAGTTCCGGAGTCTGGTTCATGCGAAAGAGGGTTTTGCCATTAGTGATTGCAAGAACAAGAGGCACAGACAGGTACTAGAATTCCTCATTCCAATCTTGTATTTGGAAAAGCCTACTTAAGTTACGGTCACAGTGGCTAACACCATCTTTGGGGCCTTAGAGGACCGGATTGTTCATTGGAGGAGAGTGATTTAGAGCGTAGTGGATAAACTAGCTGATCACGTGGCTAGAGTGAAACACAGCCCTATCACCTTATATCTATTCCACCTCTATCATCACAAAGAGGTCTTAAGTGTCGAGGAAACAATTTAGTACAACATTGGAGTCGAGATCCTGAAGTACAAGCTAACGGATGAATTGGAGAAGGAGGAGAAGGAATCCAAAGAAGAAGGACAACCAAAAGAAGAAGAAGAAGATGTCAACTGAAAATGAAAGAAGTCCACGGATCCGGCTACACAAGGAAAAGCGCCAACGCCGGATAGAGGAGAGATGAATCTAGATCCAAAACATCATGAAGACTTAGATTTCTTTGAATCTGGAATCTAGTAGATGCAGCAAGCCAAACAAATGTATGGCAACCTTGAGGACCATGTACTCCTCATCTCAAGTGAATTCAAGGTGGAGCCGGATCAGATTTTGGAAGAAATCCGGAAACGGACAGATCCAGAAGAGTTCAGATAGAAGGAGGAACAGATCTAGAAGTTGCAAGAGGAAAGGGATAGCCTCAAGTCCCAATTAGAGTGGACGAAAGTGGAACTGAATGCGGGAAGACAGAAGGAAATGAAGGCCCTCTGACTCGTCCACAACCTCAAGGAACTTGTCATGGTTTCGAAGCATATAGTGATCAGAGCTGACCTCTACACCGCTTTGTTGGAGAAAGAAGGTCATATGACCAAATCAAAGATAGTTAAGATTTTGGTCAATTTCTAAGCCCGAATGGGAGTTATCTTGAAGGACACGTGCAAGTTACTGGGATACCTGGATCCAAAATAGGCCATAGATTTAAAACAGTTTCCAGAAGTTCCTAGGAGCATATTCCAGGATACTTCAATTCGATAGACTCCGGTTCAACAAGCTTCTAGTGGTCCAGTTCAGCCGCAATCAAAAGCACTGAAGTCTATTCTTATTCCAAGTGCCAATCCATCAGTCAGTCAAGCGTGGACTCCAGCTGAACAAATGTTACCTGAGCTAAAGAAGGAACCAAATGGAAAGTCCATTCCAACAAAATAAGGAATTTCCGTCCCAATTCTTCTACCACCTAGAATAATCACAGTTGAAAAATTCAAGGCATCCGAATTGAACATTCTTGGCAACCTCAACGTATGAATTGGAGCGATGACGAATCCAGCCTGATCTTATCCGAAAGACTTCTTGCACATGCAACAATTGACACCAAAGTAGCTTTGTGTTGAAAGTGAATTGTATGAGTCGCTCCAAGCCAAAGATCCGAAGATTTAGGAGATCGAGGAGTTGGAAGAAGATGTGTTGAAGTCCGGAACCGAGGAAGAGACAAAATTTGAAGACTCACCTTCGGAAATTCAACAAAAACCTTAGACTCAGTTGTTAGTAAAGAATACACTGGTGAAGGCTTCAATGAAGACTCCGGGCAGCCAAAGTGGGAGTAGTATAAAGAAGGCAAGACATGGTAGATAGATAGTAGGATGTTAGTTAGGATTTTTATTTCAGAACAGGTTTCCTAAGCCTAAGCTCAAGTTCAGGATTTTTAGGAATAGTTGGATTGTAAACTTTCCGAATATCCTAAGTTGTTTATTGTATGGTTACCATGATTTCCAAGGTGCCTTTTTGGCTTTTTAGGCGTTGACTTTGATTTGGGTTTTTAAGGGTAGGCAAGTTTATTGCCTTCTCATTCCATCTTAGAGCATTTTCAATTGTATTTCATTTCTTTCTTTAATTTGAGCCACCAATTGGACATTCTGGCTCTGACATCTGTGTATGGATTGTATTGGTTGGTTTGTTGGAAAGTTGAGATGTGAGAAGGACAAGTGAAGAGGAATCCAAATTTTGAGTGATTGGATTGGATTGAGGGAGTACTATTGTATTGATGTTAGATTTGTAACAAAGGAACTACACATGGTGCCTTTGAACTACCGGAACGGTAATCCGGTTATACTGAAGAGTGGTGTAAGTGCAATCCGGAATTGGAAACGATTCCAAGTGGAGATTAGCGACCGCCAGAGGAAAACTCCCACTTATCGGAAGGTTTGCCAACCTTGGAATCCATCTTACATTTAGAAAGACTACCTCCTTGTCAATTTTTAATGTCTAAAATATGTCATTGTAGTGAAGAGGAGTGAACGCAGTCCTGAGTGACCTACATTTTGGATTGGCCATCCGGAACATTGTGAGGATCCGAATCTTCTTTCTATGCTACAACACCTAGATTACTTGGATGTTTGTTTGTTTTTGTTAGTTTAGTAAATAGGGAAACTAGAGTAGTGAAGTCCCTACCCCTCAAAAGATCAACAGCGGACCCTTTGATGGTAAAATAGAGGAATTGAAAACCAATGTTCTAAGAAACGTAATAAAAAATCAAGTGATATCGGAAAAGAGAAGAAGAAAGTAGTTAGAAAAGAAGAAAGAGATCGTCCGGATATTGAAGTTTGAGAGAACATCTAAAATTTCCTAGGACGATAATTCGTGTTATCTTACCGCGTTTTCATGTGTAAAGATACTTACGCCTAAATTGTGCGTACAACAATGCATGAAGATCAGATGGCTTGATAATTGTAGCAGCCATACTATGACCCCTAGATTGGTTGTTATCTTAGTTGCCAAAAATACAATTTTCAAATTTTTGCCTCCATATTCTACTCACCTTTGCGAACCAACAAATACATTCCTCATTTCAAAATCAAAGATGCATGGACAAGATGGGGGGAAGCCAAGAAAATTCAGTTGATACAACAAAATGCTTAGCAAAATGCACCTTGAACAAATAAACATTGGTTAGGAAAGTTGACAAATCCTAGGAAACGTTTTTTTCTACAATTGGTTATTGATAGTGTAGAAGATATTAATCAAGAGGTGGATTGTGGCAATATGTCCTATGCTAAAAAAGCAATGATCCGTTGTCGTGTTGTAAATAACTATATTATTCAAAAACATCAAAAGATTAACCTTGAGCCCTAGTTCAAGAAAAGGGTTGAGATAGAAAAGGTGGGGATTGTGGAGAAATCCACGGTCTTGGGTTGTACTGGATCTTGTCACTTAACTCAGTGAGGCAGGGTGGTTGGCTGGTTGGCTAGTTATTTCCTGCTTTCATTAGCGGTACCAAGTTACAACTATTCAGACCAAATCAACGAATCCGACAAGATTCGAACCCGACAAAATTCGAACCCGAAACCAACTGGCAGCTAATTGGGGACTTCTCCAACCAACCAAGTCTGCAACTTGGCGGCCGTTGTTGATCCCAAGGTGGTTTTATACCACTATTGATTTGTTGTTTGGTATATTAACTGACGGAACAGTATTCCTAAGTCTATTTTTTTATCACATAGGTTACCTTTTGATACAAAAAGAAAAAAAATATACGTTTGATTATTAGCATTTTGACTTTATTATAAAGATAGTTAGTATAGTGTGATTGGAGTATTTAAAGCAAAAATAAGTTTTTTAAAGAAGCTATTAGGTATAGAAATAAAAAAACTAAGTAGTATTGCTTCTCATGTTCTACTTTGAGTTGGTTATAGTTTGGATTTTAGTATTTGTAGTTATGGATTCACAAGACCCTGACGATTGGCAATTGCCATTATTGCAATTACCGGTTGATCCAAATCAACTACGTTCATCAAAATTGCGTATGCGAGATGATGCTGGACCTTCTAAACGCCGTGTTCAACCATGAACAGATCTAGATAACCAACAAACTTTATTGTCAGTTTTGCAATTGGATAAAAAGTCTTTGGTGATCGTTTTGGAGTCTGAACCCATGCTTTCCGAGAACTATCAAATGGTGTTTGAAGGGTGTTTTGAAAACAACGGTGAAGAACAAATGGTCACTTGTATTCTAGTGAAGTAGGCCAACGCCTTTACCTTCAAGGACCACTCAATCTATTGACCACGGAATGAAGAGCTAATTTCATTGCTGCTTTATTTTTGCGTGTTTTGGAGTTCTTAAGTGTGTAAAACAAATGATTTTGAAATTAGATTTTGTGGTGTTAAGGTAATGTATTTTAACCTTTGCTTTAGGATTTTGGCTACCACCAATTAAATTTTATTCACATTAGATGAAAGTAGTTGATTGTTTACCTTCCTTTTGTTGATTTTGAGATTAGTGGACCCAAAGAGGCATTTGGAATTTAGAAAAAATAGAGTCTTAGGGAGCCTATAGGAGAATAGATGCTCACATGGGCTGATGTGGCCCATGTGGAAGGAGAAGGAGGGGAGATTCTCTCTTCTCTCGGTGTCGACATTGGTGTGAGTGTGTGGTGTGCTGTAGTGGAAAGAACCGAAAACTTTGTTCAGTTGATGTGTGTTGCTGAAGATGAATTTGAATACAAAATTTGGCGAAGTTATACATAGTGGTGTTGCGCTTCTTTTGGCGGTATTTTCACTTGATTTCAATATTGTATGTGAATTTTATAGGCTTTTGAGTGAGGAGTAGTCTGTTGCTACTCAAAAAGAGGAGCAAAGACTTTGTGCCTCTCCTAGAGTCACAAAAATTGTTAGAACAGAGTGAAAATCAAGTATAATATAGATCTTGTTGCTAGCTTTCTGTCAAGCTATCAAACTTCTCATTACCATGTTTTTATCTCAAGTTATGAAGAGAAAGGCGAAGTAGTGTACTACCGCTAGAATTGCATGTAGGAGATCTTTGAGAGCACATAACTCGTAGGCAGTAGCTTTGTTTCAAGTGAAATTTTGATGCATCAAAGCTTACTGTATTAGCTTTCAAAAGAGCTATCTCTTACCTAAAGTGGAGCTTTAGAACGTTTTAGGTGCCCATTTTAGTACTGCTGATTTTAAAAAAGGTGAAAGAGACGATTGGAAGGTTAGAAGGTTGAAGATTGAAGTGAAGAATTGAAGTGAAGAATTGAAGAGTCAAATGAAGATTTACCCCGCAAGGACCTAGCCTATGTTGTGGCTTGTGGCTCTGTCATTCTAAGTCAGATTTGGAAGCTCATTGTCAATTTGTGTGGTGGGTATGTGGCTTTGTCAATTTTTTGCATTGTAAACCTTGTTTGCGGGTTTGGCCTGACATTGCATACATGGCCTCACTCCATTTTGTGTCGTGGGCAATGAAGTGGGGTTGATGGCCCACATGGTTGAATTTTATATCGTTTTCACGGTGAAACTAGATTGATCACCAGTAGACCATGAATTTGAAAGTTTAGGAGCCATATTCACGGACGATTCAGCTCGTAGTCTGCCGTCCGTTCTACCCGTCCCGTATCCTGTGGTTTCTTATCCCCTCCTTGACCCTTGAACCCCTAGAACTATAACAGGATAGGCCAATATAGAGCTGATTCAAGAAAGTTGAAGATTCGAGATTCGAGGAGACAACGTATTGAAGATTCGAGGTGCAAATGTACGAGAAGACATCATATTGAAGATTCAAGGTTCGAGACAAGATCAAGCTAGAAACCCTATCCTCAAATCATTTCTAGCAGCAGCCAGAATCCCTGTAATTTCCCAAAGCAAACTCCTCTCAATACGACATCGTTATGGCTTGACATTAGAACTTGATGAATCTTAGAGTGTAGAACAATTGTTTCCACATCTCCAAGAGATAATCGCAAAACATTTACAATACTTCCAAGGGCAAGAACTGCCCAATTTCAATATGACAGTTTAAAAATCCTTTTTGATATTTTACTATGTTTTTCTTCAAATTTTTGGCCTATAGCTAGGATTAGTATATTGTGTTTCTAGTTGTTATATTTAGCAAATTATTCATACACTATGAAAAATTTCAGCACTTCAACATTTCATTGTCTATTTTAGCATTTCAATAAGTCATTATTTATTTCAACATTTCACCATTTCACCATCTCATTGTTTATTTCAACATTTCATACACCACTTTTTTCCCACCATTCCAACTTCTATATTTTGTTCCCATCTAACACTGAATGCACTTTCGTAAAAATGTTGAAATGACCAAATTTTACTATAGAGCTAAAATAGTGTTAGAATGGGTAAATAATGTTCTAACACTAAACTTGCAAATCACAATTAGTGTTATTGTTGACAATAAATGTAGCCAACATTATTTACCAATTTTAGTGTAGTTTCCTAGATTTTGGCCTATAGGGCACTCATGGGTTAAAGTTCAATGACTTTATTTTACCAAAAATCTCTCAATATTGCCATTTCAAATCCAAAGACCAAAAATGAAAAAAATGTTTTTTTGCATATCAAACCATAGGACATGCACAAGACAAGTAGTGTACCCTATAGTTAAGTTCAACATTCTTTGCCAATGAATTAATTAAAGTTGGGGAATGTGATTTAGCAAATCATGACCAATAATAAAAGACTTGTTTTTTCTTCATACAATTAATAGTAAAAATGGTATCTCAAAAATTTTAGTAAATATTTTTAGAAATGTTTTCTGCCATCCTTAACCACCAACTATGGTATCTTAATGTGTGGAACTTAACCCGTAAAGGTTTTTTACTATGTTTTCACCCAAAACACTCTAAAATTGCCATTTTTAGTGCAAGTAACCAATTTTTGAAAAAAAACATTTTTAAATACAAGTAACTATAAGATCTTGCAGTAAACTATTTTGAGAAGATATGGTAAAAATTTCAGAAATTTTCACCATGTCAATTGCAAGATATTAGCATTTGAATTCACAAAAGTCCTTTTTTTCCCTGCAAAAATTTCGGCAACTGCACTTCACAAGGTCACATTTGCATGAAAAAATATCCAAAATGGTGGTTACTCTTTGAATTCATTCTTCAAAGTAAGTTGGCTACATGCTTGAAAACTTTTAGATTATTTGGAATTGTGTAACATGTAGGAAAAAATAAGTAAATAGAATGAAATAGAAAATGATTCAAAGTACTAAGTTGTTAATAATTTCTTTATGAAATTGAAAAATACCAATCCCAATGGTTTCAATGTTGTAATAAACTATGTACACCTAAATTTTTTATTTTTTTTCAAAAATATTTAAAATTGAGTAAAATAAAAGGCTTCAAAGTTTATTTCGGAGTAGAGATTCCATAACTATCTATAAACTATTCCAAACTAAAATTCCTCATAACTTTTGATTCATCTATCCAAATGGAATGATTCAAAGCAATAGAGGATTTTTGTGCCCTCAAGAGGGCCATTTTAAGCAGGTGCGTTGGGCACTTCCCTCCCTACAATATTTGGAGAATGGATGTTCCCAACAAAAAAAAGTTAAATAAAAAATTTAGTCTTGAAATGAAGAAAAAAACTAAATTTATTTTTTTTCGGACATGGCAGTCACTATGCCACATCATCGAGCTGCCACGGCCCTCTTTAGGACTATTTTTGCACTCTAAGAACTCATAGCCCTCCTAAAGGCCCTTAAATCCTCTAATGCTTTCTATGTAGATATAAATCTAAAGAATCAATTTTAAATTTAAATTTTCAAAAAAAGTGATTTTTGAAGAATTTTTTTTAGTGCCCAAGCTACCCACCGAGTGCTAAAAATCATATTTTGTACAATAACTTTTTAGCCATGTAGTCAAAAGTTATAAAAATTATTGAACCTCAACCCCTAAATTCCCATTGTCCCCTCAAAGGACAAATCAAATTTTGGGCAGGTTCTTATGACCTCAATTTTTGGTGAATTGTTTTGAAATTTTTCCATATGATAGAAAAATTGATTATCTATGTGGGAGTATAATTTTTATTTCAATCTGTGCATGGGAGCAAAATTTATATCACAAAAAGCTTGAAACTAAACTCGACGGGCAACACCAAAAAAATCACAAAAATTCAAAATAAATTTTTTTTTTAAAATTTCCTTTGAATTCTTTCATATTTGTCTACATGTGAAGCTTTGATTTGTTCTATTTGGATTAATAATAAAAAAGTTAAAGACAATCTTGTTTTTTGAGTAATTTCAGCATCTTCTCAAAAAAATAACTTTTAGGATTCATTTCTAAATGCAATTTTCACATTTGTCCATAGTTATTTTTTTCGAGAATGTTGTGTTTGCTTGCTAAAACAATGTCACCATTGGGATTATCGTCTTTCAATCCCATCTTGGAATTATTAACAATATAGTTTTTTTTCCAATCTTGGACCTATTCCTACTTAGCATTTTTTTAGAGAATGAAAATCATATGTGTGTTTTTTGAATTTTTTTTCCTAGACTTTCAACTCAATTCTTCAACATAAAAAAATTTTAATTCAAATTTTGTAGTGCAAAAAAATTCCACAATTGGTAGTCAAAGTCAGGTGAAATTGCAGGACGATGTTCAAAAAAATTCTCTTTTTCAACTTTGAATGCTAATATCTTCCAATCTATACCATCAAACTTTATGAAATTTTCAGCACATGAGTTGAGACAAGTTAAATATAAGATCCTACCGTTAGATTCTGAAAAAATTATTTTTTTTGTTTTCTTGGATGAACACAACAAAAATGGCAGTTTTGAGTAGTTTCTAATAGAAAAACGACCTTGGGGATTTAAAGGTTAAAGCTACTCCTTGGGCACTTGTCATGTTTAAATTTCAAAAAAATAAAAATAAAAACTCCATCTGTAGTGAGCTGCTCAAAATCACTATGTTGCCAAAAAATGGGGTTCAGGGCTTTAGGGGTTAAAACTTTGACCATGTAAAGTGCAAGATATTAGCATTTAGAATTGATGGATTTATTTATTTATTTTTAAATGTCACCTTGCTATACTGACCTATTGGACTTTAAATCTTCTTCACAAACAAATTTCATTTAAAATTTCACTAAATTTTTTTTCAGAACTCTGACCCCAAAATTTAAATAGAATAGAATAAGAAGGATACCACCAAATGCTTGACCAGCAAACAGTGGCGGAGACAAGAAACCCTAACCTTGCTTCCCGTTTTCTGTTCAGTTCTTTTGCTCTCCGGAGGTTTGATTTTTGTTTCGAAAGCTTCGGAGCGAAACAAATTCTGGGTCGTCCTCCACGCACGTCGCGCTCGTTTCTTTGCGTGTGTTAGGTTCGTACACGTCAATTTGGTTTACTTCCGTTCTCTTCCTCTTTGTTTCATCGTTTCTCTTGTCTCTTCGACTCACTTCGTGTGTTTGATCTGAACTAATGTGAAGTTTTTACGCTTTGTTAAGTTTGTGAACCGCCACTGTTATTAGTGGTGTGATTATATTGAGGAATAGTCTGGAAATCGTGGGAGGCTGGAGTTTCGTTATTGCTGATGCGAAGGTTTAGGGTTTTAGGAGGGGTTGCGACGATGAAGTGATGAACAATGGATTGCGCCTTGTTCGCAGGAGTTTGTTTGGCAGGTTTTGTTTCGTCTCTCCTCCACCATGAGCAAGTCAGGCCAGCCTCCCGATTTGAAGAAGTACATGGACAAGAAGCTGAACAGTAAGTGTTATGTCGGTTTTTTTGGTTTCCATATTTTTTTTTCACACTGTACCGTATCTTAGGTTTGGGAATGATTGCAGTGAAAAATTTGGCGGTCTGTTGGTATTAGTGGAGGTGTAATTTGTAACGCATTATAGGTCATGTTCATAGCAAGGAGATAACATGAACTTAAGATATAAAAAATTTCCATGCTCTAATGGAGGGTTGAGATTGGAGGAATGATTCAGGGGTATATCTTAATTTTGAGAGATAACCACATTAGCATAGTAGTTTGACCCCTCCATTTTGTGGAGATTAATTTATCACTCACAAGGTTAAGATATTTCCCCTTTGTGTGAACGTACCCTTGGAAGTAATCTCACAATTTGCCACTAATTTTTAGACTGGCGCAGTGGAAATATGCTGATGAGGCAAACATTTCCCATTCTCTGTTGGTTTATACCCTTGTGCAACTTAATTGGATACCGGTCTCATCAAGTAATTTTGTTTTGTTGCAGTCAAGCTCAATGCCGGCAGGAACGTGGTTGGAGTTCTGCGTGGGTTTGATCAGTTCATGAACCTTGTGTTGGACAACACGGTCGAGATCAACGGTGCAGATAAAAATGAGATCGGCATGGTGGTGAGGCCTCTGCTCCTGACCTTCTGAGTTCACATGTACTGGATATGCTCCTCATTTGTGTTTTCCGTCTCCATGGACCTCTTCCATAACCGGATAGTGACATATTTTTAGAGGTTATGCTGTTAGCTAATTGGATATGTGTGTGGCAGGTTATACGAGGAAACAGCGTTGTCATGATCGAAGCTCTGGAACCTGTGAGAACGTCCTGATGCTGCGTTCGACAATGTCGATATCAAGGTTGCCTGGCCGGGTTTTTGAAGTTGCATAAGATGTTGTGGATTCTCTTAGAAGGCTCTCGAAAGATTAGTTTTCTAAGTCGAATGATGCGAGAGTTATGCCCTGTAATGAACTCATCAGAGTAATCACAATTGTGAGCAATTCTCCAAGAAAATATTCGCCAAAAGATTCATTGTGTTTCTCGGATTCTCCGTGTGACAGAAATGGATGATTTCATAATTCTAGGGGGAGGGGCTGGATTTTGAGCATTCTCTGGATTTTGGAAGCTCCATGAGTGACGTGTCTGGTTTTCCTTAAACGGACAACAAAACATGGTTTTCGTCTCCCCGCCAACAACCAATTGTGACGCCCACTACAGTTAAGGGAAACGCTTAATATTTGGTACACCCTACTATTGGCTGTCCCACTCACTGCAGAAATGTACAGGACAGTAAAATTTAAGAGATTTATACCAACTCAAAGGACACAAAATTAACTTATTTCGTAAGGCACCGATTCTCTTCGACGTCCAGCTTTCGCTTCAGTTCCAAAGGCTGCCAAAAGATATGGCACTAAGGTATATCTGGCCCAGATCTGACCACAAACGAGCCCTCAATACTGATGAAGTAAAAACACTGAGAACATCCTCTAGACGATGCGGCTGTCCTCGCTCGATTATATCAATGATTAAACTTTCCAGATTGGCAAGGCGGGCACAAATCAATGGAGCGGTAACAAAGATTTAAGTACAGAAAGAAAACTCATGAACCCTGAGGTGTAAAAAATGTTAGCCTAATTCTTGTATTAGTGGCTTCCGAGAAACAGCTTCTTCTGCATTTTCAGCCTTCTTCACTTTGCCTTCATGATTAGATGAAATATTCTCCAGTTCCCTAGTGCCAGTATCAACAATCATCATACCCTTCTCTTTCTGTATCAATCTTACTAAATCCTCAAAAGTTTCACTAATCTGCTCATTTACCCAGCACATCATAAAGTACACCTTTTTCTGTGCCGTTTGCAACCTTCTAGAATCTGAACTACGGTGTTTAGAATAACCCTTTTTCACGCTTGAATCTGCTTTCAGCCGCGTTAAACTGGAAACCCCTTGCTGTTTTGCGCTAGAAGTACCCTTGTGTTTCGCGTCCGTCTTCAAGTCTTTCAGCACACATCCAATGAGCCGATTCATATCAGCCAATGCACATAAAAGTCCTTCCCTTTTCAGTCCAAGCACAAGGCTGGTGTCATCAAAAAGACTGCTTCCAAATCTGTCCAACAAATCGAGATGTCAACAGTACGTCCAGGCCGTAGTGCATATACTTGCCGTCGCTAAAAATAGGAAAAAATCCACTTTGGAAGCTACTGCCGGTAGTCAATGAAGTAACTTTCAAAGCATGTTTTTATCTTTCTATTGGTACATTTTGTTGTCTTCCTTGAAGCTTCATAAACGATTTATTTCAACTCCTAAAGATAAGGAAGCGACCAATTTTGGTCATTTGGGCACTTATAGGTTTAAGTATATGATCATAACATTATGCAATCGGAAGTCCATGTATTCTTCCTGATTCGAACTACGAAAAAAGGAATATCATTCGAGTGGCAAAATACAAGAAACTCTCAAAACAAAAAGCTGAAGAAAGAAGCACTGGGCCAGAAGTTAACCTGAAACCTCCTGCATCCTTGAAAGATGGTGAACAAACGACTTCCAAACACCCAGCCAATGCAGCGCCAACCGACTCAGGAGACGCACCATCGCCGAGGACCTTAGCAATGCCGAGAAGAACTAAGGCAGCATCCAGCGGGTCAGAATCCCAGTCACCATTAAATAAACGCAGTGTGAAACAGTATCCATAGATAGCTTCAGTCAAATGTATGCCAAACAAGGGCGACGGCTGCTTAGATGTTAAGTCCTTGATTGCTTGTAAGGGTGTGTCTGGGGGTGAGGGAATTTCAGAACCAGCAGGTAAAGCTTCCTCAGAGAGCGTGTCTTCATTCAAGACTAATGTTTCCTTCAGTGCCTGCTTTTGAAGCGGTTGGACCAATTGTGTACCGAATTTAGTCAGCGAGACATTATGCGCAAGAGGATGAGTCCACCAAGGATTCCAGGGTTCTATCATATGGTTGAACTTGCCAGCAGCAACAGCTCTCTGAAAGGCTTTCTTTTCTGATGCTGACAGATCTTCAAACGATATACCACGTCCTGCGAAACCCAGCCAAAAAAATAAATCATCAACTAAGGCTAAGACTAAAATTATCTAAACCCTAAGACCAAATGTCAGTCATCACACCATTGTCTAATATTAACGGAAACGATTTAATCGCTCACAATAATCTCAAGAACTTTGATGTGCCACAAAAATCAAATAGCTCACCATCTTGTAATCTTTGTAGAGTATCCTCTGAGAGCAGCTCATCCATATCAAATCCTTCAAAGAAAATGCGGAAATATCAGTAAATAGAAGAATGTAACGATTAGTATGAGTGCACTTTGCAAAACAGAAAAAGCTTCTAATTAACATAAAAGCCGTGAAAATGTTCGGATAGGTTAAAAATTCAGGGAATTGTAAAAACAACAACCGGCCAAGCCATTTCTATTGCGAATGTCTCACCTGATCCTGATGGTTCTTCGTCCTCCTCGCCTTGGAGATCTTGCGTGTAATCATCTTCGAAAACACTGCGTCCCTCTTCATCGAAATGGATTCGCTGCAAAGCCTCCATCATCTTCTGTTTACTCTCAGGGGTAGCATTCATGTCCTTCATCTCCTCCAAAACATTCTCCCGAGCAAATTGCTCGGTGCACCGGACGCTGTGCTTCTGCCAAAAAAATGCGGTGAAGGCAGATCACTCTCAGTTGCAATTGCGTCACAAAGTCCCCAAACCCTAAAATCAATTCTTTCAATTGACGCCATCCAGAAATTGAGCAAGTAAATAAGCTTCCTATACCCGATCACTTATCATTCAAATCATTCAAATCAAAGACCAACCAATCGACTTGTACCTTGTAGCACTGCAGAGAACAGTAGCGGATATTGCATCGTGGACAAGTATACTGGGAGAAGTTCCTGGTGCATCTGCGCAACAGACAAGTCCAGGAATCTCAGAATCTGTCGAAATCTATTGACTAAGTGAATCATCCACCGTTTCAGTCTCGATGACCCTAAAACCCTAAATCCTAAAATCCCCTAAACCTTAAGCTGTCAACCTGGCCAGTTCCGTCCCGCACTTCTTCCCAGTCGCAGTACGCGTTTCTCGTGATCAAGAACTCTCCATTTGTGCAATTCAGTTCAGGGCGAAACGAAATTCTAGGGCAGCAAGCGAATCCAAGACTCCAAGGCACATGAATGATCATATCCGAAGAGCTGGAATATGCTTACACTCGGCATATCGGACGATGTTCAGCTGGTATTGCACTTCCCACTGCTCCAAGATCAGCCATACTTCCGATTTTCGAGTAGAATGGACGGGGAGAGGCCCGAGCAGGAGGGCCTCCTGTTTACAAGGGACTCAGAGGCCGTGAAGGCGTGACCGATGGGCCTCTGCCTGCGTAACGCCCAAGCCAGGAGGATGTTTCTGCTGAAAGAGGGCAGATACATTTGTGTAAAGCATCTCCACCAGTGAATTGCAAAATGATGTCAGTTTTGAAAACTTGCCGTGTCCCTGCGACTCTGAAGTTCCCATCTCTGTACCGGGCCCCAATCAACACACTGCTGAAGAACGTCCTCCAATGCGGTAAGGTAGCAATCAGCCTTTGGTCAGAAATAAGATGACCTATATAACTAGTATGGGACAAATAGAATCTTCACCTACAAAATTTATGGTAATTTTGTTTTGGGATATAAAATTGTGAAAAACTATGGAATCCTTTTGAAATCTATTTTAGTATATGGGGAAATTTTTCCACTCAACATACATCTGCTCTAGATATGCTTAATTGCTACCTTGGACCAGATTCCAATGCCCTAGGCCATAGCTGGCTTAGTTTTAGGTGACATGGAAGAGGCATTGTCTTGGGACAAGTTAGAATAGTAGTAGCTCCCAACAAAATTGTCCAAACTTCAAACTGGGGGCTCTTTTCCTATTTGTTGTAAATAGTTCTCCAATATAGTGCCATTGAAAATAAGACCCCAAACTTTTATCTTCACGTTGGTAACATGGTGCAAGTGGAATACGGAGGACATTGCAAATTGAAGTGTTAGCTACAAAATTTTCCTATAGCTTATGATGAAAATCAACTGAGCCTTGAATTGGTGGGACAAAACGACTCATCTAAGAGTAGCAAACCTCTTGTTGAGACAATATTTTACACCCTAGTAGAGATGCTTTTACCAATGAGGCAAGGGTCTCTTCTCTAACTTTGAAAAGGAGTCCCCCTATAATAAACAAGATTGTCTTATATAGCTCAATAGCCAACCTCAATCCTCAAATCAACTGATAAATTCCTCCTTAATATCTAGCAAAGCATAATATCTTCCAAGCATGGAGCTAGAGGATCATTGCATGGTTATACAATGTTACAGAGCTTGGAAGTAGTAGAGTTGTTGGAGTAAATCCACAAATTCTAATTGAGGTTGATTTACTTAAGCACGAGCATTGTGGTACTTTGTTTGACAATTTTGAAGTATTTATGGATGACGTTTAAGTGTTCTAAAGAGTATAAATTGGTTTTAGATATGTTGTATTTAACCTTGGAAAGACACTCCACCCAAAGAGTGGCTAATGGATGACTTTCCAAATTCATGTAAAAATTATATGTACCAATATATTGGTTCAAGAATCATACCATTTTTAGTGACTCCCTTAGTCATAGGTTGATGTCCATCTAGGGTTAAGGGGATCCTACATTGATCATTTTCCTTCTTCCCATATTGTTATGGCTACAACACCTTGGTGCAACAACCCTTCAGTGATTTCAAAGTTTTAGGTCATTTTGATATGGCTGCAATTAGTAGGCATGTAATTTGGCAAAATGTGCAAGCAACAAAAGATGTAATTAGAATAATACAAGTCCTTCTTTTAGAAGGGTAATTAATCTAATTTCTCCCACATTCTTTAGTTAATATTTATTACATCACTTGAAATTCAAACAAACATGATTGGCCACATGATTTTTTCTTTGAAATGCAATATCTCCTTTTTTTAACCTCCAAAGTTCCTTAGCTAAAAACAAGAAAATACTCTTGAAATTGCACAAAAACATCATTGTCAACAAAACAAGTTGTAAATAAAATTTCATGCAGTTTGAAGATTTTTTAATCATTGGATCTTATTCTTGACTCGTGTTGCAATGGCACACAGTAAATTTTTTAGGGCATAAAAAAACCACATGATTGAATGATATCCATGCATGCAAAATAACAGTTTTTCTACTTCACTGAAGGTGATCAAAACAACGCAAAACTATTTTGGATTTTAAATAAATTTAGGAATTAATTGAATGGAGTATTCTTCAGAAGTTTTGGCACAATGGAATGGATAATAATTTTCATTTTCATTTTCTTGTGCAAAGACGATAATTTTGTTCCCAAAAGGAATTGAATATCAAATTATTTGAAAAATATATAGTTACTGAAGCAATACAAAAGAATCCAGAATTCTGCATCTTAACTACATACATAAAGAGCATGACAAATTAACAAAATAATTATATTCCATCAAATTTCCACAACTAAAGTAAGAGGTCCATAAACTAACCATTTAAGAGCTGGAATTGATTTCTGGGGAGGTGAAACTTCTTGAAACATGTTTCAGTGAATTTTCCTTAAAAGATGAGTAGAATTGGCATCTAACCCAAATTGTTTCATATTTTTTGGAGCTTTGTGGAATTAGTTATGAAATTTTGAAGTAGAAGTGGTATAGGGCTTTAATAGCATCCACCTCTTAAAATGTACACTTTTTTTACATGGCTGAAGGCTACAAAAAAACAACATGTACATAGAGTTTAGATTCAAGGAGGTGGACACTTTTAGAGCATGTGCGCTTTTAGAACCTCCTACATTATATTATTGATATAGTCATTGTATTAAAATCATTGATGAGGAAATTGAAACAAAAATTGACCTTGAAAAAATTAGAAAAAAAAATTGACAAATCTAGCTCTTGGATAATAAAGTCAAATTTACCCTGATTTTATTTTCTATTACCCTGATTTTATTTGCTATTGAACACTAGGTTTTTTAATTCCTTGTGTGTGGGTAGGGGTGTTCTAATCCTTCAAAGAAATCTATCTCAAAAACTAATGAATTTGAAAATGTCATACAAATTAGGAAATTAGAGATGATTCACTTTCATTAAAAAAAATAGTGTATATAAATTTGAGAAAGATATTTATTTAATAAACTTGATTTAGGCCCTACAAGGTGACCTTTTGGAATGCTTGTACATCATCCACACTTCAAAAAATTTAATTATGGATTTGGGGTCAAAAAATATTTTTTAGCATATGAAATAAATATATTTTCTTTTAGAAGTGAATATCTTTAACCTATTTTTTGTCCTTGTAAATTTGTGGAATATTTTTAGCAATATGTTGTACCATTTGAGACAAAGAAAACACTCATTCATTTGCTTCAAAAGTAAATAAAGAAGTGACTTGGGATTATCTCATCTCAAAAAAATTCACATCAACTTTAAAGGAGCCAAGTTGGAATTATCTCATCTCAAAGAAATTTGGTCAAATTCCAAATTTCACCTACCTAGGGAACATACAAATGTCCTTTATTATATGGTTTAGTATTGGTGTTGCATGCAAATTGATAAGACTTGAATATATTCAAAGGCTATAACAATTATCTTTGATATTATTGTACATTTTGCTCATTCATTTGCCATTTTGCTCATTGTCAAAATGTAATCATTAGTCCCTCGTCCACATATTTATCAAGTCACTAAATGTCGTTGCACTATAGATAGATTAAAATTTGTAGTCATAACCTCAATAGATCATGGTTTTACTTCACAATGATGCTAGCATGTGAGCATAGAAATGTGAGCATATGACCCTTAAGCCTTCATATAAGTAGATTCCTTACTAAAGATATTTGTAATATAAATATCTATAATGTAGGTATCTATAGTACAAATATCCTAGTCATGAAAGGTTTCTATAATAGAGACACCTATAATACAAATGTTTAGATTCCTAGGCTCATGTGCTTATGATCCTAAGCTCACATGTTGGCATACCTACTTTATTCATGATATTATGGCTCATATTTTACAATTTTGTCCTTTAACAATACAATGTCCTACTTTTACGAGTCTTCATCGAATATGATTATTTACAATCTAACCATTTAGGTTATATCAAATAGTCATGAAATAATATTGCAAAATATAGCAAATATATATTTTTTGTCATTGATATAATAGATATATTCTTCGAGTTTGATTGAAAGATTACTCAATGGCTCTCATACCTTAAAAAAGTTTCGAAAGTGAATTAATATTCATTTAACCCCTAAAGCCCTAAACCCCATTTTTTAGCAACATAGCAATTTGGGGCAGCTCACTATGAATGCAGTTTTTATTTATTTTTCTTTGATATTTTAACATGACATGTGCCCAAGGAGTAGCTTTAAGGCCCAATAATTTTTATAACTTTTGACTACATAAATAAAAAGTTATTGTATGAAATGTGATTTTCAGTATTCAGCAGGTAGTCTAGGTAGCAAAAAAAATTCTTCAAAAATCACTTTTTCAAAAAATTTAATTTAAAACTGATTCTTTAGATTTATATATACATGTAAAGTTTTGAATCATTCCATTTGGATGGATGAATCAAAAGTTATGAGGAATTTTAGTTTGGAGTAGTTTGTAAATAGTTATGGAATCTCTACTCCGAAATAAACTTTGAAGCCCTTTATTTTACTCAATTTTAAATATTTTTGGAAAAAAATAAAAAATTTAGGTGTATATAGTTTATTACAACATTGAAACCATTGGGATTGTAATTTTTCAATTTCATAAAGAAATTATTAACAACTTAGTACTTTGAATCATTTTCTATTTCATTCTACTTACTATTTTTTTCCTACATGTTGCTCAATTCCAAATGATCTAAAAATTTTCAAGCACGTAGCCAACTTGCTTGGAAGAATGAATTCAAAGAGTAACCACCATTTTGGACATTTTTTCATGCAAATGTGACCTTGTGAAGTACAACTACCCAAATTTTTGCAAGGAAAAAAAGGACTTTTGTGAATTCAAATGCTAATATCTTGCAATCTACACAGTGAAAATTTCTGAAATTTTTACCATTTCTCAAAACAATTTACTATAAGATCTTATGGTTACTTGTGTTTTAAAATGTTTTTTTTCAAAAATTGGTTACTTGCACTAAAAATGACAATTTTGAGAGTGTTTTTGGTGAAAATATAGTCAAAAACCTTTAGGGGTTAAATATACAAGCTTGCAATTATTCTCATGGGGTATTTTTTACTTATTTCTCACACAACTTTTCAAAATGAATGAACTCATTATCAACTTCCAAGTATTATATTTTTTATATGATACCTCCCATGCTTAATTTTATTGAAAAGAATTGGATTCAAAGGGGAGCAATTAGTCACTAGAATAGTAGGATGTACTCCATTCATTATTAATTACACTTATAGGAGATCATGACCTTTGTATATGACACAATGTTCACAATTCTTTAAATACATAGGACTAAAATGACTTCTTCAATGATCATGGTTTCTTCCAAGAAATACAAGTCAAGAAGACATTCAAATAAAATAGAATGTCCTCTAATGCAAAACATGGCAACTCCAATGCATTTTTCCCATATTGCAAATTGCATGTCAAGAGATGAGTTTTTATCTTCTTCTCTTCATCACTATTAAGAAGGTGTAAATAACAAAGTTCTTATCATCCACAATATCCAAAGGGATGATTTCTATGTTCACCAATCTATTCTTTAAGGATTATATAACAATGCAAATGTTTTTTCAATTGATGAATGACAAAAAAATCCTTCTATGTGGGACAAAAGTGCAACTATTCATCCTCAAAATTTCATATGAAAAAGGGAGGTCTTCTACAATCGTTTGACTTCCAATGAATACTTTTGAATTTTTTTAAGCCAATGATTCACACAGCACCAAAATGGATGATTTCCATGGTCACAAGTCAATCCCTTAAGGGTTAAATCTTGAACATCAGTGTTTGAAAATACTCGAGGGGGTTGTGGTGACTGGTGACGTCTCAGGATTAAATGATCTATCATCACTAAGTGATATTGAAAAAAAACTTCAAAAGTCTGATGTTAAATGCACTTCGTGTTAGAATGGTGTTAACAAAAGTGAGTCCAGAAGTGAATCTAGTCCAAAGGATATACCAAAATTCAGTCCTAAAAATCAATCCTAAAACCATCACTTATACCACTCTTAACAATAAGAATGAACGTCCCCTTCGCCTACATAAAATATGAGTTCCTGTCAAAGACGATGAACTAAGAAAGGAATACATTGTCCACAACAGTAAACAAATTGAAGAGTATGTTACAACAAAAATCTTGACGATGTCGGAGCACCATCGCCAAAGTAAAGCACGGTTTCGTCACTTGACTGCACCCGACTCCAAACAAAATACAACGGTTGAACAGGATCCAGCCAGACAAATTTGAATTTGTGTGTAGGCTTCATGAGCAAGAAACCACGGGGCTAAACTGTTAAGTGTGATTGTGACAATAGTCTCCACCAATCCTTCCCGAGGACCGATAACCACTCTGGAAACAGCGCATATGAACATCCTTGAATATATGCACACATGGGCTTGAAGAGAACCTACGTACACAGCCAGAACTTATCCGGTTCACGAACGAATGAGTTAGTGATCTTACGCAGATCAAGATAAAAGACTGGGCCCACGTTTCAAATCTCTGGAGACAATTGTGGCCAGACCACCAAGTGGGGGCTTCATCAATGCTCTGTACGCAGCCTCATCATAAGACGCCAGTAGAAACGTAACATAGGGACGGAAGCGATCGACGTCTCTATTTTTAACTTCCTCGGTCATGATTGTATCATCACTCATCACTGGCTGGAAGATAGACACCAAGCCATCCCAGGAAGGAGCTTTGCGTCGTCTTGTTCGGGCAGGTGCTGATCCTGGAATTTCAGGCTCGCCGACTTTGTCTTCAGCATCCTTCCTGAAACTAGAAAATTTTTTCTCTGCTCGATCAGGTGATGGACACGTGATAGAACCCGTCAGAGATGAGAACGAAAAAGATGGTCTCCTCATGCTGGATGCCAACTCCGGACCCTCTGACAGCCTGTCAGGTGCCTCATCATCATCCTCGCTCCTCTTGGGGATGGTGTCAAAAGTTGGTGCGTCGTCTGCTGAAATTGCAGATTAGCAAGTGAGTGGATTATACTCATGTTTACTATGGCAACTAATGCATAATAATGTACTACCTTATGACAGACTGTTATCGTTAGTAGACAGCCTGATGACCTCATCGAAGGATAAAGTATCCTTGTTGCAAATCACTAATATTTTTTTTATCCAAAAGACAACATGCTTGATGGAGGTAAAGTTGGGACCTGCTTTGGATCTGAAAGGAATCGGTAATTTCGAGTTTTCTGTACTAAAGCTTGAAGATCGCCTCCGGGAATGCTTTGAAAAAGGAGACGATAAAAACGAAAACTTCGATGTATGCCGTGGCTTTGGTATTGGCCAATAGTTTTTTAAATATGCAAAACTCAACTTGCCTCTGGTCGAGTGGTCAACAAAAGTGAAGATACCCTGTATTTCACATGCAACATGTCAGACACTATGCAACACAAATAATCTGTGACATAAACCACCAATGCATCTGATCCTGCACCCAAAACAACAAAGATTAAGTAATTAACTCACCTTCCAAACGTAATAAAACGTAGAAGAAGCATCAACAATAAAGGCTTTGGCGAGCCTCTCTGGGTAATAATCAGCAAGCATCTTCAGAGTGGTGAGAATGCCACTCGTTGAAGGAGCTCTTATCGTTGAGTAACCTGACAAACGACGAGCAAAGCGTTGATTGAGAAACGATGTAATTGGGACCTTTGCTCTTAGATTCAGTACTCTTTCGCTTCATTGGATTTTCGGGAGTATCAATTACCATAAAATCTAATAAACTCCAAGTCTTCAGCACAAATGTAGGTCAATCAAAGTTTTAAGAATTGGATTCTTCACGAAACCTGATGAAAAATGTGCAGCTCGCAGACACCGCTTCAATTCAGACTATAGACTTCTTCTAATGACTGAAAATAGCACCAAATAACGAAGGCTGTGCCAACATGCAAAGTGTGAAGCACGATCTCGAAGTATGTGCAACCACAGCTTATCAAAGTCAAGCGAATAAATTCAGAATTACAAGTAATTCTATACCTATTTACACGACAATAACACGAATATAGAGGCGATGGATTACCTCCTACGTCAAGAATGAGGACCCACTGGTCAACTCCTGGAGGCATAGCAGCCACCGCGACCTCCATTGTGAAGATTATGAATCGAAGATACCTACTGGCAAAAGTGACCACTCCCAGGATAAGTATGCAAGCATACCGCTCTTCAGCACTGCTTGTCACACCTTAACAATCAAATGCAAAAAGCAATTTGACAGCAAAATAAACTCTAAATCATAGTTTCAATTATAGTGAGGGATTTTCGTGACTCCTAGCTGATAGTTTTGGGGTAGAGATATATACTTAGCAAGAAAAATGATAATGGAAAACCTACTTTTTCTGAGTATGATTGACTATGTAGTCTGGCTTCTTCTTAATAACCTGCATTCCGAAAGAAAGAGTTACTTCATATACCGTCCGACCCAATCGAATATGTGAGAAGCAACAGTTAACCTTGTACCGAGTCTTAATGTAAGTACGAAAAGTACACCAGAAATGTTAAGACTCAAAAATTGCACACTGGCAGAGGGAATTAATCCTGGAGCAGCAGAAGCATACTGCAATTCTAGAATAATATTGAAGACGCCTACAATCCTAGAAGAAGTTTCTTGATTCGCTAAGATTTCACAGGTATCATCTGATATTATAACTTTTCTCCAACTTTGTAGACAGCCTAAAGAGGCACGACAAAGTAAGTAATTTCCTCCCCATTGGAACTCATTTACATACTGGAAAATGACTAGCCCTACAGTGGCGTTTCGTCATGCTATCCTGGTAGAGATCAAGCAAACGCTAAAAAAAATTGATAACGCTCAAGTTATCCTTATATTGTCTGGATCGATAGTCAATGCATAAGAATCCTGTATATAGAAGGTATAAATAGCTCGAGCTAACCGACTTTTAACTAGCGTTACCAAGACAGGTCGACCTTCGACGTCGTGTCCAGCCACATAAGCAGCTCCTGCTGCAAGTTCTGCTGGAAACTCGTCCGCGATTGAATATCCTGTAATCAAGAAACAAACTTCCGAGTCAATACGTGCGCAAAAACATTAAAAAATCTGAACGCGGATGAGTCACCGAAAAACTGCCCTGGTAAGACAGCTACCAATGTCTATTTTTTGGCGCCAGTTCAGAGTATCTCTCAGCATCCTGGCAGCTCTTCGCACGTTGTTCCCACGAGCCTTCAAATAACGAATTACGCAGGCTTCGTCACAGAACTCAGCCTACGCAAAGACGCACACAAGGCAAGAGTTACTCCAAGACCACAATCCTCCACCGTCACATTGCGAAACAAATCTGCACATATCTTGCTGTGCAAACCAAAAACTAACAAACATTACACTCCTTGCTCCATCAAACAAATACAAGCAAATGCTGCGCACGCCGGATAATTTTCAACTACAGAACTGCTGACGCGCGAGATGTATCCAAACCATACTCCAAGATTCAAATTTTTTTTGATAAGCTCCAATCAATCGGAGCATTTGTCAAGATCGATCATCAGTAAGAGTTGTGCCTGTTTCTTTGAGAGAGCTCCGTCTTTCTGCACGAGCTGCAAAACCTGTTTGATCAATTCACTTAAGCTAGCCTCTGGCTCCACCTTAGCAGGATACGCCATTATAGAACTCCTCTCCATTGTCATAAACCGACTCCCTTAACGCACAATCGCGCTTCCAAATCCCTGCATTTTACCCGCCACATCGCCATAGTTACCAAGACCGTTCTCACTCTCTCGATCGCTCAGCGTCTAATTTAACGCTTCTCAATTATATCTGAGAGGTTACAGCTTAAGAACAGAAGCTGTTGAATTGAAAATGAGGAACAGCACCGCAAGATAACTTAGCAAAGACACGGTCCAAAAGACTCGACTCTGGAATGCATGACCGTTCTTCGTCACAATGCACATCCGTCACCAAGAACCACCAGCAACTACCTCACATTCCTCTTCTTCGCGCTCCGAATCAAAACCTTCGCAGCGCGATTGAATTTTAACCTTTCTTGCACATTTTTTGTCTCGATCTCCCCGATCCAAACTGCTAAAAAGAAAAGCCACAATTGGACACCAACGTGTCTCACCTTCCAAAACTCCAGGCCATTGATAGTTCGCTTGAGGATGCAGATACAGGCAAGAGATCCGTGAACGAAACGCAATGAGCGTGCTGAGTACCTTTCCGAGCAGGAGAATTCAAAACCTGTGCAGAATGACAGAGCAAGAGGATTCAAATCCGACATGGCGCATCATGGCCATGTTCATGAAAAGTCGGAAGAAAGGACTGAAAAGCCGGCAAGCTGAGACTGACGTATTCGCTGGAGTGTACTGTTACGGAACGAAGAGCCAGGACTGTGGTTGGAGACTGGCGAGCGTCGGATGTTGTGCAGGGAAGATTATCCAAGGAAACAGTGCTAATGAGTAGGGAAGGCTCGGGTGGCGGCTAGCGGCGGCAATGCCGGTGACGCCGTCAGACGCCATCAGACGCGGCCGGCAAAGTGCTGCCGCATGAGGCAAAAATTTGCCAACTTGCTCCAAAATGTTTATTGACAATTTCCCCTAATTCTCGGTTGATTAAAGAACAACTTATCCTAGTTTTGGGTTGTCAAAAATGTCAAATTCCAAATTTTTTTATTGTCATATTCATACTTTTCAAAGAACAATAGATTTCATTTCAAATTTTCATTTATAAAATGAAAGCCTATAAAATATTCTAACCCAAAATAAAACAAGTATGTCAATTTCTCACTCTATAAGTGACAAGCCAACAATTATTAATCAACATAAATCATTACTATATGTGTTGGCTTTACATATCACACCACTTGACCTACATTTCTTCAAGATTGATTAAATCAATTGCAAAAGTTGCCATTTCAATTCTCATCTAGACCTCTAAAGTCTCCAAATTCATATTACTCCATGATGATGACTTGATATGATTTTGAATTGAGGAGTCACTCCCACAATAATGTCAACAATTGTAAAAACAATCTTATGTCATGTAAGGATACCACCTAATATATTTGACATTTGAAAAATAGATTGTCCAATCTTAGTGCATTCTTAAACCAACAAACTCAAAGTTCTCATTTCAATCCATAAGCACCCAAAACATTTGATGCAAGTATACAAACAAATTCAAGAAAAGTCCAAAGCCATAATTGAGCATTTATATAATACCTATTGGATCATCTTAGAAGCAAATGGAACTAAATAATTTAGCAATGTTCAATACTTTCAAATCTAAGAATTGTGTATAGGAATTAATGACCTTGGTTACATGTGCCCTTACAATTATCTTGCACTCAAGTAAAGAACCATCCCCTCTAAAATTCCATACAATGTCATGAAATAATGGTTCATAATATAGACAATGAAAATGTACAATTTTGGTAGAATGGATTGCACCACCATGACAACATAATGTGATGGTAGCCTTCGATGTCTCTAATCAAGTGGTGGTAGGCAACAAATCCAATCACATAAAATGACACTTGATTGGAGGCAAAGCAACAAGGCAACCACTATAAGGCAAAAGCCTAAGGCCCTAATTGTGCTTGAAAGGCTAAATTTTAGACTTAATCCACCTCATGAAGGTAGTCAAGCCTATTATGCACTCAACTCTATTAGGACACTAGCAAATATTGGTATTGGTTTACAAAAGATGGACTATTATAATTTTGATTGTCAAAATTATAGCTTTCATTAATTTTTAGTTGTCATGCACTAGGGACAACTTCCCTTGCAAAATGGTTGTCAAAAGACAAACAAAATAGAAAATGACAACTTAGAGGTTGTCAAATTTTGGTTGTACTACCATGTTTAGCCTAATGAGCTAGATAGAACTAAATGCACTAAATATAAGGCTACAAGCACTCCTTACATGGATTTTTTTGGAAGCAAACTCCATTAGAATCATTAATTGAGATATGGATGAAACACACAATATATAGAAGGTAATTCATTAATTCATCCAAACGTGCATTCATCCAAAATAAGGCGATTGTCTATGAAGATTACAAACTAATTTAGTGATTTCATCTATTGCAAAAAAAATAACATATTGTCAATATTTCCCAAATTCATCACTTGTGAGCAATAATCACTCAAAAAAAATCCCTAGTTTTGTATCCTAGAGGACATAATTCCCCCCTATTGTGTGATGATAAATGTACATAACTTCTCCCCTATTTTGTAGTTGGTAATTATCATAATCCATGATTCTTTCTAGATAATTAAGGTCTTTTGTTCCACAACATATGAATTCAAAATTTTCAAATTTGATCATCCATGGTAATAATAAGTTTTTATTTTTCTATAGGTGTAGAATATCTCCAATGAATTTTGCAAAGAGCTTACTATCCACCTATATATGCATGTAACTACGAGCCATGCTTCTCACCATAACTTAACTATATTAAAAAAATTTGTTTTGTTTGTTATAGTGAGACCTCTAGAACCATGTGTCTCTTGGTCACATTCTTGGTACCATTGCAAAGTTCATTGCAAGGAGGGGTGCACAAGCTTTGATTCATGACATTTTGACTCCAAGGTTGATATTTTTGTGAGCATGTGAGCATATGATTCTTTAGAGATTCCATCTACAAATTTTGGTCAAAATTTATCATTTTTGGTAAACTTTAGTACTTGGTACTTGTAGATAATCGGATAGGAAGTAAATTTTGGTTTTATTTTGTACAAATCGGAGTGTAATTTGCAGTTTGTTGCAAACAGTTGGTTAATTGAGAGTGCTATTTTGTTGTTTTAGAGAATTGAATGGTGTCCAATTCAGAGTTGAATGAATCAATTAGTGTGGTTTGAAGTCCAAGTCGGAAGGTTGGTCATGACTGGTTGATGGTCTGCTTGCCTATTAGGATGGTGTTTGCCGAGTCTGAGTTGGTAGGTCAGGAGGTATGCGGGGTCCAAGTAGGAATGTCAGTTGTTTCAGTTGAAGCTGCCAAGTTGGTTGGGCAGTTGCGAGTCGTCGTCTCTGGTTCCTATTTGGGTTGTTTTGGGGGTCATTTCTTTTCACCCACTGTTTGAGCGAAGTCTAGTGCGAGTCCCAGTCGGTGCAGGCTGTGTATTTTCGTTTTCTTTGTGTTTTCTGTTCGTGTTCTTGTGTGTGTGTGAAATCCGAGTTGGGAATTGTGAGTGCGTAGTACGGTGTCGCATCAGAGTGTTTGAGTTTGTGTCCGAATCGGAGTGTTGTTGGGTAGTGAATGTTGATGCAGATGTGAAAGGGGAAAGATGAATGTTGAAGATTTACCAAATCGGGTGATGGTTTGGTGCGTACGTTATGGAAGATTTATGTTAGTGTGTGCTTCAAGGAAGTGAGATGCAATGAATACAAGAGATTCCAAGTTGGTGCAAAGATCTGGATTAGATTTGAACTTGGATAGTAGTGTGTAGAAAAGATGAGGCCAATTCGGGAGAATAGTGGTTGTAATGTTTGATCAGGCAGATGGGTGCGAAAGTGTGAAGATTAGATTTGAACTTGATTACAATATAATGTTGAGATATTACAAGCCTAATCGGAGTTATTTGTCTGATTGCCAACAGGAGAGATTAGAGATATATTTTGAGTAACTATGAGATAGTTTGTGTAAGTATGAACAAGTATAATGACAATTTATAATGGTGGTTTTGATTGCCGATTTGGCATGATGAATATAATGGAGTTGATTTACAAATTGTCTTCATGTATGTGTGGAGTGTCGTTGTAGTAAACTGGAGCAACCCAGTTGTGGATTTGATGAGTAAATTTTTATTGTGTATTGATATGCATATTATTGAACAATTGGGAGTGTATGGTTGAAACCAATTTGGAGCATTGTAGAGAGTCTGACTGTAATCAATTGCCAAGTTGGTATGACTGTGAGTAGGCCGAATACCGAATAGGGAGTAGGAGTCCAGACTGCCCTGTGGCAGTGCTGTGACAATCCTGTAATCCGAATCGGAAGCAGGCAGCCCAAGTGGCTGGTGGAGATCCCAGTTGGAAAGATAAAGACCCAAGTTGCTGAAAGATAAAGATTGAAGGAATTCAAGCATAATAAATAAGATAATTAAAGATACAATTTGGGAGCATTTCTTACCTTTGTGGCCATTAAGAGTGGAGTGACAAATTGTGTAATTAGATATCATGTGAGGAAAACATAGTTATAGTTGGTTAAAGGAACTTTATTTTTCTCAAAATACCATGTTGCAATGACTCATTAGGAATTAATTTAGATTCAATTAGAAACAATCCTATTTAAATAGCCTCCTCCGGAACGAACTATACTAGTTGGGTAAATCCAAATTTGGTTCCAACATCCTTCTACAAGTACCATAGACCTATTACTGTGAACCTATTACCATGGATCTTTGAACACCCTCAATGTCCTATTTATTGGACTTTGCTAAACTTAAAGAAGAAAAAAATTGGTTGATAACTAGGATTTGTATGAAATCAACTAAGGTTGTTCCATTGAGATTTTTATTTTTATAATCACCCTACTCTTATTTTGGAGTACCCTCAATGTTGATAGAAGCCTCCTAATCTTAAAATTTTAATTTTTTAAAATTAAAAATAAATCCTCAAAAAAGGTCTTTTCTTGGTGCCAAAAGGTATCCAACAATGAGAGAGGAATGATCATAATCTCAATAGAACAACCTTAATCAATTTCAAACAAATTCTAATTGTTAACCAATTTTTTTCTTCTTAAAATCTAATGAAGGCTATTAAGTTGCACATCAAGATAACAAGTGCTCGATCCTCCTCTTGGCCCTAAGAGGTCCCAAGCAACAAAAAGGGATTTATTAATCAAACAACTATCTAATCAAAGATAGAAGAGTTAGACCTTAGGAGGTCCTATAAGAGAAAAATGATCAACTATTAAACAATTTGACGTTACTAAGCTCATTCCTTACAAAAAAAAATCCCTATCAACAACAACCAAATACTTTCTTCTAAAATCTTAACAAGTTTGACTACTAGCTTATCAAGACAAAAATATAGGTACTCTCCATTAGCCCCAAGAGGACCCATGCTACTACAAGACCATGATCAATAAAAATGAAATTTAATATGGCTAAGCTTTTTCCACATAAGATAAATTCTTATCAACAAATTTTATTTTCTAAAATTTAAACAAGTTCACTGATTCGCAAATCAAGAAGGAAGTGTTGATACCCTTCCATTGACCCTAAGAAGATCCATGATGCTATAAAACAATAATCAACTAAAATAAAATTCACTGTGACAAAGATCATTAAATATCAAAATAATTCTTGTCAATGAATTTTTTTTCTAAAATCTAAACAAGTTTAACAACAATACATGAAGAGGAAATTATTAGTACCCTTCCATGAGTCTCAAGAAAATCCACGTTGCTATAAGATAGTGATCAACTGATATACTATACAAACTTATATCCATCTCCATTTGTCTTTCACATCAATTGAATCAATCATTTTCATACTATATACTTTTAATATTTTAAACAACATTGAAAATTATCATTTTCATCTAGATTCTATATAACCACACTAATAGATCCATAGTCATAGATCCATGGTAATAGGTACTAAAATTTACCAATAATAATAATCTCTGACCAAATTTTTTAGATAGAATCTATTTTTTTAAATATTATTAAGTTTTCTATTCCTTCTTCAAATTGATAAGCTCAATGCTTATATAATCCCAACTCAATGCTCATAGGCTTATGTTCACAGACTCACAAAATAACACTATTAATTTTGACTGATGGCAAAAAAGTTATTGAATTTTGAAGAGTTTATGAATTAAAAAATTATTTTTATTTTATTTTGTTGTGGCAACAACATAAGGCACACTACTAACTTAGCTAAGACAAATTGACCATATAGTAAAGCAAGTGTATATTAACCACTAGAGGTCCAAACACTATTTTTTGAAAACATGGTGATTTTGGGCAACTCGCTATGAACAATTTTTCTTCTTTGAAATTTTCACACAACATATGACCAAGGAGTAGCTTTAAGGTGCAACAATTTTCATAACTTTTGACTACATGTTTAAATCATATTCTACATAGGAAAAATCTAAACCCTTGAGAGGGTTGTTAAGCTTTTATTTTTAGGCCCCCCGCACTACAAGTACAAAAAAATTTCAAAAATTTCAAAACCTAATATAACACCAATAGTGCCACATCAGATGCTTTCATTAAAAAATTAAAAAGTAATAATAAATTTATTTCCTCTTTAAATGCACTGGGGGGTTCAAAACTTGCAACCTTCCTGTGGCTTGAAATTTGTTCTAATGACTTTCAACTTACTATTTTTTTCAAGCATGAATATGAAATATTTTTTATTTGAAACTTTTTATAGGTATTCCCAAGTTATTTCTTCAACATAGTATGAAGAGTAAAAAGTTGTAAGATCTACACATTTTTGTGTAAGAGGTTTGAAAGATGAAATCTAACCATTTGGGAAGAGTTGCAAATATTTCTTTTTGAAATTCAAACAACTTGAGCTTGCTATTGGTAAGGTATTTTATTTTGAAATTTTAGGAGGATGTACTCTAACAAGTTAACTAAAAGATCCTATAGTTGGATTTGCTAATAAATGAAGATTTTAGCCTTGCTTTGGGTTTGAGTACTTTGAAGTAGTTTGGGGCCAAAAAACAATGAAAATCTTTAGGATTAACAAGTTCCCCAATAAGTTATCTTAATTTGCAATGTCATATTCATTCCCTGTAAGTTTACAAGTGTTTGATTTTCTATGACAAAAAGAAGCCTTTGAAAGGTATCTTATAATTCTTTCCTATAAATTTGAAAATTTTCAAGAATTCATTGTATTAGTGCAAGTGCAAACTCTATGTGCAATATAGACTTCACAATTTCATAGTTTTTCATTAATGAGAAAATCTACCTGAAATTGTTTATCAAATAACCCCTAAATAAATCTTCAACAAACCATCCACTAGGTGGATGATAAATGTTGTGAAATTTACACTTCATCTAATTAATATTCATTATATAATCTTCTAAAATAATCATGTACTATGTCAATGAACAAAAGTAAGAATGCTCTATGTACATGAATCGATGAACTACATTGAATAAGCTCTTTAAACCCTAAAGGACCAAGCTATGTTTTTTGGCAACATAGAAATTTCGGGCAGGTGCATGTGACTAGGGATTTTTATATTTTTGGCCCAAATTTTGATAGATGGTGTAAACAAGTAATATCTTTCATGTACACTAAATTTCAACACATTTGGAAATATGAATCAAAACTTATAGCCTAATATGTAGTTTGTTTCTCAACTCAAGCAATCTAGGTAGATCTGAAAAAATCATCTTTTTTAGAAATCCAAATTTGAAATTGATTTTTTAGATTTTTAAATACATTAAAATCTTTGAATCATTCCATTTTGATCAATGAGTCAAAAGTTATGAGGTGTTTTAGTTTGCGAGCAGTTGTGGATTTTCCAAAATAAACTTTGAAGTCCTTTATTGAACTCAATTTTCAATATTTTTGGAAAATAATAAAAATGCTAAGTGTAGATTGTTTATTACAACATTACAACCATTGGGATTGGCATTTTTCAGTTTCATAAATAAATTGTTAACAATTTAGTAACAATGAAATTTGTACAAAAAATGGCAGTTTTGGAGCATTTGGAGGGAAAACATAGTCAAGGAATTTTAAGGGTTAAGTTGTCCAATCTAGCATATATTGGTATATGATGAAAAAATAGATTTCAAAATCTATAACAAGTACATAATAGGAACTCAAAAGTATCTTATTCATCATTTTGTTGATTATATGAATCAGTGTGAAATGTTGGAAAAATAGCATGGTACAACCTATTGAGAGTATTTGGTGTAGGTATATTGGAGGAGTCATAACTATTCATCAAAGTTATCTTGTTCATCTTTAATTTTCATTCTAGGTATGGAAGGAGTTATCTTTATTTAATTCAAGGGTTATTTTAACTTTTGTAATTCTTGAGTTTTGTCTAATTGTAAGCAATATCTAAAAGCATTTGCAGTGATCACTCATCAAACAAGCACCATAATAGCACATGGTAGGGCATTCCACAAGGCCCGCACAGTGTTGTGTATTTTCTAGACAAATTGACCCAATGCAAAACTAGCAATCCAAACCTTAAGTGGACTTTTCAACATTAGAAAAAGAAGAAGAGGAAAAGATTCTAGGTGAAAAATAAGGCTTTTTATGTAAACAAAAGAAGATTGAATTTATTGGCACACATGACAATGTAGGGAAAAATATGACAACAATAAATTTTTATATTGTGCGCCAAGTTACAGGCCCTTTCATATTTCAACAAATTACCAGATTGGGGAAGGATAATGACAAACCCAAGAATAGAGAGAGACCAACACCAATTGCATTTGGGAGTGTTTTTTGGAGTTGACCTTTTATTATGCCGTTTTCATCATGGAACTATTCAAGAGCATTGTAGATGCTCTAACAACAAAGAATGAGCAACAAGATTGAATATTTTTGTCTTTAAGAACTAAAGGACAATGATGTCTAATTTTGGCCTCAAGTTTTTTCAGACAATTTGTATAGGTCATTTGAGATCTTTTTATTTTTTTCACTCTCGTTCATCTTTTTTTTTTACCAGTACATGTAATGCTCTTCACTGATTCAAGTGATATAAAATACAATTGGCCTTATCTAAAGTATATTTTTTACAATTGAAATAATTGAATCGGCCCTTTACAAACCTAGAACCTTTCATCTTCTACGGGTTATTTGAATCATATGCGGTTGTGGTTTTCCAAGTGGAATTCCAAGCATGGAGGGAATGGTGCAAAAGCCATTCCAGGCAAGGAGGAGTTGTGGAATTTTTGTCATTTCAATAGCAAAGCACAGAAATACTAGGGAGGGAGGGAACATGCAGAGTTTCTGTTCAAATAAATGCCATTATAAAGACGCTCTCTAAACAGAAGATGCTCTCTAAACACAAAAAGAAAAAACAGTATAAAAATGATTGGTATACGAACTAATAACTTAACTTATGTGAGCTGTTAATTGCAATTGTTGTTGTAGCAACATTTACTGTGCTCATTGAATGATGAACACATTGGTTTCAACATTGCCCTGCTTCAAAAAAGCCCAGGGGCCAGTGGCAGTACCAGTCCTGGCATCACATTGAATGTATCTTCTTAGTACTGACCAACTCGCATGTTCACAAAGATTCAAGGTTCAATGGGGGCGTAACTTAAGATACTTTCAGTTTTTTTTTCCCAAGATGTAATATATTCTACTTCCACCAAGCATGCAAACACACCTTTCATAATGAAACTAGACAGATTTAACCCGTCTTAAGTGCTCCAATGTCCAATTTTCAAAAAATCACTATGTCCTTTCAAATCTATTCCAACAAAATTTTACTCAAAAAACAACAATATTTTTTGCTTGTAATCAAATTTAGAAGGAATTTTGAAATTTTCCTTTCAAAATTTATTCATTTTTTTAATGCTAGAATTGATGAATCTAACCATTCTGATAGAATCTAAAATTCAAAATTTACAACTTTCCTTTGTATATCAATTCCAAAATATTCTTTCAAATAATACTTTATGATGAATTTTTTCAAATTCTATAGAACACTCTATATGTTAGGAGGGATTAATAACTAGATTTAAACAACCTACAAAGAAAGACAAAATCCAAGTTTTGAATCCACAGATCAATCTTTTGCAAAATTTCAAGACACATACAAAACAAGGGGGGACCATAAGTAACATTAACATTCCTAAAACATTCTTTGACAAGTTGAGGATAAGATAAGAGTGTTCCAAAATATTCTCAAAATAAATGATTGGATCCTATTCATTCATATAGGATTTGGATCCACTATCTTTATTTTATAAATGTAGTTTCTAAAATGAGGGGGTGACTTGAGAGTTTTGAACGGTGATTCAAGTGAATATTTCTAGTTCTTCTAATTATTTAATAATAGTAGTTTGATCAAATTTAGATCTATAGTAGGTGACCTCATTTTGGTTACTTCCATTTTGGTTACACAAGATGCTCTCTTTTCAATTAGTTGGAGATGAGCAATGATTAAATATGGCACAATTCTAGTGTAGTTGTGACATGTTATGATTGAATGCAAGACTATCTATATTACAATTAATCCTTCGTCAATTTGGCAATCAACTTGTGGTTGGAAATAGAAAGACCTATACGATTAATAGAGGTTGAATAGAATCTTCACCTAAAAATTTCATAATAATTATGTTTTGAGAAATAAAATTATGAATAATTATGAAATCCTTCCAAACTCCTATTTCTATACATGGAAAAATTTACCACTTAAGAAACCTATGCTCTTGATACAATAATTGTTTAAGTGGTTAGAAATGAGTTGGCTACCTTAGCTCAAAAACCAATGTGCACTGTACCATTTTTGTCACTTGAAGCAGGATAAAATCTCAAGAATATACGATGAGATATTGAACACTTCACTTGCCATTCTTAGAGCATCTCTTACAACCCTCCAACTTTCCCCACTCTGTAATTCAAGATCTATCCAACGAAGAGGCAATGGCCACCTATATCCCCAATGGTGCAACTCCCAAAAATATACTCCCAACCAATCACAAGTCACACAATTTGCATTTGTTATGACTACTTACTAGACCCAAGATCATTTCTAGCAGAAGAGGCCGGCTCGTGCCCTTGTAGAAATGGCCTTTAAAGTCGTCTGGGCTGAGGCTGGACTTCACAAACACCATAATTAATTTCTTTTCATCCAAATTCTAGAGGGGAAGGGATATCCAAAGGACTACAGGAGATGCTCTTACAAAATAGGAACATTTTATGGATACCCTCCAAACTAGCATTTTTTTTTTTTTTCTTTTATGCTAGTTAAGTTACAACTATTAGACGGGTTAGATTTTTATATTTTCTTCTTGGCATTTAAAAGGAGGTTCCAACGCATCAAAGAACATGACATTAGAATGTTGTATGAAAAAGTTTTGATGGAACAAAATTTAATTATAAAACAATTTCTTCTACATAGGTACATGATTGATTTTGGAGATGTTCATACAATGAAGTTGGCATTTTAGGGCCAATGGTGCATTTGGGGTTGCCCACCTTACCATTGAGTATGCTGCATGAGCAAAGTTTGAGGCTCCATAATGAAGATCATGAAAGACAAATGCTCATTAGATGGTATTTGAAGCCTCCAAAGGGACGTTTCATTTTTGTTCCCGAAATTGTTCCCAATATTACTAGCTATTGTCATGCCAACAATTTTTTAAAAATGATATTAAAAAAGAATTAGTCCTAAAACGCAAAAAGAAGTCTAAGTTTTTTTTAAATAAAAAAAATTGATGATATAGCACTATCTCGACCGCATCGGATTTGTATTCCTGTAGCAATTTTGGCGTTCCTAGGGTTTGATAACTCACAATCCTGTAGAAACCCCAAATTTCTTCTAATGAATGAGTTGATTGGTTTAGTTTAAGCAAAGACATGTAGAATAAAACACCAAAGACTATTTGGACTAAGACTTAGCATGAAACAACTATTGGGAATTTTCATTTCTTGACCATACAATTCAAGATAGTTGAGAAATATAGGAGTTGACCCATTTCCGACAAGGGACCTATAGTCTTGTTACACATGCAACTTTTTTTTCCAATCAACATGAAAAAGCAAGAGATTAATTTTGGCATATTTTCAATGGAGTCATGATGCATTACAATTGACTAGAGTCTTGGTCAATTTGGCAACCAACCTGTGGATTGAAATCATAGAAAGACCAACATGACAAGAATAAGTTGAATAGAATCTTCAACTAAAATTTTTATTCCCTAAAGTTCTATGACTATGTTTGCACTAATGATGATAGAAATTGTCATTTCTAATAAAAATACCAAATTTTTGAAAAAAAAAATTTTGACACATATAACTATAGGATTGGGATTGACTTGAGAACATGTGGTAAGAATTTCAGAAATTTCTATTGCGTGGATTGCAAGATATAAGCATTCAAATTCATTGAAATCCTTTTTGGGGCCTTGAGAAAAACAAGACAACTACACTTCACAAGCTCACTTTCCTATGAAAAAATGTCCAAAATGGGGGTGCTTCTTTGAATTCTTTTTTCCTGAACAAGTTAGCCACATGTTTAAAAATTTTAAGATAATTTGGAATTGTATAGAAAAAAAAATAGGAAGTAGATAGTAGTAGAAAACGATTTAAAATACTAAATTGCTAAGAATTCAATTATGAAATGAAAAAATGCCAATCCCAATCCTCATAACTTTTGACTTGTTGATCAAAATGGAATGATTCAAAGCTTTCCACATACATATAACTCTAGAAAACCAATTTCAAATTTTTATTTTTGAAAAAAGCGATTTCTCCTTATTTGCCTAAATTGCCCATTTACGAAAAAAAGCAAAAAAAATTAGGCCATAATGTTTTACTCATATTTTCAAATGTCATGAAATATAGTGCATATAAAAGATACTCCTTGTTCCCCCCTTTTATTAAAATTTGAGTCAAAAATATGAAAATCTTTAGTCACATGCTCTTGCCCAAAATTTCTATGCAGCCAAAAAATGTATATTGGTCCTTTAGGAGTTATAGTAATTATGTTTTTAGAAATAAAATTATGAGAAAATATGGAATCCTTGTAAACTCTATTTTTGTACATGCAAAAGTTTCTCCACTCAAGAAACCTGTGCTACAGATATGTGTAATTGCTTAAATGGTCAGAAATGAGTTGGCTCCCTTAAGTGAAAATGTGCCATACCAGAATGAGACCCTTGATGACATTCAAAACATGAACATCGGTATTGAACACTCTGGAGAAGGCAGGCAGACATGGTCGCTCCCAACACCTCGGCTATGAAAACCCCAAACACAAATTTAATCTGCAATAACATGCATCTCCATTGTTACCTGTCTTGGATGTGAACTAAAGCCAAGGCAATTTTTATAGATTAATTTAATGAAAATGGTAACCATTCACTGATAACTCGTGCAACCCTAAGAAGTTGCCAATGTCATCACTGAAAGGATAGCAATGGTCCTGGCCAACAGATATTCTCCTGCAGCACAAAAATAAATTGACCAAAGGGGTGGGGAAGATTGCACAAAATTTCATCGTAATTACCAAATTTGTTAAACTTTTGAAAAGTGTGCATTGAGTGAAATTTCTTTGTCACTTGGTTTCGGCACATTAGTGGTCATCAAGATACTGACAAACAAAGGGGGATGGACCGCCGTCTCCCCCCACCCCCCCTTAGATTTAATTACTGTGGTAGAAGCAGAATGGATATCATGTTGGAGGTTGTATAAGGGAGCCGACCCATTCCCGAGCAGGGACCCATTTCCGACCTATAACCTACACCCTTTCCAATCAACAGGATATTAATGAGGGCACAATTTCCAATGCATCTGTGGTGCATTATGATTGGTTGAAGGCTTTGTTTATTTTATAAGTATCCTATGGTTGGAAAATAGGAAGGCCTAATATAACGGAAATGTGTGAAACAGAAACTTCATGAAAATAATTTACAGAAATTCCATTTTTCATGAAAAAATTTGAAAAAAAATATGGAACATTGCTCATTTCTAATTCTTCACCCAAGCAAATTTTCTCCATGACCATATGCATACTGCATATATATATATGCTGAATTGCTTAACTGGCCAGAAATGGATCACCTCCCTTATGGGGAATGGGACATTAAAACAAACAAGAGCACTTTTAATGAATTCGGTATTCAAACCTGCTTTCAAGAATCAACCCAGCCACAAATCTTCCTTGCAGGGGGGTAATATGGTAACCTTAAGTGCTAAAACCCACAATAGCCACACCAAAATCACTTACATGTTACAAAGCAAATAAACAATACATCTTTTCAAAAATCTCTTCCATAGCATTGAACTTGAACCTCAAAAAATGGCAGAAGAAAGGCAAGTAAGGCTTAACCCTTAAAGGACCAAATTGTGTTTTGGGGTAACATAAAAATTTTGGGCAGGTGTGTGTGACTAGAGATTTCCACATTTCAGGCCCAAATTTTGATAGAATTTGTAGACAAGGAATATCTTTTATAAGCACTAAATTTCAAGACATTTGGAAATATGATTCAAAAGTTATAGTCTAATATGTAGTTTGTTTCTCAATTCAAGTAGTCCGGGCAGATCTAAAAAAATCCAAATTTGAAATAATTTTTTTAGATTTATATATACATTAAAAGCTTTTAATCATTCCATTTTGATCAATGGGTCAAAAGTTATGAGGTGTTTTAGTTTGCAAGTAGTTATAGGTTCTCTACTCCAAAATAAACTTTGAAGTTCTTTATCGAACTCAATTTTCAATATTTTCGGAAAAAAATAAAAACATTAGTTAAAAATTGTTTATTACAACATTACAACCATTGAAATTGACATCTTTTTTTTCATAAATAAATTGTTAATAATTTAATATTTTGAATCATTCTCTACATCTTTCTACTTACTATTTTTTTCCTATATGTTGTACAATTTCAAATGATTTGAAATTTTTCAAGCATGTAGTCAACATGCCTTCAAGAATGAATCCAAAGAATTGCAATCATTTCAAACATTTTTTCATACAAATGTGACCTTATGAAGTTTAGCTGCCCAATTATTTGCAAGGACAAAAAAAATGATTTTTGTCACTTAAAATGCTAATATCTTGCAATCTACAGAGTGGAAATTTCTGAAATTCTCACCACATCTTTTCAAAATAGTGTACTACAAGATCCTATGGTTACTTGTGTCCAAAAATATTGTTTTTTTTTTCTAAATTTTGAAACTTGTATAAACAATGACAATTTTGGAGTGTTTTTGGCAAAAACATAGTCAAGGAACTTTAGGGGATTAAGGGAGTCTACCAAGTTTTGATCACCTTCCATTTCTAGCCTTTGGGCTATTCCATTTTTGTGAAGTTGTGGCACAATTCCCAAAGTAGGTGGTGCACAATGATTAGTTGCAAGGCTCTCAATATTGCAATCAACCCTTTGTCTTGGTTGATTTGCAACCAACCTATGGTTGAAAGTAGAAAAGTCTATATGACTAATATAGGTCGTACAATACACTTCAACTAAAAAAGTCACAATAAATATAATTTGAATTAAAAAATTCTGAAAATTTCTATGATCCTTCCAAACTCTATTTCTATATAAGGGAAAATTTCTGCACTCAGGAAATCTGCACTCTGCATATCCGTAATTGCTTAAGGTGTTTGGAAATGGGTCGCCTCCCTTAACCCACGTCCTGGGATAAGGCAGCCCCTTTCACACCAGGCTTCAACATGAAGATTAGTACAGGATCCAGAATAATATTGACAACGTTTCGTGCCACTGCAATCAGCACACCATGAATTGAAACAAAAGACTGCTATTCTCACTCGCATTATGCATCCTTTGAGATTAAGAATGCTACTCACAAATAGTAACCGAAGCAACACAAACTTCGACTTACCTGTCGCATAAAGAGGAGTTTGGGTATCCTTAAAACCTCGGAAAACGCCTTGAGTTGCCAGTGCAACCACCAAAGCTGGAGCACCAACAGCCCTATGCATCAGAAACTGAGCAGCTGGTAGTCGCATTGGCGACGACTGCAATTTCCAAGTTACATTACCATTTCAATCAGTATCTAAACCGAGTTCCAGGAGATGAATTATTATTATTTCAAAGAATAAACAAACCCATATCAGACACAAATCCAATCAGGTCTTTGTTTTACTCTGATAGAAAGCACACAGATTCATGAGCTAGGCTCCCATATCCAATTATGGCACACCAAACTTCCGCTAAGAGCAATTGAAATTTTCCATAAAAACTATGTGCAATGAGAGGAAGAAATATTCGAGTAGTACTGAGAGAGGCATTATCTCACCGCATCGACACCCATTACAGTCAGAATCGGTCCTGCAAAAAAAGTTAGAATCACAGCTTCTCCCAGCCCAAGAGCTGTTCTAAGAATAAAAGCAGAAGCGATAGAAGGAAGACATATATGGCTTTGCCGGTCCGTATAATTCTGGCGTTTCACAGTTCTCTTCAACTTCGTTCAAAGCTGCAAGAACGACACACGCATGGTAACTCAATCAATAGGGGTGCAAGCTTTGAATACTCTATGGATGGGCAGTATTTTTGGACGAGATTCCGGTGTTCCGAAGTGCAAGGGGCCGGAAATAGAAGAAACAAGAAATCTCACACTAAAGTTGAGAACTCTGTCGTCCCGTAATTTACTATGAAAATTCTAGAGGCGTGTTTAAGGCAAATGCACCCACCTCTCGATGAAAGCAACTTTTTCTGAACAGGTGAGCTAGGCTTCAGTGGCAAGTCTTCAATGACAGAAGCATCTTCAGAGACAAACGAGGTCGTGATGTTCAGAAGTGGTAGGTTAAACATCTTCGAAACCAGATTGATTATAGAAATGGAAACACCAACTGCTCCAAGCTCCACCGAACCTGTAATCAGAAAGCACCAAAATGCCAAAGCAGCATTTTGAAGTCAATCGCGCAGAGTCTCAATGGTTGAGAGGAGTGGGATTTGGTCCTATTACGCTGGCCTTTCATAATTGTACTTACAACTCTCTCAAAAGAACATAATTTAGAAGAATATGAAATCAATGAGATTCGAGTGCAAGAACTTAGCAAAGTGCAAAGCTCAATTTTGAAGCCTAAAACTTTGACTATGATGGTCTTTTAGCGTACTTAGAACCAACGCCTAATATTGAGGTAGGACAAACACAGCATGATCTTCATGATCCTGTAGTTGGATTTGCAAATTCGGTACCAATTACATTTAGAAGAATCAGATTTTAATTGAATGGTTAAAAATGCCTTCTGAATTGACATTATATCCAGTAATGGCAATCAAGACTAAGGTTACCACAAATACTTTGCAAGTTAGGACTTACCTCACCGCCCAGCGGCTTAGTATGTACTAACTGTCAAGTTATTTTTGATAACCATATATGTCCTTGGTTGCCAATACCTAGTCCATAATATAATCTGCGTAGTTATGAACAACCGTCGGTCAGAACTACACCTAAGTGCCCAATGAATGCAGTGTCCACCAACAAGGTAAATGGATCAGATGCCAGAGCCATGAGTGCCGGGCCTGCTGGCAATGCGATGACAGCTATCTCCAAACCAAGCTCATCCGCCTTGAACACGTTGCTTTAATTCCACATCAAAACAGAATAACAGCAACTTGTCAGATATTATGCCAAGTGAACTGCTCAGTCCCCAATTGAAGCTACCAATCTACAAAATCGATCCAATTCGGAAGCACAAAAATAAGACGCGAATAGCTGAAATACAAACAAAAGCGCTCAAGATTGTGTCCCACAAGACTCTGAGTATCTTTTCTCGACTCAATATTCATTGATCCCAAGGGTGTTCATCCAGCTGTCCTTAAGAATGTTACGCAGTTATAGCTACCTAACCACCAGAGCTATCAAAGTCAGAAGCACAAAAACAAGAAGCAAATAGCTGAAATACAAACAACTGACCTCAAGATTGTAAACAAAAAGTCTCAAAGTTTCTTTTCTCAGTTCCATGTTCGTTGATTCCAAGCTTATTCAGGCAGGTGTCCTCAAGAATGTTACGCAATTGAAGCCACCAAACTACAAAATCAACCAAAGAATTAAGGATGCACTAAAATAAGAAGCAATTAAATAGCTGAATCGAATCCGAATTCGTCACAGATTGAGCAACCAGAACCATGGTAATAGCATGAACTTGAGAAACCCTACTCGCCACTCTCATGGAGCTGAGCTCAATAAATCCTCTCAACCCCGTGGAGGCACGATCCATACCTGGAAGAAACAGCAAATGCGCACTGCGAAATTGGCACCACCAAAGCGGCGGTCTAAATACGGAAATGAGCGTCCTGAAGTGTCGGGTTGCAACCTCCGATCATCGCCAAATCGCCATCGCCGTCGCGGGGGAGCAAGCTCGTTGCTCCGGGCTCAGCCTTGGCAGGTACTTGTGTCCCCGCGGTGGGACTTGCGGGCTACCTGCCGAACTCTGAGATCTACCATTCTGGAATCTAGGATTTGAAGACAATGCAATTTTGCAAGAGCTTTGTTTTTCAATTTTTGGAGAGATTCCAGTTAAGTTATCCTATGATACAAGAGTCGTATACAAGTTATGAAAGTCACTCTCTCGTGGGTTCATTATTTGTTTATAATTCTCAATTGTGTTCAAATTTTTGTTCACATAGTATTTTTTTTTTGGCAATGATAACAAGGTATGATTGCATGCAATCTAATCACATTAAGTTGTCTTATTTCTAAACTGAGCTTTAGAATCAACCATGGCAAAAAGAGGGGATCAAAAGTTTCTTAGGACCAATGTTAATTTGTGTTTGTCCTCTTCTTTTTGCAAAGATGGAATTTAAACCTCAATTTGGGAAGAAAATAATACTATGTAAATAGATTGCATGCAATTATGCCTCAATGTCATTTCCAAAAACAACTACAAGTTGATTAAAAATTTGAATGCAATCTAGAATTGAAGCAAACTAGGGATGAAAGAGAGGGTGATTTTCATGGTTTTTAGGATAGTCTAAATAGCCTCTAGAAAGTGTTGGAAAGTGTTGAATTGAAGTTTTGAAATTCAAATGTGTTTTTATTAAAGTGTTTACTTCTAAGAGTCCTAGAATCCAATCAAGATTACAATTGTCTTCAAAAACCTTTTGTATTAGCTGAAATTAATAAATGAAGTCCATCTAAATATATTGAGAAAACAATTTGACTAGCATTGTCACTTGGTGTTTCATGATTTTTGTATACAATTTTAAATTAGTTCATGTAGAGATGGCAGGGAAATAAAATCTTCCATCAATGAAGAAATTATGTTTACATTATGTTGTAGTCACTAAGTATCTAATGGATAATAGAAAATCCTTCTATATAAGACATAAGTGTAGATGTTCATCCTTGGAATATTGTGTGAAAAGGAGAAGTCTTGCACAAGTAGTTTGACCTCCAACAAGTACTCTTGGATTGTTTTAAGCAAATGATTTACATGGTACCCAAAACAATGATTTCTGTCGTGACCAATCTAATGTTTCAAGATTGATGCACAAACTATAAGCACTTGTATAATTTAGAGGAGGTGTCAATGGTAATAACAATCCATACTAAGTTAGAAAATAGGATCAAAATGTTTACTTTACTATCCAACTACAAGGGAAGATGTAGACATAGGTAGGAGGTCTATAAACCATTTCTATAAGCAAACCTACTTCATCAATGATTGTTGTAGATATTTCAAAAAAAATGTCACTCATTTCTAGATTGGGGTCACATTTACAATCCCTTTGGTTTATGGACCTACCTTACAACAAAGCACCCAAGTCACCTACACTTCATAACATAATCACAATTGTAGAACCTTGCTTCTAAACTTTAGTTTGTGATGACAAAAACAATAGTACACCCATTTCAAATCATCAATTTTCAATTAGCATCCCATTTTCATAGCAAAGTGGTTTGTTTCTGATAGAAAATGGTGCTCTATTTTTGAGCAACTAGAGCAAAGAAACTAATAACTTTTGAGGCAATGAATGTTGCATTGTCAAATTTGGATTGTAGCTTGTAGTGCTCTATTTCAGTAATCAAGTGCTAGTGGATTTCAAGCATGCATTGGTTGGAGATAGCATGTCCTATATCACAAAATGAGGGCAAATAGAATCTTTCCTCTTAAGATTTATAGAAATATATATTTTTTATAATTCCAGTGTCCAAAAATACAGAATCCTTATCAAATGTATTCTGGGCACGGGAAAATTTATCCCTTGATTTTCCCGATGTACAAGGTCCAATTTGCTTAAGTGATCAGAAATGGGTGACCATCCTGATAACTGTACAGCAGTCATGCTCTAATGCAAAGCCTGCACAGATGAGAACACATCTTGCCACATGTCCTGAGCAAGTGAAATATCAACAGACGTGATTTGTCCTTTGAGCAAGCCCTACCACCAGAGGCTTCCAGGGATTCTCAAAAGGATCAAAAAACGTTGTCCAAGCACAAAAAGGCCTTGCTACATGGAGCCCCAGCAGCAAGGTTTTGACTAATTCCTTATATAAACTCTTGAAAACATGTCAGAGGACAAGATTGACACGTACATCTACTGTACCTACAACCTCTGGTAGTATGCATGGAAAATGAAGATATGGTCTTTGGTGTTTCAAACATGTAAAAAAGGGTTCCAGTTTGTATATAGCAAATCTATTGAAATGAAGTATAAAGTTTTTCTCACAACCAAGAGACCACTCCATAAAACTTGACTCCTGTGATGTCTTCTAGAACTCACAATTACCTATTGTGAGCATTGGCTGACAGGAGCAGCTAAGTTCGAGGCTCATGTACTGGCGCTCTTGTTGATGCGTCTGAGCAGTCTGTATGTTCCAAATATATTTGACTTCTCCCAAACCCATGGAAGGAAGAAGGCACGAGTTTTGGCAGGAGACAACTCCTTATCCAGAAATATGTGCTTATACATAAGCTGCAATAATAACCACCATCATAATACGTCAGCATCCTTTCCCAAATCTGACAATATAATTATTGATGGATTACGAGCATATTTCCAACAGGTTATGAATAAGAAAATATTACCTACAAATGAGAAAGCATTTGACGCACTGAAACTAGCCTATAAATAGTCACTAAATTGTAGTATATAATATGGGAGGTAGAAAAGCAGTAATAATACCTCCCAAGATTTTTCGTCGTTGCCTCTGAATGTTCTATCATCGCGTTGGAGAGTAAGTTCAACTAAAAAGTCACATAGACATTCATCCGCCAACTGCCATTAACAATGTTGAAAAAAAATAAGAAATAATACTGCTAGGTGGCAGATGTGAGCATGGCACCGACTGGTCCAAATTGAGATTAAAATATGAGTTAAATGCAATACAAGAATTGACCTCCATAAAAGCAAGCAGGACAAATTCAACTATGAATAAAACTATTGGGCCCAATTACATGCTTGACAAGTGAAGCAAAGATATTGGAATATCAGAGCTTACGAATTGATCTGGTGAGGCCTTGTTCTTGCCATTGAAATATTGAGGTGCGGCTGTTGTTCCTCCAAGGGAGAGATTAAACGGACGGGGAAGGAGGCCAGTGAAACCATCATCGATCCACGCCACACGATAGTCTGAGGGCAAGAAAAAAGAGGAAGGAAACCGGTGCCATTCACTACCAACGCAGACCGTTGCTTCTGCATTCCAACAGGCGCCCTGAGATATTGAACATAGAGCGCCAATTACAGCTACCAGACATCTCTCCTGGAGATCAACAGTACAAAGCTTTCATAGCAATAACGGCATACACGGAGAAGTTCAATACCTGTAGTCGTGCCTGACAAGGACGAGGATACATTAACTGGAGGAAGGTGGAGATACGCTTGCATTGGAGCAGAATAGCCATGGAACAACGACAAAGTCCTGCAATATGCAAGCGCTAGAATACCCCCCAGTACCAACGGTCGAGCTCTCTTCACCCCCTGCCCAACCATCATACAACTATAACCTATCAGAGTATGTACAATGCACGAGCTCCCCAGCAGAAATGTAGACATTCACTGCGCCAGAATTTGAGACCGTTTTCACACCATCTTTTGACATATCCAACCTTGTCTCTATACACGCAAAGAAGCTAAGTGCACATAAAACGAAATTGTCTCTCAAACGAAGCACCGCAAATATCAAGACTAAGACATAAGATAAGAAAACTACTAATGATATCTCTGGATTCCTGCGTCACAGTTGTCTAGCTCCAAAAACCGGTTAAACCTAATCAAGGTATAATTTTAGTGAAACAATCCAGAATCACGTGTGGGTTCAATGAAGTAAATGATATGAAGGGTGACTGCCAACTGACCCAGGTGATCCAAGAAAGGTGTCTATGGTATTCCCAAGACTCAGGAAGATAGTCATGAAGCCGCTCTATTGTTGCTGCAGCAGCTAAACATATAAGCGGGTACACTGGGTACAGAAATCTGAAACATAATTCCACTTTGGGTCATCAAGAGCTAGAGGAAAAAAGCAATACGCCCCTGCAAAAGAAGTCAGACGAGCATGCACCCAAACATTGAACACAGATACGAAAGTTAGGGGTGGACATGGAATGACAGGTGACTCAATCCTAAGAATAGCATGAATTTTGGACCGAAATTTCCAAGTGAAATTAGAAAAGAAAGTACACCACGCAGAAAGATATACTAACAATGCAATTTTTCTCCTCTTTTCAACAAAAACGGATGAAACTTGTTAATAGCACGGTTTCACCGCTGCATATCCTAGCAAAGGGGATGACTTCAATGCTTAAGAAGTACAAACCTTTCTTCCTTGTGCGCCTGCAGTGACATAAAGGCAAGCCATATGAAAAGTGGCGAAATCGCCACGACAAGCCTGTCATATCCACGATTTGGTTTGCGCGGAAGACTATAATAGTCAAGTCTGGCAATATAAAGCAGACTTGGAGAGAGAAGAGCAAACAGGAACGCGAAGTTGAAGTTGTTGAACGCATTCCAAAAATAGAATGAGAAACCTTCAACTCCATATAAGGTGCTTCCTTCGCCACTGAAAACGTTATAGAATACTAAATTCACCACTGAAGATGTCCATCGTCCATAGAAATAGCGGTCTGCCAATACTGATAATACCTGTTTCAAATATGACACAATTTGCTTAGAAATTTGCTGCATGAAGTTCTTTCTGCAATACTGACAGCATTTGGTATCATCCATCAGAAAAAAACCAGCATACAAGAGAAGTGGATGCGCTGTAGTTTGAGTGAATAGAAATAGAAGTTCAACTGACCATAGTACACAACGTCGTAAGCACTCCGGCCAGGAAGACATGAAGAAAGCCTCCACTCAATAATGAGAACACTACCAATGGAGCAGCAGCCAGAGCTGCAAAGGGCCAGCCTACAAGAACTCCAGCTGCTGCAACAGCCACAACTGTCTTATGCCAGTCTTCCAACAAAACTAGTGCTGATGCCAGGGTGATTGCATACATTGCAAAAGTGCTTGGCAAGAAACCTGAGAACAGCAGGTCACAATGTCATTTTTCTTGTGAGGTTCGACCTCACATTAAACCAGTCCAACATCAGAACCTATAAGAACGTTAAAAAATCAAGTTCTTGCAAATAACTTACTATATCTGTTCAATAAAGACGAGAATGTTTAAATTTGCATATGATTTAACTAGAGAGACCTAACCATAAACAGAGCAATAGACGTACATACTGGTGCTAGCGTTGAAGCAGCCGCTGCTGACGCAAAGGAGCATTAAAGTATACATTCCAACTCTAGCTCCGAACTTTCGATTAGCAGCACCCACTAAAGTCGCCTCAGTAGACGCTGAGACTAATCCCAAGGCAAGTCTGACCGAGAAGAACACTTGAACCTGCGTTAGATTATCTCCAAAATATCAAACACCGTGGCTTCCATCATATCAAGAGAACCTCTAGGACCCTTAATTTCTTTATGAAATTTGCAAGTAATCACTACTCTCCACAGCTTGAAGTTGTTCCGATTCTGACAGTCTGCTAAAGACGAACACGTGTTTCGCACAAAAGTCTATTGGAATGGAAGAGATGTAGAACCTCAAAGACATACATAGCTCATGAAGCCTGACATGGGCATGTGAAAACTAACCTTGGTAACACCAGCATGGGACAGCAACATAAAAGGTCCACTAACAACCGCATGAAGCAACAGATACAAATACGACCTGAGTGCAAATTCCGAACTGCACCAAACAAATAAACAGAAACGCTTCAGGAAAAATTCGAAACTCGGTTACCGAAGGCATTTAGTCGATTCAAATTGGGGATGAATGTTGCTCAGGTGACACCATCCCCTGAAATATACACCTCGGATACATTCTCTCCACACACGGGGTCTCTCCTGAGCAGCACTCCTACCCGAGTGATTGCAGTGTATCGATTTACGATAGAGGTTACATGCCATCCTGCATATAACGTTATTACACAGACAGAACTCCAATCCCGAAAATTTCTGGACAAGCTCACGCCCTCACCAGTCCTTACAGATTCAAGCAATTAGGGTTTAGGATTTCCGAACCCCGTCTAGGGCTCCAGCAATTAGGGTTCGTAGCCATCAAGCTTTACAAGCACAACATGCAGAGAAATACGAGCTTTACTAGAAGTTCAGAGCAACAAGATACAAAAGAAATGCTTGGTAAAAATTTAATACGTCAAAAAATAATCGATTTCAGCACGAAAATCGGATTCAGCATCTAATCATGGCATCAAGCTTCAAATTTCTCTTATAATTAAGAAAAACGAGCGAAACGAGAGGCTCCGGTAGCTCACCCAATTGCAATTATCCGAAATCTTGTATCCTCAAATTTCACAATTTCAAGGGCTAAACCAAGGGAGGGTACCTGTACTCCCAAGTTTGAAACCCCGATTTGTAAAGAAGGTAGTGCAGCGGTTCCCAGTAATTGAACACCTCGTCGCAATCGTGAATGTTATTGTAAATAGCACTGTAGTAACGCGCCAACATAAGGAAACAAAAAGCTCCCTTCCACCCGATGCCTGAGCTTTTCTCTTCCAGCTTGTCCTCCCCGCTACTCTTCTTCTCATCCTGCTTCTCATCCTGCGACGGCGCTTTCTCCTCAGCCGCCGTCGTCCCCCTCCGACGCCGCAAATCCGTTCCCGAGGTCGCCATCGCCACAACACTCCTAAACCCTAAACCCTAAAAACCCTCCTCAAAATTCCAAATTAACCACACGCATCAAAAGTTTTGGACACAATCAACTTATCCATCAACTCATCATTCAAGTCTCACATCTCCGCCATGGATTACAAATTGTGAACAAACCCGAGAGCAAAATCAAAACCCTAAAACCACTGTCCAATTGGTGAACGCAACTTCTCTTGCCGCAAATTGCTCCCTCTGTCCGAAAAAACATTAGTACCGGTACCGTTGTTAAATTATACCGGCCATGGCTGGCCTGTCGTAGGGTATTTCCAAGTCCCAACAAACTACTGGCTCGTAAGTTACCGACCCAAAAGCACTCAAGCTGTCAGCAGCGCACGCTAACTAACTCACAACCCTGACTTATTGTTTTTTAAAAGTATTGGAGTGCAGGACCCAAACAACAACATAGCTACGGCAGGACAGCTGTCACTGCACGCCGATGACTCACAATTCAGACCTTCAGGGCTCCAGGCAAGAGTCCACGCAAGGGTTGCGTTTCCACTGCCGCGGAATGCATCAAGAAACACGCTCAGACGCGAATTGGGTCTTCAGAATTGCCCCTTCTCCGTTGCCGCCTCGCCTCCGCCGCCTCCGCGTTGCTGATTGCATACTCTGTCTTTGCCATCACGCTCTATCTGACAGTCTTTGGCTTGCCAAGCGTGTCTCCATTCTCCAAGTAGGCGTCACGAGATTCCAGATCTATCGTGTCTGACCAAGGTTTTAGGGTCGTGGCGGTAATTTCCAAGCATGAGACTCGGTCATCGAGTTTGGGCGATGAGGAGTAAGAAGCGTCGGCGGTGAGTGAGTTTGCTTGGAGGAGGTTGGTGCGATTGTGGTCTATAGTTGTGTTCACGAGAGTTTGTGAGAGAATCAGAATGTCTGAAAAGAGGCACAAGATTCGAATCCGACCTTGCGTGGAATCCGATCTTGCCAGTGTTTTGATTTGCAAGTAATTCGAGCTTGCAAGCAAGCTGCCGCAGAGTGCCTTCAGCTTGCAAGAAGATTTGTTTAGGTTCCATTCTTTTCTCGAACGCTTGCGATCGACATTTGTAGAAGCTGGCTTGTAGGAGCTGGGATCGGTAGCTCTTTTAATGATCGGTTGGTGAAAAGGTGGGGAAGGTGGTGTGAACCAGTATGACAGGCAGGTTGCATCTGTTTTCGAGACGCGGATGTAATCAGTCTAGAGAAGCCACCAGAATGATGTTTTTGTAAACTTTTGGCATTTCTTCGGAACTTAACCTCCTCAGAAAGTTTGACGGGCGTGATTAAGATCTTGCGGTTCTTTTAAGCTTCTAGAGTCTTGGATAGCCAGAACTGGGAATCTGGAGAACGTCGATACTCGAATTGATCTGCGATGACCACCAGAATGACATTCCTGTAGATTGAAAGTGAAATTGACTCGTGTAAAGTTTCATAAGTGTGGTGGAAGTCCTTGTGGACAAGATTATTTTCAAGGGCCGGGAGCCGCGAGTTGGGAGCTTGGATAAGGCTTTATGACATAATGCTAACTTGTACTTGTGAATCTGTAACAAATGAGAGTTATCCGTTTAGGGCTCACATAGAACTTAGCGTTATGGGATATAATTCTCTCCCAAGAAAATTTGACATAGTTGCGTTGAGTGGCCAACTTAGTGTTATGGTTCTTTTATGTTGTTTTGTCCATTATATTGTTATTCGAATATTGAGGCGTTCCAATTTGGACGCTCCTTGTTCTTGCCCTGCCTGTTGTGAAAAGCGCGCCGTGCGGGCTGTAGAATCTTCATTTGAATTGGACGAAAAGAACAGAGACAATCGCTTAGATAGCTTGAAAACACCATTGCAAGAGTCGGACATTAGGGATTCAAGGGCGAGAGAAGATTGTGGCAATGAAAGTGAATCAGGTTACAGTTCGGCGGTTGAGGATCTCGACGACCAAGCGCAGCAGGATATAGAGAACGACCAGGATTTGAAGGACAGAGAACTTTTGGAAGATCTTCAACGTGAGCGTGAAACGGTCGCTGCTCTGTATAGTGAGCTGGAGGAGGAGAGAAGTTGCTCTGCTTCAGCTGCTTGTGAAGCCATGGCAATGATTTCTCGCTTACAAGAGGAGAAAGCTGCTGTGCAAATGGAGGCTCGGCAGTTCAAACGGATGGTCATCGAGAAGGCAACGTACGACCAGGAGGCCATTGAGGCCTTAAATGAGCTTCTTTTTAGTCGAGAGCAAGAGAAGATCGCTCTGGAGGAAGAAATCCGTATGTGCAAGGAAAAGCTGGATGCTATGGTGAGCGAAGAGAGGAGGCAGTCGTGGCGACCTAAAGCGAAAGTTGATGAAGTTTGCCGTGTTCTTCCGAAGTCTAAATCACTGACTTTGGTCAGGAACGAGAAGATCGACACGGCTTCCAGAGGTGGAAGAGTCGAGCAATGCAAGTACGTGGATAAGTTTAGCATTTCCAGTAGTCAGCTTCTCACTGCACTTGTGCAAGATGGATGTGGTGGCATGGAAGAGCAAAGGCTCTCCAATGATAGTAGAAGGCAAGGAGAAAAACCCGAAAAGGTGGATGGTGGCGAACCTGAAATTCTCAAGAACATCGACGTGGCTCCCAAAGCTGGGCGAGATGAGCAATCCCACCATGTGGAGGAAGTGATCACTGCGAACAGTCAACTTTCCAATGCAGCTGTGCAAAATGGGGGTCCTGGTATGGAACTTCAAGTAGGGGGAAGGCCAACAACGAGTGGTATTAGCAGGAAAGGAGGGAAATTGGAGGAGGTACTAGATGACGGAAAACTCAAACCTGAATTTCCCGGATTTGTTAGCCTGAAAAGGAGATGGGGTTCTCAGGAAATCACGCTCAAGACTTTGGAACAAACCAAGGAAGAGAGACGAGTACAAGACAAGAAAAAGGGTTCAGTGCTAGAGTATGTCATGAAGTTGGAGCGGCAGCAACAACATGGAGTAAGACTTCCTGTCCAGATGCCCTCTATTGCAAAGTTTGTTCCCTGAAAGCACAGAGATTTCAATTAGGTCTAAAATTGTTAGTTATGATATTGATGACAGGGCGGCCTCAGTCACGTCAGGAGATGATAAACCGACATTAGGTAGTCGCACAAGGGACGATTCATCGCGGGGAAGGAGAGGACGAGGGTTGTGGCGAAGAGAAATTGCGGAATACACTGCCTTTGGGAGAGTATGTAGAAGATGTATTCAGACGTGATTACTAAGGTAACAACACCTGAATGCGTTGCATCTGAGTAAGAATTTGAGCACGGTTCCTATTATTGAACTGTTAAAGCTTTTGGGGGCTCTTTTGGTAGTTGTTAAGAGACTCTAGATTCCCTTGGAATGCATTTTTTGGAGTCCATATGAATAAATACTGAAATAGCTGGACCTAAAATCGACCCTAGGCTCTCATGTGTGGATGCTGTGCGTTTTAGGCAAGAATCTAGATGGGATGGATTTACAACAAGGTGATGAACAGTTAGGTGGTGTTATCTTAATTGTGTTTATACTGAGTCACAAGGTGATGAGTGTGCAAAGACTCCGAGGATGCGGATGAGTGCACAATGGAATCGGTTTATGTGCATGACATCTATGAGATCAAGAAGTCACCTTATGTGGAGTCCTAAGAGTTGTCATGGCAAATGCAAAGATGTAACTAACATTGATCATATTTTACAACTTTTATTTGAATCATTAAATTATTTTTGTAAGTCACATTTTCTTGTACATCTTTACAACTCTGAAAATTGTTTGTTCTTTAGGGAGTAACCCCTAAATGCCTGAGGCATCAAAATTTGGTGTTTGCAAAACTTTGAAGTCCAATAAAACTTAACCAAGTTGTTATTTTTAGTAGTTTATATTTTTGAAAAATTCTTCTTGAAGTCTATTTTTAGCATCAAAAATCTAATCTTGAAAATAAATGATAGTGATTTTTCTATTCAAGATTTTGTGCAAGGATACCATTGCAATCTTGACTTCCTATAGTGTTGAGAGCTCTTGGAAATGAGCCTCAAATACACTAGATCTTGGAGAAAAAATCACATTCAAACTTCATTTAAAAAAATATAGAGTAGATTTTAAGAAGTTGTAAATTGAGTTGGATTATACATGTTAGGCCCTTTAACCTTATATTTTTTTGGTCACCAATTTTTTAGATTAAATTTGTGAAAAGAGGATTGCTAAACTTCACATTACTTTTGTAGTTTTAACACCTTCATGATCAAACATTATAATCTTTCACTCCATAAGTAATATTGTTGTGTTTTTTTTTCCTATGAGATCTTTAATATGTCTAGTTTGAATTTGTACAGTTACAATTCAAAAAAAATTGATACAATTTATCAAAATGTTGTCATTTTGTTCAATTTAGAGCAAATTCTAAGAAGCTCAAAATAGGTCCTTGACATTTAGGGGTTAATAAATTTTTAAAAGTAATCTTATTATCTTTAAATTGAACTCTTGGGGGGGTTGAATAGTAATGGTAGACCAAAATGTTTATTTAGTATGGTCTAAACTATTTATCACAAGGATATATTATTCAACATTGGTTGTAGTTGTGGCATTGTTGCATTTGTGGTGTACAATGGTGGTGTTAGATTAGGTATGCTAATTGTCATGCCAACTAATTATCTACCCTTAATAAACAAACATTTCAATGGATTGCTCTTTGAAAATTTAACAAATTAACATTTGATACTTTGGGTCTATTGTAGAATCCTTCAACAACTTAAATACTATGTGCCATTTGGTATACTAACAAAGTCTCAACTAATAGTTGTAGCCACATCATATAAGCCACATACTTTACAAAATAAACTTTTAAATTGTAGTGAATAAGATTGGGAAACTACTACTTCAAACCAGCAATTGGGAACTACTTCATATGGTATGCAAATGATATGCAAAGAATACATATGATAGAGCGTTGGGATCCTCTCAAAAACAGCGAGAAGAATCACTATGATAATAACAAAAAATAAAGTCCAATTGTAATGACAGAAACCACTTCAGACAGCAGAAAGGAACAGGAATGGATTCGTATGTTACATGAGAAACATACGCATCTTTTGTTCCTGAGAGGTGTAACACAGCTTCAAAAAGCCACGCTTTAGAAAGTAATAAAAATGCGGTCAATGGCCTTCACCAACGAGCCTCATTAAGAAAGAAAGAAAGTACGCAGAATCAACATAACACAAAAATTTAGAGTGTCAATGCCAGAGAAAGACAGCGAATGCCAGAGAAAAACTGAAAGCCCAAGAATTCAGTCACCCTGTCAGGGTAAAAAAATTACATTGATTCCACTTGTGAGCCTGCACAAAGCACCGGACACCGGTGGAGACTCAGGAGCACGATGTTGACGTGCAAAGAGCATAACTTATCACCTGGAATTGCAGTGCCGACCAAAAACCGCAAATGAACCTCTACCATTATGCTTTACAGATGATACCATAATCTTCTTTTGGCTAAACTACCCCAAATGAGGCACATACCTGAACTAGAAAATAGTTGTCATTTCACACATCTACCATTCACGTGGAGTATCACAGAGGGGGGATTCAACCAAGGCAACTCACAGCAGGCTCCATGGATTTGAGCCTGAACAATGAAGAATAGCGGCTCTTAAACCTCACATAAGAGTCATGATTTGAAAGGAGTTAATATCCGAACAGCTCCGGTGTTAGCTCATTAAGCAAGTGATTGTGCTGCTACCGAATGTGCCCCAATAGGTGAAGTGCCAAACTTCATGTCCAAAAGTTCTATTTCTCGAGAACTTTTCTTGGCACCTCAGAAACGGTTGAAAGTCCGCGACTTATTCTCCTGTTGTAAAAGCTTGGGAGAAGAGTCTCCTGTTGGGCATCGTTACCAGCCATCCAGCCAGGGAGGGTCATCTTCATCCGGCTGGAGGTCAAACACTTGGTAGCTGTCGTCCACGGGTAGGAAGTCGATGGCCAGTTGCAGGCGAGTCATGATCTCCAAGGGCACCTCCACGTTGCAGTTCAGCAGCTTGTCCCAGTTCATACCACGGAACCACGGGTGCTCCCTTATGGCCGAAGCTCCCTGACTGTCGCAACCCAGTCTCCGGCTAGGATCCACCACAAGCAACTGCAACACAAGCGACCATTAGGCACTAGTATCATTAAGCACAGCCATGAAATAATAAACCTTTTGAAGACGTATATAAGGCACAAACTCGTATACTGTGCTAATGCAGACCCTTCAACTAATTCAGGGCTCTTCTCTGGTCGTCAGCATTTGGTGTCACCCCAAAACATCCACTATTGCAGTAATGCAATTATGTGGCTACTACACGCACAAATAGTATCTTATGATCTAGAATGTTGACAAGCCTGAAAAGGAGAATTCACCTTGTCGATCAGGTCCCGAGCTTCAGGGCTGAAACTTGGAGGGAATGTCAGCTGTCGACGAGCGATTCTCCCGAAAATCTCCAGCTCGTTGTCTCGCCATGACCCAAACGGAAGATCCGTTTGTAACATGAAGTACATGAGCACGCCTACCGCCCACCTGCAGTATTTAACCGAGTTCTTAGACCACCCACTTACCAATGTCCACACGATTGCCTTTCCATGCGTACGTGAACTCTACGCTTGCAACCTCATATATCACATCGGGAGGGCAACACCCCGGGAGTAAGAAGCTGCTGAATTAGGACATTGCCCATGAACAAATGTGAAGGTTGGCACCTAAAATATCAGCAATGTTACCTGCTGTGTACTTTCATACTACGAACGCATAATGAAAAGTATCAGGAACCGTACCAGTCAGAAGCCAAGCCATGACCTTGTCCTTGGATGATCTCCGGTGCTAAGAAATCAGCCATGCCACAAACGGTGAAAGTGCGCTCATCGCTCATTTGCTTTGCAAATCTAAAATCGATCAACTGCAACCAAGAAGCGTCGAATCAGTCAACGTCTCCAAGCAACCACACGCTCCAGACACTGTCCAGAGCTGCAAAGCGAAAACCTACCGAAGAAAAAAGATGTGATGATGAAGTGAGAATAAGTCAAAACTCCAAGAAGCCTACCTGAAGACGACCCTTCCGATCAATCATCAGAACATCCGGTGAAATGCCACGATATACTACACCATCCTGCATTTCCCAATTCGAAATCGAAATCATTAGAGTCTGTCAAAAACGATGGATCAGGTATAACATTCTTGAAAAAAGATGGAAACATCTTGGGTCCAACTGCTAATTCAAGGACGAATCAGGATATCCAAGATGCTTCAATTCAGCATCTACTTTCTTTGATACAAATACTAACAGCTTGAGTTCAAGAATAAAAGCAGTGGTACTCCGCCAACTTTTGTAGTCAAGAGTAGCTACTAACAACCACAGTGCAACTACGGGAAAAAGTGTGAGTGGTCAAAACTACTCTACAGTGATATGGTTCCAATGTACCAATGTTACAAAAAACAGAAGCCTGCTATGATCATGCACAGCATAAAAGGGTGGAATGTTCTGCAATGCTGCCATCTAGTGAACAAAAATGAGTCACCTTGCAATATAAAAAGACCAGGGTGATGCAAGAACAAGGAAAATTCAACACACCTTATGCAGAAGCTCAATTGCCAACACCACATTGGCCACAAGAAACTGGGACGAATGCTCGTCCAGAGGTGACCGCAGCAGAAGCTCCAGAGGTCCAGCTAACACGCAATTCAGAACAAGCGCCACACTGTCGCTGTCAATGGGAGTTGCCAACAGATGCGGCACAAAAGGAGATGGCCTCAGTTGCTTGAAAAGAGCTCTCTCCTGCAGGACTTGGTTTTCCCGACCCAGTCTCTGAACCTTCCGTCTTTGGTACCTCTTCATGCTCACCACGTCCTCTGCATCCAATACGAATCCGGAGGTTATCACAAATGAACTCAAAAACGAAGCTCCACGTTTTGTGAGAGATGTAAACGAGATCTCTCCAATGTGAATTACTGCAGAGTTTGTAGTTAGTGTGCAAAAACTGCCACTTTTCATTCAAAGTTCATATAAGAACAGGCGCTTTACAATATGGCCCAAGCATCAGTTGAGCAAAGAATTGAGTCAAAGCCGGTCACGTGATAACAATCTAAAAAAACTGTAAGGACACGGAAGATATCTGCATTGTATTTGAAGATTAAATTAACAAGAATTCAACCTATGTCTCACCTGATTTCTTGCAGAGAACCACCCCAACCTCACAGCAATCGGTTGAGTACACAGTTTCTTGCCAGTCCTGGAAAAAAAAATCTCGTTAGCAGCTATCATTTCTTGTCTCCTATTCCGAGAGGAAAAGACTCTAAAATTGACTTCACCTCAAACCCACACACTGTCTATCAAACTAGACAATGAATTCCATGGACATACCAAATCCTTCAGTGTAATTCTCTGGAACGTAATTTCATCCACGTCCGCAAGTTGCAATCTCCGCAGCTGGGACATTTTCTCCATGTACCTGCAAAAGCCGCACCCACAACGTCAATCAGCAAAGCATCTCATCCAAAACTGACAACCAATTCCCATTCTTGAGCGTCAATAACACAAAAGTCCGATTCATGCACTTTCAAAAAGCTGTAAAGAAAGCATTAGGTTGTTGCTCAAGTCTCTTACTTTGCATCTTCCTTGAGAATCACGCTTAGTGGTCCAACAGTTTCTTCGAAGGCTTGCCATGTGATATACCAGCATTCCACATCAGTGACAGCCACTACTGTGATAGGTTTCGGGGGTGCCTTCGTAAGCACCCAGTCACCAAAATACTTTACTTGAGGTGCATCGTGGCCATGATCACCTTGGTCGATGAAGGCACACCTCTCGCCTGTCCACTCTAGGCTCGCCCTGGGTAACTGAAACTCCCCAGTATCACCATTTTCACCGTCATGGTAGGTCAGATGGACGTCGCCTCTGTTGACAACGTAGAATGCTTCGAGCCTCTCGTTCTACAAAAGAAAAACACTTGGCTTGTAAGCACAACAGCCTTGAAGTTATTTCCAGCGCTGCAACCAGGATGTCGAGACCTGAATGCTAGTGAACTCATTGTTTCTTAAGTTCACACATCCATCCTTGTAACCCCCAAGTGCCGAAGCTTAAAATAAAAGCTTAAAGTTGAACTAGTACCTCCAGAACATAAACTACCCACCCTCTATAAAGCATCACTTGGGAGTAGATAAAAACTTAACACTTAGTATTAACACAAACATTTATCAAGTTCAGATTCATTGGTTCAGTTCAATAGAGCAAGTGACGAACGTTGGTACGATCTTTCAAAGGGACGAACGAATCCATGATTTTCGCTTTTTAACACATATGCAGGACAAAGCGACGAAGGGAGGAGTGTCTATAAGAAGAAAATTAAAATGTCACTTTGAAGTGTATTTAAAACTGTCTTCACGGAGCATTTAAGACGGGAGTAGAATTTTCCACAACACTTGTGAAATATAAAGTGGCGACAGTCATCCAGGGTGGACTGTAGTTCTATTGTTCAAAAATAGTTCTTCTCTCTATTGATATATTTCCTTATCTTCCTTAGAGCTTCTTAAGTCTATTAAGTCTATTAAATCTATTGATTCAATTCAATTCCTAACGATATGGAAGTGCAGATTCCTAACTTAAGAACCATGACAACCATAAGAAATTATTACGGAACCAACGCTAAACACTCTCTGTTGCTGGTAGGGATTCAGGTACTCACCCCCTCCACTATCACTTGACCCTCCTCAAACGTCACTTCCGTCAAAGCTTCTGACAAACTGTGCAGACGCGACAAGGACAACTTGGAAAATATTTCCACCGATCGTAAGATCTTCAGCGACGGTCGTTTCATGTATTTCATCAACAGAACACCTCGGAAAGCTTCCCTCTCTAGCACCCAAAGGCTACCATTCGTGGCTGCTCGGATAGTTGCCTGTCCTGGTTTATTATACCTGCGGTATCATACACCTCCATGCGGTCAGGAGTTACAGAAACTGAATACAGTACTGCCACAAGTAATTCATGAATCCATAAGTGAAGCGTCCAGTTCGTAGGGTGTCTACGTCCTCTTGAGCTGAAACCAATTGGAAACTGCAATTCAGTATTATGTGTAGACCATAGCTATAAAATCAGAACATAAAACCTCGATGAAAATTGCCATTCACAAGAGATGAGAAAGTTACATTAGTGCAAGCTCTCCGAAGCAAGGATTCGTGTTTGCATTATATACATGAATCACCTTCCCCAAATCCTGAGCAACACCACCTCCAGCCTGAAACATACAACCCCATCTGGCTTGTAAGCTTCTGAAGTAGGAAGTAAAAAATTTGAACCTATATCCTTTATTATACCCCTTACTATTTCATGGAACATTTTAAGGCAAAATAAGTAGGATGCTCATGACTGTCTGAGTGCACGAGAGAGGAAAAAAACTCTCATGTCAGCAACTTTGGAAGGCTGGTTGAAAACCTGAGAAAATGTGGCTTCAAATTCTCCAGATTCAACTATGTAGAAAAGATCGCTCTCGAAGCCCTGAAAACATGTCCCACTCATCTGGTGAGGCGAGCTGCAAGCAAGAGTGCCAGAATGATACATAAGGAAATTCACAAACATAAGCGCTTTCAAAAATCATGTGCTGAGAGAAGCTAAATGCTCTCTACCTGTCGAATTATGACTTCACCAGCATTCACTTCCACCAAATCCATGCATTCAATCAGTGTCATCTGTTGCCTCTCTGTCAAACTTTGGAACAAGAAGTTCCCTTGCAGAGCTTGCTTAATCTGTGCCTGCAGTCAGAAAAGATGAGCGAAATTTTAATCTATATCAAAGACACAGATGGGTTGCTTGCAAAAACTAGGTCGCTTGAAATTACCAAAACAGGATTGTCAAATAAATTTTCTCAGAGCCCCCGAACTAAAAATAAAAAGTTCACTGTGAAAGTGACTCCTCAATTACAATAAGTATAAAAACATGTTTCTTTCGATCATTCAAAAATGTAGGCATGACCAGTTCTCTGTATTGTACATTTCTTACCTCTTTTGAAGTTTCCCAAATGAATCATTTCAACGCCTATAGATATGCAAGCGGTCACTTTTGACAATTTAGGGATTAATTCATGAAACCCTAAATTCTAATAGCCTTGAAGGAATTCAACGGTACACACCTCTTCCTCTGGAGTTTTTATAAGAGGCTCGGTTGCAGGCACCCAAGGTTCGTCAGGATCCAAGGAAGCTTCTATAGCACGAGCTTTGGCCCTTGAAAAATCTTGACGAACAGGTCGACTGCCTTTGAATACATCCCTATTGCTTCGCAATGGGGACTTAGTTCCCACCTTTATAGGCATCACGGGTGACTCTCTGTAATAGGGCTCGATCGACATATCCACCTGCTTTCAGAAAACCCACAGGAAATCATGAGCAATGCAACCCTAAAATCATCACAAACACTCGTCCACACCTTTCAAATTATCGACATCAATGCTCCCAATGCACAACCAGCAAGACCAACAAATGCACAAATAGTACTTCCATGAAAGAGTTTCAGGGGATATACGTCATTGAGGTTTTCAATGTGCACAACAATGATCGTGATGTCATCAGTCCGAGTCTCAAACTGCAGCCATAGCCGGTAGGACTCTGCCACAATTGCAGCACAAGCTTCCTTTGGATCACTGTAATTCGCAACCTGTTGCAAAAGTGTGCAAAAACATTTAGTATTCATATACTCCATAGCTTACTAACTTGTTCAATTTTTTCTTAATTGTAGGAATATCCAAAATCCTGCACGTACCATGTCAACCACAGTCTGGCTGTTGATGAATTCAAACACACCATCACTTGCAATGATGAAGAACGGATGCTTCGACGAGAGCTTCATCACCAGAACTTCCGGCACTGCAACAACGCCAATTTCCTCGGCAGCGCTGTCTCCGATGCTCCGCGTGAACGCCGTCCCAGGAAACATTCCATTCTGCACCCACAGTCGTGGAGGATCACCGTCGTCATCATCCTCACCACCCCAACATTTCACATCCGGATCCTTCAAACCTTCCAGCTGATCAAGAGTCAAAATCCTCGCGCCCGCAGCTTGTACTCTAGCACATTCATCTTCCCGGAATGGCGTCTGATCAGTTGACAAATTCGCAGCCACAAGACTGTTGCCCCTTCGCTCTGCAATCACAGCTCGCGAATCGCCCACATTCGCCACATACAGCGTCCGGCCGCGCACTAGTACCGTGATCGCCGTCGTGCCGCTCATGGAATCATCCACGCTGCTAGTATGATGCAACTGCGTGTTGGTAGACAAAAAAGCCTCGTGGTACGCTTGCACAGGATCACTATGATAGTGCCGGTTGCGCAGCAGATTCTCGCACAGCTGCTTCTTCACGAACTGCGAACACTGCGTCCCAAACTCACCGTGCCCATCAAAAACTCCGAAGAAGTGATCGTCGGGACTTTCCCCAAAGACCGTGTGCGCGCAGAAGCTGTCCTGATTGGCTTTGTCGAGCGCCTCCGGGTAGTACCCACGCTGCGTCAAGTACGAGAAGCGCAGCTCGAAGTTCCCGTCGGGCACTCGCACCACGCGCGAGCCGGTCGCAGGCAAGTACTGGTCGGAGATGCGAGCCAAACGCGAAATGCCGAGATCGAGGTCCAGCGTCTCCAATAAATCCTTCGAGCTCGGAATGTTCCTGCGCGCAGAGCCGACTTCGTAAGGCGAGTCCGTCTTCGATACGCCGCCCGCGTCCACCTGCTTGAACAAGCCCGAGGAGGATTTTTGCTTGGGCGTCCCGCTCTCTGACCTAGTCTTGGGCGTCCCCGACTTCGACTTCGGCTTCGGCAACCCGTGGCTCTGCTTGCTACCCAACTTCGGCGTGTCCACTTCACCTTTCGAACGCGGCGTGTTCGCCTGGGACAATAGCTTCGGCGTCACAACACGCGAATTGGGCTTACTGTCGCGCCCGGAGGGCAAGCACATTTGCATCGTCGAGACATCGCCGAACGCGTCGTCGTCGCTGCTATCCGACGTGAGCACGTCGTCGACTTCCTCCAGCTTGCTCGCGACGGCCGCCTCCTGCTTCTGCTGCTGCTGCTTGGCATCGCGACGCTCCGCCCCCGACCGTTTGCCATTAACGCACCCCATGGTGTCATCCAAGCGCACAAACGCAGAGACGCGCTACCAGAGTGCACAACGGCACATACTCCTACTACACCGAAACCCCCCACATTGGCGACCGAATTCGTCGCTCTGTATCTGTCGAAGCCCTCTTGAAAACGAACCCAAACACCCACATTGCACTCAAAACGACCAAGCTCCTTGCTTTCCAACAGCCAGGAACTTCAGCCCTTGCGAAATTCACGAATTCGGGGGGCTGCATTCCAATTCGAGCTCTCGCAGCACGTGACACCAGCCTCCCGAAGCAGAAACGGACGTGGGAAAGCTTGTCAACTTCGAAGTTCCGTCAGTTGAAGGTGCATCCCTTTGGATGCTTCAAGTTCAAAGAGCGGCAGGACACGTTTTGAGCGCCACCAGAGCGTGAATCCCAGCGGGGGGAAGCCCAATCTTCAAGTGTTGGGATGAAAGGGAGGGTGCGTATCCAAGGTGCAGGAGGGAAGGAGGGCGTGACGGTGGTGATGGGGTGGATTCCCCCTCCTTCTTTCCTTCTTCAAGCTTGGCTCAGTATTGAAGGGTCTTTGTTCCCGGTTTTATAAGCTTAAGGCCATATTTGAGGCGCTGGTGTGCTCAGGGGTTAAGACACTACTACTGTTCAATAAATGTTCAATAAATATGCAGTCACCAAAATTCTCTGATTATTGGATCAACATGTCTATTTTTTGTTTCTACAGGTAAATTAGGAGGTTCATAAATGGACCATTTAAGGGTTCGAACTGAATTTTGGGGTGGCTAAACATCTTGAAAAAAAATTCAGTAAATTTTTCTTGAAAGACAAGTGAAATTGACATCTAACCCAAGTTGTTTTATATTTTTTGAACCTTAGTGGAATTAGTTACAAATTTTTGAAGTTGGAAAAAAGTGGTCATATGTAATCCAAAGTGACCACCTCTTGGAATGTACACAGGTGATACATTGAAGAAAGCAAAATGTACCTTTGAGTCATGATCACTTTTAATGCCCCGTCGGAGTTTGAGCCTCCTACCTTACTGTACATTGGGGTCAAATTCATCGGGCCTTATACAAAATCATTTCTTTTTTCGGTTGAATATTTATTCATCAACTTGATTTAGAATTTTTTGAAAATTCATTTTACAAGGTTTGTAATATTTCATAACCTTCAACACCGTTCAAAATATTCTATAACCTTTAGTAGTATTTCCAGCTTTATTAGTACTTAAGACTTTACTGATACTTGCAGCTTTACTGGTATGCACAACTTTGACTTTGTGATTTTTTTTTCAAGGATTGAGATTGTTTTCATTAACCTTGAAGTGCTCCAATGTCCAATCTTGGGACGACAAACAAGATTCGTTTTCTCATTTCTTTCTCATTACTTCTTGGATGAAAGTCATCCTAATTTGTGGAGATACTCAATCAAGTTCTTGTCCTATCTAATGTTTGAATTTGGTGTTAGTAGAGTACATATATATTTTTTGGAAAATTACAAATGTGGAAGTTTGTCAAAAGGTTGACCAAGCCAAAATTGCATTAACTTTAGTTTAGAACTGGATTTGCAAAAATGAGGTCATAGACTGGAAGAATACAAAATTTTCAAAAAAATCATAATGTCAAGGGAACCCCATTTCTAATCCATTCCAACAATTTTTACTCAAAAAATGATAATATTTTGCTTGTAATTGAATTTAGAAGGAATTTTAAAATTTTTCTTTCAAAATTTATAAAAAAATATTGGTGAGAGCATTAATAAATCTAACTTGGTACAAATGGAATCCAAAATTCTAAGTCTATAATTTTTATTTGTATACCAATTCTAAAATATTCTTCCTAATAGTATTTTATAATGATTTTTCCTAAATTGTCGCATTAGGGGAGATTTGAGGCCTCCAAAGGGCCGTTTCAGTTCTGTTCTTGAAATTGTTCCCAATACTACTAGTTGTTGTCAGGCCAGCAATTACAAAAAAAATAATTATAAAAAATAAAATAAAAATTTTGTCCTAAAATCCAAAAAATAGTCTAAGAAATACCTTTTTTTACAAAAAAAAAATGATGATGATGTGGCACTCTCTTGACCATGTCGGATTTGCATTCCTATAATAGTTTTGGTATTCACAAGGGCCAATAAACTCACAATCTTCCAAAGGCCCAAAATTTCTTCTAATGATTCTAGAGAAGGTTTTAGACATTTAGGGGTTGATATTTTGTATACTATTCAATTATGCCACATTATCATTTCTAAAAAGTTTAGTGGATGCCATATTTAATTATATTTTGAATTAATTTTTAACAAATTTGCCACTTGTGTAGGGTATCTTTCAAGTCTGTAGCATCCTTAAAGAATAAAGTTGCACTTTAGTGTTATCTAGAGGGAATATTTTAAAGTGGAAATTGTATCTCAAGTAACTACATCTAAAATCAATACCTTCCTATATTAAAAATAAACATCTTCCTACATCTACATCTACATATTCTTGCCTAAAATGTATTCCCACTATTCATAAAGGTTTAGTATTGGTTTTGGGAACACTTATTTTCACCACTTTAAAAATTCATGGTTTTTTCACACAATGTCCAATAAATACATTTTGAAAGAATCTAAAATCTTCTTTTGATTTTCAACAAGATTTCTCAAAAAAAATTCAATATAATAATGAAACTATGTTGAATTGTTTATTCTATCAATTATAGGTGTATTTATCTTATAACCATTCTCTTGAGTAATTCTAACAATAGTAAAACACCCAAAAGTGCCACTTTTTTTGTGGATTCATATTTATTATTATTAGACTAGTAAAATTTTCATTTAATTCTTGTTGGCAAATGAATTAAGGTTTTGGCACACAAAAGATTGCAAGATTGGATATCATATGCAAAAGTTATAAAGGAGTAAGGTTTGTGGGGTAGATGTTCTAAAATTATTTTTTCTACAGAAATACATATTGATTTTGGAGATGGATATAGAGATCATGATGGTGGTTTTAGACAAGATGTGGTTAGTGAGGTACACCTACCTTAATCTAATTCAAAATGAACACATGAGACTATTTTTAAGAGATTCGTAATTGAAAATCATGTAATGTATGACACTTTAGATCATATGAGAAGCTACTTGGATGAAATATGATCTAGAAGTACTATGTCCATCATCCATAATACAGACATTGAAGCACTTAGCAATGAAATTCTTGAATTAAACTACTAGTTGGGTCTAAAGGTAAGCTTACCTAAATGAATTTTCTTTTCAATTACATGGTTGTTTATGGAATGTATATATAGCATTGTTTTGGCACCAAAAAAATTAAGCCTAAATACAATTGGATATCTATAATCTTTGATCCATTTATAGAATTTAGGCATCATTGAGGATGGCCCCATGAATTGTAAATTTGGTCAACTTCAAACCAAATTTGTGCCACAAAATAAAGCATGCTGTACTATTAGTTGAAACACATTAGGGGAGATTTGAGGCCTCCAAAAGTTCATATAAAATAAAATTTGGTCCTGAAATGCAAATAAATAAATAATGATGACATGGCACTTTCTTGACCACGTCGGATTTGCATTCCTGTAGCAGTTTTGGCATTCACAAGGGTTGATAATTTGTGGTCTTCCAAGGGCACCAAATTTCTTCTAATGATATAATTCTTTATTATTGATTTTTTAATATTTTAATTAGGCTATCACTATCAATAATAAAGCATTTATGGAATTTAGGCATCATTAGAGATGGTCCAATGGATTGTAAATTTGGTCAATTTCAAACCAAATTCATACTATAAAATAAAGCATGTCATACTATTGGTTGAAATAATATAATTCTTTATTAATGATTTTCTAATGTTTTCATTAGGCTATCACTATTAATAATTCAAATAATTTCTATAGAGGCAAATTTACTCAATTAATACTAAACTTATACAAAATTATAGTCAATTGCACAAACAATTGACACAAACTTGAATTGAATTTTTAAATCAGAGTTTGACATTTCAACCCCAAAAATTTGTTGGAGTTGAAGTAGACTTGCATTGGCTTAAAGTTGCTTTGAGTTTGCAATCCTTGTTGAAAAATCTTCAACTATGGACAATACAATAATATAGGCAATGATATTGGTTGGAGATTTTTCTAAATTATAGTAGTGGGACATACTTTCAAACAAAGTAGTATAAATTTCAATCCTATGAGGGGACCATGATTGAGGGTTTAGTCAAAATGATTTTTTCTATTTAGCCTTTGGTTGAAATGATTGAGAATTTGCACTACTGTACAATCACCGCACAATGTGCGGTGAAGGGCCATAAGGTTTTTTTTAAGAAGATTTTAGCCTTGTTACACTTTCAATTTGGAATGTAATTTGCAAGAGGAAATCATTTTGTATAATTTTTGGGAAGTGAATTTTAACATGGTATTGAATAATTGTGCCACAAAACATAATGTTGCAAAGGCTTCATATTCAAAATAAAAAATTCTTTTACATGTGGGTATTATGATTAAATGGATTATCAAACCTTAAAGTGCCTATTATAGATGTATTTAACTTATCCCTACCAATATATGAAAAAAACAAAAACTTACATTGTACTTATATACAACTAAAATACCTTCAATTCAAACATAATCTAAAGCACTCTAGCAATCACCAGTAAAAGATAGGATCACTCATCACCAAGCATGTATCCAAAATGAGCTTTAACAAATCTAGATAAGACATTGATGTTATTTAGAGTAGAAATTTGGAAAATTTCTCAATAAAAATTCAATCTTGTACAACTTTTATATACAATGTTGAACATTGAATACAACTTGGAGGTGTAGTGATAGAAATGACAAGGATTGCAAAAACTTTGGTAATTTTATCACTTGAATCAAAATTATCATGAATTTTGAAAGGCAAAAAGTACTTTGGGCCCATAGCCAATGTCTAAACTCTTTGAATTTCAATCATTCAAGAACTCTTTTCCTACTTATTACTTCCTATTTTCTAGGTCACTACCTTGGAACATGTGCCATGAACTTATTAGTGCAAACATTGAAAATCAAGAAAAAGAACATTCCAAAGTTAGGTTGGAAATTTGTTCTAAGACAGGACTGAGGCTAAAACTCTGGTTGGGCATTAAAAACAAAAATAACTCAAAGGTACATTTTGCTTTCTTCAGTGTACCAATTATGCACAGATTTCAAGAGGTGGTCGCTTTTGATGACCACAAGTGACTACTTTTTTCCCAACTTCAAAAATTTGTAACTAATTCCACAAAGGTCCAAAAAATATGAAACGACTTAAGTTAAATATCAATTCCACTTGTCTTTCAAGGAAAATTTATTGAATTTCTTTCTTCAAGATGTTTAGCCTCTCCAAAACTCAGTTCCAACCTTTAGATGGTTCATTTATGGACCTACTACCTTACCTTGGCTTTGGTTGAAAAAAACTGCACCTTACAGATGGAGTATGGGTCACTGGTCAGGAATGGATGCCTCTCTTATAGCTCCAACAACAACATAATATTAAGCTCTTAGAAACACTCATAATCCACCCACCTAGGAGTGGATGCCAACGACGAAGCTCTCTTAGTGAGGAGTTTCGTTGCTCACTGAGTATGTCCATCAAAGCCGCAATTTTGCCAACAGGTGACTGAAAACTCAACCACCTCCCCCGCGCACACCGACAGTCCGTCGTCACGCAATCATCGTTGCCAGGGAAATTCTGTGTTGTCAGGGAAAATTTTTGCGTTTCGCCGGGAGGCTGACTTGAGTGATTGAGAGCGTCGGTCCCAAACTGGCAAGTTGAACTCCGCCTGACTGTACGTAAGCTTAATGGCGACGGACGGACAGACCATTCTTTTCCCTTCCCCAGACGTGGCAGACATTTTGAGACCATCATGATCATCATCAAGCATCAGCCCCTTTTTTTTAAATTCAGATTGCACCATTTCAAAATAAATTTTTACTTTTTGTCACATAAAAGTAATTCTCTTTCATTAGAATTTTTTTGTTTATATTTAAAATGTAGATGAAGTCATCAAATTTGGATGAAAAAGTACATGTCTATAATTGAAATGTGTTTTTTTGGTCTAAAAGATGGATGAATGTAGAAATACAATGTTTCACTAGATTTTAAGCGATTACCATTCCTGCACTTTCTCAAAAAGTAAAAAAAAGGGGCTGATCACCATCATCGCTGCAGCACCAGGAGGTGCAGCAAGCTGCTCTCTTGATCGATCGCAAGGGAGAAGGATCTGGACGAATGATGTTGGGCAAAGTTAAGTTACGACACCGTCATGCTGGATGCAGAGATTTGCACATGAGCCCTCTCCAATAGTCCAGCTTGGAAGTACGGGACAATTCAAGCATGCCTTGATATGATGGTCATTTCGTGTAGGATGGGTATGATTGAAAACATAATAATTTAAAAACCAAAAAAAACACCCAATGTTGGTTAAATTGATGTTTGATCACAAGTCAATGAAATTGGCCACCTAGAAAGAAAGTCATGTTGATTTTCATGAGAAATTCAATCTCATTGTGCTTTTGGGATAGTATATTATTTTTGTAGGGGAGGAGGTAAGATATACATTCTTGTTGTTGCTTTAACCTCTAAATTCTCATTGTCCCCTTGAGGGACAAATTAGATTTCGGGTAGGTTTTTGTGACTTCAATTTTTGGTGAATTATTGTGAAACTTTCCTATAAGGTAGAAAAATTGATTATCTAAGTGAGAATATAATTTTTATTTAAATTGGTGCCCGGGAGCAAAAGTTATATTACAAAAAGTCTGAAACTGAACTTGGCGGGCGGCACAAAAAAAATCGCAAAAAGTCAAATATAAATATAAATTTTTTTTTTCTACTAAAATGTTTCATTTTTGTCTACATGTGAAGCTTTGATTTGTTCTATTTGGACTAATAATGAGAAAGTTAAAGACAATCTTGTTTTGGGGGCAATTTCAGCATCTTCTAGAAAAAATAACTTTTAGGATTCATTTCTAAATGCAATTTTCACAATTTTTGATAGTTTTTTTTTTTGAGAGAATGTTGTGTTTGCTTGCTAAAACAATCTCACCATTGGGATTATTGTCTTTCAATCCAATCTTGGAGTTATCAATGATTTAGTTTTTTTTTCCAATCTTGGACCTACTTCTATTTTGCATTTTTTTAGAGAATGAAAATCAATTGTTTTAAAAAATAAATAAATATTCCTAGACTTTCAACTCAATTCTTCAATATAAATTTTTTTGAATTAAAAGTCTTTAGTGCAAAAAAATTATAGAATTTGCGGTCAAAGTCATTTGAAATTGCAAGTCAGTGTTTAAAAAAACTTTCTTTTTCAACTTTGAATGCTAATATCGTTCAATCTATATCGTCAAACTTCATGAAATTTTTACCACATGAGCTAAGACAAGTGAAGTGCAAGATCCTATGGTTAGATTCTAAAAATATGATTTTTTTTGTTTTCTTGGATGAACACAACAAAAATGGCAGTTTTGAGTGGTTTTGTTTTACAAAAACATAGCCTTGGAAATTTAGGGGTTAAGAATTGTACTCCTTCATTTGCCAATGGTACACATTTTTCATTCTAGAATGTACTCCATGGATACATCAGAGGGCGGAATTGGGTGTAGGAGTGGAAATGGGTTGATGTCTACGTTATGGATGGTACAATATGTGTATGCTTTTAGTAAGAGGTAAGGTACATGTATCTATTCCCACGATGAGAATTATCCTCCTTCATAACTTAGTGGTGTATATTTTCTTTCTAGAATGTACTCTATTATTACATCAGAGGATGAAAATGGGTATGTCTATCTTATCAAAAGAATATTATGTATTTTTCATGTAGGAAGCAACGTGTACATATCCATTCTGGTTGCTTTCAAAATTGTCCCTCCCTCATGTACCAATGATGTACATTTTCTTCCTAGAATGTACTCCATTGATACATTGGAGGACAGGATTGGATGTGGGATAGAAATGTGTATCTCCAAGGTACGTACTTTATGCGGATTGTCCTATGCGGACGTCGGTTTGTGAATGACAAGCTTGGTTACTGTGTCATTAATGGCTGCAATTGGGCTCCAACAGCCTTCAGTCAGCTCATGTGGATTGCCACTGGAATTTCTAATTGCAACTGATTCTTTCAGGATCACAAAAAGTGAAACTCCTTTTTTTTTTCTTTTTCCAGAAAGGCTCCAGTCAACTGCAGTCACATGCTGTCATGTCTACTAGTGCAGCCTGCGCAGTTGCCACAGTATAATGAAATGAAATAAAAATAAAAGTATTTCTTTATTTGTTTTATTCCTAAAATTTTCAAAACTCAATATCTTTTCCATTGTGAGTTGGAATGCCACCAAATGAAGTCCATGCAACCCTCTTTGGAGAAGGCTTTCTAATGTTACCAAGAACGTCATTGAAAGATGCATGGTTCTAGAGAACTCACCATAACAAACAAATCGAAACAAACGACTTCATTTTAGGTACGAGACGGTGGTAAGAACTCAAACCATCAAAATTAGCAATTCAACATAGTTGACAACACTTTTATTTAGTATCATCTTTTCCTAAAAAATATTTTTGAAGTATTAGCAATTGAAAATCATGAATTTGAAAAGATTATAATTTTTGGGTAAAACATGTAATTTCTATGAATTTTCAAAGTGGAACTCCCTATACCATTGAAACTATCAGACACATAGCTTTGTACTAATATCAAAATTTAAATAAATCAACAATCAACCAATGGCAATTAAATATAGGAACGGTTAATGATACTTTGGAGGATACAATTTAATGGAAGTTTACTTGTTAGGAGTAAATACATGGAGGGTTTGGGTATTTTCACCTTATATCTATGTCTCTAGAAGAAAATGAATCCTAGTCCTAAAATCAACGGCAATGAAAAGTATATATGTATTAAAGGTAGTTCTATTCACTATGCTACATACATTTCAATAGCAATTGTTACTGAAGCTCCATAAATTACGTTCTTGTTATTATTTATATTATTTAAAGCAATCTTATTGTGGGCGTTTTTTAGAAGCTATATTTGTCAATTTGAGCTTGCCATTCTTTCTATGCCTACAACCAACACAATGTTGATGTCATACCAAGGCATCTGCAATTTAAATATATGAGTGTTTGCATGCTTGGTTCCACAAGTTTTTTTTGTCACAATGCACTATTCGACCATGTATTGATGAACTTTGAATAATGTTGTTAATAAATGCACATTGACTTTGAGGTGCAGGATAATTTTTGAGAAAAAGAGGTCACCTAGACTAAGCTAGATGCCCTCTTCTAGCGTGCTTCATCATAATATATCATACTCACTAAATATAGAAATCTCATTGAAAACTATAGAGACAATTTTTGAATTTTATATATAGATCATTACTATTGCAAAAGGGGTGTATTTTTAATTTTCATGAGATATAAAGATTTCATATTTTATTTAAAATTCAAAAGTTTAGACTACATTTAAAAGACTCAAAAAATATTTATTACTTTTGTTTTTTAAATGTGCATTTTACAAAAATTATGAAGGTAGGTTTGTCTTTAATTTTTTTTTATTGAAGGGTATGAATTATCTATAGGAAAAGGGGCAAATATCAAAAGATTTAATGCAAATTAGTACAAATCAAGCATTTCTATACACCTTGAATATATGGTTGAATTTTATATACAAAGTATGATAAATCCCTTCTAGAAAATTATTTTATTGATAAAAGACACTTAAAGGTAGGGTGAAGAGAGTGCAACACACACAAAGTGGGAGGGTGTAATGTGGTGGTGAATTTAGGAGGCACAATGGCAAAGTTGAATATATATATGTACCATATTCAATAGTACATGTTTAATATATGTACTATAGGTTGCAATCATCCATATACCAAAGTCTATGACAATCAACACTAAATCTAACTATAGTGTTGTAATTCAATTGTAGCTTTCCAATTGAAAGTTGAATTCATTTCTACAAAGCTATATTGAATACATCTCAATTAATTTAGAGTAATAGAAATAAACATGAATCTAAATGTGCAAAAAACATGTCTTGAGATATTTTTTGAGTTTACTAATTTTGCATTAAAACTATTACATGTAATATATGTATGATTTATGGTTGCTCATTCCATATTCAACATCTCACTTGAATATAGATGTTAGAGTCAATAAATAAATCCAACACTCACAATATAGATAATAGAGAAGAAAAGGATGAAGGTTCAAGTGACGAAACAATGAAGAAATTCAAAGAACAACAAATTCAATGAGAATTTGTACATAATTAATTTTCAACCCGTTCCAATGCATTCAAGTGTTATAAGAAACTTCACTTTGTCATAATAATGGATTACAGATGGCCAGGGGATAGGGAAAGGGTACTTTAACCCCTTAAGTTCCTTGACTATGTTTTCACCCAAAATGCTCCAAAACTACCATTTTTTGAAAAAGTACCAAAAAAAAATTCTTAGGAACATTTATAGACCCATAAAACCATAGGATCTCATATTATGATAATTTGAGAAGATGTGAAAAAAAATTTCAAAAGTTTTCACCATGTAGATTGCAAGATATTAGCCTTTCAATTGACAAATAGCTATTTTTTGGCCTTGCAAAAAATTGGGTAGCTGCACTTTACAAGATCACATTTGTATGAAAAAATGTCCAAAATGGTTGCAACTCTTTATATCCATTCTTCAAGGTAAGTTGGTTACATTCTTGAAAAATTTCAGATCATTTGGAATTGTACAACATATAGGAAAAAAATAATAAGTAGAAAGAAGTAGAAAATGAATCAAAATACTAAATTGTTAATTATTTAGTCATGGAATTGAAAAATGTCAATCCCAATGGTGGTAATGTTTTAATGAACAACCTTCACCTAATATTTTTATATTTCTTGAAAAAATATTCAAAATTGAATTCAATAAAGAACTTCAAAGTTTATTTCAGAGTAGAGAATCCACAATTGCCTGCAATCTAAAACACCTCATAACTTTTGACTCCTTGATCAAAATGGAATGATTCAAAGCTTTTTATGTATATATAAATCTAGAAAATTAATTTCAAAATTTTATTTTTGAAAAAGAAGATTTTTTCAGATCTGCCCAGACTGCCCGAGTTTAGAAATAAACTACATATTAGGCCATAACTTTTGACTCATATTTTCAAATATCCTAAAATTTAGTGCACATGAAAGATATTCCTTGTCCACACCTTCTAGTAAAATTTGGGCTAAAAATATGAAAATTTCTGATCACATGTACCTACCCAAAAAAGTTATGTTGCCAAAAAATGCACCTTGGTCCTTTAGGGGTTAAAATTGGAATAGAATAATATTAACCGTAAGATCTTTATAGGCAGATAATTTGTTAGAAGTTGTTCTCATTCTAAATGTCAAATGAACTTTAGATATACATTTCAACTTTGATAAACTTACTCCTTACAAACATAATGAACTTCATCAACCTAAAACCAAAAAATAATGAAGAATTACTTGTAGAAAATCCACAAATTCTTTAACCCCTAATTTCCCGAGGCCATTTTTTGTTAAAAAACACTCAAAACTGCCATTTTTGCTGCGTTCATCCAAGAATACAAAAAAAATTATTTTCTTAGAATCTAACCGTAGGATCTTGTACTTTGCTTGTCTTAGCTTTGACATCTATACTTTTACAGCTTAGATGGTAAAAATTTTATGAAGTTTGATTGTATAGATTAGAAGATTCAAAGTTGAAAAAGAAAGTTTTTTTAAACATTGGCCTACAATTTCAGATGACTTTGACTACTAATTGTGAATTTATTTTGCACTACAAATTTTGAATTAAATTTTTTTATGTTGAAGAAATGAGTTGAAAGTCTAGGAAAAAAAATTCAAAGCAAACAAACTTGATTTTCATACTTTAAAAAAATGCTAAGTAAAAGTAGGTCCGAGATTGGAAAAAAAATTAAATCATTAATAACTCCAAGATGGGGTTGAAAGACAATAATCCCAATGGTGAGATTGTTTTAGCAAGAAAACAAAAAATTGTGAAAATTGTGAAAATTGCATTCAGAAATGAACCCTACAAGTTATTTTTTCAAAAAGATGCTAAAATTGCCTAAAAAACAAAATTGTCTTTAACTTTTTCATCATTAGTTCAAATAGAACGAATCAAGGCTTCACAAGTAGTCAAAAATAAAATATATTAGGGAAAGAAAAAATTTAAATTTGTTTTGATTTTTTGCAATTTCTTTTGTGCTACCTACCGAGTTTAGTTTCAGGCTTTTTGAGGTATAACTTTTGCTCCTAGGCACCAATTGAAATAAAAATTATATACCCACGTAGATAATCAATTTTCTATCTTACGGGAAAGTCTCAAAACAATTTATCAAAAATTGAGGTCACAAGAACCTGCCCGAAATTTGATTTGTCCCCTGAGAGGACATTGGAAATTTAGGGGTTAAAGCGGGATTCCTAATAATGCATTGTATCTCTAAAATATGCCCTAATGAATTTAAATAGTAAGTAGGTACTTATTGCATAAAGTTTGGAAACCTTGAAATGTAGGCATTGATTTGGAAATCTATCAATACAACCTTGACCTCATGTGACTTTTACATTTAATATTCAAACAACATGTTTGAATTTCACCAAACTTTAAGTATGATTCATCCATGTGTGACTAAGAGTCAAATGTCACTATCGTAGTTGTAAAGTGTACAAGTTCAATGGAAAATATTTCTAAAATAGATGTCAAAATTCAAGAAACTTATGTTCCAAAAAAAATTATGTATAGTAAAAAAATATTTTAAGAACAAACATTTTTAGCATCTACCAAATTGAAAAAAAAATGCCTAGCAAAGATGTACCAACCTTATCCTTTACCTACAGTAATAGATATCTATGGATATTAAGAAAAATTATTCAAAAAGAAGTAACTTTTTTCAATATAATAATATAACTAAAGAATATACTAAGATAATTATCCATATTTCTATCCAATTAAGAATTAGAGCATTATCCTTGCTTTCAAATTGTCTTATTTTTGTTGAATTTTATTGGAAGTCAAAAGAGTATTCTTAAAATTATTTCGTGAAGCATTTTTGGAACAATATACAACTAAACTACAAATTTTCAAAGTTTAGACAATAGATGTAATTATAAGCAACCTTTGGTTCTCACAAATACAAACTATACAATACCTAGTAACCATGTTATAGACATCCTATTGTGCCACTCTTAATAATCTTGTACAATATAGAATACAATTCTATATTTGATTTTGCTATTCAATCCTTATATGATGACTACTTTCTTACCTTTGAATGTAATGGTACAATTACTTTGCAAGAATCTACTTAAAATATAGAGATATGTATTTTACAAAGTTTGATCATACAATGCTTTACATTGAATTCTTTCTAGATCACATTTTTGTTCTTTGATGGGATTTTTAAAATATAAAAGATGTGTATACAAATGCTTCCTACATCTCTAAGCAATCCAATTTTTAAAATTCACCACCAATGTTTTTCAATCAATTATCAAGTAGAAGCTATGAATAGTAACCCCTAAAAGATTGAATGACCATTGAATGTATGTAGGTGAACTCAATTAGGAGTGTATGAAGTCATTTTTCTTTAAATTTTTATAGAAGGTGTAAGTACTTCTTCTTTTAGTGTGAACATAAATAATTTTTTGATCAGGTGCCTAAATCAAAAGTTATGTTGTTCTAAACTTTTAAGGCAACTTGGACAGCTTCAAAAAACATGTGTAAAATTCTTTTTCTCGCTCTTTCTACAATTTTGAAATTTGGCAAATATGTAATTCACAAGATATAAAATGCAAATGTAAAACCATATATATATAGTATAAAAATCTCACTTTAGTAGGAAATAAATTTTGTAGACCCTATTGGGCAAGAATAGAAAAAAAAAAATTCTTTTAACTTCAAATGTTAGAATCTTTCAATTTCTATGGTCAAAGTGTTTGAAATTTTTTCCAAGCATTGCCAGAGTAGTCTAGTACAAATTTGTAAGGTAGAATTTTGAAAAAAACCTTTTGTTTGCATTTTTTTCTCATTGCCTTGAAAAATAGCAATTTTCACAACTTGTACCTCAATTGTACATCAATCTTGTGAAGATTAACCCCTATAGTTTTTTTCAAACTACATTTCACTTAAAAACACTTAAAACAGGCTATTTAGATGGCAAAGGCCTTCCCAAATGATGAATGAAATCTTCTTCATGCTTTTTTTTTGTGATAGTGTTGGCCACATGTCAAAAAAATTTCATGACATTTCAAATTGAGTAATATGTTGTAAGAAATCCAATAATGAACTACCTTCAAGAAAACTTTCATACAAAGCCAATTTTCAACAATTTATGATTTGTGTATATAATAATCTTCTTAAAATGTTCACAAGAGAGTTCTAGGTTTTACCTACCCTAGAAGAAGGGAACAAATAATTCAAAATTTGTAGCTTTAGTAAGCATGATCATTCCATTGCTTCAAATATCTAAGATTAATTGAAGAGTAGTTGGGCATATGAGGTGGAAAAGGCTGAGTCAAGGTTTGGTATGCCTAAAATATCATAGATCATTAAAATTGTACAAGTTTACCACATGCTGTGTACTGAGAACATCCATGTTTTTGTTGTGAATGAAGGTGTTTCCCTACTCCATCACATGTAATTTTAGAAATTCTAACATGAAGTTTAAAAAACAAAAAATCTTAGCAAATTTATCACACAACTTCAAAGGCCTCCTAACTCATTCATGTTAGAATGAGAAGACAAGTCATCTATACAATAGAGGCAATAGAAGGTAAAACAAACCATGTGGGACAAGTAAATTAGAATTCGTAAGAGCTTAACTAATAGTTAAGTAAAAGTAGTAATTATGTTCAAAGTAGAATTTCAAACCTCATTTAAGCATAATTGAATAAGTTTCTTTAAAAAATCATGAACTAAGTTAATGTGGAAAATCAAGTTAAATTTCATCTTCAAAAATCAATTTGAGATTTTGAGTCATCATTCAAAAGATATGAACAAAGTTCAAGGAAGGTGTTTGAAAATGTCCCTTCTAAACCCTCTTTGAAATTTGTCTATAACTTTTGGAGATGAAATTTAACTTTATTTTTCACATTGATTTAGTTCAAAGTTTTTTGAAGAAAGTTATTCTATTGTACCTAAATGTGGTCTGAAATTCTACTTTAAACACAATTTTTGCTTTTCACTTGATTATAAGTGGTTGAGCTCCTACTACTTCTAATTTAGATATCCCACGTGGATTGTTTTACCCCTCTTATATAAAAAGCCTTGTCTTCTCACGTCTTCACAAGCTATGCAAGTGACATTAGAATCCATGATGGACGCTTGTCAAACATTTAGTATTTTTTGACCCCAACCTCTAATTTCAAAAAATGATATTTTATTGAGCAATTTCCACTTTTTGACACCTCCACTTTGTCCTTTGTCCGGATTTTGTAATCCCAAACCTCCACTTTGTCCTTTGTCCGGATTTTGTAATCCCAAAAATGTCAAAAGCAACTTGTTATCCACCAATAGCAAAAATTTGTCCTAGCACCTATCCTTACATCCTGGGAGACTATGATGAAAGTTTTGCTTTAGTGTAAATAACCTTGCCTACACTTCCCTTTATTCATCAAGACCTCTTTTCACACAAGAATCCAAGGATGAACATGCACTTTTGTGTTACATAAAAGGATTCTTTATTAACCATCACACTTTGTGTCTGCAGCAATATTACAGAATTAATTTTGCAAGGTACAGAAAACGCCAATCCTATTCTAAAAACTCTGCAAAACTCTTTGCAATGGCAGAATAGGGGTGTCCGTAGCATGGCTGCCGGGTACTGTACATTTTAGGCAAGGGACGACTCTGCAGGAGGAATCATGGAGTGGCCAGTGTTTAAGAAAGTGCGACGCAGTGCCCTTTGTAAATGCCTGCAGCGAATGCCGTATTTCGCATGACCTTCTCGCAACTGCCATTGTGGACCATCGTGCACACAAGCCCATTGTACCGCATTCGCATCATGCAGTCATCTTTCCGTGGCACTTCAGGCAATCAGATGGAGAAAAAGAGCAGTCAGGGTGTAAGCAAAAGAAGAATAAGTCTGGAAGCAGTTGTAAACCCATGACTTCAAAAGAAAAAACGTACATGATTCCACCTGTCTTGTGCGTCTCCACCCAACAGTCCCTGCTGGTAATAAGACGCAGAGCTTCACATCGTAGTGTCGACCAAACCCCACCTAAAACCTCTCTATCTACCCTGACACCATTTCAAATTGGTTTCTATAAACCCTGGTGCGATTGATTCCCTTCACGTAATAGGAACACACTCAGACCTGTACTAAAAAAATTGCCTTGAAGAAGACTTACAAACCACATTGTGGTGATTCCGTCCTTACATGTGATTTCCAACAACAGTGATCACGCACCTTGAACACCCAGTTTTAAGCTTTCGAATTGAAGTTATGTTCCAGCGCAGGGTGCAGCAACTTTTACTTGTAAAGAGAGCCGTGATTTGATGGTTTAGGAGTTCAAATCGCTGCAATACTGGTGCAACCAGCACTTGGTGCTAAATGTAGAGCCAAAGTTCGCAGAAGTAGAGTCCCTACACAACTGGATTTGGCAGTTTAGAAATAGTTGGAAAGTTTCAACGTGTCCTCCTGCTGGCGGAGAATCTCTTCCAGCCATGAACAGTTGCCTTGCATGCTCAGCACTTTCTACCTTGGTCAGGGTGCGATATGACATGACCTACGTGCCTCCAATCAACCAGAAAGTGAGATCCCTATGTCAACAACTGCGCGTGTCATCGCTTTCTAGTTTTCCGTGTAGGAAAGGTGTCACGTGACAGAACGAAGTTCTCCCTGTTCTGGACCCCTCCAATGAACCAAAAAGTGTGCGATCTCAAAGCCCACAACTGGAGGTATGCCATCGCTTTCTAGTTTTCCCAGTAGGAGAAGGATAGATGACATAACGTTATTTCCTGTTCTGGACCCTCCAATGAACCAAAAAGTGTGCGATCTCAAAAGCCGACAGCTCCAAGAAGGACATCACTTCTAGTTTTCCCAGTAGGAGGTTATATGACATAACCAAGTTCTGTGTCGTGGACGCTCCAAGCAACCCCACAGTGAGATCTCAATGTTCACAATTGCATGAATGCCAACCTGTAATGACCAACAGCCGCACTTGCCTCCTGGTAATAGAGTCCATAGCATTACCAGCCATCTAGCCAGGGTGGGATATCGTATTCCGGCTGGAGGCCGAACACTTGGTAGCTGTCGTCCACGGGTAGGAAGTCGATGGCCAGTTGCAGACGAGTCATGATCTCCGAAGGAACCTCCACGTTGCAGTCCAGAAGCTTGTCCCAATTCATACCACGGAACCACGGGTGCTCCCTTATGGCCGAAGCTCCCTGACTGTCGCAACCCAGTCTCCGGCTTGGATCCAACACAAGCAACTGCAACACAAGAGACCATCAGGTACAAGCACAGCCATAAAGTAAGGACCACATGAATCACACATCCAAAGCCAACCCAATTTACACGAGTTTAAATAATCGCATAATGAAGACCCTACTGGTATTCAGGCCTCTCTGGTGCTGGACGTCTTGTGTTACCACAAGAAATTCACTGTTGCATACATGCAGTTATTAAGACCTATTTAGGTTTCCAAATATGAACCCTTTCCTTAATTTTGGTCAGAGGATGTTATAACGAAACCCTTTATTTCTGCTGCGTCTGTTATTGCCGCTGGACTAGCCATAAGATTAGCTTCCCTTGGACCTAGAGCACAAGCTTGAAAGGTTAGATCCGGAGAGTTCTCACCTTGTCGATCAGGTCTCGAGCTTCAGGGCTGAAACTTGGAGGGAATGTCAGCTGCCGACGAGCGATTCTCCCGAAAATCTCCAGCTCGTTGTCTCGCCATGATCCAAACGGAAGCTCCGTTTGTAACATGAAGTACATCAGCACGCCTACCGCCCACCTGCCATGTTTGTCCGAAATCTCAGTCCACACTCATCAATGTCCACACAACTGCTTTCGTGTGCGTAATTTGTGTGTATTTGACATGTCACAAGGATATGTAGAGAATATTACTCTAGAGTCTAAGCAGCTACATTAAAGCATTGCAAATAACAATAAGTTACTGGTAGTCCTATGGCGCAATGTGTTTAGAAAGAGGGACGGTGATTTGGAGACATAACCCCATCCTCCTCTCACTCTTCCGAGAGAGACATTGATTTCCAAGAAATGACAGTCTTGATATAATTTAAAGGAGAGGGTTCTGTCCAAAACCCAACTTGATCTTAACGGCTCTTGTCTGGTTATCTAATAAATAACTCAACCTATTTGAATGTTAACCCTCCATTTGAGCAAAAAATGATCTCAACATCCATTACCAATCGCGTGCATAACATTCGATTCTGTACAATAACAATAACCTAGTTCACGTCGGGAACTGCGTTGCGTACCAGTCAGAAGCCAAGCCATGGCCTTGTCCTTGAATAATCTCGGGTGCTAAGAAATCAGCCATGCCACAAACTGTGAAAGTGCGCTCATCATTCATGGGCTTCGCGAATCGAAAATCGACCAACTGTATTCAAATGAAGTCCGTCAGTCAAAATGCCAAATCGCATTCACTAAACCCTCTTCTGTCAACTATAGCGCAATGGGTTGGAAACAGTGACGGCAACTTACAGTCATAACCCCAACCTTTTCAAAATCTTTGAGACAGCTGTAGATCCAAGATTTGACAATCATGATCCAGTTTGTAAAGAGAGGGTTAGGCCTGTTTACCGACTTGGGCCAAACAAACCTCGTCTCGTTATCTAGTACATACAAAAGGCTTCAAGATGTAGAATATATTGAAAAAGCTGCAGAGAGACAATTTGCAAAAAACTGAGGAAAGTCAAGCCAGAAATGACACGTTCACAGACACCTACCTGAATACGACCTCTTCGATCAACCATCAGAACGTCCGGTGAAATTCCACGATACACTACACCATCCTGCATTTCCCCACATTTATATCATCAGAAGTTGTCAATGAGGGAGCTGTCTCTAATCAAAAACGATTTCACGCATTGAACAAAATTCTAAAGTGCGGACTACCCATGTCGAAGAATTCGAGTCGGACGTGTGGTGATGACCACAGTATCTAAAAAAATGACCACATAACAATGTTTCAACAATTTAACGAACGTTCTTGCCATATTCAATCAACTTAGGAATCTTCTTCTGATTTGCCATGCACCACTCAATAAGACAATCAAAGTAATCTTCAATCAATCAACCCTCTTCAGGCATCCAAGGGAGGAATATTCATTCTACAGCGCGTTGGCTGGAGGGACCTTTCTTTGGTCTTCGAAAACGTGTGTACTAAAAGAAATCACTCGTTTTGACATATGTAGGATAAATTAACATACTACTCACTGTCATTGAATCAGCAAGGTAGACAAAGATGCTCAAACAATCCAACATAAAAAGGAGGACATTACAGAACTCTCTTCCGAACGCACTAGGAGGAGGAAGAAGACTGTGTATGAAGATTCTACTAGGATAAAAAGACCGTTTAGAACCTATAGAAGGGAGTGCTACTCTTATTTCGTCACTGTCATTAAATTGACAAGACAAATACAGATACTCAAAATTCAGAGTTAAAAAGAAAGACTTTGAAAAAGTCTCACAAAAACACACTGGGAGGAGGAAGAAGAAGATTGGTGTGGCCATAAACGCATCACGAATGAAGAGTCTAGTCATGCACCTTATGCAGAAGCTCAATTGCCAACACCACGTTGGCCACAAGAAACTGGGACGAATGCTCGTCCAGAGGTGACCGCAGTAAAAGCTCCAGAGGTCCAGCTAACACGCAATTCAGAACAAGTGCCACACTGTCGCTGTCAATGGGAGTTGCCAACAGATGCGGCACAAAAGGAGATGGCCTCAGCTGCTTGAAAAGAGCTCTCTCCTGCAGGACTTGGTTTTCCCGACCCAGTCTCTGAACCTTCCGTCTTTGGTACCTCTTCATGCTCACCACGTCCTCTGCGTCCAATACGAATCCAATGATTACCGCAAAGCATGCACGTATTTGTGTCGTGTACACGTGTTGAATTAAACACTAAAGTCAAGCCTCAGGTTCATTAATATGGTGGATGTCAATGAGATCAGTGCGGTTTTAGTGACTCAGATCTGCTCTACTCGTAGTTTCTAAATCTCGGGGCACTCGAACGTCGCAGCTTTAGCACTTTAAAATTTAGAAATTTAACAAATACGACCACATAGAATTCTGACCTGATTTCTTGCAGAGTACCACTCCCACTTCACAACAATCAGTTGAATAGACAGTTTCTTCCCATTCCTGAGAAAAATTCATGAAAGCGCATTAGCAACAAACATGTGTTCAATATCCCATTGCCTCCAGTTTATAGCTAAGATTTTAAATCACACTTATTTATAAATCAACAATAAAAGCTGCGCAAACGAGGAAAGGTGCTTACACCGACACAGTTTTCACGACATTACTATCATTCCAACACATTAGTTTGGCTTGACGTACACGTACTTACGACAGTATGGTTATAAATACATCCGCATGTCATTCTGAGTGTCGTTCTAAACTATGCTGCTTCCCCTGAATCAACACACACTAACATTTAACAATAATAATAACACTAGCTAATGAATATCGAGGACGTTACCAAATCCTTCAGTGTGATTCTCTGGAACGCAATTTCATCCACCTCCGCAAGTTGCAATCTCCGCATCTGGGACAGTTTCTCCATGTACCTGCAAAAGCCGCATCCACAACGTCAATCAGCAAAGCATCTCATCCAAAAATGACAACCAAATCCCAATTCTTGACCATCAATAACACACAAGAACGATTCTTACAATTTCAAAAAACTGTAAAGAAAGCATTAGGTTGTTGCTCAAGTCTCTTACTTTGCATCTTCCTTCAGAATCACGCTCAGTGGGCCAACAGCTTCTTCAAACCCTTCTCGTGTGACATACCAGCATTCCACATCAGTGACAGCCACTACTGTGATAGGTTTAGGAGGTGCCTTCGTAAGCACCCAGTCACCAAAAGATGTCACTTGGGGCAAGTCTTGCGCTTGTTGGCCTTCGAAGGAGAATCTCTCTCTTGTGTGCTCCCAGCTCGCCCTGGGCACTTGAAACTCTCCAGCATCACCATTTTCACCACCAGCGTGGGTCACTTCGACGTCGCCACTGTTAACAACGTAGAATGTATCAAGCGTCTCATTCTACAAAAGCCACACTGTGGTTAAACAATTGATTGAAACGTAGCTCTGAAAGATAATTCAATATTTTCTCTTTACTCTTTTAATGCCTTCCGAAGGGGCAGTCATCGCAACGATTATCAACTATTCATTCGGTACCAAAATGACGCTATTTCAGTGCCATTCGAATGGTTTTTGAAGTGTAGATTTTGTAGTCGATTGGCATAGAGTCAACTTTTTGAAAGGCTAATATGGAAACAATTGATAATCAATAGAGAGAAACTTCTGTGATGACCTTTGTGTTACGTTACACAGCCATGATGAGATAAATGCGGAACACAGCTGTAAATGGTTATAAGTATGTTATTGAAGAGGTTTTTATAAACATGCTTCAGTGTACTCACCGCATCCACAATCAATTGGCCCTCTTCAAATATATGTTCCGTCAAAGCATCTGAAATTGCTTGCAGATGTGACAAGGAGAGCTTCGAAAAGATCTCCACTGAACGTAAGATCCTCAAAGACGGTCGATGCAGGAATTTCATCGACAGAATACCGCGAAACGCTTCTCGCTCTAACACCCAAAGGCTGCCGTTACTGGCAGCACGCACCGTCGCCTGTACCGGTTTATTATACCTGAAGCATGACGTACCCTTGGGCGGTCAGGATTCGTTCCGTGCAGACATAGACATTGATAGTAATAAAAACTTTCGTGTACTCCAGTGAATTGAAAAAATTTCTGGTTTCATCTCATTACAGATGAAGAGGTATCCAAACCTATTCAGGGATGAGAACCTACGGCTTAAAAAATGCAGGTTAAAGAACGAAATTAGAGAGGCTTCGAGTTCAGGATTTAGAATGAACTCAAAACACATGAGAAACAATAGGTAAGGGACAAGAGTTTCGAAATATACATGAGGGCGAGCTCCCCAAAACAGGGGTTTGAGTTTACGGTATATTGCTGAATCACCTTCCCTGGCTCTTGGGCACCGTCAGGTCCAGCCTGAGATATACAATTCCATGCAACATCTTAGAACTCTCCAAAGCAAGCATCCATGTGCAAGGACTTCAATCTTACTGAAGAATTTCAACGACCTCAAAAAGAAAACTCTCTCTCCTTTGCTATCCCCACCGGATTAATAGTAAGGCTTGTATTAATGCCACAGTCGAATCGGCGGTGAACTCCATTCGGGAATATTTATCATATTTTTAATGAGAGAAGTACTTAAGAATTCAAATATTTCCTACGTTTGCTGTCCAGGGAAACTTATACAGCAACAAGCAACATGTCAAGATGAGAGGGATGATTGAAAACCTGGGTAAATGTAGCTTCAAATTCTCCAGAGTCTACCACGTAGAACAGTTCACTTTCGAAGCCCTGAAAACATGTCCCACTCACCCAGTGAGACTAACTGGAACGGGAAATGCAATAACACAAGCGGCTAAATTACAACCCATAAATGAATATATAGTTCAAGGTCAGCGTCGAGCTAAAATCACTACCTGCCGAATTATGACATCTCCAGCCTTCACTTCCACGAGATCCATGCACTCAATGAGTGTATGTCGTTGCTTTTCAGTCAAACTTTGGAACAAGAAGTTCCCTTCCAGAGCTTGCTTAATTCGTGCCTATGGAGAAAAAAATTGAAAAGCGGAACTTCAGTTCACTTTTTTTCAAGTATAGACACAAACCTTTCTTACAAAAACTTCACTGCGCTCTCGGAGTGCCAAATTCCACCACCCAAATTTGAATTTTAGGGTATTGGCCGCACTGTTGGTCTAGATTTTTGACAGTCATTGGCTGCTCTCCCAAACAAAGAAACAAACACTAGACTCCTACATGAAAATACTTCTAGTTGAACATATATAACCGGTGCCTTGATAAGACGATATACAGTAAGTTCAATCAAATAAACATTCGCCGTTATAGCACACAAGCTTGAAAGAGCATCAAACCCTCTCTAATTGCAACTACACACTTTCTAATTAAAATTATCAATTTGCAAACGCATGAAACAGGAGTCCATTTGTCCCTTGACGCAGCAAAAGTAGAGAGGTTTGAATGTATCCAAAGGACATACCTCCTCCTCTGGAGTTTTGGCATGAATCTCGGCTGCAGGCACCCAAGGCTCGTCTGGATCCAAAGAAGCTTCAATAGCGCGGGATTTTGCCCTTGAGTAATCTTGACGAGCAGGACGACTCCCTTTAAACACTCGTCCTGGCGACTTTGCTCTCATGGGTACCACGGCTGTCTCTCTGTGATAAGGCTCGATTGCCATGTCCACCTGCTTTTCAGGACATTGTGAGCAAAGGAGTATATAACTGCAAGGATAGAAGCATCACTCGTAATATGGCCTGAAGAGAATCGAATTACGTACAATCCTTAACCGAATTAAGGAGAGGCACGAATGTTATTAGACTAAGGTAACTACCGCCTAAAAGCGTTTCCAACTAAGCATTTGACCATGTTTTCTACTGTAACAGTCCCATTGAACACTCGTCCTCGTTAACTCTTGCTGGCAGTCGAAAGAACGCTCTAAATTCTCTTAGCATGTACTTTTTGAAAACCTCTAGTTAGTGCTTTCAGTAAATTGTATGTAAACCAATTCATCAAACATTGGAGACAAGAATGGGAGACCAAGAGGTCTGCATGAAAGCTAACCCTCCATTTATTGTACGCAGAGAATTGGAATGAAATGCGAAGAAAAGAGGGAAGATGTCTAGAATTAAGCGAATTAAATCAAATCTAAGGGGACTTCCCCCAATGATTGCACTTCCAGGACACAAACAGTTAGCAACGAAAGCGTGAGGAAACGTACATCATCAAGATTTTCAACGTGCACAACAATGATCGTGATATCATCCGTCCGAGTTTCAAACTGCAGCCATAGCCGGTAAGATTCGGCCACAATTGCTGCACAGGCTTCCTTCGGATCACTGTACTTCGCAGCCTGTCCCCACAAAGCGCAGGAAGCGCCTCAGTACAGAACGCAACTACTGAAGCTCATCAGTAAATAGTTCTAAAGGAGTAGTAGAAAGTTCCGAGTCCAGTACACAAATTCAGGTACATTCAAAGAGAATATGTCTGTGAACAGTAACGGTAACAGTAAAGGTTCCCTTGCCGATTATTTAACACATTTCGTATTGAAGCACACTCACTCGTAACCTCTCATCCCAAGAGCACTTCAAAGCATTTCCACTACACTCAACCCTCACCAATTGCACTACTTCCGACAGACAAATGGGCTGCTAAATGCACTATGACGTGAGTTCGTAATTTGACTTGAGAAACTTGTCCACTCAAACTTGTCCACAACCTGAGAAATTCCTGGGATATACTGAAAATGTGCAATTACAGAGTCTGCAAGCAGAGAGGGCCGAGTGTGCAGAAGGAAACAGGAAATTGAAGAGAAGAGAATCACAACAGGTCACAAGAGAAAAGAGTGACAAAAAGGTAGCGATTGCGATCCTACGACTTCAAATATTAAGGTACTGAATGCCATTTTCGAGGGTTATCAAGTTACAGGATTGAGGAAAAGCGGCACGCACCATGTCAACAACAGTCTGGCTGTTGATGAATTCAAACACACCATCACTTGCAATGATAAAGAAAGGATGCTTCGACGAAAGCTCCATCACCAGAACTTCTGGCACTGCAACAACGCCAATTTCCTCGGCAGCGCTGTCTCCAATGCTCCGCGTGAACGCTGTTCCGGGAAACATTCCATTCTGCACCCACAGTCGTGGCGGGTCGCCGTCGTCGTCATCCTCGCCACCCCAACACCTCACATCCGGATTCTTCAACCCTTCCAACTGATCAAGCGTCAAAATTCTCGCGCCCGCAGCTTTCACGCGCGTGCATTCGTCTTCTCGAAATGGTGTCTGATCGGTTGACAAATTCACAGCCACAAGACTGTTGCCCCTCCTTTCCGCAATCACAGCTCGCGAATCGCCCACATTCGCCACATAGAGCGTCCGCCCACGCACCAGCACTGTGATCGCGGTCGTGCCGCTCATCGAATCATCTACGCCGCTGTTGCGATGCAACTGCGTGTTGGTGGAAAGAAAGGCCTCGTGGTACGCTTGCACCGGGTCACTATGAAAGTGCCGACTTCGCAACAGATTCTCGCACAAGTTCTTCTTCACGAACTGCGAGCACTGCGTCCCGAACTCGCCGTGCCCATCAAAAACTCCGAAGAAGTGGTCGTCGGGGCTCTCCCCGAAGAGCGTGTGCGCGCAGAAGCTGTCCTGGTTGGCCTTGTCGAGCGCCTCTGGGTAGTACCCGCGCTGCGTCAAGTACGAGAAGCGCAGGTCGAAGTTCCCGTCCGGAACTCGCACCACGCGTGAGCCGCTCGCAGGCAAGTATTGGTCGGAGATGCGAGCCAACCGCGAAATGCCGAGATCGAGATCCTCCAGGAAAAGGCCGGAGCTTTGACTATTCCTACGAGCGGAGCCGTGGTCATACGGGGAGCCCGTCTTCGACCCGCCCGCTTCGGATTTCAGCTTGGGCGTGGAGTACGCCTCCGATTTCAGTTTGGGCGTCCCGCTCTCCGACCGCGCCTTCGGCGTCCCGGACCGCGACTTCAGTTTTGGTAACCCGGGGCCGTACTTGCTGCTGTGCTTCGGAGTGCCGCCCTCAGGTTTCAACCGGGGAGTGTTGGCCTCCGAGCGGAGCTTCGGAGTCGTGGAGCGAGAGTTCGGCTTACTGTCTCGCCCTGGCAAGCAAATCTTCGTAGCGCCCAAGTGGTCACCAAACCCGTCGTCGTCACTACTGTCTGAGGTGAGCACGTCCCCAACGTCGTCGAGAGTGGGCAAGACGCTCGCTTGCTGCTGTTGCTGATGCTGCAGCTTGGCTTCGCGCCGTTGCGCACCGGACCTCTTCCCATTTACGCATCCCATGGTCTCAAAAGGAAGAAGAGCCCGCTCTCGACCACATAGAGACTGCTCTCGCTACCACCACTCCCAATTCGCCGTCCTCACAAGCCTCTCACAAATGCAGCACCCACAACGAGGAGCGCATTACAACACCCCCGCATTGTGACACCCTCCAACCACACCTCCCATCTCTCTTACCACTCCCATCACTCCAACGCCATACACACACCACACCTCCCCGACACCCAACAAACTACCCCAAAATTCTGCTCCCAACGACCTCTTCCACATCAACCCGCCATCCCCACCTGCATCTCCACCCCCACCAATGTCCAAATCTCACCCCTCTTCGTCGGCCCGGCTCAAATCCACAAACTTCCACCGCCTGTTTCAAACTTCCACCTGCATCCCAACTCCGGTGCGTACTGCTAAGAGTCGAATGTCAGAGACGGTCACTTCCAGAGCTTCGCGTGGCCCGCATAATGTTGCCGCCTCTGCATCTCAGCAAATGTGCGGCATTTGCTGCAACAAGAAGGGGTGTTCCTGCATTGCGAAGGGAAAGCGGGGAGCTAGAGGCTAGCGAGAGGCAGAGGCGCAAGAGGAAAAGGGGGAGGTGGGCCTGCGAGATTCAGTTGTCCAAACAGAGGTCTGTGATGATGTGAGCGCTGCAAGAATTCGCGGCCAAAAGGCGATGAAAATGCAGGAATGGATCGGGGGAGACGGGGAAGGAAGGAGGCAAGGAGCAGGAGCAGGAGCAGGCCGGAGTCGCCCCCCAGACGCGCAGGGCTCGCGGGCGGGTCGCCCAAGCAGTAATAATGTAATTAAAAATGCGAGTAACGAGCATGTTTCCTGTTTCGGGGTTTTGAGATTGGGCCAATCATCAGGTGGCGGTGGCGGACCAATGGCAGACGGAACGGACGGTGTTTAACTTAGTTAATTGGGGGGCGGGCTTGGGTAATTGGAGGGGGGTACCCAAGTCCTCGTGCCATTGCTAGCTTGGGGTTAGCTAGCATGGGTGGAATTGGGTTTGGTTTTTGTTGTTTTGCTGTTTTGTTTACAAATGGTAAGCCATTGCATTTTAAAGAAAAAAGTCACTAACAAACAGTCAAGCCCAAAGGTTGGACAAATGAAGAGAAAAGAGCATGGAAAAAGAACAAGAAACTAGACCAACTCAAAGGAAAGAGCAGGAAGGAGGTCCCTAGTGGGACAACTAATGGAGTGCCCTTCCCTATTAGCTAACAAATTAGCATGAAGCCAAGTATTATTGAATTGACACAAGAATTTTTTTAGTTTTTTGGTTTGTTTTATTATTTTATTTGTTTTGAAATCAAATAATTGGATTTAGTTTTTCAAGTATTACACTCTTTATTCTATTCAATGTTGTTTCTTATATGGTGTTACTCATACAAACACGGGGTCATGCTACATAGAACTTTTATCATCAATCATTGCAAACAAGATTTTATATTTTTCCTAAGGTTGGGATTTGCTCCAAATTTTCTTTATATTTTTCTTAAGGTTGGGATTTGCTCTAAATTTTCTTTATTGCAAACCCATACATTGCAAGTATGATAAGTGAAAAGTCCACACCATGTAGATAATTGTAACTCTATTCAAAATGAAAAACAAAAACTTGAATCAATGAATAGTGTGGATTTCTTACATTGTGGAAGCATTGCTAAACAAAATTATCTTGAATATTGTAATGGTATCTATTGAATGTGGATCACTCTAAATAGAACAAAGAATGCAATTTAGATGAGTGATGACTCTCTATGGATGGCAAACCAAGAATGAAGCTTTCATGTTGTAGAATGCTTATACTTCAACCACATTGAGGCATCTACATCCATAATCAATATGTTCCAAAATACCACACTCACATTTGTCAATGGATCAAAACATCCTTACTTCTTCCTAGATAATGATTACACAAGTTATACATGATCAAAAACATTGAAGCCTACAAGTGTATATTGTCGCTTTTTGGAGCACTTTAAAAAAGCACATTAGTTGGCAATTTATAATTTAGTCGTATGGTGTGCAAATAATGTTGGCAGAATTGCATTAGAATCCTTTCTCACTTGCTAATGAAATCTAATAAAAATGATCTATATTTAATAATAGCAATTATTTTCAATTGGAAGTAGTGATGATAAAAGGTGCACATACATTAGTCATTTTCAAACTACTACAAACTTCATGCTCTCAAACATCATTTCTACCACTACAAAACCAACCTTCAATCCCTAAAGGCACAAGATAAGGAAAAGAAGTGAATTTTGTTTTAGAAAAAGGTAGGTGAATGGTTGTTAATTTTTAAAAAACATTCCATGTTCATGTTGGGTCAAACTTCATTACTTTCCTACATTAAAATACATCTTTTGATATTTTTCTCTTATCTAAATAATATATATCCAAACTTGATCTCATTTATTAGTAATTAAAAAAATTATAATGAAATTTATATGACTTTTAAAAAAAATTGTAAAAAATCATAGTAATTACAAGATGCTTAGGAATTCATCCCTTTGCATTGTTGTTGTTTCTAATGTGTTGCAAACATGTTCTTGGCCCACCAGAGAGGTTGCAATCAAACCACCTCTTCTTTTGGTCTCCTTTGCAATGCATTTTGGTTGTGTTGTAATTATATTGAAGTATATATACTTCAATATCAAAAGCACCATCCACCAATTTAAAAGTAAATACACCAAATTTCAATTGCTTTTTGAACCGTCCCCTCCAAATTCTTGTCTAAAATGTACTCCCATTATTCATAAGAGTTTAGGATCGGTTTGAGAAGCACCTATTTTCATCACTTTGAAAATTCGTAGTTTCTTCATACAACGTTCAAAAAATTAATTCTAAGAAAAAATCTAAAATCTTCTTTTGACCACCAATAAGATCTCAAAAAAATTCCAAAATAATAATAACAACCATGCTGAATTGCTTATTTGTGTGATTTTAGGCGTTAATACCTTCCATTCCAACATTTTACATGAATTTTTTTGGGCTAGGCCCCTCATATTCTTGGTAAGGGGCGCTTCACACATGGGCCGACCAAGTCGAGAAGCTGTGGGAGTTCATAGCCAAATTTTGAGCGAGAGTCCAAAGAAATGAGCAATAAATAGGCAATAAATGGGCAATTTGATGGATTCTCACCACTTTGTGGTGACCCAAACTTTGGTCGAGAATCCGTTGTGAGGCTATTGCCATGTAGGAGCTTGGGCTTCCATATAGGCACTTTGGAGGGCGACAAACTTTGGATTGTGTCGCCTTGTGTGAAGGGTCGAGAGGCCAAAGCTGGGGCTTTCTTAAATTTGATTGGTGAAGGCTGACGGACTCTCAACCTTGGGTCCATGTGTGAAGCGGCCCTAAGTTTACACTCACCCTACCTACATTATTCTTGTTCTCATCCCTTTGGTTCCCTTCTGGGAACTCTGAGCTCTTCACAGTTGTAAACCCAGATAAGATAAGATGGATAGTTGTGAATTCACATTATTTTTGTTGTGGTCTAGAACTCTAGATCACTAGGTTGGGTACTTGAAGAGTAGTGAGTTACCGGTATTTTATTTTTTTATTTTTTAACAAACGGAAGAACCATTGCATTAAAAAAAATTCATTGTTTTTTGAGGTAAGAGTCCAGTGACGTGGGGAATTTGCTCTGCATCGTGATTCTCTGGCAGGCAAGTTGACGTCTCTGGTTTCAAATAACTGAACTTTATATTAATAATAAGGTTAGTTGGTTACCTACCTAGTACATTCAATCTCCAGCAAATGAAATCGTTTTTTATTCATTCAATTCTTTCGTTTTTTTTCTTCTTCTTTTTGACACAAATAAAGGGTTACCTTTTTCTTTAAAACAAATGGAAAGGTTCCCTTTACTGCAGGTTGAAAGAATACAAGAACCCAGTCACACATTCTTTCCTTTTGCCTTTTTACCAAAGCAGCCGTAGAGTTAGCAGATTGGGTATTTTGGTGTTTGAATGATGGATACCGTACCCAGCCATGGATATCGTACCTAGTCATCTGGGTTGGCAAAAAAAATACTATAAATAGATGTCAGATTTTGGTAGAGAAGGTCTTTTTTTCTAAAGAAAAATTTTATGTGGTGGAAACACAAAATTTGTGGGAATGTTCCTATTTCTAGCATTTGTCAAATTTGATTTTCTGACTTTAATTAAATATTTGTGATGAAGCAAATTTGACTCTAAAAACTGGGTATAAGATTGGGGCCCTATGAAGCAATTCTTTGGTGCATGTCACCATTTGAAAAGAGCAATTCCTATGAGCCAAATCAATTATCAATTATAGTTATCATTTTTATTTTATTGAAAGTTAAAAATAGGAATATTGGTATCATTTTCCCACTTACTTCACCTTCGAAGGACAAGATCAATCTATGATCAAGGTAATTAACTACAAAATTGTCAAAAATTTGGAAGAATGGATGTGTTTGAATGTCTACGATTTCTCTCAAAGTCAAAAGTTGTTAGAATTTAGAAGAACCAGGTGCATTTTTGTGTTTACAATTTCTCTTAAAGTCAAAAGTTGACAATTTTTTTGAAGAATAGGTGCATTCTTTGTGTCTACAATTTATTTCAAAATCATCCATCAAACACTTTTGGGCTATCGAGGTGTTTAGAACTAAACAAAGTAGATCAATCATACGTGACTTTGAATTTAGTCATGCATAGCTTTCATACATTAGAGATTTTGTTACCGCTAAAAAACTACACTAATAACATTTCCACTCCCATTGGGACTATAATGCTATTAATAGGTTGTTGGAATGCCATAGAAGGGCTACGCCTTTTTAGTGGACTCGTGGCCTAAACAGCCATTGCTATTTTTTTGCATTCTAAATCCTACTTTAAACCATATCCCAACTTTTTTGAATTTTAGAAGGGCACTAAAGAAAATATTATATGTGAAATTCAAAGCTTCTAGTCATACATATATCCATCCATACCTTAACCCTAAACGCTCAAAAAAGTCCAAAATGGCCTAAAATTTTTATACAATATATTATGCTTGGTGTTAATGGGATTCACTATTCACCTTTTCAGCTTTTCATTAATTGTATAGTAAGTCTACCCTTGTCTCTAGGGTATGGTCTTAGTTGGACAATTGTGACTAAATAGTTCATTTGCTCATTCACTATGGATCCTTTTCATTAATGGAGTTTGTTGTTGGGATGCATGGCAAAAGGACAAAATTGTAGATAAAAATAGTAATCACTTGGTGGAAATCTGTTCAATGTCAAACTTTCATACCGTGCACATTATTGCCAGACGCACTGTATTGTACATGGATTTTAGAGATTGTATGTCAACTCTCAAGCATTTAAGGGTTAAGTTAGATTGTTCACTTTATTTTATTTGTTACATGGAAATCTCCTAGACTATATGTTTGACGTTTGTGCTCTTGATACCATCAAAAAGCCCTTGGTGAGGAAGGATGCACAAGCTTTGTTTTGTGGCATTACCACCTATGGTATAAAAGATATTGAATTCTGAAGTTTATTACACACACAAAAAAAACACTTTTATTACTTTGGCAAATATTGATTATTTTATTATAAACACTGTGGCAATGGTCCAAGCCACACTACACTAGTATTATTGGTCGCCCCTCTGACTCCCGGCTTCAGAACATTTGCAGGCCCTGGTGTCCAGAGAACCGGCCTACTGTAAGGCTTTCCTCTTGTCTTTTAGGTGTCCTTGTCCTTCCTTCTGGACCCCGGCACCTAGCCAGTTCCAGTGATCCAGTCCAGTACCCGGCTAACTTAAATTCAAAGAATCCGTGACCCTCCTAATGAGTGTCCTCATCGTGCATCAATTCACTCCGAGATGCGAAGGGGCGCTTCGCACATGGGCTGACCAAGTCGAGAGGCCGTGGGAGTTTCATGATCAAGCTTTGGGCGAGAGTCCAAAGAAATGGACAACGAATGATAATGAATGGTAAAATTCGACAGACTCTTGACTAGAGTTTGGGGTCATCACAAAGTGGTGACCCAAACTTTGGTTGAGAGTTCGTTGCGAGGCCATCCCCACATAGGAGCTTGGGTTGCCATATAGGCAATTCGGAGGGCGATGGACTTTGGACTGTGTTGCCTTGTGTGAAGGGTTGAGAAGCCAAAGTCGAGGTTTTTTGAAATCTAATTGGTGGAGGTTGATGGACTCTCGACCTTCGACCCATGTGTAAGGCAGCCCTAGATCTATCCTATGAAGGGTGAAAACGTAGGATTTTTTATCCCTGCAAAAAAATACTAATTTTTTTTTTTCACAAATATTTTATTTTTGCAAATTTTGAATTCTTCATTGCAATCAAAAACCTCATATTAGCTATGAAGGGTCTATAATATGCCGGGGAAAGTTAACCCCTCTATTGCCCTTTTGAAAGAGTAAATGTCAAAAATTGCCCCCTATTTTGTACCACTTAAATTTTGTATTTCGTCATGTCCCGTGCTTCATTTAGAGTCCCTTGTTGCAAATATGAATTCAGAATTTGCAAATTTTATCATATGTGGCAAAATAAAAAGAATTCAGGGTTCTCTACAAGGGTAACCCTAGACACGGCTCAAAATAAGAGTTTTTTTTTTTTTACTTTCTTTTTTCATGGTGAACCCTAGAAAGACCCCGCTGAGAGCCCTCTTTCAGTTCGTGGGCTGGATTCAGTGTCCTGCCATTTCACTCACTCAGTGGCCTCATAATTGTGCATCTCCAATACCCCATTCATTCAATGTACCGAATTCAATGCACGACTCCAACATTGATTGGGTCCGTCGTAGGCAATTCATAATGGCCAACCTCAGTACCTTACATTGGGTGTCATAACTTAAGTACCTTAGTAATCAAGGGTGGGAGTGGTGAGGGGGTTTAAGCCAGCAGGGCAAATCAAATCCGATGCCGCATTCCCAACTGAGCTCCTGTACCATGAAGGTCAGGTTCCGCATAAAGTTGTAAAGCCATTTTTGTAAAAGAGTCGAGAGTGACACGTGTCATCATGTGACTGGTGAGAAGTGACCTGTACCCTCTGAGAATCTGACGTGGAAATCCAAGTTTCAGCACCTGAGGGTCGAATCAGAGAGACCTTCAAGTACGGGTAAGGTACTTTCAGAACATGCAGTTCCCATTCACCTACAGGGAGTACTAAGTTACAGTCCAGAAGGAGCCTTCCAATGTACGTGGCAGTTGGGCGGATTTACACTAGGGTCCAAGACCAAGAATTCGTGGGTCCAAGAACCCCCAATTTTGAACTCAAGAAAACTCCTTATCCGACCCAAATAGCTCATTAACAAAATTTGCTGAAAATTGGACTTGGACCCCAATGTAAACAACTTAGGTCTAATTTTGGTGTTTGTAAACAACATATAAAATTATTTTTTTAATTTAAAAAAAATGTTAAAATTTTTCAAAACTTTGAAAATAATATTACAATAACATTATTTTATTTTTAAAACTAGTTTCCAATCTAAATTCTAATTTGTTGTTTAAAAAAAAATGAAATATAATTTTTTTGAAATAATTAAATAATAAATTTTAAATAAAATAATTTTGTTTTTTAAAACCAATAACAAAACTATTTTTTTCTATTTATTCAATTTATTAATTTTCAGCAATAGTAATTCACAACCTTGTTCAGGCTAGAAATTGCATCTAATGTGAATTGGATCCACAATAGGAAATTGGATCTACAAAATTGGTGCTCTCCTTTCAGGTCCTTGAGACCAAACTTGGGTCCAAAAATTTCCCTCCAAATCTATGCCATGCAAGTGCCATTTCATTTTAGTGAATTTCAAACTAGATCCTAGTATAAACACTTTGGGTTCAATTTCCAACTCTTAACCAATAGGATTGTTCAATTTCAAAGTTTCCTGGACTTAGACCCTAGTGTAAATCCACCCTAAGTTAGAAGACCTCCCTTTGGAATGTTCTTCAACTTCTTCAATTTTGAGAATTTATACTGCGTTGACTATATGCAAAGGTCACATTCGGCACAAATAAAACTATTTTTTGTGTTCATAAAAAAAGTGCCATGTGTCAACTTGTGAATGGTACGAAGTAACGTGGACCCCGTCATAGCCCCAAACATAGCTACTAATAAAACAAGACTCAAAAACAAAAATAGAACAAAATAAATGGTATCAAATAAATTACCTAATGTTTCCAAATTAGTTAAACTTTGTATCTTTTTCAACATAAATTGTATATGATAAACAGGTTGTACTCAATCGAGAAACATGTTGTTATATTGGAATGTAATCATTATCTACAATGAAGAAAATTTCCAACAAAAAACAAACTCCAATGATACCACCTAGAGGTAAATAATGCAATATATTTTCATGAATTTTTGCTATTTTAGTATTCAACATCATAACTACTAATTAAAATAGAACGGCAATAGCTCCTATATAAAATACTAAAAAGATCATAGCAAAGAAATTGAGACCTAACAAAACAAGTAAATCCAAAGTGTTGAATAAAATTAAGATGAAAAATAAAACAAAATGAACTGAAGCAATGCTCAAAAAATTTGACGTGGAAAATCAAATTTGGCACCTAAGTAGAATTGAACCTTCATGTATGCCCAGCTAAGGTAGAAGCACTAATAGCTAATCAAATAAGCTACTTTGGAGCAGATTGTGAGTAGTGTGAGGTGGTGGAAATTTTCCCATATAGGAAGATAGGAAATATGAGGATTGGGAATTTTTTCAGAATTTTATTTCAAAATTGAATTATTGTGAATTTTGGGAGTCATGAAGTGCATTTCACTAATAGCCAATGTCTAGAGTCTTCCAATTCCTATCATCATTGAATTATTTTTTTACTTACTACTTCTTGGTTTCTTGGTCATTATTTTAGGACACGTGTTATAACATTATTAGTCCCAATATTGAAAAGGACCTTAAAAAAACATTCCAAACTTTAGTTGGAAATTTATTTCAATCCTAATTGAAAATAGTTGTGCCCTATAGCCCTATAGGTTGAATATTGGGTTTGGTCAACAATTGGTGCTTCTACTCTACCTTACCTTAGTACCCTCTTTCAGTGAAATTTGGAACTCCAATTCCTTTGTGTCGGTGCATTTTGCAGATGAAATTTGTATTTGAAGTGGTCCTCTTTGTTTTTTTCTTCAAATATGTGTTTATTTTCTTTGGTTTCTATGATGAGGTTTTTAAGTGAAGCACCTGTTACTAACTCACTGCAGTCAGCTTCTCTATTCGCACTTATTATCCCCTCATCCATTTTAGGTGCTATAAACCCTACCTTTGGATGGATAGGGTCTGTGCAATTAGAGAGGGGTGAATGCACAAGGGAGGGTGACAGTAATGTGTCGATTGTGCAATCAGAGAAGAGTGACTTTAAACAGTAGGGTTACAGTAATGTGGTGATTGTGCAATTAGAGAGGGTTGACTTACTTCCATAACGTAAGAGAACTTTTGGAAAAACTGTTAGCCAGTATAATTGGGGAAAAACGTGTTTGCAACTTGAAAACATGGGCAGAAAAATTGGTGAAATAAAATCTTAAGAACTCTTTTTAGAGTTAAAAATAGAGGAAATAACCAAACTAGGTACTTGAAAATTTGAACAATTCAGTATAGGAATTGAAGGAAAATAGCTGGTGAAGCTAAAAAAATATCCAAACCCAACCCTGCCATACTGTAATACTTCTTCAATTTCAGCACCTTTTACCAAATATTTAATAAATTTTAACTTTTTAACTTTGGAGAAAAAATAATAATTATTGCAATTTTCATCATCTTGAATATTTGGCATGTGGCTCTAAAAGCAATTTATTCACAGATTTGAAGTTGAAAAAGATAAGCTCTTTATACAAATTAGATGATAAGAGATGATAAAATTAGATGATAAAATAGTCTATGTGGGATACGTAAATAGTTAGGATTAATAGGAACTCAACCAACTATTCATAGCAAAGTCAAAAATAGGAATTGTGTTCAAAGTAGAATTTCAAACCTCATTTAAATATAGTAAAATAATTTTTTTCACAAAAATTTGAACTTATTTAGTGTGAAAAATGAAGCTAGTTGTCATTTCCAAAAATCCTTTTGAGATTTTGATTCTCTAATCAAAAGTTATGGACAAATTTTAGGAAGGAATTGGAAGGAACATTTTCTTTGACATTTTCAAACATCCCCTTTGAATTTTGTCCATAACTTTTGTTTGGAGGTTTAGAATCACAAATAGTTTTTTAAAGATGAAATTTAGATTTATTTCTCAAAATTTTTAAATCCAAAGTTTTTTTGAAAAATATTATTTAACTATGCAAAAATGAGGTTTAAAATTCTATATTGAACTCAATTCCTACGTTTTGACAATGAGAGGTCAAGCTCTTGTCTTCAAAGTAGCCCATATCCTTTGAGGGTTCATGAGAGACAATGAATTTCATTTTTAAAACCACGTTCTCTATCTTCCATTCTTACTTCGTTTCAATGAAGAAAATTTCTTGATGGTAGATGATTATTGGACTTTACATTGTATCTTCTTACTAACATTGAGTATTTTAAGAAAAGAAAACTCTTGTCATTTAATTCTTGATGATTTGGACAGGATTCCTAATCCTTAGAAACTCACATATTTCCATTGATTTCAGCATTCAATGTTATCAATTTTCAAGATTTTTGGCAATTATCATTATAATTTCCTCAAATTCCGATATCTTTCAAAAACAATTAATTTTTTACCGAAATTGAGAGGTACTACGGTAGATCTTTCAGTCACCTTTCCAGCCCAGTCAGTGAGTAAATCCAGGAAAAAGGGCTAAGAAATTTGTTCAAAAAGGAAAAGAATTGAGAATATATTGATCTTATTTATGACATACACTCAGGGGGATGGCTACGCTAGGAAGTAGGGCGAAACAGACGCCACAGAATCAGAACCTTGTCAGGAAATACTGTTGGTGGCAGAGGTGACGTGGCGCGTTCTGGAGCACACGACACCCTGTGGCAGGGACTACAGAATTGAATTACCAGTAATTCCGTCATTGACTCAGTAGTGTATATCCTTTTACCAACGATACCCGTTCGTTACTGATACCCCGAAATCCAGACTGGCTGCTCCCGGATACCAACACTAGAGCGGGCCCGGGTTTGTCGCTTTTGAAATAACGTAAGTAAGCCTACTTCGGGACTCTCCTTCGCAGACACGATTGAAACTGGAGACTTGGCGGTGGTGTTTAGAGCTTATTCGTCGTTCCATCGATTTGTGTCACGTTTTCAATTGATTTTCTTGCGTTTTTTATGAGGTGAATGATATCCTTAGATCGTTTAAGAACTTCCCTTTCCATCAACATTGATTCAATATCAACGTTGTACCTAAGATTGAATCAATGTTGATGGAAAGAAGTTGAAGTATTGTTGACACAATGTACATTGCAACAATAATGCATCAACATTAATTTTATATACATTGAGAACAAGTACTTTTCCAATATTGATGCAATGCCATTTTAGTCTCAATTGAAACAATTAATTAGTTCAAAATCAACAAGTATTTGTTGTTGCAATACCATATTGAAACAATGTTAGTAGAACAACAAACAACAAAACAGTATTAGAACAATACTACTTCAATTGGACAGTTTTTTTAATATTGAAACAATGTCAAATCAATGAGGGGGGTAATTTGTGATATTTGCAATCAACATGGCTTCGTCAATGGAAATAATCAATAACGAAGGTAAATCACACAAACATGGGATGAGCAAGAATTCTACTTCTAACCTTCTCTCAAGCACTGCATCCAAAAACTTAATTAATTGTATGTTAAATGTATAACATTAAACCAATTCAACATATAGTCATATAAATTAAAGAGTGGTACATACCTTCCTAGAACATGATTAGAATATAACCATAGGGTGATTATTTGAGATTTTTAGACGAGCATTAACGGTTTTGCATTGCATGGTATTCAATGCTATTATTTCCCTAAGTTTCCGAATCCAAATGTTAAATAATATGAAAATTTTATTTTTATCTCGCTGTACGTGAACTAGGGATGTTATCTCCGCATGATTCTATAAATTGCATGCCTTTGCACTTGTATGTACGTCACGACAAAGACCTTGGTGATCAGAACTAATATAGGCAAAGTAACAAATATAATTGTATTACAACTTATATGCCACTCTGTAGCAACATTACATGGATACATTTAGTGCTAAAAGTTCAAACAACAAGTCAATATTTCATCGTATTCTACTAGAGGATGTCACGCTATTACTCAACACAACAAGCAAAAACTATGATGCTTCATACAGTTACAAGCTCTTTCCATGTTACATTGACTACAAGTCTATTGTGCAAGGCAATGATACGGCAAACCATTGTGCAATTGTGTCTCCCATAAGAAGATGAGACCTTATCATGTTGTTGGATGCCTTCATGTTATGGCCCAAGTTACCACAGTGCCCTAACTTTGTGCAAAGTAAATCAAGAGAATGTCTTACACTTGGTTACTTAATTAGCCCATTCAATCATTCAATTGTCGCTATAGATTTTAAATTGTCCATTCCATATACTATTGAAAGTAGGGTTTTGTTGCTTGAATCCAACCACACATATCTACCCACTAACAGGTTGTTTGTTAACACCTATAGACTTGGGTCTTCGCAATAATCATTGGCAAAAAAAAAACCTTACTTAAAGAGAATTACACTATTGTTACAAGAAGACTGGCTCCTAAATCCTTTCAATTCCTATTTAGAGGCAAACATTGACAGTGAAGAGAAAATTATGATTGCACTTAATGAAAAGGTAGATGATGTAAATCCATTGAACTATAGAGCATCTCCATATAAGGGCTACCATGAATCATGCCTTAAACCTAAACATCAACAACATTTACCTTGCTACTTTGAATAATTTCATGCAAAACTAATGATATAGAGGCAACACTAGTAATTTTGTAATTTAGTTTATAGAGACCCTCTAAAAGGGATAATTTAAATGTAAGTCCATTGATGGAAAATGAACCTAACTTATCCTAGAATCTCCATGTAAGCCAACTTTGAACCTTGAAAACTATTTAACAAAAATTAACTTTCTAATTGGAATATCAAAGTTATTTGGGGTGCATTGTCTCTACCTTGTAATGATGTTGGGTAAGCCAATTGTAGTTCACAATTTCAATTTGAATCCACCTAGCAACATATGATGGCAACAACTTTGGGAACTTGTATCTCCTTTATTCAATCTTTGTTCTCAATAAAATTTAATAGAATATGTTTCCAATTTAGTAAAGTTATTGTGGTTATATTTTCATGTCAATCCAAGTTGTTTGGAATGTTTGGAAACAATTCAAAATCCTCACATTTTTGGATAAAAGTAACATTCAACAACTTGTTTTTTCTATATGCAATGTTCATTTCTAATGAATTTTGTTGGAAAAGTTGTGCATATTAGTCTAGTTTATGTGGCCAAAATTTCACATCAATCCAAGAAGTTATTAAAGAGAGAGAATTGTTTTAGTAGAAGAGGGTTCATCCTCAAATTGTAATTTTTGCAACTTTTCTTGCTATTTGTTTGACATTTCAAAGTCATTTTGTAAGACAATGTGTACATAGGATGATATTTTTCTAAACCAATGCATTTGTATGCTTGTTCTAAATGACTTTTTATTTTTCATCTTTTCATTTGAGTAGTTTTAGAGATCATATTTCATCTCCAAATGAGTTGCTTTGAACAATTCAACATTATTTTTCAACACTAAAACCCTATAATCTAGCAATCCATATGGCCAAATGACTCCCAATTTGATTCACATCATCTACAACTCATACTAGGAATATAGTATATTGTACCTTTTTGCTAAATTATTTCCTAATGAGATTGTTTCTTTTTTGCCATATTGTATACACATTTTCTATTTTGCAAAAGGTTGAACCACTATCCATTACTGAGTCCAAGAAGGTTTATAATGTAAATATCTAGAATAAATGCTTCTTAGAATATCATGAAAAATTTCTAATACTTGAAAGAAAAGTTTGAAATTAATATACAATTAAAAGTGTTGATTGTAAGTTCTAAATGAGGTTTGTTCTATTAGATTAACCAATGCAATCAAGAACATCACGGATTATAATTTCAAAAAGAAAATTTGAAAAATCCTTCTAAATTTTGGTTGTAAGCAAGGTAGCATCATTATTAGAGTTAAATTAATTTGGATGGATAGGCAAAAAGGTTTCCCTATACATTGTAATCTTCTTATAGTTTCTTAATTCTTCAACTCCGAGACCTTATTTTATCAAATCCATTTTTGAACTTTAGTCAATGTGATTGTTGATTAGTAAGCTATAAGACGTACTTGTACATTTGGAACACAAAGAAAATGTATGTACCCTTGTAACTCCAAATTCAAGTATTACATAAGACAGAAATTAGACACACTATCCCCAACAATTTTGATGACTCCCATTGTAATTATATTACAGAAAATAGAAGAAGAAGGATTTGTTCAGTATCCCAAAAGTCAACATTGGATTCCTAAATGGGTAAACGTAGTCACCAATAATAGAATACTAAATTGAAGATGACAAATTAAGTGTCATTTTTTGTCATGGGTGGGGATTCTCCTAAACCTTCTGTATTCAATAAATTTCATGCATTAAAACTTAATACTACCTCTTTGATTTTGGTACATGTTTTTTTTATCTATTTTAAATTCATAGAATTAAATAGTACTTTTGGGGGGGGAGGTATAGGCATTTATCATAGCAATTTGTGAAGATGTATTTATAGTCGTTACCAAATCCTACAACTTTATTGTTTTTCTTAAATATGAAAGTCCTTTATAGTTTTGTTTTTATTTCATCTATAGTAATAAAAGGTAGTGTTCTTTTAATTATGACTAAAACCTTGTAGGGTTTTAACTTCATTGTTAATTTCACAATGAATGAGCAAGATTCTAAATTTTATTGGTAACAACTTTGGATTTTTAATTAGAATTAAAGGGACAATTTGAGATACATCATCAAATTTGTTATAAATGTTTAAGTCCTTGACTTTTTTCAAAGTCTATATCCAATTTCAAGACCTCATCTAATATCATACCAAAATATTTAAATCCTAAACCAAGCTGAGCTTAGACAAAATTTCCTCCTCCTACTTTGAATCTATTATAATCATTTAGGAAGTACAATTGATAGATAAAGGAGCGTTTAGTGCCCCAAAGAAGAATATTGAGTTTGTAAGTGTGCAAATAGTTCCAAAGAAAAAAGAGGTAAGACATTTGAGACCAATTGAAGGATACATTCCTTCTTGGGATTGTCTACAAAGCTAGAGTGGAGGGCATTGCCCATCCTATGCAAGATGGTGGATGTTGTCATTGAAGATCCCACATACACAACAGTCGCTATTGCATTAGTACAAATAACTTCTCCCCTAAACATTAGCCTTGCGTGTGCTGTTTTTAACAATACAAACAAGTGCACTATTAGCAAGAGTCACTATAGTCATAAAATTGGTTATAGTTCAAAGAACATGTTCGAATATGTACAAGTTTGGATGAATCGAGACACCTCTGAATTCACATCGACGAGGACAACAATGTAGGATAATATGTAGTTGGATACAATAATTTTGGGCAATTGGAGGATTATAACTAGTTGCCCAAATCTGGATTACTTTCAACATGTGTAGAAATATTGGGAGTAAGTCCATACCTTGTGCTAGTCTAATCAAACTTTTGAGCATTCAAATAGTTGTTCTTCATGCAACCAAACCACATGATAGTTCATGAAAACAATTTCAAACCATTGGACATCTTGATGTAATAAGGGGCAAAGAGCATTTTTCCATTTTTGCTTGATAACAAGATCTCAATAGAGGACAAGGATGTTCATCCAAACGTACCAGCATTGAGAGAGATAGAACAATGTTGCAACCGGTGGTAGCTGCCTATAATTTCATTGGCTTTGGGGGGTCAAAGATGGTTTAAATTGGTCTTGTACGTATCAGATATAGTTGTACATGAGTGTCAACCCAAACCATTTTTATTATAACATATGTTCACTACAAGAAAATGAGTGTTTTATGACTCAAAAATATGACTACAATGAGTCACAAAATCAAAAAATGTGACTCACTCAAAAATCACTGTAGATGAGCGGGATATGATTGGGTTGAGTGATTTACTTTTAGTCATATGATTGGATAGTCATATGGATTTGGAAGTATGAAAAATCATTTTTAGCTGTATTTTGCCAACATGACATATGTTGACTTTCCTTGGAGGCTTGACATTTTTATAATTTGCCCAAGTAAAATAAAAAAATCCTACATGGAATATGACTACGTAGTCACATTTTGGCTGACATGGAATATGATTGTAGTGAGTTATATTTTGAGTGACGTGGAATATGACTAGTGAATCATGTTTTAAGTGTCATGAAATATGATTGTAGTAAGTCATATTTTGAGTGATATGAAATACAACTACGGCAAGTCATATTTTCAGTGATATGGAATATGACTATAGTGCGTCATATTTTGAGTCATATTTTAAGTGATTTGGAATATGATTGCGGTGAGTCATATTTTAAATGATATGGAATATGACTGGGGTGAGTCATATTTTAAGTGATATGGAATATGATTGGAGTGAGTCATATTTTAAGTGATATGGAATATGACTGTAATGAGTCATATTTTGAGTGATATGAAATATGAGTGTAATGAGTCATATTTTGAGTGATATAAAATATGACTACAACGAGTTATATTTTGAGTGATATAGGATATGAATGTAGTGAGTCATATTTTGGTTGATGTAACATATGACTATTGTGAGTCATTTTTTTGTTCAAGTTAATACTAAAAGATAGTAGGAAGTAAAAGCTAAGATATAATAAGAGGCAACAAAAACGAAAATTTAAAAATCAATAAGAAGCAAGAATAGGACAAGTTTAAATGCAATAAAAAATAATAAGAGGCAAGAAATAATAAACAATAGAAAATAATGTCTAAAAGACAACAATTAAGTAAGAGTTAAGATTTAACTTGAGGCAACAATCTTGAAACAACAACCTTGAAGTAACAATCTCGAAACAACAACCTTGAAGTAACAATTTTGAAGCAATAATTAAGAGACAACAACTAAAAAACAATAACAAACTAGCAACAACTTTGAAGCAACAACAATCCAACAACAACTAAAAATTAAAAAACTAAGAAACAACAACTAACTAACAACAAGAAACTAACATCAACTAAGAAACAACAACAAATTAGCAACAACTATAAAGCAACAACTATGAAACAACAACAAACTAACAAAAACAAATTAGCAACAACTACAAAGCAACAACAAACTAGAAACAACTATAAAACAACAACTAACAACAATTAAGATGTAAGAAACAAAAACAAATTAGCAACAGCTATAAAGCAACAACAAACTAGAAAAAACTATAAAACAACAACAACTAACAACAATTAAGATGTAAGAAGCAACAACAAATTAGTAAGAACTAAGAAACAAGAACTAAAAACTCAATAACTAAATAACAACAATAAAAACATAACAATACAACAATTAGAACTTCAAAAAACAAAAGGAAGAAGAAACAAGAGTTAAAAAGCAACAATTAAACAACAACAACTAAAACACAACAACACCACCATTATAACTTCAAAAAACAAAAGAAGGAAGAAGAAACAAGAGTTAGAAAGCAATAAAAAACAAAGAAGATGAAGCAAATGAAGTAGTGGCTAGGGTTTCAAAACTCTCTAAAGGTGGCGGCTAGGATTTTCAAAGCCTAAAAAATGACGGCTAGGATTTCAAGATCCCTAAAAAACGATGGCTAGGATTTTATAATTTTGAGCAATAATTTGTTTACGTTTTTTTTAGATTGTTCAAAGTTTTAAGGCTATCCGAAAAAAAACTTCAAAAAAATGTAACTATAGAATATGACTGCATGTAGTTATATATGCAAAATATGATTGATAAATATGATTGGTGTTTCTGTAATACGTTCCATACCGTTTCCTATAAAATGTTAGTTGTTCTCAATGGATGTATATTATATACTCATAGTGTAGAAAGGCAAAATATAACTGGCAGTCATATTTTGCAATCATATTTTTCCACAAAGTTTAGAACTCCTAGAATATGATTGCGAGCAGTTGCCAGTCATTCCTAGTCATATTTTGGTAGTTATAAAATGCTCATTTCCTTGTAGCTAGGGTATTCAGAAGAATATGTGCTAAGACCATAGATGTAAGAACTATATTAGAGTTGAGGTCCGATGTGGCTCTGGCTTTATGCATGTTGGAAAAAGAATTGTTGCAATCTTTTTTTGATATCATGAGCCATCTAGTTGTCCACCTTGTAGAAGAAGTGGAAATTTGTGGACCAGTGCATATATGTTGGATGTATCCTATTGAGAGGTATTTGAAAACATTGAAAGGATATGTTCAAAATCGTATTTAGTTTGAAGGGAGTTTGGTTGAAGATTATGCTGTGGTTGAAGTACTAGGATTCTGTATTGAGTACATGTAGAAGTATGCGGCAACTAGCAGAAGAGTGTGGGATAACGAAGAAGATCCTACAATGTATGATGAAATCTTACAAGGTAGCGGACGAGCATGGTACCTCTCAAATGAACTTTGGCAATGGATCCATGAGTTTGTTGTGAACAATGCAGTGCCATTGGAAGATTGGAAGAGGTAAGGCCATATGAAATGATTATGAACTGGAGTCTATGGTCACATGAGTAGTAGGATATGAACCTTCCATATAGTCCAATAGTATATGTTGTTGTAACTACATGTGTCTGTTTTTTTATTGGCATTGCTAGTAGGAATGTAATAATGATAACAAGTGGTGATGGATTTGCAATTAGTAATTGGTGTAGCTACTATAAATGTTGGTATGACTAAACCTAGTGATGCAATTGCATATATAATTGCACATTGTAATGTATTGTCATACATGATTGAAGCTAGTGATACAATTGCATTTGTGACTACCTATAGTAATGTAATTTAATATATGATTGAACCTAGTAATATAATTGCATATATAATTGTACATTGTAATGTGATGTCATATGTGGCTGAAACTAGTAATATAATTACATATATGACTACCTAGAGTAATGTAATTTAATATATGATTGAATCTTGTTATATAATTGCATATACAACTACATGTAGTTAAGTTATTGCACAAAGGACTAAATGTAATGATTGACATTGAAATATGACTATACGTAGTGTGTGGTTTTGTATATTTTTGATGAACTCACATGCTTCATGGTTGTATAATTGTAGACACAATTTTCTTTTTGTTTTTGTTATTTTTAAAAGTAAAAGACTAATGGTCCAACAATTTAGCTTTAAAATCTATTTTGGATAAGAACTAAGTCAAATAGACATGATAGTGTAGAAAGGGACCATTAGACAGCCGGATATGTAGTTAGGTTATACGAGAAGCAAAGCAGTTAGACAAATAGACATTGGCAACCGCAGGTTAGTTACGGGCCAAGAAGTATAAAGACTAATAGACTTGGCATTTTTCTCTCTCTCAGGCGTATGCAGTGATTGCTGCCTTGTTATTTTGTACCTTTGCACTCCTTCAATAAAACGTCTATTCGTCTAATTAATTTTTGTATGTCAAATTGTCGATTAGCTAGTGATTGGCTTCAGCATTTTGTTGTTTCTTTTGTTGGAGCAGTTGCCAGTGATTGGCTTTGTCTCCTTTGTTTCTTTTCTCTTTGATTTTGCCTAATTGCCAAGGAACAGTGAGCTTGTCAAATTGTCTTTTATCTGTTTGTGTAATGGTGCATCGGAGAGTAAGTCCAATAGTCATGCTGTGGAAGTAGGTTGTTGGTGAAGTTATAATTTTGTCAAGTTGTCAATTGAGGGTGAAGAGCAGTGAATTTATTTGTGAGTCAAATTGTCTGATTGAGCATTCAAATCTGTATCTTTGTGAGCAAGTCAAGTGGACAGGTCTTGAGAGAATGTAATGTATTATTTTTGAACATGACCAATAGTCTTTTAAGCCAGTGATTGGCTGTCTGTGTGAGAGAGAGCAGGACAAATGGCCAGGGAATGGCGTTGTTCTTTAAATTATCAGTCTACTAGTCTTGCTGCGAGAGCTTGGCTGAGTGGAAATGAGAGTACAATATATTTTTAAATATAACTAGTGATTGGTTATTGTTTCATTGATGGGTAGTCAATTGGTCGAGCAGCGGAGATAGTTGCGTAATTTTGAATGACAATTGGTCAATGTGAAGAACGATGCAATGGTTAATTTTGAGAGCTTAATTTTTGTATGTGTCAATTAGACAATTATCTTTAGCCAGTGATTGGCAATATGAATGAGTGATATTTCAATGACTACTTGTCTGTGAGGGAAAGTAGACATGTTTACTAGCGATTGGTAGCATTTTAAGGCAGTTTTTATATCAATTAGACAAAGTAGGTTGTGAGCCTGGGTAAGGTTGAGGATATTTGATTTTGAATGATGTCAAATAGCCAATTTGGGTACCATGAACTTTCCGGCCATGATTTTCCTAGGTGATGGAGAAATTGGGATGGAAACCCCTTGCTTTGTCGGAACAGACTTTTCACTTGCCCCTTTCTCTGGCTCCGATACCGCTGGTCCTGATGAAGTTAGTGCTTGACTGCCTGATGGACTCGCAACTGGAGTGAAGATAGACTTCAGTCCTTTCGGATGTGGCTAAATTGGACCGCTAGAAGCCTGCCAAATCAGAGTCTATCGAATTGGAGTATCTTGGAATACACTCCTGGGGACTTTTGAAAACCCTTATAAGTTGATAGCTCATTCTAGATCCAAGTATTCGAGCAACTTGCGCATGTCTTTTTAAAACAATCCCCATCTGAGCTTCAAAGTTGACCAGGATCTTTACCATCTTGGATTCGGTTATGTGTCTTTCCTTCTTCAACCAAGTGGTGTAGAGGTCAACTCGGATCACTGTATGTTTTGGAACCATGACGAGTTCCTTGAGATTGTGGATGAGTCGAAGAACCTTTGTCTCTTTTTGTCTCGTTATATTCAGCTCCCCATCCATCACCTCGAGTTGGGACTTGAAGCTATGCTTTTTTCCTTCAACTTCCAAATCTATTCCTCCTTCTGTCGGAATTCTTCCAGATTTGGATGTTTTCGGATCTCCTCCAAAATTTGGTCCGACTTCACTTTGAATTCGCCCGCGATAAAGAATACCAAGTCGCCATACATTTGTTTGGCCTGTTGCATCCACTAGATTCTGGCTTCAAAGAACTCCAACTCTTGGAGATATTCCGGATTTGGAATCGGTTCTTCCTATTTTGGTGTTAGCACCTTCCTCTGTGCAATCAAATTTGTGGACTTCCTTCGTCTCTAGTCCACTATTTCTTTTTCCTCTTCCGGTTGCTCTTCTTCTTTGGATTCCTTCTCCTCCTTCTCCACTTTATTCGTGAGGTTGTACTTCAGGATTTTGATTTTGGTGTTGTATTGAATTGCCTCCTTTGCACTCAAGACCTCCTTGTGGTGATAGAGGTGGAACAAATACGGGGTGATAGGGTTGTACTGTGCCCGGCCCACATGCTCTACTTGTTTGTTCACTACTTCTTGAATCACTCTCCTCAAATGGACAATCTAGTCCTCAAAAGCTTCGAAAATGGTGTTAGCCACCATGATCGTAACCCGGGTAGGCTTTTCCAGATATAAGATTGGAATTAGAAAATTCAATACTTGTCTATGCTTCTCGTTCTTATAGTCACTGATGGCAAAACCCTTCTTTGAATGGGCCTGACTCCGAAACTTTTCACCTACATACTTATCTGCTCTTCTAGTTAATTCGAGCCTATTATTTTTAAACGAATAGACATCTGTCCAGATGTCTTCCATCCAAGCTACGGGTCGACCTCTCATTGTCAACTTCTACTGATTCAAAACTCCATAAATGAGTTCTTGAATCATCTCCTTGTTTTTCATATTCCACGGCCTATCGAACAATCCGATACACCTAATACACATGAGGTCCTCCTCTAACTGAATTCAATGAGCCGGATTAGAAGGGATAACCGGACAAACCGTCCGAGCTACAACTTTAGACTTTTGTGCAGCCGGATTGGCAACCGCCACCATGAATCATTGACAATTGATAACCTATTCCGGTACTGGTCTTTCCGTTCTCTTCCTATCTCAGACGCTAACTCACTACTCTTTCTCTCAACTATACGTTCACAAAGTTCAAGAAGTAGAGAGGGAGAGAAAGAAAAGTGGCAATGGATTTAAGTACTGGATGCGCGGTTGACAGTTCCTGATAGAGAACAGATAGAAGATTGTTTCCCTAACAGTCTCCTAGTTTCCTAGATTGGAAGTCTAAAATGTAGGTTTTAGAAATCTAGTACTTTTTCGAATCTCAGATCCGTATCAAATTTGTTTTCGTTATGTTATTAACAGTTTTAGCAAACCGAAAATTGACTATTTCTATCATATTCATAGTGTAGCGAAAATCTCTAGAGGTTACCAAAAAAAAATAATTTGCAAGTCTATCTAACCTAATTCCAAACTAATTTATCTAGTTTGAGTTTTCATGCTCCCACACTTTGCTAATGATTTTGGCATCAAACCTAAATAAATAGTAGTAAAGGACTTATATTAAGTATGTCAATTAAAAAAAAATAGAAATATATGTGTTGTCTACATCATTTGACCAATGATTTTGGCAACAAATCCAATGAAATAGTAGTCAATGACTTGAATTAAGCATGCATGTCCATCAACAAAAGTGGAAAAGGATCAACCAAGAAAGCTACCTCTGAGAGAATGTGAGACAATACAATTTTATCTCATTCAACATTTTTAGTATCCAAAAGAACGAGTTCAACATCAAAACCACTTAGGAGTGACCCAAATAGAGTTGTATTTATATAAGAGCTAATTTCATCAAGGAATTGTCTAGATGGATACAAGTGACACCAAAATGACCACCAACTACATTCATTCAAATCCTTGGATCATGTAAAGAGGATACATTTTGTAGGATCTTAATGCCCTTTTGGATTTGCAACCCCAAAACTATTGTCCGTGTGTTTAGTGTCATTACCAGTCCTGCCTACGATTCAAGGGAATCAAAGCAATCTAAAATCTTTTCAACACATCAATCAAACAACGCTTTTCTCAATGCAACCATCCTCAATAAGTTTCTACCGCATCACTTTTAGTTAGAGACTTTTTATATCTTTCACTCCTCACTTACAACAAACAAATATTCATCAAAAATTCTTCCTTCTTTGTGTACAAAAGACAAGCAAATCACCAAATGGATCATACAAATAAATTGTGAAAACCATTCAAAATATCTTGTAGGAAGTTGTGAGTGGTACCTTGGCAACGCTCAATGTCTGTTGTTCCATAACCTTGTGAATAGTAGCTTTGTCAGCCTCTCGAATCCTTTACAAAGATAAGTATTAGTGAACAACCAATACCAGAGAACTACAGCAACTGGAAAAATGCATCGAAAGGTACAAATGTTGAAAGATGAAAGACATTATGCAATCGGAAAAGAAAATGGCCATATGTATAAATGATCTTTTGTTTATGAAAACATGACATTTGTTCTAGATCAATGTATTCATTAATGACAAAATCGTATGAACCAATTAGTGCTTTGAAATAAAGGCCACATTTTCTATTCTTTAGTGAATAGGAATATCTGTTAAATTCATCTATACAACAAAGACCTCCATTGGCTAGTACAAGAGCTCTTGCTTCCAGCATCCAATCTCTTGCTCAATGCAAAGACAAATATTAAAAAAATGATCGCAATGCTTTGAAGTAGCATGCAACGCCTGAACAACCAGAATTAGAAACATAGTTATAGTTATAGTTTACAATTTTCATGGAATGTCACTTCCATCTCTAATAGCCACCATTGTAAGCCCAACTATAGTGCTTCCCATACTTGTAGTCACTATCGATCTATGGTTAAGCTTTACAGTATATTTAAGAAATTGCGATTTTTTTGTCCCTACAAGAAGTAGGATGAGTCATGCTATAATTATGTGTGTATCCTTTGTCACCTTTGTTTTGGAAGCATGCATGGTTCTAATTCATTTGCCTTTGGTTGGAAGTCTAGGCCGCAATCATTGCCACTTGGAAATATGTGCATTTAACCAGCACATTACAACTACAATTAAAAATTGAAAAACCATTTACAGATGTGTTTGAAAAATTAAGCGCGGTCACTCATCAACAATACTACACTCAAACAGTGAATTCAAGATCATTCTAACGAAATGTTGGAAAAATAAATAGTTCAAAAATTTCAATAAATTCAATGAGTTCTTTCACAAACCTAGATTACCTACAAGGAGCAAAGGTGATTCCCCTCGTATTCTAGTACCAAAAGCATCAATATACCGAACACTTCCTATGAGGGTCAAAGCAATTGCGTACAATCAATGGAAGTTTAGTCCATAGGCCTTAGATCCTCGACAACAGTTAGATCTTGAGCAAAAAAAACAGTTACAAAGCTATGAAATTCACCTGCTAGATTCATAGCAAAGAGCCCATACATTTGAAGACAAATGTTCTGTAAAATGGTATTGCGGCCTATAGATAAAAAATGAAATTTATAATTAGATACTACTCAAAATACAATAGTAAGAAAACTAAATGAAAAATCTTCATTGTTTGAAGACAATTGATGACATGAATTAGTGTGATTCCTACACCCAACATGACAAAAGCCCAATAAAATTTTAAATCATCATATCTAATGTTTGCATCTTTGGAAGGGGTGCCAAGTAATGAGCTAATGCATACAACTTAATGTAGTTAATAACAAATCAAAAGAGTTTCCAATGTAGATACAATACAAGGATCACACACCATTTTTACCTACATGTGGTATGAGAATTCATTCATTCATAACAAATTGTACTGAATGTCACAATATAATCCATTCTTGGAGAGCTTCAAAGTCGGCAATTTGCAACAATGTTTTGCCTTTGAAGTAATTCTAAGATATTTAACATTAAATGATAGATATTCACCACATCAAGATGCTCTTCAAGGTCAAGAACTACTTGGGCTTCAATTGGCCAATACATAGCATTTGGTAACCATTTTCCACAATCATCTTTGAAACACTCTTTTTCTCCATCCTTGACAAACAAAACCACAATAGGGTTATGGTTTGGAGCAAAATTTTCATAAATCACGCAAAACTTAAAGAAACAACTACCCAATATTGCACTTCCCAAATGAATTTTCTATGTTTGCCTTGTGTAAATAATATTTTCAACCATTACCAAAACAAAGTCATATACCTAACAACTATCTAAGTAGAGAGTCACCTCAACTATTACTACTTTTGAGCTAGTCTTGTGTGCACCCTCTTTCATATCAGTAGCAATTCTAGAAAGAGCAGGCACTTCTTCAATGATGAGAGGTGTCTCCTAGTTCAACTTCAAAGCAATTTGCAAATCAAGTAAGAAGAAATTGTCCATCAACCACCAATTAAGAAGGCAAATACTTGCTTGTACTTCTCTAAACTGCAAGGGAGAACACACAAGGCTGCATAAGATGTAATCATTCATAAGACAAGGTGAACTTCAATGGAATAGATATACACCTCCATAATTGTTGAAGTGGATCAATAACAAAACAAGCACTTTCACTTTGGCACATCTATTGCAAGAGGTAATAACAAATAATACAAAATGATCAAGCAAACATATGTGTTAAGAAAATGAGTAGCTTGAAACAAATAAGAGGCAAACAAAAATTAATTAACCTACCTACATGACATGCGATGTTAGCAAGGTATGAGAACTATTATAATGCCTCTTTCAAAGCAAATTTGGCATAAAATCTCCTTCAAAGTATGAAACACCTTGTTTCTAGTGGTGGTCCTAATGACGCTGATGTCCAACAAAGTCCGGAATGACGTTTTCTCATCACTGGTTTCAACATCAAAGTCCTCACTGGTAGCGTGGCATTACAATCATTGATCAAGCATGTCAGTGTTGACAATTCTCCTCAAGATCAATGATCCAACCCCAAGGAAGCTGTTATTTGTAAACAACTAGGATAATATTGTAGATATGTTCTTCTAAATTCCTCAACCAAAGTTGAGGGTGTCTATTAAATGGACTAGTAGCCTTCTTATAGAAACAAGTAATGCACAACACAATCTAAATAATAAAAGTAGATGAACTTAGGCATAATTGGACTACACACCATTTTGTTGCTAATGTACTCCTAACAAAGTCAAAGTCCTTTAAAAGACGACGAGCCAATAGAAGACTAGTGCAATAAGCTGCATTACAAAAGAGTCACATTGTTAACAACAAACAATACCAAGTAATCAAGAAAAAGGATGTATTAAGAAAATGAATAGCTTGAAACAAATACGAGGCAAACAAAAATTAACCTACTTGCATAATATGCGATTCAGGTAGGGTATGACAACTTTAGCAACGTCCCTTTCAAAGCAAACTCGGCATAGTACCTTCTCTTATAGATTAAAGGATGAATACGCACAATATCAAAGGATAAGACTACTTCATTTGCAAGGTCTTTCCTTGTCATCTTCTTTACTTGAAAAGAATTAGTTCAAATTTCTAAAGTCATTGCTAAGTGTGTTAAAATTTCAAATTCAACATCGTGTGGAACTCACATTCTATGTCGCAACAACAACGAATATCTTTGTAAAACTTTTATTAAATTAAGTGGAGGACATTTGTAACCATTGACTAAATGAGACTCTCAAACCGTAGCTAATTCAAATGAATGTTAATTCTCTTGATCAAATTCTCAGTAATTTGGATAGAAACAACGATTGATCAACTTGCAAATTTGCAACAACCAACATCGCTATGAAAATTACCTAAAAATTATCGCTATAAACTTTTTTCTATGCCTCTTTTCTCCCATAAACACTCTTGGACTAAATTGAGTAGTTCAAATTGCAAATTTGATTGTCGATATTAAGATAGTTGAGTGATGAGACCGAGAGCACAAGCAAATGGGAGCCCCTAATTCAATGCATGGGCCTCAACTGATCAATTGAAGAAGTCTAGAACAAGAAAATTGTTGTGCATGTTGGGGATAGGGAAAACTACATCTATCATTTGCAAGTTCACTTATACTTCTTCAATTTTCTACAACACCTACAAAGCTTTAGAAATAAAGTTGCGACAAGCATGAACTCAAGATGAACAAGCAATATGAAAACATAGACTATGAAGAAAGATATCTGAAAATATACAAACAAGAAGCGATTCAAGGATCCTCACCATCACAAAACTACGCACAATTACTCAACTTGAATTGCACTACGTACATACTTGAATTCTTCTCTGCAACTATATGGATGAATGGATGGCCTAGCTAACTGATTTGATGTTTTGCAATTGCAATTGATGTTTTGGAACATCGCTGACATAGATGTGATGGCTAAGGCGGTTTTTGTTTCCAAATATCAGGCATGTATTGATGGTTCTCAATCTTCATTGTCACTCTTAATACCATTCAGTTCAATTTGCTCTTCAATGATGCTTCATTTGTGCATTTGATGTATTTGTTCAATTTGACCTTCAATGGCGGGTGTAGGAGCCAAATTCTAAAACATTGCATTCTCCGTTGTCTTTCAAGTCACAATGACGCATGGTGTAAGTTTTCTTCAATGCTTGTGCTGATTGCTTGTGCTTAGTTCATGCATGTGTTTATGTTGAACGCTTGTGCTTTGTATTTAAATAACAAGGCATTTTTGTACAAATTGATTTGTAGCTCTTTCTATTACAAATTGATACCAAAGGAGATGGTGAATGCGGAAAAATACAACTTCAATCATCTTAGTGAGCTTTTTGGTTCAATGCAATAAGTTTGTCATTCTTTGTCTTGCATTAGTGAACTTGAGTTATTAAGACAAGGCTTTTAGTGGAAGTAGATTGTTTTAGCATGCAATGTTCTATATGCAAGTTGAAAGCACATTTTTTTGTTTGTACTATACAAATTTGACAAGCACTTGATCATCTTGTCATCAAGCTCCAATATAGCCAAAAAACTCAAGAAGTCGATGTGGTCTTCTAATCAGTGAGCTTGCTTCTCATTCTTGATGCTGCTATTTTCTTCTAGCAATCCATATCACGTACAAGACTGAAGCTCTAATGAATCCAATGTGTTCTTAGTGTTGAAGCCATATTTTTGCATCTTTGCCATCATTTCTAATGTGAGAGGAGCAAGGAGGGAGCACTATAAGAAAATTGTTTTTTTTTAACAAGTGGTGAAACATGTCTACATGTTTTCTGAAAGTGAAGCATATTTAATGTGGATGTCTAGAAAAATTTGCCAAGAATGACATGGGAAAAACACAAAGAAATCTGAAAAAACATGCCATATTATTAGAGAAACATCACAACAAACACAGTTAAAATAAGTGCCTAAAATGCGCCATTTGGCTGCCACATAAGTGCTACACAAGCAAATAATGCCACTTAGAATTTTTTTTCACCTAACCGAAATATGAAGGTTGTTGACGTCATGTTTTTTGAAAATTTTCATATTGTTTTTAGTAACATCAACTTAGACGTCCATAAGAATTTGAATATTTTTTTTAGCAACATTGATTTTGACCTCTAGATGTTCTTTGAGACATCAATTTTGATATTAGCTTAAACATATGCCATATATAGTTTATTATATACCATACACAATATATTATACATTATACAACATATACAATATACCATACATTATACAAAATACATTGTACAACATATAGACAATAATATTGAATAACTTGAAAAGCCTTGTTGTCAATATTTTGACATGAGAAGGCAAGTTATTTATGCAAGAGGGATGGTAGGAGGGAAGACAAACTATATGGGACATTTGAAATGTAATTTTTTATTATTAAGAACTGAATTTCAAATTTAAGTAATATGATGAACACGATGTTATCTCAGACAAAACATTCAGACATTATAGAGGACATCTTAGTTGACATCGCAAAAAACATCTCAACATCATAGAAGATGTTGCTATTGACATCACAAAAAACATCTACATGTGACAAAAGACATCTTAGCTAACATAACAATGTTAGAATTCTAAAATGGCATTAAAGCATGTTGACTTCATCTTATTTGGGTGCCATATTACTCAAATGCTAATGCAAGTGATCTTATTTGGAAAAAGAATGCTATGTGGGTTGCTTTCACCTATTTTTTCACATGTGGTCATTGTTTTACCTTAGCCCCCAAGAATTTCTAGAAATTTATTTGCAATCAAATTTGAAGCCCTTGCTAATGTGTACAATACAAGTCATTTGTAGTCTTTCTATCATTCCTCTTGTCTTAGGTCAAATCCAAAATGTTGTTTTCAACAAAAATTATAAGCTCTAAGAATTCTCTCAATTTCTTTCAATGTATTATATATCTTTTGAAATTAAAGGTCTATTGTGATTTTTCTTGCAAGATGTATTTCACATCACACTAATTTTAAAAAGTGTCAACAATAGAAAATGAAGATTTGAAGTGGATTCCTTTGCACAAAATGTTGAATAGAAAAACCATAATCTTTCATCATCAAAATCAAATGTTTAAGGTTGCACCTATATTTAAAGAAGACATCACTCTTAAAAATAACTAATTGAAATAGTGAGTACTTTAGGATTTCTTTTACATTAAAGTTTTGTCAACACCAAAATGTGGTGCCTTTGCATTTTGGATTTACATGTCATAGAAGTAATAGAAAAAGGTGAATATCTACTTTTACAATACTATTACTTTATCTACATTTTAAAGATAAATTTTTATTAATGAAATAATAAAATATTGAAATTGGATAGAATTTTAATTTATAGGAAAAGAATTGCCTCATAGAATTTCAAAATGACAACAAAATTGTTACTAAATATGCAAAGAAGAATTTGGGCTAGAAATATTGAATAAAGCTATGATATGAAAAGTGTAATGTCTTCTATTCTATTTGCAATTCAATTATTTAAAAACCCTCAATGGAAAATGAAATAAGTGCAACATACAATAGAAGTGAGTGCAAAATCATTGTTTTATTTCCAATTTTTTTTATTATTTAGAAGAAGATACAAACAATAATTATACTAAAAAAACTGTCCAAAAAAATTCTCAAAAAATAGCTAAGCTTCTAGCTTTTTATATTATCAAATTGTTGCACCTTGGTGCATGTGTGAAGAATACAATTTTTATTTATCAAACATGCAAATGGTTCAAAATGAGCATCTCTAAATGTAAGACATAGGATTCTTTCTTAAAAAGTTATAAGTTTTAAAACTTCTTTTTTAAAGCAATATTTAGTAAGTTATTTCTTTATATTTTCCACCACTATTCTATTGTATGTAACTCTTACAATTGGATTATTTTAAACCTACATTTTCACACATGTATATTGTCTTCTAAATGATTTATGGTAAAATAGTAAAAAGAGAAAAAATAAATTTTAGAAGTTATTGCATTCCAATACTAATTCCATTTTCAATCAAGAATGGTAAGTGTTACTTGCAACAATCCTTCAACCCCAAAGTCATGGTGCTTGAAGCCAAAAAGAACTAATACTTCCTATAATGCAAACATAAGTGTTGCACTCTATAAATTATAGAGCATAATGTAAAAAAACTTCTTTGAAAATTCCAAAGCCAATATTTTGAACCATTTGCATGTTCCAAGTTAAAAAAAAATGTATTTTACTTCTAAAATTTTTAAGCCAATATTTTGAACTATTTGCATGTCTCAAGTTTAAGAAAATTGATTTTACTTCTATAGTTCCAAAGACAATATTTTGAACCATTTGCATGTTCCAAGTTAAAAAAAATTGATTTTACCTCTAAGGTTCTAAGGACAATTTTTTGTCAAAATGGCTCAATACTGAAAGTTCGGCTACATTCATTCAAGAAAATCTAAAAAAAAAGTTTTTAAGAATCAAACCATAGGATCATGCACTGCACTTGTCTCAAATTATGTGGTTAGAATTTCATGACTATACAGATTAGAAGATATTAACATTCAAAGTTGGAAAACAAATATTGTTTGAATAAATTTTTAAGTACTTTTTGATTTTTTATAATTCAATTTAAGTTATAATTGGAAAAAAACATTAACACAAGTAAGTTTTTTCCAAGATTCTCTAGTGAATGGAATGAGAATTCTTTTTAGGGTTATTCCTTATGAATTATACAAAATTTGAAATTTTATTGAGTGATAGATTAATATCTAAATTATGACTCCCAATTTTACAAATCTTGAACTTCACTCCGAAAATCTCCCCCAAAAGTGAAAATTTCTAAAAATTTCTAAAATGTTTATATATTGTTTTAAATTCTTTTTTGAAAATTTCTCAATTGAAATATAAGAAATATAAAAATTTAGAGTCAAACGTCAATCAAAAATATTTCATTCATGAAAATTTAAATTTTGAGAATCTTTATTTGAAAACTCTAAATAGGATTCTCATTCTACTTATTAAAAAGCCTTGAAAAACATTTACTTCTATACAAAGTTTTCTCTTGTTTTTCTCCAATCAATTATTCTTGTTTTTTTCCACTCGTTTGTTCTTGCTTTTCTCTACTCATTTCTTCTTGCTTTTTGCACTAACTTGTATTCATTACTCTCCCGTCTTGAATTAGAGCATTCAAGTGGTAAATTTTTTCTATATGTGAAATATGATTTTCATAATACGAAAGGTTGTTTTATATATGCAAAGGGTTGCTTTTATAATGTGAAATGCTTCATTTATAATTTGAGAAGTTGTCTCTGTGTATACCAGTTATTTAAGGCTGGCAAAAAAGTTAGTTTTCAAAAATCTAAAAATAAAATAAAAGAAAAAAGAAAAATTGTGAAAATCAACAAAAATTAACCTTTGACGTCCCATTTGTTCCTTTTAGTGGAAAAATGAGCCTGTTCCTATGACCTCAATTTTTGGTGAATTTCTTAAAAACTTTATCATAAGATAGAAAACAAATTAGTTTTTTAGGAATATTAATTTTATTTCAATTGATGCTTGGAAGCAAAAGTTACACTACAAAAAGCCTAGAATTGAACTTGTCAGGTAGCCCCGTCAAAATAAATAAAACTCAAAATAGAAATTTTTGAATTTTTATTTTAAAATACTATATTTTTGTGTATATATAAAGCTAAGTCATTCTATTTGAACTCATCATGACAAAATTGTATAGTAATTTCACTTTAACAAGTTGACATTGTATGAAAATAACACCCAACTAGTTGCTTAGCTCGTCTTCCCTACTTGCCATAGTTGGTTAGCTTCCAACCTGACCCCACAAGAACTTCCCCAAGTAAATAGCTTGTGAAAAAGACTCTGCCTTGATGTGGCAGTTCTTTGTTTTCGAGGACATTTTAAAAGATGCATTGATGTTTCTTGCAATGTTTCATTTAACATTCCTATCAAATAAAACATTCACCTATCTTACATTTGTCATCTACACGTTCATCAAACATCCTCAAAAATTCTTGCTCCTTAGGCAACCATCGCATTCTGGAGCTTGTATTTCAAAAAACATCCTAAAAGACATTGTTTTCTTCTAGTGGAGAGAGAGGGTTGGAAAGGAACACATTGATTTTTGTGTCTATATTGTATAGATATTTTTTAAGAATTTTCTATTTCTGAAGTTAAACCCCTGGTGAAGAATTTTGGAAACCGATCTTACCACTCTTGCACCACTTGATGTGTCTATACATTCTTTTATATTTTTTCCTGCATGCCTTTTCCGGGTTTTTTTATGTAGCTTGTTCATTTAATGGTCTTGTCCATTTGGGATGTAAATTTGTCTATTTAATGCTAAATTTTGAATCAATTCAATATAAAAACCTTGAAACTCATAGATTGTGGTTAATATTAGTTGTCAAAGTGCATTTGGCATGTTCTTTAATATTTTTTTCCGTATCTTTTCTGTTTTTTTGTGTATCTTGTTCATTTAATGACCTTTTTGTTTACTTTTTATATTTAGGATGTAAATTTGTCTATTAAACGTGGAATTTTATTTTTGTCCTTGCAAGGCCTTGTGAAGATGATGCCAGAGTATGATTCCTCGAGGGTGCAAAGGTGTGTATTTCCTTCTCCTTTACGGCCAACTCAAGTCCAATAAAAAAGGCAACTCTTACACACGTACACATGCATCCCTCTTCTTTTCATGTTAGATGTTTGGAATGATACTTTGAATGAAGACTCAGATATGACTAAACCCTCCGAATTGCCAAAGCATTTTTTGAGAGACTTTCTTTTTGGAAAGATAGATGGCCGCTTAGATCCCATATTTTGACCATTTAAAGAGATTGATTCCTATTTCTCTAGGTGCATACACTAGAAGAAACTTATGTCTAAGTTGACAAATTTTTCTATACATCTAATATAACAAGCTGTGTTTTTATGTCAACACCTTTGTCCACCATAATATGAAGATGTTACGGTGGACATAATTATTGATATAAAAACACAGCTTGTTATATTAGATGTATAGAAAAATCCATCAACTTAGACACACAAAAATTCAAAAAAACACTAGCTCCTTCTAGTGACAAGTGTGTCTTATGGATCACTTTATTTGGTAGTTTCATGGCTACACAAACAGCCAAAGCCTTGGCCTTTAACTATGGGAGGATTGTTGCTCTACTATGCGACTCCCAATTGCTCGCATCCTCCTACTTGTGCAAGAGGAGTATTAAAGATTGTGTACATATTAATGTAGACGATGTACAATCAACCTTAGGAGTAGCATTAGACACTTAGTTAGTATTAGAGTCCATGGGTATTGCTTGTAGTCAAAGGCAACCCATTATGTTTAGTTATCCCATGTGGTTTGTGGATAACTAGGAAAGGCTTCTAGCTTATGTTGAGCCCACTCATATGGCTTTGTATCTTTCTACCATTTAAGTAAAGTCTTTCTCCCATACACTACTTCATAATCTCAATAGGTTATGGGCCCACACACTAGGAGTTGCGCTTGAGGGAGAATTTCAAATCATTTGGAGGAGATCTTGGAGCTTGGAGGAGCAATCAACGTTTTGTCTCTTCTTCACCTACAAACCATATGGTGTGAGTTCTTTTGGGCTTTTGTTGGCTGGTTTGTGAGGTTTGGAGTGCATTTTGGGTGAGAGGTTGCTTATGGTAGTAATCGCACCCTGTGAGGGCTGGTTGCATGCTCCTAGTTTGAGTTTGTGCTTAGAAGAGTACATGGAGAGCCCATTGAGGGCTGATTGTACATTTGGGTGCATTGTTGATTGTGATTGTGCTAATTGCAATCTAGTGAGAGTCCTTTTGTGAGGCTTGGAAGCACCTTTGGGTTGCTTAAGGCATTTGCCATCCATTGAGGGCTGATTGTTGCCCTTGTGAGTGAGTGAGGCAAAGTAGTGGAGTTTGCCATCCATTGAGTGCTGATTTGAGCCATTGTGAACCTTGTGGAGCCATTGAGAGGCAATTAGGCTGCTTTGGAGTTTTCGTGATCCAACTAGGGTTGTTGGAGGCCATTGTTGCCCTTGAGGTGCTGATTGTCAGTAGTAGCCTCCATTTAGGGCTGATTGGAAGTCTTGAGCTCCTTGGAGTGTAGAGTACCCTATTTGTAAGGAGCATTGTGAGTGTGCTTGTTGATTTGGGGTAGCACTAGCCCATGACATCCATGTCTTGGATTTGAGCTTCATTAGGATCTGAATTGGTGTGGAGAGAAGTGTTTGGTTGTTCGTGGGTTAGTAGGACCTTAGGAGGTCCTCGTGAGGGTTGATTGGTGTCATTTCAGCCCCATTGGTTGCCAAGGGATTGTTTGGAGGCTAAATTGAGTTTGGAAACTCCAAGAGACACTTTGGAGGCTACCAATAAGTGGGAGGTGCTTCACCATGGCATCAAGTGGAGGAGAAGGCGTGCGCATCATTGACAAATTTGATGGGGAGAACTTTGGCATGTGGAGGTTCAAGATGGAGATGATCCTTGTGGAAAAGGACTTGTGGGACGTGGTGGATGGGAGTGAGGAGCCTCCAAGTGAAGATGCGGATCCAAAGACCAAGAAGGCATGGGAGAAGAAGGAGAAGAAAGCCTTTGCTCTCATTGCCATCAATCTTGTGGACCGGCAAATTGTACACATTCGACATTGCAAGGGACCAACCCAAGCATGGACCACGCTTTGCAACATCCATGAGACCAAGAGCCTCTCCAACATCCTCTTTCTTTGGCGCAAGTTCTTCACTAGCAAGATGCAAGAGGAGGACGATTTGTTGGATTACGTCAACAAGGTCAAGGCTCTTGCAGATGAGTTAGCTTGTTTGGATGCACTCGTGATGGAGGGAGATGTGGTGATGACCTTGTTGGCAAGCTTGCCACCGTCTTATGAATTCCTCATCACCGCATTGGAGACGAGGCCCACCAAGGAGCTGACCATGGAGTTTGTGACCACACGCTTGATGCATGAGATGACCAAGCGCAAGGAGAATGAGACCTAAGGGGAGGGATCAGCCCTTGTCTCAAGACATGGCAAAGGAGGCAACACCAAGGCGTTCAAGGAGACAAGGGCGTGCTTCAAGTGTGGCAAATCAGGCCACATTGCTAGGCATTGCAAGAGCAGCCAAGGCAAGAACAAAGAGAGTGCACACCAAGCTTCTAAAAAAGAGGAAGAGGAGGATTTCGCCTTTGTAGCCCACGGAGGAGGGGAGAAGGCCAACATGTTCACTTGGATTGTGGACTCGGGGGCCACGCAACATATGACCAGCCATCGAGATGCCTTCCACACCTATCAGCCCTTATTAGGGAAGAAAATTTATTTGGGAGACAATGGCATGGTGGAGGCCCTTGGCATGGGGGAGGTCCTTGTAGAGGTGCAAGTGAAGGGGTAGACTAGGAGGATTCAAATCCAAGAGGTGCTCCATGTTCCCAAATTGCATGGCAATTTGCTTTCGATGAGCAAATTGTCTTTAGGAGGTTTGAAAGTGCATTTCAACATGGTGGGGTGTATTGTGAGGGCACCAAGTGGAGTTTTGATTGCATCAGCCCCTCGTGAGGGCAACTTGTACCACTTCCATTTTACCAAGGTGAATGGCACTTCCATGGCTTGTATTGCCCAAGGATCAGCTCATGAAGATTTTGTAGAGCTTTGGCATAGGAGGCTTGGGCACTTGAATGTGAAGAGCATGAAGAGCCTCCAACACATGGTGAAGGGCCTGAACCTCTCTTCTTGCAAGCATGATTGGAGTTCTATGGTGTGCAAGGGGTGCATTGAAGACAAACAAGCAAGGTAGCCCTTCCCCAAGGATGGGGCAATGCGTGCCACCAAGCCATTGCAACTTGTGCATTCGAATGTGTGCGGGCTAATGAAGACCACATCCATAGGAGGAGCAAGGTATTTTTTGACCTTCATTGATGACTTCTCTCGCAAGATTTGGGTGTATATGCTGAAGTGCAAGAGTGAGGTGTTTCAGTGTTTTGAGACTTGGAAGGCCCTTGTGGAGGCGCAATCGGATTGTAAGGGTGAAGGTGCTGCGGTCGGATAATAGAGGAGAGTATGTGTCTAAGGCCTTTGAGGCGTACTTGAAGGCCCATGGCATTGAGCACCATACTTCCACACCTTACACTCCTCAACAAAACGGCATAGCAGAGCGTACCAATCGCACCATTGTGGAAATGGCAAGGGCCATAATTTATGGCCAAGGTCTCAAGCTTGAGCTTTGGGGGGAGGCAATGTCCAATGCGGTTTATACGAGGAACTAGTGCCCCACCCAAGCGTTGACAAACAAGACACCACAAGAAGCTTGGAATGGGACAAGGCCCCACATATCTCATATGCGCACCTTTGGGTGCATTGCCTATGCATTGGTCCCAAGTGCCAAGAGGACCAAGTTGGATCCCAAGGGCATCAAGTGCCTTTTCCTTGGTTATTGTGAGGGAACCAAGGCCTATAGGCTGATGTGTGTGGAGACCAAGGCCATCATCAAGTGTCGAGATGTGACCATTTTGGAGGATGGAAGAGTTGATCCCAAGCTTTTGGAGATGAGTCCAAGTGGGAGAAGTGGAGGACCAGTCCAAAAGGTGGACACAACTCTAAGAGTGCACCTAGAAGATGAAGATGAAGAGCAAGGTGTTGAAGACGACAACTTTGTGGAGCCCAAGAAAAAGGTGGCCTCATCCCAAGTGAAGAGATCAACGGCCCCTTCTCCAAGCACTTCACCAAGGGAGCAAGAGCATGACCAATCCTTGGAGTAGCAAGATCAACCTATGGATGAGCAAGATCAGCGCACGGAGGAGCCCCGTTATCCAACAAGGATCTGCAAGCCCCTTGGAGATTGGTGGATGAATCACATTCTTCCCCAATAACAAGAAAAACAACCCAATGTGGCTTTCTGTGGAGATCCATCCACGCTTGGAGAGGTGTTGCATTGCGAAGATGCAAGCAAGTGGGAGGTGGCCATGCAAGAGAAGTACAAGGCCCTCATTGACAAAGGGACATGGGAACTTGCAGCCCTCCCTCCCAAGAGATCAAGTGTGAGTTGTAAGTGGGTTTTCTCCACCAAAAGAGATGCTTTGGGTCACATTGTGAGGTACAAGGCAAGGCTGGTTGCTAGGGGGTTTTCCCAAGTGGAAGGGGAGGACTTCAATGAGACTTTTGTCCCCGTTGCCAAGTTTAGCACCATTCGGTGCATTGTGACTCTTGGAGCAGCCATGGACTTGGAAATGCACCAAATGGATGTGAAGACGGCTTTTCTCAGCTCCAAGTTGGAGGAGGTCATCTATATGGATCAACCCCAAGGCTTTGTGCAAGAAGGCTAAGAGCATCTCAAGTGCAAGTTGAAGAAGGCACTCCCCGGATTGAAGCAATCGGGGAGAGCATGGTATCGAGATATTGATGGCATGTTTGTGAGGAAGGGGTTCCGAAGAAGCCACACTGATCTCTCTTTCTACACCTTGCAAAGTCGTGAGCATTTAGTGATTGTGATCCTTTATGTGGATGATTTGATCTTCCTTGCAAGTAGCATGTCCAAGATGCTTGAAGTAAAGGCAATGTTCAAGAAGGAGTACAAGATGACCGATCTTGGAGAGTTGAAGTATTGCCTAAGAGTAGAGTTCAAGAGGGATAGGGCTGCCCGCACCATCACTATGAGCCAACGCAAGTACCTTGAAGAAATTCTCAAGCGATTCAACATGGAGGAGTGCAAAGCGATAGGTACACCACTTGACACGCATGTGAAGTTGCCCAAGCTCACCAATGAAGAATTCAAGGAGGTGAAGGCTGAAATGCAAGGTGTGCCTTACAAGGCAGTGGTGGTTTGTTTGATGTATGCCATGGTGGCCACAAGGCCTGATTTGGCAATCCTGGTGAGTGTTGTGAGCCAACACATGTCCAAGTATGGCCCAAATCATTGGGCAGCGGTCAAGAGGGTGATGGGATACCTTCAAGGCACACTTGACTTGGAGTTGCAACTTGGAGGTGTCCAAGTGTCTTTGCACGGGTTTTGTGATGCAGATTGGGCAGGTGATGAAGTGGATAGGAGATCCACCACCAGTTACTTGTTTATGCTTGGGAGGGGTGCCATTTCATGGAATTCCAAGAGGTAGCCCACCATAGTTCTTTCTACAACGGAGGCGGAGTACATGGCCATGAGCCAAGCTACGAAGGAGGTCATTTGGCTAAGGCAACTCTTGGCTGATGTTGGACTTGTCCAAAAGGGAAGCACACCGATCTTGTGTGACAACCAAGGGGCCATTGCTTTGGCCAAGAATTCCACCCATCACTCTCGGACGAAGCACATTGATCTGTGACACCATTTCATTCGTGAACGAATAGAGGATGAGGTGATTGAGTTCAAGTATGTGCCTACCCAAGCTATAGTTGTTGATGTGCTGACCAAGGCCCTTAGGAAGCCACAACACCAAAGCTTCATTGAGAAGATGGGGCTTCGAGCCTTTGCCCACTCTCAAAGTGGGAGTGTTAAAGATTGTGTACATATTAGCATAGATGATGTACAATCAGCCTTAGGAGTAGCATTAGACACTTAGTTAGTATTAGAGTCCATGGATATTGCTCATAGTCAAAGGCGGCCTATTATATTTAGTTATCCCACGTGGTTTGTGGACAACTAGGAGAGGCTTCTAGCTTATGTTGAGCCCACTCATGTGGCTTTGTATCTTTCTACCATCTAAGTAAAGTCTTTCTCCCATACACTACTTCGTAATCTCAATAAGGAGGAAGGTCTACACCAATGATGAGGTATGCAAAGCAACAATTAAATCGTGGAAGCCTCCTAGTAACTTCATCAAAGAAATTGCAAAACTATGGTGCAAAATGGTGTTGGGTTGAAGTTGTTTGGTTGGTATAGGATATGTTGATATGTGGAAGTTGTTGCAACTATAGATGGCTTGAATTTACCTAGCACAATCTGAAGATTGCTTGTAATGTGGGAGGTCTTTTCATATTTTGGAGAGTCATCAAGGAGGTCTATTTTACCAAGCAAATACATCATTGATGATACATCTTACAATCCAACATTAAGGCCAAGGGTTCTTCTTGAGTCAAAAGGCAAATTAGGTACGACTTCATCTAAGATGCCTTGTTGATATGCTTTTGGTTCAATATGGTATCAATAGTGATTATAGTTTTTTAGTTTGTCTCTTATTTTGTCTCCAAGTAGATTTTATATTCCACTGTAAGAGTATAAGAAACCTATATTTTAGGTGATGGATTTTAGGTGACATCCAACGCAACAATCCATGTTATTATGTCAATAATAATGTCCGCCATAACATCAAAATGTTATGACGGACATTGTTCTTGACATAAAAACATAGGTTCTTGCATTAGATGTTGCCTAAAATTTGTCATTTAAAACTTAGGTTTCTTATAGTGTTCTCATTGACTATAATCTCCTATTATTTAAGCTATCTACCACTTTTATTTTTGTTTGCTTTTATTCATTTACAAATTTACATGTAATAAATATGTAGTGGGAGCTTTATTTTCTACACATTGTGATTGTATAGGCACCACTTCTAGAATTCCTTTGAAAGGACCTAATGGCAAAAGATATTTTACGATTGCTACTCATGGGTTCAAATTGTATGAAGAGGAAGAGGTCCATCATCTAAGCTACATAGGTGAGGAGATTTTGATTGGCCATGTGCAACTTGGTGATACATCCCTAGATCAGACATTAGCTTAACAAACTAGGAGGGAATGACATACTCAATTGTCTCTTTTGATGGCGAGGAAGTGGATGGGATTGAGTTACAGGGTCTTATTAACTCCAATAATCTATCGATTAGATTCTAACCATGGATAGCCCTTACAATAAATAGTGTGAGGGACTATAAGGATGGAGAGGAGTTTGCGTGATTCATCCTATTGATTCTGAACATCCAGAGTTCTATTATGAGCGTATGAGCATGATATACTTTGCACTATAAGAAACTTATATTTTAGGTGACGGATTTTAGGTGACATCCAATGCAACAATCCATGTTATTATGTCAACAATAATATCCGCCATAACATCAAAATGTTATGACGGACATTGTTCTTGACATAAAAACATAGATTGTTGCATTAAATGTTGCCTAAAATTTGTCATCTAAAACAAAGGTTTCTTATAGTGTTGGAAACGGGGCTAGTGATGTCATGCTTGAGTCATGTGGTAGCACACTTTGGACCAATGAGAATGAAGTTGTAGTATTGTTTCGGTGGTATGATTCAATTTCTGCAATAGCATATGCACCAAGAGTGAACGTCCTCATTGAGGCGGGCTACAAACTTGAAGCTATTCCATGAGATCAGAGTTAGTTATAGAAGGCTTATAGATTTGAACTTAGTGGCCTTTAGCGGGGGTGTGGGGGTGGGGGTGTGGGGTGGGGGTTTCTAGAAGTCTCATGTGACCTTTAGTACTTTCTTTTTCTTTAGAAGTCTTCAACCACTAAATTAGTTGAGACTCCTGTTTTGTATTTGGGGTATTCTTCTTGTATTGACAACAACCTTGTTGAATATACGTCTTTTTTTCCTCTCATCACATAGATTGTAAGATGTTTGAAGAATTGGAGCATTGTTCAAAGCTAGAAATCAATTGCTGTCTTTTTTGTAGTATTGTGGTGGTCTTTGGTGTAGTGTAGCATCTTGAAATGCCATGCAAAGGTTTCTTATATGAGTTCATCTTGTAGGGTTTAGCAATCTACTAATGTTGTGTATATCCTAAATTCTATCTCTTGCTTGCGCTATTTTAATTTTAATTTCTATATTGGAGGTTGAGTTTCTTGTAGGACTTTGGTGCCACTGGACAATTGATGATTAGGTACAACTATTTTTTATGCTTGCTTTGTGTTCAAGGTCTGTGATGCAGTTATCTTTGCATTACAAAGTTTTATCATTTTAAGTTTTGAGCTACTTTTTTGAATGACTAAGAATAGCTAAATATCTACTAAATGTTCTTGGCGATTGAGGAGTATAGAGAGGAGCTTGCGACTAGTAAGTTATGTTGTATAAGAACCATCTACTATATATATGGCATTTATGGAGAGTAATGTTGTAAGACTTAGTTTCATGAATATAAATTTGAGCAAGTATGCAGTGCTAACTTATTGATGATTTTTCATTAACAAATTCAATTTTAAGAATGAAGTTCCCTTAAAGCTATCTTAGTGGTAGGTGTTAGAGATTGTGAGTTCGTGTAATTGATTTATATTTTATATAGTCAGCTCTAGAATGTTGATATGGATAGTTGCAACCCAGCTAACTTCAATATCAATGCAACTCATGTCTTGAAATAAGTTCTAAATCATGTAGAATCTTGTGGATGTCTTCTCATTGTTTTGAGCTTAATTGAAACTGAGGCATACCAAGAATTAGATGATAATTATACAAATTGAAACTCACTACGAACATCTCATGGTGTTAATAGAAGATAATTTTTTAATTCCATATTGAGAATGTTAGTTGACCAGATTTGTTTATGCTTGGAAGGGCTGTCCATGGCAAAATCCTACATTCGTAATAAGCTTATTGAACATCCTTGAAACTACAACAAAACATAAGCGGGACCATCAACAAGTAATTTTCATTCTACTAATTTTCTTTAAACAAGTGATCAAACATCAAAATTGATCACTTTGTAATCTAGAATCAAAAGCCAATTTTGTAATCCAAAATAGGTCACTTTATATTCCAAAACATTTTGATTTTTTTGTATTTTGAATCTTTACAAAATCATATATTTTTTATACTAAAATAGATTTTTTTGTCAAACCTTTTTTATTCCTTTACTAGTTATAAAAAAATATCATTCCAATCCAATATATCATGAAGTGTAAAGTTAGTTCTATTATGTAGAAAAGATTATTGTACACTACCTAGACAAAAATTGTATGATGGTCCCTTTAGAAGTAAAGAAAAAAAAGACCAACAAATTATATGTGATTTAAATATTAATATCAAATGTATACAAAGATCTCCACCAATATTAGTTAAAAATGTTATGACTTCGTTTTTTTGAAAGAAAACAAGGAAAAGTTCCTATTAATCAAAAAAGATGCTGATATTTTATGAAAATATCACCATGAGTACATATTTATCTAGATAGAGCACCATAGAGCAATTAAACCTAACTTCAATGTCATGTTCCATTCAAAACATATTTGAATCCTTTAAGTTCAATCTAGCTTTAGCTAAATTATTCGGTTTTCAAGAAAGTTTGAAATAGAGATTGGACTTTTAGGCTTATTAACTTAGTTTTAAGTGTAGAAACTTTGAAACCATCATGAATAAAAAAAATTAATTTTTAAAAACAATCATGCAATAGTATTATCAAAGCTTCATTTTTTCTAAGTCAAAAATGCTAAAATATATTGTGAGACATATCGTCATATTATTTTAGATCAAATTTTGTAATATCTACAGGAATAATTTATGAGACTTACCCTTAAAGCTTTCTCAAGCCCATATTCTAAACATTAAACAAAAAACTTTACAATAGTTTTTTTTATCAAGAAAAATTTTTCATTCATCTAATATATATTACTTGAATCTTCTAAAGACAACCTATTTTTTGTGACCATTTTAATGAAATTGAGGTAGGTGATATACATTTTTACAAAAATTTAAGCAAAAATTCATAAATATTTAGAAAGGATTTAGACATGAAAAGGGTTAAAATAAACTCACTAATGTAGAAATGTTATGAAGGCAATAATGACATACAATTATTTCATGGCCATTACTCAACTTCAAGCAACATTTTTGGGTGGTCTAAACGAATTTTTCCAATCTATTTTTTATGTACATAATATAGATTTTCTTCATTCATGTGTTTATACATTAGTATTGGTATTTATGTGATTTTTTTGTTATGAAAAAATGAACACAAAGTATATAAGATTATTGAAGTATTCTTTTTATTAGTGGAAAATAATGATGTTTTCATATGATTAAATCTTTGGCTTTTTTGTACTAATCAATGTAAGATGAAATATTAGCCAATCATAATAAAAATTCTAAAAATGAAAATTGTTTTTTTTAGTGAATTTTCAAATTAAAGTAGTTTTAAATTGATTTGAAAATGTGTGTAACTATTTTTCTATTCATGATGTGTAATATAATCTATGTTAATCTCAAAAAAAATTGTATAATAGAAAGTAACTTTTGTTCAAGACTCCTTAGATCATTTGTTACATTGAATGAAAATTGAATCATAATTTCATTAGTCGTTTTCACATCCACACAAATTTTCTTATAAAACCCTAATGATAACCAAACATCTCATCTACGAAACCTTACAAGCTTACAACTTAATGAAATATTTTCCATGTTGAAGTTGCAATACAATAGGCTTCTGTTCTAGTTAGGATTAACAATAAACCGAAAACGTAGATGAAACTCATTTGTTTTCAAATAAGAGATGCCATTGTCATGAAGCTTCCATTCTAATTACTTAGGAGTTACTATATGTGAAAAGTTTGATTTGGCACTTAGGTGCTGAAATTGAATTTTCACATTAGATTCTTTGGGGTCTGCATCACCTCACACCATTCACAAGATGACATGTGACACTATTTTTTAACAAAAATGACTTCATTTATTTATGTCAAATTTGACCTTCATGTAGTGTAACGGCACATCAACATCACATTACATCACTTATCAAATCTCTCTATACCTACAATACACTTATATTATGTGTGGGGACTTTAATAGAGACATCGCCCTTATCAGAAGACAAAATGAATCTAACATAACCCTACCACAAGCAGAAGACATAGAATGGTGTAAATTTATAGACAACCTTCAAGGTACATACATACCCACTAATAGTCCATACTCTAGACAAGGAAGTAATAACTATACCCAAACTAGTCTAATAGATGGTTTCTACATAAAAGTATCTAATTTGACTATATATATATCAACCACAAATCATAATCACAATCTCAACTCAAACCATCCACTTGTAACATTGCATATACCATCAAACTCACTACTAGCATGCCCAATAATACTAATACAAAATAAATCCCAAAAATTTTAAATCCCATCCCACAAGAAAATATAGAAAAATTTAAAACACAATTTTTTCAAGAACATATATTACAAATAAACAAACTCACCAATATTCTCAGTAATGAACATATAACAAATTATCAATGGCACAAAACATGCACCACTTTAGATCACCTCACATAGAGAATATTTAATAAAATACTCTAAAATTGTAGTGCACCTCCACTTCCTCAACTAATAAACCTTACATCACAACAAGGAAGTTTCTTACCAAGAAAACTATAAAAAAAGAATAGAAAATTCACCTCTCTACATACCACTTAAACAAAAAAGCAATATATATAACAAAAATTAACACAAATTGGACAACTCATTCAATAATAGAAGAACTCCAAAATTACATCCATGTATACATCCCACCACCTCCATTATAAGAACCCAACCAATCAGAATGGATTAAAACACTAGCCAATTTAGCCAAAAACACGAATATACAAGCCCGCAAGATTACTACACAATATACACAAAGTTGTATCAAAAAAACAATCTAGAAATATAGACAATTGTATGAAAAAAGCCACCCAAAAATAAACAAAAAAGTATTCAAAAATCTAAATACACCTCCACTAGATTGCATTATGGATATACACAATAACCTACTAACAAATCCAGATGACCTAGCCAACGAAATACACATCCAACAATCAATTAGTAATAGACCCATAGTCCCAAGATGCCATCATTTACCAAAACATCCACTACAATGTACATACAAAGATTTTTGAAGTATATAGTTATTAGGCACTTAAGGTGTATAGTGACACTTTGTGTCACTATGCACTCCCCCCCTCAATTTTTATTTTACCACCCCCACTCATCTCCACCTATCATTTGGAATTTAATTTAAATTTTTTTATCTCACCCCCCCTCACCCCCACCCCCTCTTGTAATCTTCAGAATCAAAGTTTTTGACAAACAATATGGGACAATTGATCCTGTATCCAATATTGTATCCATATTCAGTATCCATATTCAGTATCCGTATTTAGTACACATATCTAGTATCCATATTCGGTACCCGTATTCAATATCCGTATTCAATACACGTATTCAGTACTCATATCTAGTACCTATACTTGTATTCATATTCGTATTTAGTATTTGTATTTTATATTTAAACGGCTCAGATTAAATTTCACAAGATCAACATCTTGTGATTTTTTGAGAAATCAATGTCAATTTTGAAGGTAAGCATTTTTTTTCAAAAAAATCAACGGCTCACAAATTTTTTGAAAGAGGAGGGGGGGAACTAATGGGAAACTAGGTTGGCAGGCGAGTTTCAATGTATAGTAAGGCTATATCCATGGCATGACTTAAATAGTTTTGTCATAGATAAAAGAGGGACCCTTGAAACCCCTTTACATAACTACTTCAACAAAAAAAACATGTGACGTTTGCTTAAAAAACCTAGCCAATAACAAAACACCAAGCCCACACATAATCCCCAATATAATCCTAAAAAATATGCCTCAATGCTTTCATAATTTACTTTTTCTATTTTTTAAACAATATTATAAACAAAAATAAATTCTAGCATCATGGAAAACTAATACAAATATATTACCCTATAAAAAAGGAAATCCTTCCCAACTATCAATCATAAACCTATAGCACTTGCAAATACTATATATAAATTTTTTATTAGTACTATAACACTAATCCTCTCAGAATACGGCAAAAAACACCAAATCCTTTACGATAGCCAAGAGGGATTCAAAGCAGAAAGAAGTAAATCAAGACAACTCCAACTTCTCATAGTAGCTCTAGAAGACGCACGATTTACAAACCAAGACATTATGTACTATACATAGACTTCAAAAATGCATCTGGATCCATAGACTACACAAGACTCCTTGTAATAATGATAGATCTTGGATATCCACAAGATGCTATAGCATTAATAGGAAATATTTACTCAAATTCCAACACAGTATTTACAGGTGAATACTTTAGAAATACTAAATCAATACCAATACAAAGAGGTACCATTCAAGGAGACACCCTAAGCCCCTACCTTTTTCTTAGCTTTTTAGAACCAGGGTTGACGAATCTCTACGTCCGCCCCAAAATAGCGTCCGTTTTCCAGACGTCCGAACGCTAGTGGACGCAGCGTCCCTCCCGCCGTCGGAAGGCGGACAGGCGGGGCAGGGCGGACGGATAGGGCGAATGGCCTGAGGCGGATGTCCAAATCGTGCGGACCACATCAGTCCGCGTGTCGATCAGACGGCCGTAATCGGGTGGACGGGTATCGGAGGGGACGCCGGACGAGGCCGACAGGGGACATGCGGACGGGGCCGACAGGCGGACGCGAATGTCTGCGGATGCTGCGGACACAGCGTCCGCGTCCAGACGTTCCAGACGTCCGACCGTCGTGTCAACCCTGTTTAGAACCATTATTCAAATGGCTCCAACATGGCAATAATGGTTATACATTTGGTACATCCAAAATAACTATCAGCTCTGCAGCATATGCAAATGACCTAGCAGCACTACAAGAAAAACGTGTCCTATGTGATCGACTGAAGTATGACTAGGTGTCCTAAACGATTGAAAAACAACTACAACTCTATAATTGCACCGGCAGCCCAAGGTGATAAAGGCAGTAGTCGTTGTGCAGTCATTTCTCAGTGGCATGGATGAGAGGCAAGGTTGGGAGATGGCCGGGAGAATTCATCCGACAGTTTTTAGTTACTACAGAATTGGATGTAGTGACGTGGACACGATGACCTATCCATGCAACTGGGCGTAATCATTTCTGAGTTGGGTCGTAACTGGGTCTCTACTATGTGTGTTCTAATAAATGACTAGAATATTACTAGACATATATTTTCAATTCCCTTTGTAAAGAAGTTTAACAAGGAATTGTCTACATTATATTTTTTTCCCTTTTTTTGTTTAATTTCATATTTTTGGAATAGTCTTTCATCTTCTTTGAATTGAATAAATGATGGAGGACTATAGGAAAAAAAAATAGAAATTCAGAGAAAGGTTTGGGCAGTTGTAAATGTACTTGAAATTTATTTTAATTTTGGATGAACATTTTTAAAAAAAAAAATACTAAAATCATTATGGGATACATGAGCATGTAAAGGGAAGAAAGAAGGGGAACTAAGTGAAAGCCATTAGCATGGTTTTTGTTTTTATTGCATATTTATTTCATGCATCTTTCATATTTATCGGCGTGCATACATTAAATTTGTAGGATTAATTTTTTTTAAATCAACTAATGCAGTGAAAGCTATATTTGCCCTATTTACCTTTTTATTTCAAGTTCATTTCATGTATACTTCTTTGATATTTTCAGATAGAATTATTATTGGATGCGTAATGAAAAAATATGAAAAAAAGTCGAAGTCTTTTTCACTTTTTTCCTTTAAATTTCATATTTTTTTCATACTTCTTGGATATTTTTTTGACTGAATACATGATAAAGGAGTAATGCAAAAAAATGGAAACTAAGACAAAGGCTTTTTCACTTTTTTCCTTTAAATTTCATATTTTTTTATTCTTCTTAGATATTTTTTGGACTGAATATATGATGGAGGAATAATGAAAAAAATGGAAATTAAGACAAAGCTATTTGCACTTTTATAATTTAAATTATATTTTTTTTGTTGAATGTTTTTTAGAGGTAACTCAATCAAAGGAGTAACATGCACCTCTGAAGCCCTATGGTACACCGTCTTAGTCGTAGATTAGTTGTGCTTCAACTATGACATTACTCATAAATGACTCTAGAGCCCAACTGTGAACTACCATACTTAAGCAATCATTTTCAATCTATTGAGCAAATTTGTCTATAACTTTTGATTTGAGGCTCAAAATGTAAAATGAATTTTTGGAGATGAAAGTGAAATTGGTTTCCTAACTTTCATTAGTTCAAAGTTTTTTGAAGAAAATTAATCTACTATACCTCAATGAGGTCTGAAATATTATTTGTAACACAATTTCAGCATTTTACATATCCCACATCATTTGTCTTGCCTACTACTACTCCACTTCTATAAAAGGCTTGTCATTTCATCTCTATATACTTATCCACTCATGCAAGACATAAGCCAAATATGGTGTATATTGTATGATGTATTGTATTTCATATATTATGTATGGTTTATTATATTTGGTATTTTGTGTATGGTGTATTGTATTTCGTATATGGTGTATTGCTATAAAACTTTGAATGTATTCATATGTGTAGAATGACAGGTCCTTATCTATACTTCAGAATGACTACATGTCACTTAAAAATGACTGGAGAATCTTGAAAGCAGATCCTACAAACAATAGTAAAATGACTAGACACCTGTCAAAGTGTCATTCGTACATTGAAGATAACTACAGAATGACTGGACACGTGTCGGCCTTGCATTGGTCAATTCAACTCCTTCACAACTACAAAATGACTACAGAATGACTGGACACGTGTCGGTTTTGCATTGGTCAATCCAACTCCTTCTCAACTACAGAATGACTGGACACGTGTCAGCCTTGCATTGGTCATCTAACTCCTTCACAACTACTGAATGACTACAGAATGACTCACGCAAAAGTCCACGTCAGCAGTGGGCAAATAAATTTTTCAAAAAATGGGCAACTGCCCAACCTTCTTAAAAAAAAATTCCCTAAACTTCATCCATCCCCACAAACTGTTGGTGATATAAAATCCCTAGTCATTGTCCTAAACGACTTGTCCACTATAATTGGGGCTCTTGAAAAATGGACACAGTCATTCTTGTCCTAAACAACTGAAAACGCAGTCATAAACGTAGTCATAAAACGCTGAAATTCTTATAGTGCAGCTACATCAAACAAATTCACATCACTTCAAAATCAACTTAATAAACTAGATAAATTTTATGAATGGTCCGGAATGGACTTAAGTGTACCCAAATGCGCAATCACGAGATGCTCAAATAAATCGAAAACAAAACCTGCCACTTTTAAAATCCAAATCCAAATTATGAATATTAGCTATCGAAATCAACTAATACCAATTTTACACCAAAATGGACCCTACATATATTTAAGTGTACAACTAGTACCATCACTAGAATGGAAAATTCAAACCCAAATTACTACTAAAAAGGTAACAAATCAATGCACACAACTCACAAATTGTCCAGCTATAATAAAACAAAAAATCAACATGGTCAACACTATAATAAGAGCTAGTATAAACTATAGCTTCCATGCAGTCCTATACTCTCTACCAACAATTAAAAAAACTAGATAAAAAGATCATTGGAATCCAAAAAACAATATGTGGATTACCAAAATGCATTGCAAATGTAATAGCACAACTTCCACATGAATTTTTTGGCCTACAAGCCTTTTCACTCAAAAATGCATATTTACTTTGTATCAGTGATCAACTTCAAAATGCCCTAAATGATCCAGGAAGACTAGGAATAATATATAAAGGACTTATCCACCACATTTTAGGAAAATATGGAGGCATGGAAAACATCCTTAGAATTAAAACACAAGAGTGTATCCGATTGCCTACAATAAGAACTTTGTTTTTACTAAAATATGAAGCAGGAATCCACCTCAAAAGCATAAAAGAAAGTTTCCAACTACATATGATAGAACTTGAAAAAGAATGGATGTTGCAAGCTACTACCATTTTACCCCACATAAATCAAAATCTCTCTTAAAATGATACATAAACTCTTATTACATAATATATATAAAATAAAGCACATTACACTTCCTAATGGCACAAATCTTAGGTCACAAGAAGACTTCAAAATATACTATAAAACCCCAACCAAAATAGAAAAAAGCGCATTACATATAGCAGAACAACTTCTCTACTACCCACAATGTACCTTTGAAAGTTCAAACCCTTGCCAAAGACACGTAGCACCATGTACTCTCAAAACACAATATATATCACACAACCAAGATCTAAACCCAAGAACCTTAGCAAATCCTCTACACCTAGAACTACCACAAATAATACGTTAAAAAAACCCACCTTCAAACATCCAAAAAAACTTAACTACACTCTCCATACATATAATAACAAACTATAAAACAAAAGAAACAAAAGACACATATAAAATTTCAAATATATACAATACATATCTATGTCATTGGACACTACAAGATAACACAACTTATACTAAATGGATGCCACAAAGAGAGCTTTTTCCTTTCAATCAACCAACAATAATTGTATACAACATTAATTTATTAATAAAATATTACATACAACAACAATACAGGTACTACAGTGACATCATTACATTGAACTTTAACCATGAGCAATCAAAAGACACTTGATTCATTCCACCCCCAACAATAATTCCACTTACATCTATCTCCACTATTGAATGCAACTCAGAAAAAGACATACTAACAAATATATACACCATAATAACACAAAATGAACAAATACATTTATACCTAGATATTGGTAAATACTTCATAACTATTCCAACTATTATATTAAAATGGCTATGGAAACAATATCACATTGCTATAAATAACACACCTAGCATAATATCACCTTCACAATCATTTGAAACAAAAATCATATGGCTCTTCCAAAGATACAAATACAAAAAATTCAACAAAAATCCATTTAGGACACCACAACAAACCTTTATTCAAAATATCCTAGATTCCATAACAACAACATTTAGCATATCACATTCATATTTCTCTTCACCAATCACTTGTTCCACACAAATCACATAATTTTACTCTCAGTTTGAAAGAGACAAAATATTGGCTCACTTGGCAAAGCCTTCGATTACAAATAGAAAGGTATAGGTTTTGCACATCTGCACAATGAAGAGGCAACCCAACAAGCATTACATTGGACAAGATTAGTAGCAAAACATAATCAAGACACATCAACCATATTAGTCATACCAAATATAAATTGGTACTCAAATTTTTTCTCATACATTGGACCATTTGAAGATACACATGTTATTGTCTATTTTGCTGCAAACACAATTACTTATGAAGATCCAACAATCCCCCAACAAATAAACAAAAGACCACCTACTAAATCCCTTGCTATACACATTTTCTATATAAACCATCAAAATTGTAATATTGGCCCTCCAAACCAAATAACCTCTTTCACATCAATCCTCTAAAATATGAAAATATCACAATATCACATACACATTGCTCCTCCTACATTTAGTAATATAATTGTCAACAAAAACAAGAATTGGAATAAACTTACAAATAAAACCAACCACAATTCAACAAATATATATACACCACCACTACTACCATATACAACTAACCCTCAATTAAAATTCTCAGCACAATATAGCTATTACATTGATGGATCATTTATACCACCTAAACAACATGCAAATGAACATTGGGTTCGTGAAAAGTAGGATACAATATATATAATTCTTCAAAAGAAGAAATCCAAATCTCCAAAAAGACTACCCGAGCTACAAACTTGTTTTAGAGCTGAATTAATGGCCATATATAAAATACTACGAATAATCACTACAAAATATTCACACAAACCAACATACATATTCACTGCATGCCTAAATTGTATATATATGTACTTAACACACGTCTAAAACACCCTACATTACACCCCAACCATGCAGATAAAACTATATTAGAATCTATGGTAGTAATGCTTTAGAGTAGAATGCAAATCACAACAATTTCTAAAATCAAAGCCCATATTAATATTACAAGTAATGAACACGCAAATAGACTTGCTAAAAATGGTACAACAAAAGAATACAAATTTGCCTCAAAATCATATGAATTTGCGCACACTACACCATTCTATTACCAAAAAGATGAATGGCTAGGCCTAGCCCATCGACTTGACAAAGGTCTGGTTAGATGCCTTCAAACATACCTCAACAAATATGATCACGATAAAAATATAGAAATATTGGTACAAAAATTCCCTAACATTAGCAAATGGACTCTCAATCCTAACATAGATAACATCCTCTCTAATGAATTTTGGTCTAATCTTGCAATAACAGACTTACAAAAAAGAAGCTTGCTAAAATTCTACATTGGCTAATACATGGGAAATGCTAGAAAACAACTATTTTTTGGCATAAAAAGATTTCCATCAATCACATGTTCTATATGCAAATCACAAGATATAGATACATGGCTCCATGTACTTCTAAAATGCAATCAACAACATATCCACACTCTTAGAGTCAAAAGACATAACAAAGTAGTATGGGAATTATGAAAATTTATTCTATCTAACAAAAATACTAGATATTATACTCTAATGAATGTAGATATATTCAACAACAATCCACAAAAAAATACTATACCTTCATGGCTCTTATCTTGCTCTAGCTTAAGACAAAGATGTCAATGTGACGCTAGATTAAAACTAGACATCCTATGTGTTAAAGGACTCTCCTACCAAAATAATCCACCAACTAATCCAGATAACAATCTCATTATACAGTTCATAGAATTCACATATACTAATGATAGATTCTTGCAAATAACAATAGACAATAATATCCAAAAATATCAACCACTAATAAATAACATCATCGCTCAAAGATGGAATATTGACCCACTCATTGTCATTACAACAAGCACTAGAGGAACAATTCATGCTTTGTCGATGAAAATCCTTGAAACTAAACTCAAACTACCTGAAAATGCTTTGAAACACACTTTTAAAACAATCAATACCATTGCCATATAATATGCTAGATCTATCATTCTACATAAAAGAAAAATAGAAAACAATCAACCACTTCCAATAGAATAATATTTGTCTTACCATCACTTACCATGGCACATACAATGCATACCCAACTTTCTTTTACACTCAGTTACTTTAAAACTAGTAAACTTGGAACTAGAGTACCTATTCTCAAAAGGGAAGAGTAGTTTTGCATCAATAGCTTTTGATCCGTTGGACATAGGTTCATTGTCAATACAAACAGACACTTTATTCACGCTGGCCTTCTTTGACGACCGGAGTTCTTATCTATCTTTTTATCTATCTATCTAACAGCAAAACCCAAAACCTGGATGAAACTCATCCGTTTTCAAATAAGAGATGCCACTCTGAAGTTGAGAAGCTCTAACTTTACACTGTTTACAGGTCCAGACTCCAGAGTGCTTCCAGGACTTTTGAAGGGTACCGGGCGGAGAAGATAAGAGAAATCTCGCAGCGGGCATTCCGACACGAAGCTTATCGCGCCATTGCCCGCCCAAGAATTTTCACAATTCTGGCGCTGTCGATGCTTCCGAAGCTTCTCACTGCCTGCTCGAATCCACCCTAAGATTCTCTGAAGTTCGGATTTTCTCACGGATTTTGTTGCGTGCTGTTGGAATATTGCGCAATTGGCAACCGGACAATGTTCAGATTTGGGTGGAGTTAGAGTTTAGGGTTTACATGCCTGCCTGCATTCCGAAAATCGGCTGTTTGCCTGTTTGAGGTGAGGTTTTCCGGATGCTGTGTTTGATCATGAGTTTTGGTTTACGTCTCTGCAATTGAGCTCTCGCCGTGCATTTGAAGTGATGGCGAAGTTCTGAGGTTCAGCGAAATGGTGGGGTTTAGGATTCTCATTGCTTGGATGGGTTTTCGGTTTCCAATTTGCGGGAATGGTGTTCTAGTAGCAATATTATTGGTAATCTTGATCACTACTTGGAGGTTTCGTTTCGATTCATTTTGCATTGTGAGGTTTTTGATCAAATTGCATTTTGCTGGCTCTTGTCGTGTGCAGGTGATCGTCGCGTATTGTTAGTGAATTTGGAGGTCGTGGAATTCAGGGTTTTCCCGTCATTGAAGGTACTGTTATGCCTCAAGTTTGTTGTGAATCAAGATGTTGACGGGATGATCCATGCAATGCTCTTGTCCCGAGAGTATTTACTGTTTTCCTAATATTCAATTTCGTTGGAATATGAGGGTCCGCGATCTGTGCTTTTCTGTCTGACTACTGGAGAAGTTCATTGTTCTCAAGGATGTTGTGATGCTGCAGAGAGTGAGTTATCGAGAGCTGCAGCTCTAGATCCCGAAAGACATGTGTTCTTAAATGATCATCATCAGGAAACGGATTTTAGAATGGCCTAGTTGGCAGGCCTGAGGAAGAAGGTGTCACTTGAGGGCAAAACAGAGCAACCATGGGAAGTATGACTAGGTTGGGACAAGGTGTCACTTCGCTTGACAATCTCGTCAATGGCAAACATATGCATATTTCCCGGAATAGTGTGCACGATTCTAGGGTTTCGCGATCCAATATGCATCGTTTCGAAAACCAAAAATTTCCTTCTAAAGTATCGATTCAAGTTCAAGTGAACAACGTCGGCATCCTAAAGCCCGACCTTCAATGGTCCTTTATCAGGCCTCGACGAGTCTTGGAATTCAGGGCATCTGCTGCAGATGCAGAGGCCGGAGAACTCTCTGGGGGGCTTGGAAATGACACTGGATCTGCAGTTAAGACAGTGAAGGACTTGCCAATGAATGGCGGAATGAGAGGTATGGCTGATGCCTTTGACATCTCACCCCGGACTGCATTTGGAGTCACAGCTTGCATCGCCGTCGCTGCTTTGGTATTGCCATTGTACATGCCATCCTCTGGAGTAGGGATGGCTCTCAAAACTCGTGGACTATCCTATTTGACACTGCTGCTGGGATTCTACATGGCTTGGAACATCGGTGCCAACGATGTTGCCAATGCTATGGGCACTTCGGTGGGCTCTGGTGCCTTGACTTTACGACAGGCTGTGATGACTGCTGCAGTTTTGGAATTTTCTGGGGCTTTCACGATTGGCTCTCACGTGAGCCATACCATGCAATCCGGCATATTGTCAGCAAATGTCTTCGCTGGCAAGGAAACCTTGATGTTCTGCGGAATGCTCTCTTCACTGGGAGCGGCTGGCACTTGGCTTCAGGTGGGTGCATATTTGTAGTTTGAGAATAGCGCTTTCAAAACATCTACTCCTTAGTAGATGATTCTGCTTTGATTGGAATCCCTCTCATCTTAGCAATTCTGAGTTGAAATAGACCTTTCTGGGTGTTTAAAGTGAAGGAAGTCACATTCTCTCTTATGTCACAGTGGCTTGAACATGAATCTAGTCCGTTTAGGGAACTATGACCGGCGCTGTGTCACCGTGGAGGTGGGGTATCTTGCAGGTGGCTTCTTATTTCGGGTGGCCAGTTTCAACCACTCACTGTATTATTGGAGCAATGGTGGGCTTTGGCCTTATCTATGGCGGAGTTGGAGCAGTCTACTGGAAATCACTGTTTCGAGTTGTGTCATCATGGGTTGTGTCACCCCTTCTCGGTGCTTTGGTGTCGTTCTTAGTGTACAAGTGCATTCGAAGGGTACGTGCTTTCACAACTGTTGTATCGCGTGCAACGGCAACTATTGTCAGTCATACTTCTCAATTGGTACAATTCAGTGCTATCAATTTGGTGGCAACCATTAGGGAGGATTTCATATAGTATTTATCTATACCTTGCATTGATATCTCACAAATTTTCTCGAGGAGTTGTCCATCTGTCATTACATCTATATAAGAGATGGGTCACAGTAGTCCTCTTACTTTGTAACGTCACACTCATTCTTGGATCATAACATTGAATGGAAACTAATCTGAACACCTTTTGGTGAATTTAATAGTTCGTCTACCGCGCTCCAAATCCGGGACAAGCAGCAGCCACAGCAGCTCCAGTGGCAGTTTTCGTGGGTGTGACAGCTCTGTCTTTCACCGTGTTCCCTACCCAGGGAGGTGCTCTTGTGGCTGGGAGTAAGGCGTTAGGTCTGGGCTTATTTGGAGCAATCATCATCAACATTGTCATACGTCGTCAGCTGGGGAAGTTGTTAGGAGCCTACTGTGAGTTACCACCTGAGGAGGAGCTGCTAAAGTCAGCCAACAAGGATGAAGGCCCCAAGGGTACGCAGTTGAAGATCGTCTACAGCGTGTTTGGTTACCTACAGGTGCTGTCGGCTTGCTTTATGTCATTTGCACATGGGGCAAACGACGTTGCTAACGCCATTGGACCGATCTCTGCTGCTCTGTCCATCCTCCACGGCACGAACCTTGCAAGTGGCGGCCCGCCAAGTATGCCAACTGATGTGCTGGCTTGGGGTGGCTTTGGCATTGTGGCTGGGTTACTTGTTTGGGGATACAGGGTGATTGCTACTATAGGTCAAAAGATTACCGAGCTCACCCCAACTCGAGGCTTTGCGGCAGAATTTGCTGCAGCCACGGTGGTGGTGATTGCCTCTCGGTTGGGTCTGCCGATCTCTGCTACTCACACGTTGGTGGGGGCGGTCATGGGTGTGGGTTTTGCACGGGGGCTTAACAGTGTTCGAGGAGATGTGGTTCGAGAGATTGTTGCATCTTGGATGGTGACCATCCCTGTTGGCGCTTTTTTATCTGTTGTTTACACCTTTCTATTTATCAAGCTCATACCGTCCTTGGTGTGAAATTTCTTCACGCAATGCAAGGGCGGCCTCTTCAAAGGCTGGTTTGATCCTCTTTTTCGTTTCTGAAAGGTTTTGGGTGGGTGTTAAATTTTCTGTTTAGAAGTGATCTTGAGATGAGAGCTCAAGAACTAATAGATTGCTGGTGCACCCCAAATTTTAAGGTCTTTACTAATCTCATTGGAAGCAGGTTTTTATCCATGGACATGCGAGTTTTGGCACTCTAAGCATTTACAATTGTCGTGAGTGACCCAAAGAGAAACAAACCATTTAGAGCTGTTATTGCAATTTCAATTTTGGCACTCAAAGATGATTGGACGTCCTCCTTTTCTTTCAATTTAAGAACTTTAAATAATTTTTTTTCCAACTCACTAGCTTGTCAATTGCAAAATTTAGTTTTCTATTGCTAATGAACTTGGAGCCTTGGGGAGAAATCACATTGGAAATTTATGTAAGAAAAGTTGTAAGGAAGATTTGGACATGGAATAAAATGATTATAGTTGTACAAAATAAAAAGACAGTCCTTTTAGCATCAAATTTTTATATGACCTCAAAGTTTTAGGTTTGAAGGGTGAACAAAATATTGAAGACTCTTAACAACTTTTACATTTTTGACTCATTTATGATCAAACATTATAATCTTCCAATCCATGTTGGATATGGATGAATTATATTTGTTTGTATGATTCATAACACTATGATTGAGTTTTAAATCCTCTAGTTATACTTTTGAAAAAAATGGATAAAACTAGTGTAAACTTTTTGTTATAGATAGAATATAGTCCAACAAGGTCAAAAGAGGCCCTAGGCATTTATGTATTGGTGAAGAGTGCAATTAGTTGACCATTGTTTGCTTATAGTTAATTTGACAATTGTCGAGCAACATATCTGTAGTCATTCTTTGTGATATATAGAAAATTCTTTTTTTATTTATTGATATTGTTATTTGGATATTAGTGGCTAGAATTGATTATAGATGTTTAATTTTATGAAGTTTCAATTATAAAATTGGGCATCTAAGGGTTGATTTATTAAATCATATTAATTTCTATTTTTTTCATTTTTTTGGTAAATATCAAGTCTTATACAAACTATATGATTTCAATCATGAAAAATATTTTAAAGAATATTTAAATAAGATTTTATACACAAATATACAATATGATTTTGTTGAAAAAATTGAAACATTAACCCTTTAAGAACCAAATGTTCAAAATTTAAAGAACAAATGAATGTACAAACGTTAATACATTTTAAGCTTATAAAAAAACACTTATTCATCCATCAACTTCTTGGTAAATTCTTCAATATTAGTCCTTTAACATTTATAAGGTATAGATTCTAAAAAGAATTAATATGCACATATAATATAATTCAAGGGATACTAGTAGAGCTATCTTAGAAATATAACTTTTTTAGTTCAAAAAATGACCCTTAAAAAATGACTTGATTAAAAAAATATAAATTAAAAAAAAATCATTGTGATCAAATTTTTAAATTTTAAAGTGAAAGGAAATTAGAAAACAAACCCTAAATATTTAATCTACAATCAATTTTAGGATGAAATTTTCAATTTCTAGCTTCAAATTTAATTGGAGAATATTGGTTGATTTAGTAATTGATCAAAATCATGTTGATATGATCTATAGATCATATTTTACAACTATTATTTGAAATTATTTATTAAATTATTATTCTAAGTTACATTTTAAAATACATCTTCACAATTTTAGAAACATATATGGTCTATCTCCTAGTCCTTAACTACCCTTTGGTCCTTAAGGAATTAAAAATTTAATAATACCTTAATGACCAACTTCCTTGTTACAATAACTTTAAGGAGTCACATTATTCACATAGCCCAAATGTATTCTCCAATATTATTTTGCCTTGTTTTATATATTTAATATACAAGTATCAATTTTACATTTTTATTATAGAAGATTGCATTTTATCTATCCATCTAAATAAATTCTAGTAAATTCCTACAAAAAATATTTTAATAAAATTTATACTTTAAAATAAAAACAAATTGTAAAAATATTTAACTAAAAATCTAAAGAATTCAAAATTTGTTTCCAAAGTCTAAGTGGCAATAAAAATAGTAGAAAAGTTTTTCAACAATTATTATAATATTTAGATTATATACAACCTTTATAGTAACCTTCAAATCAGACTACTACTATCAACTTAAATATGATTAATTGATAATTTTTATGTGATTGATTGATAAAATTATGATATTTATAATATTTGAGATTCATTTTTTTTATATATATGTGTTGATTTTCTTAATATATTTGATAATGAAATCAAATTATTGTGATATTTTAAAAGTAAAGCATAAAATCAACTATACAAATTGTAAAATATATATTAGAACAAGTTAGAGAGTATTACCAAAAATGAAGGGAGGAAAAATGATCTTTAAAAACTCTATAATATAAAATGTGAAAGAAAACAAACTATTTTATATTTTGAATCTTTGATTTTAGCACATAGTAAAGATTATAGTTTTAATAATTCATCTTTTTTAACTCTCCAAATTTCAAAAATGAAATAAAAGCTAAACCTATTAAACTTTAGATTTAATTTTGAATCAAATAGAGAAAATAGATGTTTACAAAGTTACAATTGAAGTTAACCAAATAATGGACTTTCAATTTTTGATATTTGTACTTTGGAGATTGAATAGCATAGACAAATTTTCATTAATGAGGAATGTAAGGGCATTCATACCTTGCATTGGAAGCTCCAACATCCTACCAAAGCAGATGAAAATACTCTTAGTTCCTATAAATATTCTCTCTAAAAATCTATCCTTTCATGGACAAGATTAGACTTACTAAATTTAACCCTTAGAAGATTAGATGTTCAAATTTCAAACTATGGATGAATACAAATACATTCCCAATACATAAAATTGCATTTTTCATCCATCAATTTTTTTTTTATAGATTCTTCTGTTGATTTTTTAACATTTACATGGTATACATTTTGAAGACTATATTTTGCAAATATTCTATAAATCAAAATGCACAAGTGTGTGTTGCCTCAACAAATAACTTTTTCAATTCAAAAAATGACCCTTCAAAACCAATTGTTGAATAAAAATCTTTAAAAATCCTTATAAGTAAAAATGAACTTTTGAACAAACTTGAAAAAAAATCCTTATAAAAATTGTAAATATTTAAGCTACAATTGATTTTAGAAGGATTTTTGAGTTATTGGCTTCCATTTTTTTTAAAAATATTTTTGGTTTGTGTACTAATTGATTTAACAATATCGATATGATTTATGAATCATATTTTACAACTATTATTTGAGATTCATCATTAAGTTATTCTTCCAAGTTCCTTTTTTTAATGCATTTTCACAATTTTGGAAATATGAACTACCCCTTGATCCGTGAGGGGTTAATAAGTATAGATAAATTCTGATTGGTCAATTCACTATTTAGGGGATACATTTGGTATGCATGAATGGGAAAAGGGGAGTTGGAGGGCCAGTGAAATTATGCCGTGTCAAATTTAGCGTGCAACGGTGCAGAGACGCTAAGAATTAGAACGACCGCCACAAATGGCACGAATGGGCTTGTGGCAAGAAGATAAGAGAACTCTCTCCTGTGCTCTTTGACTCAGAGCTCATCACCAGCACTTAACCCGCCTTTGAATTGTCACAAATCCGGCTTTGTCGATGCTACCCAATTCCTCTGGTTCTTGTACTTCCCTGCAAAAAGCCCACCTCAAGTCTCTCCGAAACCCTGCAGACTTTCAGATTTTGTTCGAGTTTTTGAAATTGTAGTTTAATTGGCACATCAACAATGTTCAGATGTTGCACTGCGGCAGTTGTAGTGCAGGAGTTAGGGTTTGGGGTTTAGCTGTTCTGCCTGCATCACGAAATCGACTGTTTGCTGTTCGGGGTGAGCTTTTCCAGTTGCTGTGTTTGACACTGTTTTCATTTCCGTCTTTCTGTTTTCGTTATTGCTGTGCATTAGGGTTGGTCGGGAAGGTCTGGGGTTTAAGCGAATAACTTAGTTTATGTAGGGTTTGGAATTTTCGTTTTGGGGATGGCGTCCTCGTTGCGAGAAGGATTTCCTAGTGGCAATGCGACGGGTAATTTGGTTTGGTGCTTTAAGGTTTAGTTATGTGTAGTTCGGTTGCGTCGTCGTGCCGGGGTTTAGATCAAAGTGAAAGTGGCCGGCTCTTGTCGTTGCAGGTGATTGTCACGACTGTTACACACGTAGTGTTAGTGGATTGGAAGTCGTTGAATTCAGGGTTTTCGCATCATTTAAGAGACTCTTATGCTTCATTTTCTTACATTCTAAGGTTTATGGTTTATCACACCAGGCAGCCACTGACTTGTTTCTTGAGTGCCATGTTTTCTTCGTACAAAACTGGCTGCTCTTGAGCAATAGACAGACTATCACATTTTGTCTCCCGTGTCTCAATTTAGGTTACGCACAGTATAATTTCCTTTGGAGTAGAGTTCCTAAGGTCGGCATATTCCTGGGATTCCATGTAGTGAGGACTTTGTTGGGTATCGGAGTCTTTAGCTCAGAAATTGAGTCATGAAAACTCGTTGCGGGATTCTGCACTTCAGACACGAATTATGAACTCTGACTGGGTTCAGAAATTCAGATTGATGTGACTGAAGTCCACAATGGCATCGATCATGAGGAGAATGAGGGCGGGTAAGCAAGGTATGCGAGTACTAAGATATAAACGTCATGTTGTGTAGGAGGAGATCCAATGGCGATGCGTTTCTGGAGCAGCGGGATACATGGCCTATCATTGGCGACCTTTCCTGCTGTAAATTCATCCTGCAAGCTTCAGTGCCATTTCCGTAAGTGCTAGTTACGACTTTGTTTCTCTTTAACGAATATTGTGTCTACATCAATCAATTTTGGACAGAATTTTTACTTCAAGAAATCATTTTTATGTGTAGGGAAAACTGTTTTGCCTTGTGCCTGAGCTTATGGATGAACTTCGGTGTCTTATCAGTAATTTGAGAAGCTTTGGATAGAATCATAGGTATCTTATCTTCGAGGAAAGATGTCTGAGGGTGGCTACATAAGAACCTTGATCAAAGTACAAATCATCCCTTAGAAGAACCTTTATTGAACTTATTGATTCTTCCTTTTTAACCATAAGATTGAAAATATTTAACTTTCTATAATTCAATTGTTTATGTTGCGACGCATAAATTGTACGAGGACAAATGTATTAAATTGAGAGTCTAACATGCCACTCAACCTTTTGAAGATATTTTGTGATTTTCACAAGTGTTATTCGTTGACCCTCGAAACTAGGAATATACATTTTTTCTTTTTTGCCTTTTTAAATATAATTTAGGGACTTATTAGGCTTATTGTGCAACTACCACTGGTCTTGTGACTGCTTTTGTCGTGCTGTGCCCTAGCTACCTGCTACTTCTTCGACTCTTGATTAATAAATTGCCATTGAGTAACTTAATTCCAACACGTTGTTGGTGTTACAATCATCTGTGCAGCAACTGTGAAGGCATCTGTTTCTGCAACCACTCGAGCCAGCGAGAATGGATTTCCATTAGTATCCGCGGAATCCATTCCTGTAGTGACTAAGAAGGAGAGATTGACGCGTCAGGAACGAGCTGCTGTAGTTGAATCTTTTGTTCAAAAGTACGTAGAACACGAATACCTGAATGTGCAAGATTTTGTGACAGTAACTTTCCGGTTTTCACACCTGCTGAAGCTGCCGCTTATGATTGGAGATAGAGACAGTGACTGGTGCATTATGTAAGAATGATAATGAATCTAGTTGTGCGTTTTCAGGTACATGGAAGATCATGAGGGATCATTTCCAAACGTTAGTGCCGTGCTTAAGAGTACGGGAGGCAGCAGAAATGTGGTTAAGGAGATTCTTAGTGATTTGGAGCAGCGCTATGTGCATATTACTTCTGAGAATCATACGGACAGTGCAAGCATCGTAGATGCTCCTCGAAAGCCAGATGGTGAATCCTGTAGTGAAAATTTTGATGTTGGAGTAGATGAAGCTGGAGTTTCCTATAATTCAGGATCGAGAGATGAGGATGAGGATGGGGATGACGATGAAGAGGAGGAAGAAGGAACTTTTTATTCTTCAGGGCATGGAGATGCAGGAAATGACGGTGAGGAAGATGATGCGGGCGAGTCGAAAGAATTTGAATCTTCGGGTGAACGGACAAGTGACAAGCAGGAAGTAGAGAGGGAGTTTGGACGATCTAATAATGGTGGAACGACTGAATCAAATCAAGGAGACAATGAGACCCAGAGTCGATTATCTTCACGACTTCGTGGTATGGGAATCTCAAATTCAATGCAACACTCTTCTGGACATGATTTATCGCAGTCACAAGGATCATCTGGAAGATTTCGTCCTGCAGGTTTGGCTGGCTCATCCTTGCCGATGCAAGATTTTTCAGAAAGTGAGTCGAGTAGGGAGAACGGAATGGTGCCAGAATGGCAAACTCTTGATTTTTCTAATTCAGCAGAAAAGAGGCTTAGGAATGGCGCTCACAGTAGAGGTCGGATTGAAGATGTTTCAGGAACTCGGTCGAACGAAAGGCATGGTCTCTTCGTGCGGTACTTATCATGCCACGCCACTTCGGCAGATTTGAGGGAAGCCTTCGAAGACTGTGGGGAGATAGTCAGAGCTTATGCTATTAAGGCTCGACCAAATGTCAAATACACATATGGGTTCGTTGACTTCAAGGTGCGCGCTGCCCATTTTGGGCTATTGAATCAACTGTTTGTTGATATAGAAGAGCTTGTTTGGTTCTGCTTAACAAGAGATGCTATTTCTTACACCGTGTGTAGATTTATAGAGCGTCCTCCAAAGTTTAGTATTTTTGTCAAGTTTTCATCATTGTATACAATGCATTTAAGAGGGTTCCGCATTTTTTGGAGTGACCGAAAGTTTAGCGCTAAGCAGTGTCTATTTTTTGTTTGATTCTGCAGACAATTGAAAGCTTGCAGAAGGCACTAGCGAAAGACAGAGTTTACATCCGAGGAAATCGGATTCTAACAGAGCCCAGTACAACCGCCCCTAACTCGTCCTCAAGGAAGATTGACGATGATAGTCAAACCTCAAATCTTGGGTCTTTCGAATCTGGTACCCCTCAAGCATCAAAAAAAGTATTTGACACGCATTTGGAATCATCTCACGGGAAGGCAATCCGAGAGACTGGATACAAAGTTGCGGTCATGGGGATCCCTATGAATGTTCCGTTATTCGAAGTCCAAGGTGCCTTGTCCAAGTATGGCGAAATTGTTCTGTCGGACATGAAACAGGAGAGTGAAGGAACTTACTCTGCGAACTTGGAGTTCGAGGTAATTCCAGAGTTCTATTTCAGATGCTCGATCTCTTTAGCATGAAGGCGATATTGATTAGCAGTTATATCATCAGAATTGCACGTTGCTTAATCAGTGTTGCTTGTACAGTGTGCTCATTTTCTGCGTGCATGATTGACGCAGGCTATGGATGCGCGGGATAAAGCTCTCGCCGCAAAGTCAGTACAATTAGATGGATCGCATTACTCTATATTTAGAGTCAATCCTCTGAAGACCTCAGTTGTGAGGTTGAGTAACATAGGTAGAGAAGCCAATGTAGACCAGGTTGGAGCAACTTGTGAGCTTTTTGGACGGGTGACGGAAATAATTTCTCGCTGTGATGGTTCAGTGGATGTCTATTTCCAATCGACGGAGGTGGAAAATATGCCAAAAATCCTGACTAGGTGAGTGCTTTTCCAGTGATGCCTTGCTGTATCTTTCTGCTTTTTACTCGTTTGTCAAACTGCTTTCCCTCTTTCTTTTCCCTCTTTTGATTGAAAGCTTGGATGTGGTCATGTTCTGCAATCTTGACTTGCACTCGTGCCCATCTTCTGCAGGCTCAATCAGGTGACAATGGACGGACGGCGGTGGCAAGCACGGCCCTCCTCTCGTTTGGATTCCGGTTCTTATGAATCTTTGCTCCAGACGAGGGGTGGTCAAGAATGGTTGCAACTTGAAAGTGAGCGCATGCTGAGTAAAGTTGAAAGTGCACTCAAGAAATTAGTAGTGGATGTAGAAGATTTGCAAGAGCTTGTGAAAGTTAACAGGTGCTATACGGGATTACCTAAAAATGGTGGGTAATGGATCTGTCATGTAATCCATATTCATCAGATACTTCGTTTTACTTGATACTCGCAATTGTTGTGACTTAATTGTAGGACATACCATCGCTCCTAATTCTTTTGCATTGTGCGATAGGGTCTTAACATTCTTGAGCAGTTAAGAGAACTCACTGTTCTTCAGATGGAAAGTCTTTCTTAGTAGAGAGAATGCCTGGTGCTTATTGAGTGGCCTGTCTTGCTTGGGTGTTGATGCTGCTCAAGAAAACCTAGGTTCTTATTACAAGGATGTTAAAGGATTAAGAGCATGTGCTCAATAATGTTACTGTTCTTAGAGATACATGTTCAAGTTCGGCAATTGTTAGTATTTTTGGAACTGACCCTCGCTTAAATTTGTGCTTGTACGAACATGCCGACGTGATATTGAAATGGAATAATCACCGTAATTGATTGTGGCAAAACCGACAATTACATCAGCTGCATATGATCAAATGAGTCAGGGCACTTACCCCCTGAGCTCTATCATCCATATTTTGGATGATGAACAAAGTGCTTTGGGCTACAGTACTAATGTTTTGCCCAAGTATCATCTCATTCACCTAAAGTAATTTTTTAATTTTTTAGAGGATGATCTTTATTTATGACCAATTTTGATGAAATTGGCTTAAATAACACATTTGCACAAAGATATAATTAGATCATGCATAAACTCCCAAAGAGATTTAGATGTCATAGGATTAAAGGATAACAAAAGATATGAGCAACTCAAGCTAAAATGAGATTCTTACTATGTATTTAAAAGAATTTATACATCTTTTGGATTTTAATTTAGACTGTACTATCCTTACTTTATTAGCAAGTGGTATAGGATGACATGGTTGTATGTCTATAGCTACTCCATCCATAAAGATTGATCTTTGAAATTAAATTATATAAAAAGGTAGAAAGTTCATATGTAAATTTTCATTTTAAATATAGATTCCTTTTTTACAGTTGGAGAGAGTTGTTTTCAAAACATTTTTTTGTTGTAAGGTTTTTTTTGTATAGGACAAAAGTTGGATCTAAACCAAATTGTTTCATATTTTTGGAATCATTGTGCAATGATTACTTCTGAATTTTCAAAGTTAGCAATTCATAGGTATAAGGATGGTATTGTGTTCATTGGAGGGGGTACAAATCACTCAACACTTGTTCACTTATCCTTTAAGGTGGCAAGAATAAGAATGCTAATAAATAGTCAATTTATTCTTGTTCATACTAAAAAGTAAATTATTTTCATCCATTTTAAAATATACAACTTTGATGTGGTATATCCAAGCCACTAAGCAAAATTCAATTCAAAACAATTTTTAGATTTTTTTTACAAAGATTATGTTTCAAAGGAAACAATATATTCAAAAAGCATATTTTATCTTCTTAGTTTTGACATTCATAGTTTTCTTTATATTTTATAAAAAACTAACAAAAAAATCACTATGTCTAGATATATTTCCACTTTGAAACTTCAATATATTCTTCAAAATGTATATTTTACTTTGATTGTATTTCCACATGAAAACTTGAAAACTTCCTTAAAATTTATTTTCTACTTTGATAATGAAGTTGAAACTTTACAATCATCTTTGTAGATATAGATATGATGTGGAAATTCAATTTAAACTATAAGTTACCATATTAGACACAAAGTGGGGTACATGTTCAGATTTCTGTTAGCATATTCAAAATTTCTTAGGAATTTTTCACTCTTCTTCAAGATTTCATATCTTTACAGAAAATTGAAAATATTATCCTTATAGATGGCATGTGATTTCATCTCTGAAAAATAAACATAAGAAATTTCATTCATGCCTAGTGACAAAATGGAGCACAATTAAGATCGTTTTGGTTGGACAACCAAATCATTTATTTTTAACGACATAATTACAAAAGAGATGCCAAATCTCAACAGACTTGAATCCTACGTCGAAGGTGATCCCTCCATGATCTATAAACCTCCCGAAAATCACAATTCTACAAACATTAAAATGCTTGAATGTGAAACAAATCGTATCCTCTACCTTGCTGTAGAATTGAGGGAGAATTGTCCAATATTTGGATTCATTTCCATCAAAAATTCTATACAGTGTTCTTTGCTGCATGTGAAGCTTGATATCACCATTATCAATTTGCCATCAACAGTCTTCTCAAAGGCGACCAACACAATTGCTAACAAAAACAGAACATGACATACTGGCTGTCCTGTAGTTCTAAATACCGCTTCTTTCAACGAGTGACATAAAATTTGAAATCGACTTGCTACGTGATGTAATGTTTACATGTTGGGCAGCAAGTGGACTGCAGTAGCCACTGGCGTATACAAGCAGGATGGAACGTGTGTAGGCATGGCAGAAGCATGACCTCCTCACCTTCGACCATCTCTGACAAGCACACGATGCATATATCTCCAGCACTGCGAGAAACTGTATGGGTTGGCAGATTGGCAATTGTTGCCTCCGGTACCCCAACGTTCACTGTTTCAAAAACGAGCTTATGAGGTCAGTTCTACGTTCCCCACCTACATCATAATCATTTAACCCCAAGTGCCCAAATGCAAAAAAGTGGTCGCATCCATATGTAAAGGAATTGATGTAAATCATTTAAGAAGCTTCAAGGAAGGTAAGAAAAATGTACCACTACAAAATATTCTCTCAAGGTTACTATAATTGACTATTTGCTTACAAAACGGACTCTTATTCTTAGCTAGAACACTTCGGAGTCAACTATCACTTTCAAAGTTTCACAGCTACAGATGCATTTATCAACTTCTGCAGCATCAAGTGCTTCATAACAGTTCAAGCCAGAAGTAACGAACGACATTGAAAACAAAATGAAATTGGCTGAAGACACTTCAATATCCCTTTCAGGATTAAATGTGAACCCACCTCGACCAATGCTGTCTTCAAGCTCAACGAGCTCTTCGTAAGAAAGGTTGGTATTCATGTGCCGACTGAAGTCCTGCCACAACTGTTCCAATTCAGGCTCAGGTTCGTTGTGAGTCTCCAAATATCGTATTATACGTCGAGCTCGATGCCTGCCTTGGGTTACTAAACCTCTGCTCGCTACCTTCTGCAGGTGCACCACACCACGAGGAACAAGCCCCACTACACAGCCCACACCAAAATTTGCTTCATGAGTCCCAAGAAGAGACTGAAACGCTCCAACTAGCATGATACCAAGAACATACCATTGGAGAATTGTATGGGTAAAGGAAGTACCTTCTTGTAGGGTTTGACTCAAAGCTTCTCCTTCAAAAAAGTGAGACCCTGGTATTGGAAGTATCTACAACCAAATGAAGATGGGATATTCACAATTCAGAATTGCATAATAAAAATGCAAACCAAATTCGTCATCAAATTGAGGCAAACATCAAAGCCTCCTACTCTTCCAAAAATAAAGAATAATACAAGATTCATTCTGCCAAAGGGATCTCAGATAGAGATTGACCTTCAGAAACAGCATGAACAGATGAAACTCAATAGTTACTTAAACCAGAGCCACATTCACTTATTTAGAATACTTCATTCAATGGCTCAATGGCTGCCTGATACATGACCTACATCATTTGATTTGGTCTAAAATTAGTCGTTATGTTCAGACATGTAACCGTGCAACAGGATTTGGTATCATCAGCTGGATACTCACAAGGCCATATTCAGCTGTTGAAAACCGCCCGGGGATAGCAAATTCGCAAACTGATTGTAGCGTAGTGTCTGTATCAGCACACAAAATCCTGAATCAGTTCAAGAATACTTGATTCAATGCAACAAGGTCGCTCACTAAATCTAGAAGTCCATAACCATCCCCATAGAACGAAAGCAGCTTTGTGTTTTAGAAATCCGAATCATTTAATTAAGAAAGAAAAAAAAATCAAACACATTCGTGTTGAAAATAACTACACTCTACGATATTACAATAGAAATTAGCCCCCAAAATTTAAATTTGACTTTTGATTTTAGAATTTGTTATAAACAAACCCCACTTATCCCTGGGGTGATTTTAATCCCGCAACTACAAACTTGAACCACATTCGCATACAAGAAAAATGATCTCCACTTACAAGCAGGAAATGTGTGCCGAAGAACGCTCCCGTCTTCCAGCCGTATTCTTAATTCACTAACTGAAGAGCTTCCACTGCCAGGAGATCCTCTAATCCACCTTTCAGAAGGCAATATTTCTGGAACCTCCCCTCTCCTATGAGCGCGCTCGATTGCATGTCCACTGTCATTGTACAAAGACAGAACAGTAAATTTCCACAAACATTACACAGTATTTAGCTACACACAATAATATTTTTACAAGTACATGATCTACCTCAAAAAATACACTCTAAACCTGGAAATCACTAAAAACACGTGAAAGCCACAAAAACATCTTGATGATGCACATGTCTACTCATGTATCCTTTTCTGTATCAATGTAAGGTAGGGAACCATGACTATTGCTCTTACTTTAGTGCAACAGGTGTGTACCTTGCAAACAAAGGGAGGTTGTGATTAGCTCCGACGGAACTAGTACTCGATGCTTCATCAGTACGGAGCATTTTTTCGGGCCGAGATGGGGAAGGAGATAGCAGACGTAAGCGAGCTCGGGAGGTCCGCCCTCTAAAACCACCAAAGTCATCTCCTCCATCGTGCTGTAATTCAGAAAGTTGACCTGCGCGTGAACTCGGGTCACATTCTGCCACTTGCTTCCCTTTGGAATCCGGTTCCTCAGAAACGAATCTTGTATCATCATCACTGGACGATGCAGGCACATGCTCTACATCTGAGGGTGTACAAAATCCACCTCCACCTCCAGCCTCTCCTGCATCCGGCATTAAACCCTCCCGGAAGATCTGGGCTGCTTCAGTCATTCTCTTCGCTGCAGCTTGTAAGGCCAGCTCACGGTGTCGAACACGCTCACCATCCACCTCCAAAATTCGCTCTTCCCTAACACGGCCTACAGAAGCTGCAGCTGAAGATGTAACTGGGGGTGCCAAAATAGACGCCGCTGTCGCAACACCTGCTTCTATTACAGTCCCGTTTGTCCCTCTTCCGGACTCTTGTCCATACCTGTCCAGAGTTGCTTTCAGCCGTAGTTCTCGCTTTGCCGCATCCTCAATATGTCGATGATCTCCTGCGAGTTGCTCAATTGATGGATTTACATGTCTAGACTGTAAACCCTCTCCTGGTAGTCCACTAAGTTCACTAGGGTTGTTTGCGTCGTCTGCTGTTGGAGGGCCTAGCTTGGCTTGGAACTGTACGGTGAGGATACCTCGAGGATAAAGATTTGCATCGCACAACGTAGTCTCCATAGATGCTTCTGAAGCCAGACAACCAGCACAACGTTATCATCTCTAAACTAAGCTACACTGAAATAAGTACCATTATTTTGCGTGTAGTAAGATATAACAAGAAATATTGACCGTGGGCAGAATCAAACCTGTATCAAACACTGTTCGAGGAAAAGGAATCAAGAAGTACATATTTCCACTGGCAACAGCGCGAGGAGCAGCTTCGCTCGAAGAGGGGTCGGCATATCTCGTCGTCTTTCTAGACGCCCTTTGTGTGGCCCTGTATAGACCAATCGAACAAGCACCCATGGGTCAAAAAATTAGTGGGGGAAGGGTTGAATGTAAAATACTTCATTGGTACTGTCCATAAAAGCGTCTTTGACGGGATCTTCAATAAAATTTAACTTTTCGAAGACTTTCGGACATCAATCACAGGAATGTGAGAAATGGGGAGATGGCAATGCATTCAGCAAATTATGGAAAGTCAGATCATTGAATATGTTAAAAGCTTTTAACTAAATATTTAGAAGAGTAAAATAAACACCTTACAGTTAGGTCTACATAGGTGATAAACAAGAGATATCCAACGGAGAATCTCCCCATGCATTCGATCATACTTATCTTGCCTCCAATGACAAAACTCCCCATGATGTCATCTAACAATTCTTGAAACAATTTTGACACAATGTTCTTTGAAAGAAAAAGCCATTTCTCACATGATCAAACATGCGTAACACAAGATGAACTATTGAACACATCCAGTTGCAGAAGGGTCTATGTCAGCTTCCGAAACATCGATATTGCAGGAAATTAGGCCGTGACTGCCACTCACAATCTGGAAAGGAAGTAAAGAGTCATACTTCTACTACAAGAGACATACTCAGTTTGAGCCAAGGCAATTGAAAGAGAATCAACGAACCTGCCGGAGGGCGGATTTGTAGAGATCCCATTGGACCGAGATGTTCGTCGGGCCTGACGATTAGTGCGACCAGATGGTGGCATTCCCGCTGATTGCTGAGTTTGCAAATCGTGCAAAACAAAGTCTCGCACTTCCTTAAGAGTTGCACCTGGAATTCACAGCTATTAATCCCACGGGCAGGCCTGGGCATCTATACCAGCAATACTATAGTTTCTTCCTATTATGCACATACCGTTATCAAAAGCGTATGCACTGAGACTAAATTAGGGATTCCAGAATCCCTAACCCTGGTTGCGTGCTAACACACTACAGCGTCCGATTTCATATGAAGGCCTACTAGATACCTGCACTGAAAGTCCCCTTGATAGTTGAATACCCTGAACAACGAATCTGAAGCTCGACTTGCATGTTCTCACTGGATTTCGAGCCAGAAGCAACCACCGTTTCCTCCAGCATGTACTTCCCAGCTTTGCTTTCCTTTGATTCTTCTTCCTGAACCTAAACAAGATCCCAAACACAACCGCATTAGGTACAATCCAAAGAGAAAAGACTCACGCGAAGAACAACAAAATTTCACGGAAATTCTACTCAAATTTGGTCAGAAGAGGATGGATCCGCAAGACCTGCTTCAACCGCAACTCTGGATTAGAACGGCGCCTTCTCTCAGCAGCGACACCCGCATCCGGAACGACAGCGTCCAATCCCGGTGCAACTGAGCTCACAGGGTTCGTAACGGTCGAAATAGCCGGCAGCGACGGCGAAGAAGACTCCCTGGGAGGCGCACCTCCATCTGCTTGCCACTGGAGCAACAATTCCACCGCCGGTTCCACCCCGCCGCTACTCCGAAGAGCTTGCTCACACCAGTCGCTCGGAAATCCCATCGCCTCCAAAACCTCCGCCATTTCGAAATTCCACCAATTCCACCAATTCCGTCCAACACTCAAACCTTTTCACAACAACCCAATCGAAACCCACATTCTACGATACGATTCCCCTGCACCCAACACATTCAAACCATGTCATAATGGCAAAAATCGGTAGTATTCAAGAAGTCGAATCCAGAGACCTAATTTCCACAAACTACCATAGCATCCACACGAACCCAACCCACCCATCCTCATCGACCCAACAACGGACTCAATTCCCACTTCGCTCCTAACCGTTCCGAAGTTCGCGAAAATTGAAACCCTAGAGCACCAGAAACAAGAACGACGATTGCGAGAAATAGGGCTCCCACCAAGCAACAACTTTTGCAGCAAATACACGGCAGAACGAGCATCAAATTCCTGCAATAAGAAAGAAAGGAAAGAAAAGAGCGATCAGATCAGTAACCAGTGCAAAACTTACGTAGCTTAAGCTGGCAGAGGGGACGGAATCCAACAGCCTGTTTCTTACACGGACACAGAACTGACAGAAGTGACAGCACTGAAGTCTTCCTCCATGCTCCCTCTAAATATCTTTTCCTTTGATGTTTCCTTTTTTAGCAACAGATGTGATTGCCGCTTCTGGAAATGCGCTTGGCCTTTCCAAAGTAAGGTAAGCTTAGTCTGGTGCACAGAACGAGAATTGGGCTTGCGGGGTGCCAGGGTCCCATCGCCGAAGTCCAAGGCTCCGGAATTCGATCGGACGAAAGCTTGTGCGATTTGAAAAAAAGGGTTCATTTCACACCGCAACTGAACCCTGTTCTTGGAAGGTCCGTCAACGTGTTACTGTAGAGGAATAATAGTTCGCTACAGGAAACTTATAACAAAGGTGGGTCATGGATTTCTTTATTTTGTAGTCATGGAACATTGATTTATCGTATTGGTGTGTGTGACATACTAATTTACTAAAATCATACTACTTTCATGTTATTAGTAGAAAGAAAACAATGTCAAGATCAATGCATAATTTGAGAATTAATGTTCAAATGTCAACACAAAATATGTCTCAATCGAACGATGATTTAGAGTAGACATTTTTGTGTTGATTAGCACATCATTTGTCACTTGGGATGTTTTTGATTCATCATTTCTAGCTAGTTGTTGGTTGATATATTACTAATTTGTTCAAATTTTCAAAAATAGAAGTTTTGTAGGTGATGTTAATTTTGCCCTAGAAGTTAAGAAGTGTAGCAAGCAGTTGAAAGAACTTTACCCTTCATTGGAGTTTTTAATCTATTTACATTCATAAATATATAAATTACAGATAAAAATGTCATTTATCTATCTAAAGTTATGAGATTTCATCCAAATGTGGGGTAGTGTAGGTAGATAGTAGGTTTGATACATCTTTGTTGAATATTGAATTTAAGTAAGAAAAGACAATTTGACACCCAACAATTTTTTTCTCAATTTATATGGAATTCAACAAGTTCCTTTCTATGTGTAGATCTCATGTAACTTAATGAGTCACTTAGAGTTTGATTGGCAAATGCAATGCACTTGGTTTATAGAAGTAAGGTAGTAGGGGGGGAACTAACACATCAAAGGAGGTGTTGGTACCAATGTTTGAACCTAAGACCTTAGTCTTCTAAACCACTTTCCTTATCCAATACACCACAAGTGAATTTACATATACACATACTAACAATGCACAAATTAAAATTAGGTGTGTTTTAATAGCAATTTGTTGATTAAGTCAAGCTATGACTACTAGGGCCTAAAATTTAAAAAAAATCATTTTCTATTGTTTTGCACATAGTTTTTCTAGTAGTGAATGCATTAATTGTTTTGACAATAAAACTTTAAACCTCAATCAAGTGTAATATAACAATTTTTTTTCAAAAGAAGATAAACCAAAAAAATGTGGGTAATTAAGTAGTGACTTTCACCTCCCAAAATCCATTTGTGATTTAGAGCCTCCAATCAAAAGTTATGGATAATGTTCAAAGCAAGGTAAGGAGGAATATCATCATGCATTGTCTATGTACTTGTACATAATTTTCTATTGGAGACTCCAAATCACAAACAAATTTTTGAATGTGAAATTTAATTTGACTATCCACATTTTCTTTCAACATCATCAATATAGAAATGATATTATGGGCCAACAAATGAATTGATTCAACTCCATATGCCATTTAGTCATTTTGAAGTGCTAGTTGTAAATCACTTTAGTTCAATTCTCATGCACTTCCCTCCAATTGAGAAGTTGCTAAATTGGAAGCAAGGTTGTTATGATAGTATGTGTCTTTTTACACAAACTTTTGAGGTTACAACCCAATTAAGTTGCAAGCTCTCTTCCTTCTTACATGAACTTAATAAGTTAAAGCCATCATGGCATTTGATTGGAGCCTACCAAATAGAATTCTAAGGGCATTGGGAAAACAAAAGTTTGCCCTACATTGCCATGGTTTTGGGGTGGCCATACCATGTTTCAAATTGTTGTGGGCATGTTGGAAGAGTCTAAATTTCTTTGTACATTACAAATGGTGGCTCCCAACAACAACAATACCATTGTTGTGTCATGCTTCATCTTATATTGATGATGCTTTTAGTTGCTTATATTTTTTTAAATGCTGGTTTACAATGCTTAAATGTGGTTTGAAGTACTACTATGAACATATTTATTGATTTTTTTTCTTTTAGAAGTCAAGCTCACACCTTGCTTTATCCCATGCCCTTTGAGAAAATCTTTGAAGAACATTGAACTTCACTATGAAAAGGACCTATTCTTCCTCCTTCTCACAATAGATCAATCAAGTTACTTAGCCCTTCAATTCACCACTTAAAATTATTTGATATTTGATGGTGCATACAATAATTCAATCAAAATTATTAAAATTTTAATATTATGTGACCTTAATTTCACTTGATTTTGACTAATTATAACCATTAATTTCCAAAAGATTTCAACTCAACTTTTTTGAATTATTTTTTGTTGAATATGCTACCTAGTATGGTATCATTCTACTTTGATTTTTTTTATTCAAGAATGGCAATTTCATTCAATCTTAAATTAGAGAGTTCTTTATAAAATCCTATTTTTTTTCCTTCTCTAGAATAGCCACAAACAAAAATGAAAAAAAACTACAAATTTTTGTCATGATAAAAGTAATTATTTCAAATTCCTTTTGTGAATGAAATGCAAGATGCAATCAAAAGATCACATAGACTTAGAGATGATATTTAAATCAAATTATCATTAGCATATTTGATTTTGCCTTTTTATAAAATAATAATGAAATCTTATAGTTACTATATATTAAATTACATTTTAATGATGAATACTGAATTTTCTTAAATAACTCGGTGGAAAAATAAAATTGCGGATTATTGATTGTTGGAAAAATGAAATTTCATAAAAATATTAATATAAAAATTACATATAAGAATATTTCATAAATAATCCGTAATTTACAATATTCTTATATAAATTGTAGTCATGTACAAAAAAATATCAATTACAAAATATATGTGAGAATATTAATTGAAATTTTTTATAATAATTAAAAATTCTAGTTAGAAATAACTAGCTAAAGTTTATATTCAACAAAATTGCATTGATGGAAAATTCACAAGATAAATTGGCTACAATTTATTGTTTTATTTGAATGTTGAAATGTACAAAGCTTCATTAATTGAATTTTTTAAATAAATTCATTTTACCACTATTTTGAACATTTACAAAAATTATGAACAATTTTGCCTATTTTTCCAAAGGGATATTCTTACATACAACCACTACATTTATTGTAAATATATAAATAATACCAAACTTTCTACTTGCACAATACATGTGAGTTTTTATTGTACTACAATGTCTCTTCATGTGAATATGCTTTCATGCCAAAATGTGTACAAAATTTATTTATGCAATTGACTACTAATTTGAAATATTTGTGAAGACACTAGTTATTTCTAGTTTATTTGATGCATGTGCTGATTTGTCCATGCCAAAGGGATGAATTGATGTTTACAAGTTTTTGGTTGTTTGATTTTTCATGCTTTTTCATGGTTAACCTCTAAATTCCCATTGTCCTTTTTGGGGACATATCAAATTTCGGGTAGGTTCCTGTGATCTCAATTTTTGGTGAATTGTTTTGAAACTTTCCTGTAAGATAGAAAAAATGATTATCTACATGGGAATACAATTTTTATTTCAATTGGTGCCCAGGAGCAAAAGTTATACCACAAAAAGCCTGAAATTGAACTTGGCAGGCAATACAAAAAAAATTGCAAAAAATCAAAATAAATTTTAATTTTTTTTTCCCTAAAATGTTTTATTTTTGTCTACATGTGAGGTTTTAATTCGTTCTATTTGGACTAATAATGAAAAAGTTAAAGACAATCTTGTTTTTTGAACAATTTCAACATCTTCTTGAAAAAATAACTTGTAGGATTCATTTCTGAATGCAATTTTCACAATTTTCCACAATTCTTTTTTTGAGAATGTTGTGTTCCATTTCTAAAACAATCTCACCATTGGGATTATTGTCTTTCAATCCCATCTTGGAGTTATTAATGATTTAGTTTTTTTTCAAATCTTGAACCTACTTCTACTTAGCATTTAAAAAAAATGAAAATCAAGTGTTTTTTTGTTTTTTTTTTAATTCCTAGACTTTCAACTCAATTCTTCAACATAAAATTTTTTTAATTCAAAGTCTGTAGTGCAAGAAAATTCCACAATTAGCAGTCAAAGTCATCTAAAATTGCAAGCCAGTGTTCACCAAAACTTTCTTTTTCAACCTTGAATGCTAATATCTTCCAATATATAGGATCAAACTTCATGAAATTTTTACCATGTGAGCTAAGACAAGTAAAGTACAAGATCCTATGATTGGACTCTAAAAAAACGATTTTTTTGTATTCTTAAGTGAACACAACAAAAACAACAATTTTGAGTGGTTTTTAGCAAAAAAATGACCTTGGGACTTTAGGGGTTAAATGAGTACATATTCCAAGAGGGTACTAAATATTCATAATCACATAATTGTCCTCTACAAAATTGTCTTAGATGGCAAAATATCATTATCAGTAGTTAATTTGTAATAAAAATTGTGTGTTCGCTCCAATATTAATTTGATAGTTGCTAACTAAGAAACTAGTCTTGCTTCATCCTTGTAATAGTACATGTAGACCTAAGTCATGTGCAAAATAACAAAAATTTCTCATCATACTACAATTGTAGAAGTTACAAATTGATTAAATTTATTTATTTTAAAAACCAATGTTGAAATTAATGGGAAAAAAATTCTAATTGAAACAAAAGATTATGAAGAATTTTAAAACAAAACAAAACATTAGTTATTTCTTGCTATTGTAAGAACCTTTTATTTTTCCTACACATACTATAAATGAACATATTTTGGCTTTGGGAGTCAAGTCAAGTAGAAGTTAATATCAACTATGCACATTATTTGCTAAAATTAGTACCAAACCTAGGTAGTAACAACTTTGGTTGAACATATATTTAAAAATAGTTGACAATTTTTTAGGGGATTACTTTTTCAAATTTTTTATATGGAAAAATGAACTTTACCAAGTATTTCTATTTTTAGCATCTACCAAAATTTATTTGCTGAAAATAAACAAATACTCCACTAGCAAATTTTTGGAGTCACCACAATGAAAAACTAAAGATGAAAAATGACAAAATGACAAAATGAAAGGCTTCACCCAAATGATTAGGAAGGACTGATCCTTGTATTGCCCGGTATTTCATCCTTTAGAAAGGATTAGAATTTTTTATTTTCCACGTATGTTAAAATTTGAAAATTTTGAATTTACATTTGCAGTCAAAAGCCCCAAATTAACTTGGGGATATGACGAAATTTAAAATTTAAGCGGCACAAAATAGGGGGCAATTTTTACATTTACCCTTACACAGGGCAATACAGGGCATCAATCCTCCCTGGCCGCACCCGAACTACTAAGAACACCACCCTATAACCAAACCATGACCCTATTTCCGAGACCGTGGGGGTCCGAATGTTACCGACCCAGCCATATCCATTCGCCTGGTCCTTCCTTTTCTCCCTGTTCTCTCAACTCAAGGATTGCGAGAAGATTCACAAAAGATTGCGCTGGCTATGGCGTAAATCTTCAAATCCCTGCGAGTCTTTTTTCGCCAATTTTCTTACTTATTGGCGATGGCGCTCGCTGCGAGTGGAGGAGTGCTGTCTCTCAGCGCCAACAATGTCGTCGTCGTCACAATGTCGACCAAGAACAGCAGCAATCATCGAATTCCCCGCAGTAGTGGCGCAGTCGAAGTAATCGTAGTAGCTGAACCATTGGGTGTTCAATCGTCGCTTGGCTGTTGCAGGGGCGTGACTCCCAGGACGAGGGGCGTCGTGGCGGCGAGTGCTGGGAAGGCAGAGTCGGTGGAGGCGGATTCTTCTGGCGCCCGTAATTTGTCGCGCCGGGGTTTGATTTTGGCCGCGGGATTGGTGGGGATGTTGAGGAATGGTGACGAGGCGGCGAGGGCGGAGGTGCCTTCGTACCGGAAATTCGTGGATCGGCTCGACGGGTACGCGTTCAGCTACCCTTCTGCTTGGATTCAGGTGCGGGGCGCGGGCGCAGACGTGTTCTTCCGGGATCCTGTGAACTTGGACGAGAATGTGCTGGTGGAGATGAGCTCGCCGTCGTCGTCCAAGTTCAAGGGCGTGGAGGATTTGGGGACGCCTGAGCAGGCGGCCAAGCAGGTGCTGCAGCAGCAGCTCACGGAGTTCATGTCCACGCGCATCGGAGTAAGACGCGAGGCGGTGGTCACGGATGCAAGGGCGCGACGGGGAGACGATGGGCGCCTCTACTACGAAGTGGAGGTGCTTTCCTCACGCCGTTTTCCTTTAATGCAAAGATTTTGGAGAGTGATAGCCAATTGTGCTCGTTTTCAAGAACAATTTACCAATTGTCGTATATTACAGGTCCACAGAGTGTGAAATTCTATATGACATTTCGGGCTAAAGCAATCGATTTAGGTCAAATTAAGTAAGGAAGGCAAGATGTTCCCCACAGTAAATGTTTTATGGGCAGAAACATTCTGCAATTGTCAGACTCTTAACAAGCAAATAGAGACCAGCAAGATACATCAAAGACACTCCATCTGCATGCGCTAATAACATTATGGGTTACGGTGTTTTACGCTACAGTCCATGAACCAAGCTCATTGTCTCAAAATGGAGACTCCGCATTAGTTGGAACATTTAAACTCCCCTCTTAGTTTGTAGTGTTACACCCCCTGATTTATTGGTCATTTCTAGGTCATTGAAGTTACAATGTACAGTTTTGGAATGAGAGTACCTATGGGAAGAGTCTGTTGTAAGGTAGAGGAACCTAGTTCCAACAGCTCCCCAAATTCAACTCTATAAAATCATCGGCCATGAGGATTACAGAAATGTCCACCACTTATGCACCCGAATTCGTGTTGGTTTTAGGGTTTTAGGTCATTCAGCACTAAGGTTTTGAACCCTTGCAGTATTTGCAATACGGTAACCAAATGATGTACTGTGCACTTAGTTAGGTGTGTTTGAGTCTCCATCAAAATGAGGATGTGTCAAAATGATTTTCATGGATTCCAAGTAACTTCAGCGCTGAGAGTGTCGGTTTAGCTGAATTGATGGATATTTGAGTCCGGGTGTTTTGTGTGATGGAGCAGGTGACTGCAAGCTCATACGCTAACAACAACCAGCTGGCTGTAATGCCGGGAGATCGTATTGCCAAGCTCGAATGGAGTAGACGGTATCTCTCTGTGCTTGGAGTGGAGAACAATAGGTTATATCAATTGCGTCTTCAGGTCCCTGAAAAGGTGGCTGATTTAGAGCAGCAGGATTTGCGACGAATTATGGAGTCGTTCAAAGTTTTGACCATTGAGGCTTAGGTTAGTATTTTTTAATTCAAAGGCTTGCAAGTGGGATTGATGAATTGAAATCCATGTGAAATCAGTCCTGGGCAAATTCTGTGTTAGTAGAACTCAATTATTCGTCTGGTGGAAAAGGAAATCAATGATACTTTTGTTTTGATTTGATTCTACCAAAATACAAACACCATCGGATTCCTGAATACAGTGGGTGGTCATTGGTTAACTGATGGTGAACACCACACTGATAACTCTGGCAACCGAATGCAGGTTCCTAACAAGAGATTGCACCTCAACTTACTATCAAATTATTCTATTCCTGTCTCACAAAGCCTCTCTCTATATTGACTCCCGTCCCTTTTGGGAACCGGCGTGAACTATTAAGAGTCTGTTCGTTCGTGACCTCCACACCATGTCCCCATATTGGTAATAATCGTGAACATGTATTTTTCTTGCCACAAAACGAGCTCCAAATCATAACAATTAATCATAACATTGGAAGGGGTCTACAAAATGCATCTTGAGGTGATGCATCAAGTAGGCGGGAAAAACTTGTTGAGACCCAGAGGGTAGTTTGTAAAACTGAAGGTTCCGAGGATCCGAACCAAAGGTACTGAATTTGTCCCACCAAAGTAAGCCTCGGTCCTTCCGGGAGGCCTTCAGTGTTTGATCAAGTGTAGCTGCAATCATCATTACTATGACTGCACTTGAAGAGAACATAACGTTGATAATATCGTTGAACTGTTCAGAAGACAACGAATGACTTAGAACCAAGCTACATCCGAAAATAATACCATGAGCTGAATGGAAAAGTTATCATTCTGAAAATGAAAACCATTGATGAGGTGAATGACGAATTGGTTGATTGAATGATGTTTTAAGAAGGTTGTAAATAAGTTGTATACACTATCAATAGATGATATTTTTGGAAGGCTTCACATACCCAATGTGCGCGTGTACGGGATGGACCATGACCAGCCGCTAGTGTGTATTGCTCGAAGTATTGTGGCACAGAGAATGCCATGAAAACTGAGAATCCTATGATGAATATATTTCGCTGCAAGTTCATGTTGCAAAATTGAAGACTAGATATTCCAACCGCTCCTGATAAGAGTTAGCCAGACCAGAAAAGTTCAGACCAAGAAGGACAAATTTGAACAGCTTGAGAACGGCTTAGAATTGCGCATGATGGAGGGCTAAGTGCATGTACCTAGATAGGCAAACATGATGCAGAAAACTGCACCCACCATCGGCAATGGCATGGAAGCAAATATGCCACCAAATTTTCCTGTTATAGAAACACAGATAAATTGATGTTCATCTTAAATGCGTAACTTATTCCATCGAAACTACTGGAAGATTCCAGTCACATTTCAACCAAGTTGGAAGACAAGAGATACCTGTAACTATTGAAGTTGGTTATCCAAGACTTAGTCTGAAAATAGTAGTTGGGTTCGGTGCCTACCCAAAACAGAGAGACAAATCATGAATCCAGCTGCAATTTGCACAACTCGACGACTCCCGACCCTCGTCAATCCAATTAATCCAATAGTTTCCCTGTCAAAAGTATCGTAACAAAATACTAAGTAAAACTCTTCTTGAAATGCTGGAGCTTATTTGGATTTAATATCTAATTTTTTCTAGTTAATTGTATTTCAAAACTGACTTCCAAAGAAATCTGATTTCGAACTCACGGGGAAATTGTTGACCCTGCTGCAGTTCCAAACATACCATCCAACAATATTCCTAAGCCCTGCAAGATGATTCATCCACTTAGGTGACAAGAATAAGTATGACATGTTCGTCCTGTTGGACCAACTTCAAAACACAATATATTTGTCCATTCAGAGCTCTTTATTCTTTTGAAACCCCCCATGCATGTTAAAATGATAATGAAACAATACGCAAACGTTTTTCGGTGTGCAAGATGGAATCTAGTACTTAGAAGTTGAATCGTGATCTTCGCGAAATGACTGTAAACGCATTCCTTTTTGACGATTGATACCAAGACCACTAATGAATTGCAGAACCGTCGAAACCCATTAATGCAGGCTCACAGAGAATAATTTGGTTTGTGGGACACTAGTAGCTGATTTTTGTCACAACATCGTACTATATGCCTAAGATTCTTTATGCCAGACATAGAACACTGGAATTCGCCCATTCCGAAAATTCGTCCATATATCCGGAAACAGTGCTTACCTCCCAACCGATGCCACGGCTAATCACGTAGGGTGGAGGTGGGGTAGCGCCTGATAAACGTGATATGGCATAAAATTGGCCTGTTGACTGCCATCAGATCCACAGATATCACAAAGATGCAAGTCTCATGAAACACCAACTCAAGGCTCCTTAAGTTAGGTTCTTCTGTTGATGAAAGTGACTTTGATAATTCATGCTGAAGATTTAGACACATTGTTTACGCAAAATTAAAAATATAATTTGTCTTGTATTTTAATGTCACCTCTATTAAAGTTGCTAAAGCCCCTGCTAGTATTCCAAATGTGTGATCGGCATCAAACGTTGGAGCTCCCCATTGCAAAGGCCAAGGTATTCTGATCCTAATGAACCAATAATATGGCAAATCTCAATAACTTTCTGTGAAAATTCAAGGTTCTTTAAAGCTAAAAATATAATACAATGATACGACTGATTTACGGGTGAATTAGCACCACTATTTATCAGTCTTCCTCCAAAACATGTTCCGACTCAAGCATGACAATTTAATAAATTTTCCATCACTTTTTCAATATCTGAATGCTTAGTATAAAATGAACAATTAAAGGCACCAAGCCTCGCTAGTATCAATCTATAGAAGGTTTGACGCTTTGAGCGACATAAAATGCGTGAACACGTACAGAGACTTACCAAAGAAAATACTCCGGAGGCTTTCATGATAAAAATTCAAATAAGAGAATGGAAATAACAAGTACCAAGGAGTCGTTCCGATGATATGAGCTCGGTCTGTTCGACAATGATTTTTTCCTTTGGAAGTTGCGTGTTCATATGCCCCACTCATAGTTAAGAGATGAGCATATGCCCATGTTATAGCTGTCGCAATCACGACTGGAAAGAGCTCAAAAATTGGCTGATGTCGAATCCTAATATGCTTCAAATACTGCACCCGACCACGTGTCCACACAAAAGAATGTCAGACAAATTAAACCCGCGTATATTAATCGAGAGTTGCTAGAAACAGCAACCTAGAAATGTTTCTGGTGAGTACAATCTCTTCATCAAAATTCTGGAATCAAAGCCATGTCAAACTCAGTTATCGTCAGAAATTCGAAAGACTCTGGAATCATTAAAATTTCTCTTTAAATTTGCCGTCATACGAGAAGTGTTGTCACCTGAGAAAATATGAGAACCACAAGTAAATGTGGGATGCCGATCTCTACACATTTGCCTACCTGTAACAACATATATCCCATGGTTTCCAATTAGATACTTTATGTTTTAACAATGTAATCTCGACAAACGGTCATCATCGAATTTCCCTCACTTCCAGTGGTTAAATGACAAAATATTGCACTGCCGGATAGTTACTTTGGAGCACGAAAATTACCAAGGACTACTATTGCAGTCAAGACATTTACTCGAAGTCCTTACTGAACGATTGAAATATAAAGTACACATATGCAGATTTAAAGTTGCAGAAAATAAACTGAAGGTGAAAGAATCAACAGTATACCATTGGGAAGCCGTACTCGTAAAGACCCAACCCAAGCACAATGATGGTAGGAGCAATCACAACTGGACTTAAGAACCTGCAAAAATTCCACGTATTCAAGATCAAAGAACGTGAGTGGCTACTTGCTAAGATTGTAGTGATTGAAAAACACTCCAAATCATTTTGACCTCTCTTCTTACCTAGCGCCTAGTCTGTTGGTTGCAACACTAAAACTCCTCACACGAGAATAATTTCGCGACAGAGTTATTGCATGTATTTCAGGCAGATCACATTAGGGGTTCCAGATACAATATGTGAGAGGGAGTTGGTGATGACAAACAATTCAATAAGAATAGGGAGAGAATGCTGGGGACAAACACCTGGAAAGGATTCCCCACAGCCCACTGAAGCCAAGCACAATGTGGATGGTGGAGGATGTAATTATTGCACCTTGAACGGCACGCATCGTATGCAAGAACCTCTGCACAAGACCAATAAGAAACATTAAATTAGTGAGAAACAGGACAAACAATGCAAGGAGAAACCAACTCATCCAAAAGTTCACTATATGAAGTACTTTTTGTTTTCTCTACATGTTCGCATAGAAGATACAGTTATAACCACCCTTCGGAATCAGAAATGGACTCACAGTTGATCGAACTAAAGCTTAGATCGAGATGTGAAAATATAAGAACTTAAGAAGAGAGCACCTCATTGTCATCAGCAATACTGATGAGATTGTCGGAATTGATAATAGTGATGGTGGGAATAATGAAGGCAAAGGAACCGCCAACAATAGTGGGCAAACGAGTTCCAAAAGTTGTTTGTAAGAGCGTATTGATGCCGGAGACAAATAAAATTGTCTGAATGACTCTTGACTTGTCCGCCTGTCATATTTGTGGAATGCCAAGATTTACAACAACGATCAGTTTATGATCTCGAAAGTGTCGAACTCCATTGATTACATTAGATCTCAGAGAAAAGCACAAATTGAAGAACCAAGGCACTCCTAAAACTATGCATTACAGTTTCGTTAAGCGCTCCGAAAACAAATACCGGAAAAATGATAGATCTCGCAACAAATTCGATCAAAGTTCCATGAAGTGATACATAGTTCTGAACTTACATCATTTCCTCCCATCATAGGCACCAGGATGCTAGGAATCATGATTGAGGATCCAAGCATAACAAGGTAGTGCTGAAAGCCCAGCGCCACGGCCTCCGCTGTTGCACAAAAATGAGGATTCTTGTCAACGTGAGAAATATACCAGAAATCATTCCAAGGAGTGAGCTTAGGTCTCAGTGACCCCCGATAAGATCTCAGTCATGAGATCTTACCGTGCAGTGCTTTACCATTTACAAATCAGAGTTGTCATGATAACTGATACTTAGGATCAGCAAAGTTTGGGTTAACCATGAAAAAATGGCGACACTTCATTAACAAAAGAATAAGTAAAACAACTAATACATTTTATTTGACTCGCAGATGTGCATATTTCAATGAAAAAAACGTCAGTGAAATTTTCTTCAAACCGCAAAATAAATACGATAGTTGCCCAGGAGAAAATTTCAGCCCTCTGCATGAGTTGTTGGCTTCAGAGGACTACATATTTTGGCAGCAAATAGCACATAACACTGAGAACCACTTCTTCAGCAGCATAAGATATAAAAGATGTCTGTCGTAATTGATTTGCTACACTTATGCCCGGCTTATCAAAATTTACTGAACTTGACAATACGATCACTGAAACGTAGTGTGAGACAGTCTGTTCATAGTCGTTACTCACATCAAGCATGGCTTGCTTGGGGGCAGGATTCCTCCAGGCTAACATCATAAATTTGAACACAACTCATGAACCTACTTCTCATGGAGATTCTATCAAGGGAAAGAAGGAAATATATATGAATTATACGGTTGAAATTTGGAAGACAATAGGATAGACTAGATGAAAGTAGGTAGTCACTAGAGCCCCGAATGCTTATGTACAGCTCAGTGTAACAGTCAGATAAAACCTCAGAAAGATGTCCTCAACCTTCAGCTGACTATTTCCAAGTAGGACTTTTGATGAAGTATGGTCGCTTCGGTGAACAATAGGTAAAGTGTGGATTGTCTATGTAATGAGACGACAACCACCACCTAGGCGCTTCTCATTCCAAAGGGAATCCATGGACTTGCAAATCCTAAATGCATTAGTTCAACTTCTAAGACAACACTCGTTCTGGGCCAGTGATCTAACTTTTGAGCATCGTCAGAGCATCAAACACAAAAGGAAGAAGAGAATGTCAGGACTTACGCCAAGGTGGATTGTCATTGATACAATACTTCAACTCCGGAAGTTGCTCTTGGCAAGGGTGATTTAAGTCTTCAGGCTTCGGTTGCAAGGATCCGGGCATGCCCGCAGTTGGAGGAGGGGGTACGGCTCCTCCCGCCATCAAAATTTCCTCCACTTATCCAAATTCGATCCCGCTAACAACCCTGCGGTCGTAACCACCGAGATCAACACTCCCGCATCCGTCGATGAATACTCTGTCACTCAAAAATTCGCAACATTAACTTCTTCTCGAAGTCAAAACGGACGACTGAGCCTTCCGATGTCCTTCCCAATCGAGAACTACTTGAACCGAAATAGCTCACGAGCTGGAAACTACACATTGAAGATGAAATATGCAGATGCAATGCCGTCGCAGCGCAGATTGAAAATGACGACAACTGCACCATGAGGCCAACTAATAGAGCGATGAAGCAAAACTCTTCAGTGCATGTATTGTTCAGTCAAAAAACGAATTCGAAGACTCACACAAGAAGTCATGTCAAACTTGTGCAATAGCTCAGACGTTCACATTCATAGTAATTCCATACTTGTGTGCCATTACTTCCACCAGTGAGCTTGTTCGTCAAAACGAACTACAAATACGTATCAATAACACACCAAAATTCAGAGGACCGGATCGATTCGATAATGGAAAATACAGATTCGAGCGCAATTAAAAACCAAAGCAACTCAAACAATTTCCTTAAAGAGAAGAGGAACAAGATAACAGAGAGCTTCTTAAACATGAAAAAATTTCAACAGAAGAGGAGGAGACGCACCAGTCCCTAAGCGTTCAGCCATAGTTGGCTAAACCGAGAGCCGAACAGTTCGATCTCCCGAACGTACAAACACAACCGTTGCGCATCCATGCAAGAAGGAAAGAGCCGACAAAAATTGCAAGACAAGTGACAGAATATTTGAAGTGATTGTTCTGGAGAATGCAACGACAGAACAGAGAAGGAAGTGAAGCAGGGATCGGAGCTTGGGAAGAGACTGGAACAGCAGAGAGAAGCTGCAAGCCAAGGTGGTGCCAAGAAAACACACCTCGGAGGAACAGGGCTGTAACTGAATAGCACCACGCTTACTATGAGGCGCTGGCTGAGTGGCTAGGATCCGGTTCCATCAACGAAATTCATCCAAAGAACACGAGGCGCAACCCGAGGGCACTGCAATTGATGGCCCAGCACTAAGTAACGAAGTTTATACACTCACTGGAGTGATCGTCTACATTTGCTTCATTTTCCATCCCTTTCGTTTCGTTCCCCTGCGCCCGGCCTGGCGCGTGAAGAGAATCCTCAATCGCAGGTGTTTGCCGTTTTGGTATTTCCGCCAGGCGGAGTGCCGTGGACAAATCTATGCGTCACTTGTGCGGGGGCACCATGAGCGTCACTCCCGAGTGTGCACGGGCAGCATGATGCGCAGATTGCTCGCCACTCACTCTATGCATGCATGCCTGTACGTATCGGAGCTAGCTTGATCTGAGGTTTGGCCACTACCTTCGCATTGACCATTTTTGAAACGCGTTTCTCAAAAACGTGGAGCATACTCGATCCTTGCGTACGTTTGGAGATCGCAAGTTTCTTGGTCAGTGCCATGGACTTAGGTTTTCATTAATTCTCAGGAACAGGTTTTGATGCGTGCTTATGTGCGCGTCGATCGGGCATTGCAAGTCCAGGAAGGCATAACCTCGATCGATCTAGCCCGAGTCTCCTTCGAATTACAGTCGTCATCACATGCAACACCGGGATCCGATCGAGAGAGAGAGAGGCCTACTTTATCATCGGAGTCACATCCTACTGTAATTAATTCAGAAGGACTTCAAACCCTAACCCCTCAGGGATCCAAGCAGTATGAAACACACTGAGGAACACCAGAGCATGGCACAGACGTCAAATTTTCCAATTCAAGTCGCCGAGCACTGTCCTCGACAGATCTAAGCACAAAAAAAACATTGATCTGGTTCGAGAGTTTGAGAGATGCAGAGGATTTCGTTCACGTCGACCGACTCCGTTCTTCGATCTCTGCATGGCTGTGCTTCCTTGACATCCGACCGTGTGAGAAGGCCATTTAGGTAAGGTAGATGTAGCCATAACCGTGACTGTCCCCATGGGCGTGACCTATATTTGTACTGTTCACCGTTACTTTTAGTCCCATGAGCGGCATGTAGGAAAAAATGACGGTTTTAGCTTACTGTGATCCTTGAAAAAGGTGCCGTTTGTTTTAGAAATAGATGCGCTGTTGGATGGAATAAAGTTTACAGAGTTTTTATTGCAAGAATTAATAAAGTGACTTGGGAGCTAATTTATGGTTCTGTAAACGGCGGTTTAGGGGCTAAGTAGCACAATTTACTGTGCAATCTTTCATTGATTAGCTTCACGTTGGAGGCAGATATGGGGACAACTGCAACAATAATGGGTGCCTCCTCAGTCTTTATTTCAGTCTTTGAATGACGGCGATTAACAAAGAGGTTCCTTACTTAACAAACAGGTTCAGAACGATGTCTAAAACTTTGAGGGTTGCAAACTGTGCGTGATTAGGAACTTCTTAGCAAAATATTGTCTCACATATTCGGCAGAGAAGCATGGACTTCGTGGGTACAAAGACTGATTTATATTCAGAGAGGACCAGTACACATGGAGAGACATGGGCCCCTGAATTACAGGTCTACAGCCAACTACAAGGTAGTGCGTGGTCCCCATTTGAAGAATATCATGCTGGTTCGCAAGCGAGTGTCCAGAATTCAACGCCAACCGGCGTTTCACGCCCTGCTGCTGTCCACGCAGTAGGTGCAGCCTGGCACGGAGGGCGGCAACGTCAAAACGAGCACAGTATTGGAGTACGCTCGCTGCCAAGATCGGTCCAAGCGCCGTTAGTCATCGAAGGCCGTGCGTTGTACAGGCAACAGACTTTGGTGGAGCAGGTTCACAGTCCGAGCACAACGCGCATTGCAGGGATCAGTGACAGTGCATTGCGCCGAACTCCATATGAAACCCGGAACTCCGTCCGCCCACAGACACCCCGGGCTGCATGGGCACCATGCGCTGCAGCAGGTGCACATGAGTCAACGTTGTTAAACTCCTCTCATTTGTTTCATCATGATTAATTACCTTCAGATCGTGACAACTAGAGATTTAGAAATTACTGCAGGAATTCAAAGAGTAGAAAAATGCCTCTCGGAATTGCCTCCGATCGCTTACTGCGCATTCTTACTGCCCACAGCATTGTCGAGATCACTACGTTGCAATGACACTGTGTACCTTCAGTAATTTGTACATCAAGGCAGCGACGCCATGCACTGCCACTTCGGCCACACTGGTCCAAGCGTCACTTCGGAGTAACGATCGTGAGCACAGACAGGTCGTAAGATAGGATCAGGTGACCACGGCGCCTCCGCGGTAACTACACATTTTGTCCAGCAGCGACGCAAGGGTACAGATTTAGTGTACATATGATATTGTAGTTTAAATCAAACCCACATGTATAAAGAACCGACGCAGTTGAGAGGTTTAGTGAGTACTTCTCATGATTGCAGATGGAGGGCTCACAGCTGCTGCCTCGGGAGAGCGCCAACCTGTACAGCGCAGTGAGTAGCAGACGCCGCAGATTCACACCAGGCGCCGGCGAAGGCCAAACGCCAAATGGACTAACGAGCAGTTGAAGGCGGCAATATCAGCAGTGGATGCCGGAAACAAAATCACAACTATGGCTAAAGATTTTGGTATCCCTGCATCCTCTCTAAGAGATCACCTCAATGGTAAGACATTGCAATGAAAAAGGGGGAGACAAGGGGTTCTTACCATAGAGGAGGAAACTGCATTAGTTCGTTGGATGCTTGAGATGCAAGATCTAGCACATCCGATTTCTGTAATAGAATTGAAGAGTAAGGTCACAAAGATTACACAAGAACGGTGGACACCATTCACAGATGGCATACCTGGGCGTGGATGGATGCGATGGTTTAGACATCGTCATCCCGAGTTGACTCTTAGATCTGCACAGGGTTTGGAAGAGGGGCGAGCAAAAGCATTGAATCCTACCAATGTAGCTTCGTTTTACACAAATCTAGAGAAAGTGTACAGACGCCATGGCTACCCTTCGTCCCAGATCTGGAATGCAGATGAATCAGGGGCACAAGCAGGCAGAAATGGAGGGGGAACTCTTGTTTTTGCACTGAAGGGAACTAGGGCTGTGCACACAACTATACCAAACAATAGAGAGCATTTAACAGTGTTGTCATGCGTGAACGCAGCTGGAGAATACATTCCAAATTTTTACATTTTCAAAGGAAAACGCAAGCAAAGGAACTATATAATCAGATGCGAACCTCAAGCTTGCATGGCAATGCAACCCAATGGGTGGATGACAGCATACTTGTTCTCAGCTTGGATCTCGCACTTCATATCCATTGTGAGAAAAAGGTACGAACTATCAGAGAGGAATAGGCATCTTCTTGTTCTAGATGGGCATGGGTCACACGTCACATTGGAGGTAGTGCAAAAGGCTAAGGTGGAAGGCCTTGACATAGTCACACTCCCTAGTCACACTAGCCATAGACTACAACCTCTAGATGTCAACATCTTCAAACCCTTCAAAACCGCATTCCGAACCTATAGAGATAAGTGGACTATTCAGAACAAAGGCAGAGGCTCACAAAAGGAAGAACTAGCGGAATGGGTTTCGTTGGGACTACGGAAGGCTCTCACTCCTGCAAACATTAAGAAAGGATTCATGACTACTGGGATATGGCCCCTGCGTGCAACAGCTATGGATTCGCACATGAAACCTAGTACATGTTTTCTGGAAGGAGAAGGAGACGAGGAAGACACAGATGACGACGCAGACTGTGACAGCGTGGACGAGCAGGTGCAGCAGCCCGAAACTGACGAGGTACTAGAACATGATAACGTCCCATGTCTGCCACAGCAGGGCAGGTCGCAGGAAGGAAATGAGGAGGAAAGCGAAGCCCGAGCCACCGTCGACTACCTCGAGCAGCAGGGCAACGCTTCGTGCCTCGAGCAGCAGGGCAGCGCTGAGGGACGATACGAGGAAAGGGACGAACAGGGTACAGTCGAGTGGCTGCAGCAGCAAGCCAACTCGGAGGGAGGAGATCAGCGGGAAAGCGACCAACATGGAAATGAGACCGAGCACATCACAGAGGATTCCGAGATAATTAGGGAAACACAAGAAGAGGAACAATACTTCGTGCAATCCGACAGTGACAATGGAGTGGACTTGGATCGAAACTCAGAGTCAGATCAGGATTGTCCAGGAAGTATCGCACCGCGCAATCTTTTTCCATTGCCGCACATACAGAGATCTACAAGAATCCGGGTGAGAAATGAGGAGCCCGTGATTGACTACTCAAAATCAATTATCATGACGTCTGATGAATACATAGACGCACTGAAATCAAAAATTGCTAAGAAGGAAGCTGTAGCAAAAGAGCGCGAAGCTCGCAAAAACCAAGCAGAACAGAAGAGAAATCAACGTAAGGAAGAGAAAGCAAGGAAAGAAGCAGAAAAGGTAATGAGACGCATTCAAGCGGAACAGAGAAAGGCAGAGAAGGAATGTGAGAAGGCCAGAAAGCGTATGGAAGCGGAGGCTAGAAAGCGCCGTAAGCTGGGAGGTGGACCATCTCACCTCCACATTTGAAAATTTTTTTAGCAAGGCGGGAAGGTGTTCGAAGATGGCCTAAGCAGGAAGAAGGCGAGCAGAGCAGCGCTGCGCGGGGGGAGCCTGGCAGAGCAGCTGTGACCGTTGGCAAGCAGTGCCTCGCCGGCCTCGGCAGCCTGCGACTGGCCAGCCCGCGCATGGCGCACCTGCGACCATGTGGCTGCCAACGCAGGCACGGTATTGAAGGCTTTACACACGGCTTATGATAGAGTGCATTGTGCTTTTCAGTGCATAGGAGACTATTTTGCATGCGCTTGAACATGTTTTTTGACTTCTCCTACCACTGTTTTGGAAGTGTCAGAGTGTGAGATTTAGGAGCACTTCTACATGACTTCATGATGAACATGAATCGTTTTGAGATACTACTGAAATTGGTTTACGGATAAATATATGACAGTAAAGGCTTCACTTCCACTTTCTTATGAAGGCAGCTACTCACTACTATAGATTTATGTTGAATGCGTACTTTATAAATGTCTAGTAATTACATGCTGATGATTCAAGCTTCCAAAACAATATCAATATTTTTCATTTCCTCTTCCTAATCCAGGAATATTATTTTTAAACTTCATAAAGTAGTCTTGCTACACTAAAACCCTTAAACTCACGGTTATGGGTGCAGCCACCTTAGTTGGGACCAAGGCTTTTGTTTTGTTTTTATTTTTGTTTTTTGTAAAGTGCCAAAGTGGCGATATGAAATGTTGTAGTGGTGCTCCAAATTTCAACATTCATGCACATATTGGATAGGAAATATCACATTAGGACATTTCATATATCCATAATTTTGTTTTTATCTATAATCTAGTGATTTCATCCAAGATTTTTTTTAAATTGAAATTTTCTAATGAAAAACTTTGGGATTCATCACCATTTTTTAGCCAAATTAGTTTTATTTTAGTGCCATTTGGCACTATTTTGTCCTCCAAAAAGTCCTAGATAGGACAAATAGTAGCCATGGCTAGCATGGGCTTGGAGGTTAGAAGCTTGATCAAAGATGATTATTCATATGAGCTACACATTGAGTAGAATGGACAAAATATGATTAATTACAATATTTATCAATGATGTTGATTGCTCAAGTCTAAATGTTCTCTAGGTCACTCAAAGTAACTACATAAGGTAAGTGAGCCTATTGCAATTGGAGGCAAAATTATATTAGTGATGTATATTCAAAACTTGAGTGTACACCACCTTTTGCATGCTATGAGCTTGTTCCCATTTTGCTTGCAATAGGCTCACTTATTTTAGAAGCTATGGAGTGGTTATCAATACTTGATAATTTGACCTGACAATAGAGAGAGAAGAAAATTAATTAATTAATTCCAACTTTGATTTAACCTTGGAAGGATGAAGCCTATGACTAAATAATCTGTCTCATATTTTTTTTCTTTGGCTTCTTCTATTTTGCAACTAAATTTGAGTGAGAGTTATTTTATTTTATTTTTCAAAGATGATGTCAAGTATATCTTCTATAAATCATACAAGTTTCATATTTATTGGTGATGATGGCAAATTACCATCAATTTAGGAAAAAAAGTAAAGAAAATTTATATCTAATTTAAAATTAGCTCAAAAAATTTGAAATTTTTTCTAGAGGTGTATTGTATAGTACAAAAAAAAATTTCATATCCAAATATAAATAGAAAATCAATAAACCGTGGTAATAGGTCTAATTTTCAAATAGCATTAAATTTGAAATTTTTGAAATTTTTGAATTGGTGTAGAAACTAGACTCAATAAATTTCATTTCATTAGCTAGACTCAAATTCCAAAAATATAATTTACATGTCTCAAATTTAGATGAAGAGCAAGGAGGTAGGAGTTGCCAAAATACATTGGAAAGACATCATTTGTAATCCATGGTACATATTCCTCATTTTTAGTAAGCTTTTTGGACACCCCCATAAAGTACACAATATAGTGAAATTAGGTTGCCCCATGCTAATTTCTTGACAATCCACACTATATAAATATTCTTTGCTATTGTACAATAATGCATTTAATCTAGAGCTATGTGGATGGTATAGATTAGTACACTAGTTCAAGGCCCAATTCACAAAGTTGCATGCCCCTCCATAAGTACAAGCATTGATCTATGAGGTAATTAATTTGAGGTAAGGCAACCTAATTGGGAAGGCAATCCAATTTCACTATTTTGTGTAGTTCTTGTGTGTATTATGACAAGGAGAATCTTCTCTAACAAACCCCAAAAATTAGATGAAAACTTTTTGTATTGCATTTTCAAGCAAGCTTGTTTTGTCATCCAAAAGCCACTTTCAAGCTCCTTAGACATTTGAAGGCTAATTAAAGTGGACAAACCAGTACAGGACCCAACCCAATTCAAATCCCTAGTGTGAGGAACCAATTTGGTTATCATGCATCCTAATATAGTATACACTATACACAATGTAGAATCGGGGCTTTAGGAATTGGAATTTGGTTGAAAAATTATCGTTTATGAACTCAACAACTATCACTATAAGACTTTTATACATAGCAAAGGGTTCATTCATTACTCCATAATTATAGGGGATACTTTAAAAATGCTAATATTACACTCCTAGAAAAAACAATGTTTGAACTAACATGATAATTAATTCATATATAATGGTTAGGACAATTGATTAGGGCATTTTGATTTGGACAATAATCAACAGTTTTATGTTGATTTTATTTTTTAATTTCATCAAATTCCAAAAAAACTAATATTATTCAAAAATCAACAATGTAAGTTGCCACATAAAGAGAACTTGCTATATGAATAGACATGCCACGCAAGTAGGTCCACCACATCAACAACTACTATACAAGCATGGCTAGCTATAGGGTTTGAATCCACAACCATACACTATACTAACAAATCACATTAACTCCAAATAATTTAGTTAATTAGTATTCTAAAGTAGATTGTATATATTAAAATCTTATTTCAAAAAAATCACAATTACATTATTTCTAATTCAATGTAATAAGTTATTAAACTTTGAATGCCACTTACCTTGATGATTGAAAGACATGAGAACACAAGTCCTTTATTCAAGTGGAGTGGTAGGAGGTAGAACAACTAATATGATATATGTAAATTAAGACTAATAGGAGCTAATGGCTAATAGTGAAGGCAAAAGTAGGAATTGTGGTTAAAATGCAATTTCAAACCTCATTTCGGTAGTGTAGAATAATTTTTTAAGAAAATTTTGAACTACTTTAATGTAAAATATCAAGCCAAATTTCATCTCCAAAAATCCATTGGAGATTTTGAGACTCCAATCAAAAGTTATGGGCAAAATTGAGAGAGGCGTTGGAAGGGATATTTTTTTTGACAATTTCAAATATGCTCTATGAAATTTGTCGATAACTTTTGATTGGAGATTTGAAATATCAAATATATTCTTAGAGATAAAATTTGGCTAGATTTCACAACTCTTCTTAGTTCAAATTATTTTGAAAAAATTTATTCTACTATGCCAAAATGAGGTCTGAAATTCTATTTTAATTGCAATTCCTATGTATTAAAATTTAACAATGAGTAGTTGATTAAATTCTCATCTTCAAATTATCCCATATCTTTTGAGGATTCATGATGGACAATAGATTTCATTATAAAACAACCTCTCTACTCTACATTTCTAGTAAATGTCATTGAAATAAGTCCTTCACCTCACCATCTAAAATTTTATAATCAAAAGTGGTCATTGGACTTTATTTTGGACTTTCTCTTGAACATTGGACATTTGATTTTTTAACATCTTGGCCATTTGATTTTTGCTAAGTTTTAATTTTTTTAAATTTTTTAAATTTATTGTGTGGTTTATTTTTAAATAATTATTTTTTGACAACTTTGCCTTACTACTATGATATGTGAAAAAACAAAAATGATATTTAGAAGATTGCCAAATCAATTGAGCAAATTTTTTTTTCTTGAAATCAACATAAATTATATTGATTGTTGTTTGAGAACTACCAAATCAATAGAGCCTAAAAAAAAACTGTCGCAAATAACATAAATGTGTTAAACTTCTATTAATTAGGGCACCATTTTCTTGTAGTGCAATTGTTTATGGAATTAGGAAAGCCAGATTAGCATCCAAAAGGGCAAAAGCAGCCTCTCTAGGTTCACAAATGGAAAGCTATGTGATTTTGCTTTGAATACCTATAATATGTGTTTTTTTTCAAAAATGGATTGACCAAAATATTTCTAAGATATTCCTTGATTTTTCATTCTTTTGCAAAAAGAATTGTAAATCCAACAAGATGAACTATATATGTACAATGCCCAAATGGCCCTCAATGGATTTCCTACTTTAGGTCTTCCTACAAGAACAACATGGAATAGAAGTAGGACATTAAATCGTCCATTTGAAGGTGGTGTCAATCCAACCTAATATAATAGGTCCTGGCTAGGGCAATGGGTCTCTACCAAGCGTATAGGGGTGGGGCACAAATGTAGAACCGCAACCTTGTAGGACCGCAACTCTTGCAAACTTAAAAACAACCACCACCGCTCATGTCTTGCACAAGGCGGCAGTTTAGGTTTTTTCTAGTCTTCTTTTAACTATGAACTAATTTAGATATCCTACATTGTTTGTTTTACCCCTACTACCCCATGTGTAAATAAGGAGTTGTTTTTTCAATTCAAAATACAATTACGAATGCTTTTTGAAGCAAAGTGAAGTAGATGTGACATCATACTACATCAACATGGGCTTAATCAAATGAATGATTTTGAAAACGTTTACTAGAGAAGGGCAAAGTCCAAACAATTTTTTTCAAATTGTACTAAAACAAAATTTTGTGGTACAATTAGAACAACATTTTTCAAAGTTCTTATAGAACCTATAGAAAAAATTGATAATCCTTAAACAACTAAAGTGTCCATTCATCATTCTATGGGTCTTATACAAAATGGACACTTTTATCAAATATTTTTACACATCCTACAAGAACTTTGAAAAATATTGTTCCAATTGTACCACAAAATTTTGTTCTAGTACAACTTGAAAAAAATTGTTTGGACTTTGTTTTTCTTCTACAAGATATTTTTAAAATCATCCATTTGAATTAAGCCCATGTTGATGTGGTATGATGTCACATCTACTTCACATTGCTTCAAAAGGCATTCATAATTTGTATTTTGTAATGAAAAAACAACTCCTTGTATACACATGGGGTAGTAGGGATAATACACACAATGTGGGATTAGTAAATTAGTTTATATAGTTAAAAGAAGACCAAAAAACCCTAAATTGTTGTTTTAAATTTTAAAACCGTTGCCTTATGCAAGATATGAGTCATGGTGGTCGTCCTTAAGTTTGCTAGAATTGTTGTCCGACGAGATTATTATCCTACAGGATTGTGATTCTAAGTCTGCACCCCACCCCACCCTCTGCTTTGTGCATGCTTGGCCCAACTCCATTACCCTAGCTATGAACCTATCAAGTTAAGTTGGGATGATACCACCTTCAAATGAATAATTTAACATCCTATAGAATAGAGTAGAATTTGATCCAATCCAGTTCTTAATCACGGATAGGAAATGATAAACTTATAAGTAAATTATTTTGCTAAAGAATTATACTAAATCTATAAATTAGAAGAAATCTAAACCCTACAAAAGGCTGTTTGATTGCATAATAATGTGCATTCATAGAAAAAATTCATTTAAAAAATAATAATTAAATTTTTTTATTTACTTGGCCCGTGTGATTACAAACTATGCTATTTAAAATTAGGGATTGAAAGTTTTTAAGAAAATTGAAGAACTTTCAGTCCCCTAAACTTGTACAATCGTAGAAAATTAAGCAGCCCATTTTAAAAGTCAAATATTTTCTAATGTGGAGGAATGAATATTTGGTGATGATTTGGCAGTTGATTCGTATTTTCTCTATGACTATACATTTTTACAATGTACCACAGTAATATTACTCTTTTAGATGAATGTATTTACTTCAAGATGAATAAAGATTTTGTCATCCCCATCCATGGATGAAGATGGTATAGCACTCCAGTGATTGCTTTATATAAAGTAGGCGTGCCATTTACCGCACACTACGTAGAACCAAACATCCACCACACACACAATTACACAGTTCATCAACCGAAAGAATGTGAATGTGCCAGTTTGTTAAGAAGACTTGAAAGTTAACATTTGTGGTTATTGGCAAGTCTACCTTATACACTATTCAAAATAAATGAAATAAAAAGTATAGACAAGGGATTACCAAATAAAGCTATCATCCACCATTCATAAGTGTAAGTGGAAATGCCCAAAACATCATTTTTTGTGGGTTGGGGCTAAAAAAAATTTTGTTAGTGGAAATGGCTAACCGTTAAACTTCTACATATTTTCCTATAATGTTCTAATTAGCTATTGTAAATGAAATAATTAATTGTTGTAAAGTATGACAAATTCTCAATAAATAACTTTCATCAAAATTTTAAAGAGTGACCATACAATTCTTAACATTCACAAATACATTAAATATCTAGAATGCACATTCTCATACAAATAATCTATTTCAATTACTTTTCTAATTAATTAATTATATTGTTTTATAGGTAGTATTAGGAAGCTACAAAAAAATGATAGGAAGGACTATATTTTTAATTAAATTTCCTAAGATGATGGAAATTAGGGAGCTTGATTGCATGTGAAACCTTTTCTATCAATTTCTTGATTCCTACAACTTGACATTTGGACCTATTACACAATTTAATGGAAAAGGGACATGGGTACTTTGCATTTGCAAATTTGAGCTAGGATATTTGTTTTAAATTGGAAGCATAGTCAATCATTAGAATCTAAAATTTTGAATGTTTTAAAATAAGAGTCTAACCTACTTTAAAATATCCATCTAAAGCACTCTAAAAGAGCATGTAGAAATTTATGAGTGTATCATTTTGAATTAAGTCAAGTTTTAGAAATCCTAATATAATAGTTTTGTATTGAATGATGCTTTTGATTTTGAAAATAATTGGTGTAAGAAAAAAAATTGAAATTAGCAATATTTCTAAAGTATTTGATTTTTCATAGTCATGATTTTCAAAAGAATATTTGGGTTTTTATTTCTGAAGTACTTTATTACTACCGGTAGAGATTTTTGTATTTTTCATCATTTTGTATAACAAATTAGCTAATTGATATCCCAAATCCTATTACTAAAAGCCAAAAATTGGGTTAACTTCTCTACAAAAAATTTACTCTTGTGACTTAGAACTGTAGAAGAGAGAATAGTTGTGGAAATATCAGTCAAATGATTAATCATGCAATTTATAAAATTGAAATATATGTAAGAGCCTTAAGGACTTTACACGATGTAATATTCCATCTATAATTAATATAGATGCATCTTAAATTATACTTCAATTTATGTTAGAATATATATATGTTGCATATATGGAAAATTCAAGAGTGTTTTCAATGCACTATGTAGCTAGCTAAAAGATACAAACATCTTTTGGGTATTACTCACTATGTCACATGACTAAGCTATAAGATAGTTTTGGTATATGACTAGAATATAGGACAGTTTAGTTTCAGGCCTAGGCTGTGGGATAGTTTTGGTATATGACTAGGCTATGGAACATTTTGGTTATATGACTAGGTTGTGGAATAGTTTGAGTTACATCAATAGGCTATGTGACAGTTTGGGTTATATCCCTAAAAGTCATGTAATTTATGCATGATGAGAAGTGAATGAACTTATAGTAGTTACATGACAATTGAAGATGTAATGCATATTTTACATCTTGTATAATATAATTAAAATTTAAGATATTTTAAAATAATATATCTAGTGTAACATGTGATGTATTAAGTCCATCACTTTTTGAGCTCAAAATAATGTAGCCTATACTAGATATAATAGTTGTGTATTTATTGGTCAACAAATGAGTAAAAAAATTCTATCCAAGGCTAATGAAATTGATAATATTAGTAATATTAACTAGGGCTCTACAGACCTCTCTTTGTTCTACAAGAGACCACCCATTCAAGGTTTCAATCTTTTATTATTAAAAATGTTATTTAGGTTTACGTGAATGAAGTTTTGGCTTTTTATTATGTATTTTATAGAGTTTCAAATAGATATTAGAGCCTTGAAAGAATGGTTGCCATTATCATCCTTAGGGAACAAAGTGAATCTCCTATTGTTGATGCATGTACTTCTATATATAAGTCCTCATCAAAGAGACAACATACATTGACATCTTCTATATGACACATAATGTGATGTTTGTGGAGTACATTATCATGAAGAGCATGCATGAAGATCCATTGGGTTGATATATGGTGTTATCATATTGATAAGAGATACTTTATGGCTCAACAATAGATGCTTTAGTTAAGCTTCAACCTTAGAAAGCAAAACACTTTGCATGTGGCATCAATAAGTCACAAGATGGTGCACAATCCATAATAAATGCAAAACAAAGTTGAAAGAGGTAGATTTGAAAATTGTGGATCTTAAGTTAGGTGCAAAAATGCAAAATGACTTTCCTATATGTTAATACTAAATTAGGGCGGGTTCACATACAAGGATTTTAGAAAAAATTTGAATGTATTCTAAAACAATTTGTGAAGGAAGTTCTATTGTGTCTACTACTCATGAATAAGTGACTCTTTGTACATGTTGCATATGAAAGAAGTGACCTCTCATGCATGCCAATGGCATATGTTAAAATTTGACCCTTTTGCACATGTCGCTTATGAGTAAAATGACTCCTTATGCATGTCACTTTTGAGTGAAGTGACCTTTGTGCCTACCACTTTCAAATAAAGCACCCTTTAGGTAATCATCCTTGATGAATTGAATTTCATGTCCATATATTAATCACATTTATCAATCAAATGACTCCAAATATCACTTGTTGAACCCCAAAACCTCATTATATGCCCTCAAAGCACAATACAATTGTGTCTAAGTGTCTATTTGAGATCATAGGTTCCTCTAATTTGTACCAATGTCCAAGGTAAATTCATAGCCAATATAAGATGAACTACTTCATTAATGAAATCAATGGTTCAAAATCAAAACTATAATTTATACCTTTATACCTTAAATAAGGTTGTTTTGTTTGTTTTAGTAAGGTCTCTAGAACCATGTGTTCATTGGTTGCAATTTTTGTATCATCAGAAAAGCCCTCTGCAAGGAGTAGTGCATGGACTCTAATTTGTGACATTGCAACTTTTAGGAAAAAAGATATTGAATTTTGAATTTTTTACGTATTAAAAAATTAGAAATTTAATTTTAATTTTATTATACTATAGCAACGACATAAGATACACTATTACAAAATGAAATCAATTCAATGTAGAAGTACAATGAAAAAAATGAATGAGTTACAATGAAAAAACACAAATAGAGTAGGAGGTTCTAAAAGCACACAAGATCTAAAAGTGTCCACATCCTTGAATGTACACTGCATGTACATGTTGCTTTTTTTAGCCTTCAGCTATGTACAAATAGTGTACATTTTAGGAGGTGGACGCTATTGAAGCCCTATACCACTGTAGCTTCAAAATTTCATAACTAATTCCACGAAGCTCCAAAAAATATAAAACAACTTGGATTAGATGCTAATTCTACTTGTCTTTCAAGAAAAAATTACTGAAAAATATTTGAAGAAGTTTCACCTCCCCCAAAATCATTTCCAGCTCTTAAATGGTAGGGTTATGGACCTCCTGTTTTATGGGTTGGTTGGACTTTTCAAACAGTGACTTGTGTACCATGCCAAGTTGCAAACACCTTGAGTCAAGTCGAATTTGCCACCAAATGTTCCAACCAATAGCTCTGACCCTGAAAAAAATAAAAAAATAGAAATCAATTCAAGTTTCCAACCTGCCCCGCGTTTCTTGAGTATCTTCCTCTTCAAAGACCTTTCTAGGGTTCATTCCTTGTTTGCGTTTTCGCAGTGAGAGTCTGCTGCGGAGAGAGCTTCGTCCCCGCGCTCTCTCGCCTCGCGCACTTCGCTTCGTTGCCATGCTTTGCCTTCTCCTTCTTCTTTTTCCATTTTGTGGCCTTGCATCCGGCGCCAGAGGAGAATCCATCGCAGGTGTTTTCCGTTTCGTTCTTTTCCGACAGCAGGGCGGGTGACATCAACCAATCTCACTGTGCGTCCCTTGTGCGGAATCGAGTGGGGGACACCATGAGTGTCACTCCCGTTTCGTCGAATGTGCACGGGCAGCTGGATGCACAGATTGCTCAGCTCATTCAATGCAAGCCTTTACCCGAGCTCGAGGTTTGGCCCCCGCTCTCTTCGTATTGACAATTGGATGATTCGGTGATGATTTTTTTGATAGAAGCATTTGGATTATATTCTTTATCCTTCCATTCGAAGATCGCTCCGTGGTCCGTGGACTTCCGGTTTTTGATTGTGAAGAGCAGGTTTTGATGAGCGTTTTACTCCAAGTGCTTAGTGTAGGGCAGTATGTATGCAGAATGGCATGCCTCTTTGCTGGAAGTACTTCGTATGCTGCAATCGATGAGGTTCATTTTGGAGAGTTTCCCGGCTGTTTGTGATCTGGCGTATGATCTATCTGCGGGATAATTTATTTAGTCGCTCTCTTCGATTGCTGATGACGTGTGGTATCGTGTTGTTGTGAGGCTAGTCTAATGGCTGAAAAAATCTGACACTTCAATTCTAGATGTGCGTCCACGAGAAATCCATTCTTAGATGCCAGAGCAATGTATGTTTTAATTCATATGAGTTATTATCTAGGTTATGTAGAGCCCTAAGTTCGGTCAGAATGTCTCCGACAATCGCGTTCATCAATTTAAATAGGGTTCTTTATTCCCATTCTTTTCATGTGGCAGTAATGATCCAGCTCATAGATTACTTAAGGGTCGGGGCTCTAGACCTACCTCGATTTTATATCCACCAGTCCAGTGATATCCAGAATGCGTCACTAAATTTTGAAATGCAGGGTACAATAATTTTCTCGAATACGTATTCAGCCCCCGTTACTCATCGGTTTAGAGTTGTTGATCGCTGCACTGTTCTCTGGACAGGGTTCGTTGATATGGGCACCAGGTTAATAATTTTCTGTAATCACGCAATTTCCTGATTTTTCTGGAATTGAATGAAATTCATCGGAATCCAGTCTTGCAATTTCCCAAGAGCTGGTGCCGAGTTACGATTTTCAAATTTCCCGATTGCTATGGAAGTATTGGGAGGATACCTTTGATTTTGGGGTAGAGCAAGTGCCTTTAGTTCCTCTCTTTCAATATCTGCAGTTATCGATTGTCAACGATTGTTAGTTCAGTTGAAGCTGGTTTTTCTTACACCAGTGTGTTGTCCCTTTTGGTTCCTTCATATGCTTGGGGGAATGCAGGAACATGAAAATCCACAGTGGGGGTATCTGATGGGTTTTCTGCCTCGTAATGCAGGTCAGAGCATTGTGCGAAAAGGCGAAGGAGATTTTGATGGAGGAGAACAATGTTCAGGTTTGAAGCTTTTTGACATTTTTCAGATAGACACGGTTTCCTTAGGTCAGGACACCTATATGCATTTGTACCAATCATTTTCGAACCGGTGATCACTTGCGGAGTTTCCCGCACCAGTACGGGTTGAACTTTCTCTTGGCTAATTGTTTGGCAAGAAGTTGATGTGGTGGATAGATTGTTCCCAGAGTTTCGTCGTCAGGGTGTACTGAAGCTGTGTTCTTGTGAGGTAGTTTGTTGTAGTGCCACATTTCATTGGGATGTGTGGAATTCGTGGAGTAGCTCACACAGCTAATAAGTGGTACTGTCGTTTGTCTGTTTGGGAACAGCCAGTGAAGTGTCCTGTTACTATTTGTGGAGATATTCATGGTCAATTCCACGATCTTGCGGAGCTTTTTCGGATTGGAGGAATGGTGCGTAACTCTTCGCTTCCTGATATGGAATTAGTTTAGCTCGTTTCCTTGTGTGAGTGAATGTCTTTGTTTATCCTCGTGTAGAGAACAGCCATTTCCGCTTCGACGGAGTTGTGAGTGAAGTGCCTGATTGTCACCGTTATTTCGTTTCGTTTTCTACCAGTGCCCCGACACGAACTACTTATTCATGGGTGATTACGTCGACCGAGGCTACTACTCTGTTGAAACTGCTACAGTGAGTGTCCTTTTCTCTTCCATGTTAGTGATTGCGTGAGTCCGTGAGCTCTGGTATTTTAATAATTAGCGCCTTGAAATGGATGCAAGTGGTGCTGTCCTTTTTCCTCGGAATGATGTACCGTCGCTTCGTTTTCTTTCTGTGTATGCAACGTCTTCAGCGCTCTTCAGCCTTGTGAGCCAGGTTAGTCTTGGATAGTTTGACTTGTGCTCGTGAGATTCTACATCGCTGGTCCCGAATTGGAACTCCTTTTGAGCTGATTTCGGGTTGTTTCAGCTTTTGGTGGCGTTGAAAGTTCGATACCCCGACCGTATAACCATCTTGCGCGGCAACCACGAGAGTCGGCAGGTCCGATTCTAGCCTGTCAAAGTTTTCATAGTTTCTGAGATGATGTCTCTTCCACTCCCTACTGGTGCAAATTTTTTCTTTTGCTCTGTTCGAATGTGTAGTGGTTTGTATTTACGGCTTGTTGGTTTGATTTGGAGCAGATCACTCAAGTGTACGGATTCTATGACGAGTGTCTCCGAAAGTGAGTACCATCGAATTGCCCTTTTCTCGGTGGTTTTCGTGTTCTTCCTTTCTTATCCCCCTTTTTGTAACTGGTCTGAATGTTTCCGATTAGCGCTTAGTATGTTTTCAGGTGGCGTATGTGATTCGCATGAATCTTTGTATTGAACCATTCTCGTATATTTTCAGGTATGGAAATGCCAACGTTTGGAAGATCTATACGGACCTTTTCGATTATTTTCCTCTGACGGCACTGGTCAGGATGTTGATTCTTTTTTTTAATTGTTTCGAAGTGAATTTTCGCGTGATGCCTTCTGTGTATGTATATCGTATGCGTTATGGAGATCGTAGATCTCTCTTTGAACTCTCTTTGGCATTATAGTTCTGTGCGGGTTCGCGGCTTAGGAAACGGAGCGAGGGATCCATCTCATTCGTGCAGTTCAGTCTGTTGTGAGCTGTAAGCGAGTGTCGGGCCACCCCAAAGTTGTTTTTTATTTCGAGAGTTCGCTGATTTGAACTTGGTGAACAGGTGGAGTCCGAGATCTTTTGTTTGCATGGAGGCTTATCGCCAAGCATCGATTCCTTGGATCACATTCGAGACCTGGATCGAGTTCAAGAGGTCCCTCATGAAGGTCCTATGTGCGATCTCCTTTGGTCTGACCCTGATGACCGCTGTGGATGGGGCATTTCCCCCCGAGGTGCTGGGTACACTTTTGGCCAGGTACACTTTTGGCCCTTGGTCGGTGTAGTTGACTCCCCCTGAGCGACCTGCTTTATTCAGCACGGTTTTGTTTGGTGTTTCTCTTTTGGGCTGAAGAGCGTTTTTTGTGGTTGTTATGACCCATTGGTGGATGGTGAACTGACTTGGATTCTTTTGTGCTTGAACACCGTGTGTTTTGAACTTTGCAGGACATTTCGGAGCAGTTTAATCACAACAACAATCTGAAGCTGGTTGCGCGAGCTCATCAACTAGTTATGGAGGGTTACAATTGGGGCCATGTATGTTTCTTGCCATGTCGTGGTGTTATGTGTTCTTCCCCTTTTTATTTTCGTTCTTTGTGTTTTGAGGGGTGCCTGTTGTTCGATTTTGGTGGTGAGCTGATGTTGTATTGATGGATATTCAGGAACACAAGGTGGTGACCATATTCAGCGCGCCTAATTACTGCTATCGTTGTGGTAGGGGTCTCTTTCCTTTTGATCGCTGCGGTTTCTCTTTTCTGATGAAGTCCTTCGTTTCTCGAGTTAGGTTTGTATTTTATGGGTTATTTGTTACTTGGAAGGACTGCGAAGTTGTTCTTGAAGTTATTTTTGGAGTTGCAAGTTCTGAATGGTAATATTGATGTTGGTTTGAATATATGGCAGGAAACATGGCTGCGATTTTGGAGGTCGATGACAGTATGGGTCACACCTTCATCCAGGTGAATTGTTTGCCGGATTGCACGACCGTTGCGTTTGGGAACATGATATTCTTAGCTTGTGTTACCAGCCCACTAATCATTGGGCTATTAATCATGGCACGCTTAGTGATTCATGTTCCTGGATTTTCCTGACAGTGTGGTCGCCGGATTCGTGTGGAATAATGTTTAGGTAGCCCGTTCGATACGTTTTGTACTTATGTTTCGTGTGATAACGTGGTTTGGATGCGAGGAGACTGACTATTGTTTCTGGGTTTGAACGGATTGCAGTTTGAACCTGCTCCAAGACGGGGTGAACCGGATGTCACTCGACGCACCCCCGACTACTTTTTATAGTGGACTTTGTAAGACGTAGTGGTTGGAGCATGCTCGGCCTTTGTGTTATTATCTAAGTGCACCCTGCACTTGTGACGGTGAAGGGTCCTTTGTGATGGTTATGAAGTAGGTACCTTTGAAGTAATGTGAGGACTGCGACCGAGCTGGTACCTGGACATGAGTTGGTGACGTTGAGGTATGAAGGTTCAAGGCAGTTCGATGATTCATGTTGATGTATACAAATGCTATTCGAATCCTATGCGCGGTAGGGCAGCGAGATGAGATGCCGTTGACCAGATTTAGTTGTGGCGGACACTAGACTTTGAGATACCTTGTAGACAGTTCCATTAGCTTTGGGCAACATTTGTAGATCTAGTTGGGATGATCTGTACTACTTTTGAGTCGATTTATTCCATTATCTTTGATGACCTTGTCGCCATGACCGAGGTTTTGATTGTGCAGAATGTCCCAGGCAGTGATTCTTTTGTTTTGGGGTTGGTAGAGCGGCATGCACTCTGGAAAGCAGGCATTCCTAACTATGATGCATTTCGCACATTCATCTCTCATCTTGATCATCACATTGGCTATAATTTGTAAACTTCATCCAAAGTTTGGGGAGTTGTATTTCTCTGAGTTTTTTTTTTCTGATTTCATCCACTTTTTTTCTAATTTTTGTAATGTAAAGGGAGCTTGTACCCCAAACAAGTTAGAAACTAAGGTTAGTAGACTTGGAGCCAATTTGTAGCCCTACTTTCTGGATCTAGTTCAATTTTGTTGCATTCTAATGTAGTTTTTATTGCATTGAGTGCAATGGGGACACAAAGTTTTGGAATTGGGGATGAAAGGGTTAGAGTTGAGTTGGAAAGTCACCATTTAATGATTTCAATGAACTCACCCATGCAACTTTTACACGTGGCAAAATTGTTTCACTCTACAAAGGAGTGCTTTTGGATTTTTATTTGAATCGTGTAAAGAAGTTAGAGAGTCACATTACAATTCAGAAGGGCAAGAATGGTTTTCGTCTAGGAACCACAATGGGATGCTATATGTTTTTTCTTTAATTGTGTATGATGTATTCTTCTTGGTCTGAAATGAGTTGGCTATAATATTTGTGAAATAAACTTGGACTTGCTATTCTTTTGTAGAAAAGAAATTATGAATTTAATAAATGTATTTATGTATAGTGACCAAACATTCTACAATGGGTTTCCTACCTTGGTGTGAATTCCTTCAATACTCAAATTCTTGTTCTAGCTTTACTTTTGTTGTTATTTGTAGTGTTGATTTGTATGTAGTTGAAGTAGTGAATAAGGTCCTAAGGGCTACAAAGGGCCAATAAATATGAAATAGCTTGGTTTTGATTTGGTTTCCTCTTATAATATTTTGGAACTTCAAGACAAAGGATCATTGCTTTCCATGAATCAAGGTTCATTTGCTTTTAGTGTAGGATATCTTCAAATGAATGCAAGCGTGCCTATATATTGTGGACTACGGCAAAACAAATATATTCTTATGACAATGAAATTGTACCTCATTGTAGAACATCCTAGCCTTCTCATTGAAGAATGATATGCTTGCTTTTCAAGGAATTTAATTGAAATATACATTGAAGGGTTGTACAAAGAATGCAAATCATCAATGAAAGAAATGTTGTATAGTTTCATCATTTCTTGTAAGTTACAAAAAAGTCTAGAATTAATCACATAGCAAGGAACTTAATCCATAATCTCATTCTATGTGACATATAAAGTACACGAGTACAAGTGGTCACATGAGAGGGTCAAAGTACATCTTGTAGGTCATGAAAATGCTACATCTAGTAGAGAAAACAACACCAAAGAAGAACGATAACAATTCACTCAAGAAATGACAAGATATAAATTGGCTGTACTTATGGCTAAGATCTTTGCACTAGCAAAAGTATGTATTTTAGTTGATGGATTTTTATGGATATCCTATGTAACAACTACGTTTTTCTATCAACAATGACATTCATTTTATTATGAACAACAATAACATCCATTGTTGACAAAAAAACATGGTTGTTACATTAAATGTCCTTGGAAATTTGTCAACAAAAACATGAGGTTCTTATAGTGTTGGGAACTACAATACTTTGTTCACTATTGGTGATGATAATGTATGTTGAGGAAGTGCATACCTTGGATCTATATATGTGGACAACCATCCCAAAAGACATATAGGGGAAGCCCCTTCCTCTATGGCAATATGAATTTTACAAACTCAATTTGGTTGAGCATCAATGAATACATCATCAAAGATGTGCTTGAGGAAATGCTAAGAGATTTGGGCCATATAAAACAATCAAACTTGATTTGGTTGTAAAACAAACAAGGGATTTTTCAAGTTGATCTTGAGGACCTAAAAGAAATTTCAAAGAATGAAGGAACAATTGATGGTAGTTTCTTTTAATGTAGAGAGCTAAAGCAAGGTTTGACAGAAGTATCATATCAAAGAGAAAGTTAAGGCTTTTTTTTAGAGAATCAAACTCAAAATGAGATGATGTCATTTTTATAGAAACACAAGTAAACTTTGAAGGAATGTGGGAGTAAGACTTGATTGATGTCATCATATAGAATTGCCTTATAGAATGAAACATGGCACTTTATAGACAAAGATAGTTTCTGTAGAGGCATTGGATTCTACTATCAACTAGATCAATAGGATATTCATATAAGCACATGGTCATAGTCATGGAGAGGGCACTATATTTGACTTTTAGAAGGAACATGACCACCATAGGAATCATTAATATTTATAGCTACAATGGCACTAGCTAGAGTATATGTAAAGTTGTAGAGACTTATTGCAAACTTACTTCTCTTTGAAGCAAACTTACTTATTTATGGATGAAGAGGGGATTTCAACACCATCAAGTATTTAGAAGACAAACAAAAAGGTAGATTAACTACAAAGAGAAGACAAGCAAAGGTCATTTCATGAATGAATCTATTATTTCAATTAGAGGTTTCCTTTGCAATTGATTGATGTTAGACAAATTTTGGAAGGATGAATGATAAGGCTTTCACACTAGACAATGGCAAGAAAAAGGGTGATATAATTCTAATGGGAATCAATCAATTCTATCTACCAAACTCAACAATGGAACTAGGGTAGTTGACCGGTATTTGGAGGACTGGTATATGCTTCTTATATCCAATCATGCCCCAATCTTTATAAAAATAAGGAATACAATACTAAGGGTTAAATGGACATTGCTATTCAACTAGTAACTTACTATTAACTACAACAAAAGGAAAGATGCATTATGAGAGATTTGAGGCATTTAGAGGGTCATGTTTTTCTTGATGCCCAAAATAATATTTCTAATAAAATAATAAAATAAAATAAAAATATCTTTTTAAATTATATATATATATATTAATATAAAAAAAATTTAAGAAACATTTTTTTGATAAAAAATAATTTAAAAAGTAACTAAAAAGAGATTAGTGAGACTAGTGAGATTAGTGAGACTTAAATCAAGGAGAGACTTGACAAAAAATAATTCGGGTAAAACAGACATACCAAAACAGAGCCCAAGTGAGTTGAGGTTAGCCTCCATCGAATCTGCCAAGCAAAACGGACAACCGTGTATTATTAGAACCACCTGATTTCAAAGTTGGAAGCCCAAACAACAAAACAGGTAAGGTAGGTACACCCAAATATGCCATTGACCTTAACCTGCCATCTGCATTGTATGTACATCTCCAAAGTCAGTTTTGTACCTATGTGGAAGAAACCCTTTCACAACCAAACTTTGTTCCTTAATAGCTTTTGCATACAGTATCCAAATGCCACATTCTCTGGTGTGTTGTTGGAACTTCCTTTCACTTGCCAAAAAGGGAAGTAGGAAAATCTGACCAGTCTAAGAAAAGCAAATAGGCTCAGTAGCCCAAAACTGGCGGTTTGGGGAGTACCCACCTTCCCAGCAACAGGTCGTTCACGACCGACGAGAATCGATGCGCTGTTGGAAAGGGTTCTGTCTCTCTGCAGTGGTCTCCATCATCGGCAGCATGTCGATCAAATGTGTCTTGATTGACAAGCTCCTTCACGAGAAAGAAGATTCACTGTTGCGCATTCAGAGAGACCGACCTGATCCAACCAAGAGGTGAAGCTGCGCTGCACTGCTCTGGAGGACAGAACATATATATATCGATCCAGAGTCTGTGCGGAAGCCGAAGCCAACATGATTCCTGCTGTGCAGGCGGAGAAGCGTCCTCGCTCTTTCGGCGGGGGTGACCCGGACTGCGGTAACTGCTGTGCACATCATGCCTGTTGCCCTACCCTTCTTCTCCTACTTCTAATAACTTCATTCATTCCAATGTCTGCACTGATGGGTACGTACGTATCTGCAATTGAAGTCCCATTATATATCCGGCCCAACATCATGGGGAAATTTCATGCATAAATTGTAGCCATGGGCTATGCAGAGCGTGTGCGGGTGACGGTAAGAGTGAGACCACCTACCCGAGCGGAGCAAAGGGAGGAAGATGGGTCGCCATTTATATTCCTGGACACCGACAAAAATACTGTGATTTTGCGTCGCAAGTAAGCCCGTTACTGAACGGTGTCCAACCCTTCTAAAGATGTGTCTTGGTATTCTTTGGTTTTCATTTCTTTTGGTACAAACTGAAACAAGTTTCATTTGCAAAAGGAGTAGGTTTCAAGAAGTCCGGGAGAAAAAAAATAGGGAAGTACACTATGCCCGTCGCGAGGTTGTTCCCAGCCCAAGTGATTCTCCGCTCTCACCTCGTGCAGAGCTGGCTAAAACGATCTCTTGGGGAATCAAATTTATTCAGTATCATTCTTCTCCTCGTAGTGTTTTATTGAATTTTTCAACACGCGACATTTAGGTTAATTGTCAGCGAGAGGTGTTTTCATACTTCGAAGAACCAACGAAATAGGGCGTAGTGGAGATGGCTGCCGTAAACATGTGAAATCACCGAGCAAATTTCTTTATTCAGCCTAAAGATCTTCAGTATCCCCCCGGGGGGACAGCCTAGCGGGGGGTGCTTGTGGGAGGACCGTAATAACATTCTTCACGAGTTGAGGAAGGTCCGTTTTAACGCACTGCCAAGACTGTTGCTGGGTCACTTGAGTAAGCTACCACAACTTGCCAGGAAATTCAGTTGAGATTCTTTAGATACTGACAGAGTCGAAATTAAAGGTCTAATCTGTCTGTTGATTCAACCATCGACCATGTCGTGGCCAGTTTTGGAGTAGTCTGCGGCGAAGGTGATCAGAGAACGTGGTTTAGAACTTGTAACAGATATTTCGTTAAAATGGCGGCATTCCTTCGGCATTTTGCCATGAATTTTCTAAGACTGGTATAGATTTCAGATCCTCAAACCCTGAAGTCTAGGACAGGTATACAGTTTAGAACGCACGTCCTGAACCAAAAAGTGCCAAGTTTGTGGAATACCGCCATTTTAATGAAATATCCGTTTTGTGGAGCATCCCTAAACACATATTCAAGCTCCTTCCTTAGTGATTTACCTTCCTTCGCACCTTGAGGACACATGTATGAAGAACTAAATCGGTCTAAATTGATTTACTCGATGTTTGATTCAAAAATCAGGTAGTACAGTTTCAAGCCCTCGTATTCATTAAGCCTTATTAATTTTGTGGAAAAGTATGTGCAGAGGAAGCTTTGTGGACTTCATTGAGTTTCAGTTCGATGCTGTTCTTCCATCAACAGCCCTTCAAGTTGACGTTTACAACATGGCTGCACGCGCTATTGTCCTAGTAAGTCTCCAAGCGTGACAAACGTCCTTGGTACTAGGCATTGCTTAGTTCTGTCCTTATCCAACAAGAGTGTAGGCGAAATCAAGGCATAAACAATCAATAATGATCATGTTTGTAAGGTGAGGTTTGAACTCTACAGCTCAATTGCCAGGCTTGAACATTTAATTTGCGGAACAGTTTGGGACTGAAAGTGTGGAGGTTCAGGTTCAAATTTTATGCACTTGAAAGTCCGAAGAGGACCATGATATGTGGCTTGATTCATGGGTTGACTAATAGGATGTACTCAATGGCTACAATGGAACGATCATGGCATACGGTCAGACCGGGGCTGGGAAGACTTACACTCTCTCCGACAAGCTTACAAGTGGAGGCGGTATTACCGCCGTCGGAGGTTACTTCACTTTACTTTGGAGAAGGATGCTATTACGAAACTATCATTGGCTGCAAACTTTACATGAATTCATTGATGTCACCCTTTTAGTTCGATAAGACAGCGCACTCTAAGTCTGAATCATGCATTTCGCCTAGTGCTGTGCAGGCATTATTCCAAGGTCGGCGGCGGAGATATTTGAAAGGGCAGATTCGGATAAGGACTATGAATACCGTGTATCGATGTCCTACATCCAGATTTACATGGAGCAGGTTTCGGTTTGCTCCTCTAGTAGTCACTTGTCGAAGAGATTGTGCTTGCCCAAATACCCAAACGGAAACACCCTGAAATCAACCATTTGTTGCAAATGATTTCAAGGGAGCCCCTTGACATTGTACAAATCATGAATTCCTGAGTCCCTACCCAAGTCAATTGGGGACTCAGCGAATTCTCTTATTTTTCTTTCATTAATTATAACAATGATTCATAATGCTAAAACAAGACCCGCTAACCTTCTTAAATGTATCTTAGACTGGGGGTATAAAAGAGATTGAAGCTTACAGGAGTGTAAAAAAGTGCAGATCCAAGACCTTTTGCGCCCAGAAAGTTGCAATATGCAGATTCGCGAAGGGGATAATGGAGTCTACGTCTCTGGGGTTGAAGAGGTCCAAGTGAAGTCCGTGGAGGACTCTATGAAACTATTGATGCTTGGGGA